>OX459031.1:7500000-8125000 GCA_949775025.1 Tricholauxania praeusta
TTAAAGCTTACACTTGAAATTGTAATGTTGGTGTCTTGAAAGTATTTTCTAACGCAGCATGATGAAGTAATATGCAACTTTAATGACGATATTGATATGTATTTTCTTACAATATAAAAAATTAAAGGTCACTCATACGCCCAGTTAAACACTTCGATTAAATTAATTGGAATATTAAAAATCGAACTTAAATCAAAGACATTTTTTGTATTTATTTTTGTCATCACGATCAGTTATATGATATATAAAATAGCCATTTTAAATTTGTTTTGAAAGTGAAGTTTAATAAACGAATAATTTATCGAAGAACAGACGGATTTGGCAACAAGGATCATGCATCTTCTATTTAGAATTTAAAAATATACCTCAAATTTGAATGGAACTTGAACAAAACTTTTTACTTGCTAGCTATTCGTAGTGCCATTTATACCAACTACGCTGATGGTTGCTATCTTCAAGGATAAACTACAAATTTGCAATATGTGCACGAAAATCTTAAAGCTTTTTTCAGCATGTTTATTTGGTGTATATGGCACTATATTCTCATACAATAGCAACGCAGTGATTTTGTGTATACGCTACTAAATTTATTGCTGCATACTTATAGGCTTCCGTGAATTTAACTTTGTTTCCTAACATATTTGCGATTTATTTAATCTCGTGGGACGTTAAGGAATTATAAAATAGATAAAACCTAACGATTGCGAGCTGGTGGGTGGTAGGGGAGTGAGTATTGAAATGGGTCCTCGTTATTTCATAGAAATTTAGACCTGAAATCATGTGAAAACTGGCCCAACGTTATAGGTTTTCTTTTTAATGAATAATTTTTATTTTAGTTAGAAAGAAAAGCCTTCCAATTAATTGGGGTAGGAATCACTCAAATGTGATATTCATTTTATAGGATATATTGATATTGGAATTTTTTTTAAGGGACAAATATTTTGATGCAATTTTTATTTATTATTATTTTTTTACACATCCTACAACAAATTAAAAACTATCTATTTAAAACTTTAGCAAAACAAAGCCTGGCTTTTTCAATTATTTAAATATTTTTCAGCGGAAAATTCGGTCTTCGGTCTATGCATCCAAAAAAAAGTTACTCATACGTCTAGTACAACTTTTAGCTTTTTTTCAATAGCTTTTTGTAATAGTAGGATTGATTGGTTTTTCTTACTGAAAAACTTACCTGATCTCCCATGCCAGTAATAATCGGTGAATTCCAATATGCAGCCAAGCGCGCAACAGGTTCCAGAGCGAATGCGCAAGCAGGCCCAATGAAAGCAATAACATCATCCTTGAAATGCATATCGGCTGCAAGTCCTGGAGCTTTGGCACCCGAACAAGAAGGATAACTTAAAGTAAAAAATAAATAAAATTCAAAACAAAAATTGAATTTTAACAAAATTTTAAAACAACTTTTCGCTGTTGAAGTGCTGTGAATTTAATGAGGTCATGGTTAAAAATAAAGGCATACCCTCCTCTTATAGTATGATACCTATGTATTAAGTAAAAGTATAACCAAGCAGCCGTATTCTGACAATAAAATGTTAATGAAAAACATAAAGAAGAAGTGAAATGGTGGCGTAAAGTGGCAACGATGAAGACGATATGGTTGCCATGTCTTCTTCAATTACGAATGTAAGTGAAATTAAAAATATTTTTTTTTTGGACTTTCAACAGTAGGTACGAGAGTAGCAGCAACAATTGAAACCGAGTGAATAGCTACAGTAGCGAATGAACAAACATCATTGCAGACATGCAACAGGCAGCCGGCAACATTCAGTCAGTGAGGCGTCTGCGAGCTTTCGTCGTCTTAACTTTAAGTTGTCATTGTTGCGACTGTATTGTGAGTATTGTTAGCTTAAATGTGGCATAATTCCAACATTAAATACGCATAATTAATTTTTTTGCTTTCTAATTTAAAGCGTACGTTTTCAATTCGAAAGCAGCTCTGTTTTTATTTGTTTTTTTTTTTTTTTTGTTGTATTTTGGATTTAATTAAATTTTCTTAAAGTTGCATTTTCTTTAAATTGATAGACTTACGTGTGTAAAGGTTAAGAATTTCTTATAATTTTAGTACAAGTACAATCTAATGTCAATTAAACAATTGGATAGCGCTTAGAAAACTTTTATTTAGCTGCAGCCTCGAGTAACTTTTCTGAACACCGCTTTGGAACATTTTAGCCAAATTTTCTAAAAAAATTTACATGCGGGACAAGCGACTAAAGATTATATCATATGATATTAAGCCTTATTAAATGTGGTTTCCATTTTAAAAATATTTTCACTTTGGCAAATGCTGGAAGCAAAGAATATGTTAGAATTTGATATCCATTCTTTCATCGAAACTCATACTGGAGCAGTTAGTGCCAAGCGCAAGTATAAGCACGAAAGGCACCTTTTGTGAAAACTTTGTTGGGGTTTAATTGAAGTAGAAGAGTTTTATGCAAACAAGTAAATTGAATATCAATTGACGCGACTAATTCTCGCTGAGATTAGGCAATTAACGACTATGCGATGTTGGCAAGTGGAAAGCAAAAGTAAGCACTGAAAAAACTTTGAAATTTTAATGTTGTTGAAAGTATTTTCTAACTCAGCATGATGAAGTAATATGCAACTTTTATGATGATATATGTTTTTAAAATATAAAAAATTAAAGGTCACTCATACGCCCAGTAAAACACTTCGATTAAATTAATTAGAATATTAAAAATCAAAGACATTTTTTGTATTTATTTTTGTTTTTTTTTTAAATAGCCATTTAAAATTAATTTTTTATGTATGAAAGTTTTCAAAAGTTGGAAGAAAATTTCGTTTAAAATACGGTAAAGAAAGTGCTGCGACAAACCGTGCTTATCATTAATAAATAAAAGAGAAACAGAATTTATCATCGTAGTGATCGTTCAAGGAAAAATATTGCAGCTGTTAGCGCAAGTATTGCTGAAGAGCCAAGTGCATCAACTCGTCGTCGTTCACAGCAATAGAACCTCAAATCAACAACTTTGTTCAATATTTTAAGCAAATATCTACTTTTTCAGGAGTCAATTGGAAGATATTGACAACATGCCACACAGCAACGGAATCAAACGATGTTTTGAAACAGAAGTTTAATAATCGAATAATTTCTCGAAGAACAGACAAAGTTGGCCACAAATATCATGCGATTTATAGGCAAAAGGCACCTTTTGTGTAACTTTTGTTGGGACTTAAGATATGGCGAAACGAAATCGACAAATCCAAGTGTTTGTTGCTATGACACCATCCATATTAGCCCTCGCAATAGTAAAGAGCTCACCCGATTTCGATGAGGATAGAAAACTTCCTTACTCATGCCATGACACTGCATGGATTGGAAGCCATATAAAGTAATAGAATTCCTTACATTTTTCTCAACATTTGAAATCTTGGAAGGCCATTTCATGGTTAGCAACCAGTGAGTAAATGTTTCGGTTTGAGTTTGCATTCAGTTAGTACCAATTTTCCATATTCCAGAAAGTTGATATTTTATACTACAACACGCTCTGGTAGCTACGAGTACATATATCAATTAAACTCACCTGGCCTGCACCTTTCGCAGCGTTATGTTATGTGGTTTAAGAAACTGCTCATTGATTGCATGTAATGCAAGATCTACAGCAGGTCCACAGCGTTCCAGGTCAAAGGGTGAATCTTAAACAAAGAGATGATACAGCTCACCACTTGCTTGCATTGCTTACTTAGCAGAAAACTTAACATCAACAAAATCAAAATGACAACGACAAACAAAAACAAAGTGAAAAAGAAAAAAAAAACAAACAAACAAACATCGAGGAAAGGGGAATATACCCAATACATTTGAGTTTAAATTGTAAACCTACCCAAGTGTGAAGCCATCAACACGCCGACATTATAGACCCGCATAGAGTCGATATCAAAGCCGTTTACGATAACTCCACGCTTAACAACAGCATGATGCTTGTTGCTGGTATTGTTTGTGGTGTTGTTGTTGCTGTTGATTGTTGACCTATTGATACTTGTTGATGTTGTTGTTGCTGATATGTCCATTGCTGCATTCCTGATTTCATGTTTCTCTTCTCTGGCGATTTCTTGCCAGTAACCCCCATTGAAGTGAATTTTTTTCTTTTCATAGACGATGCCAAATGTTTGTAGGGCAACAAGCAGGCAACATCCAGTTGTAAAGAAAAGCTCACAACGCATTTTTTCTTTTGTTTTTTTTTTTTATTGGGAATAAGTGGTTTTTCCTATATAGCGGCAACGTACCTTAGGGTTGTTAAATGTCCCAAATTCGTATGTTAATGTTGTAACGCCGCTGTGGCGATTTGGGGGATGTGGAAAGACAGTGAAATGTATGTAAGCTTTATAAATTCATTTTAGTGTTTATATATATACATATACATACATAACTATGTATACTTTTTTTTAATTTCATCTGAATGGAGTAGAGTTGGAGGATTTTATATTAGTGGTAATTTTTTTCAAAAGTATGAACTTTTAAGCTCTTTGGGGTAAAAATTTTTGCATAAACAATTATGTTACACTAATATAGTAACACTTAGAAATATGCTAAAACTCAGAAGTTTAAATATGACCGTCCAAGGGAAAACAACCTTATCTTCCGCGCGAAATTTCTCAGAAGAGCTAAAATCATCATTCGATTAACAATCGGGTTAGTTTAAGAAATTAAATGTAGTTTTAAATTTTATGGTCAGGTTTTTTGAAATGTTATGGAAAATCCAACAAAAATCATAAGAACCTGATATTTTTTTATAAGAAAGAGTGCCCAATGAGAGCGAGCAATTTGGTTTTTAATTTAAACATATTACTTATACGAAATAAGCAATGTTGCAATTAAGCAGATGACCAAGAAAAAAATCAAAGACATTCAGGAAAATTTCTACTTTTTATCACTTATGAGTGTGATCTGTTTTGAGGAACAAAAAAAAAAATTCCTCACTTTTGCATATCGAAATCGAGGACATTTACAGGCAATTGCCTGTTTTTAAAGTTACTCAAATCTAGGGCAGTTACAGATTTTTTTAAGGATGCAAAAGCATCAGAAGACAATTCAGCAACTTCGAGAACGTATGATACGCATGGTGTTATATTTTTACAGCTGATATATAAAAAAACAAACATCGATATTAATATCGATTTTTCGTTCATACTTGAGTGCGGCTTATAATTGATTTTATTTAGCATACTTTTAGGTGTTTAACTGCTCAACCATTCCAATTAAATTAAATTATTGTTTTCGCTACGTTAATGCAATTTTAAGCTTACCTTATATTTGTGTGTGTGTTCTTGAAATTGTCTATGAAAGCTTTACTTTTTTTACATAAGTACATGTCACTTTAATTAATTTTTTCGTAGCAAAATTTCAGCTGCTTCATTTTATTTAAAATCCAAATAAATCATCACACACAGCATCATTTTTAATCTTATTGTCAGTTTCTTTTTTTTTTCTATTTATCTCAATTAATTGCTGCCATTAATTCATTTAGTCATTCATTGAGCCTAAAAACGCAAGGTCATAAAAAATTTGCTTCGATTCATATGATATATAAAATTAATCAATTTAATGGCTAAGCAAGTGGTTCATTATTTTGAGCGTTTTTCATTATTACGAGCGGGTTTGTCCGTTAATTTTTGGAGGATATAATGATAACTTCAAAACCCAAAACAACTTTTTGAAATTTTAAGCATGAAATTTTTATGCGAAAAACAAATGTTTCATTCAGCGAGAAATTCTCGAAATCATGTACTTTCCATCCCATGCGACTGACCAAGCTTCGGACTAAGAAAAAAAGTATTCCACCTTCGCGATGGAGTGAATTTTCTTACGATGATTACAAAGTTGACCAGGCCTGTACTTATTCTCAAAAAAAAGGCAATGTTATCTAGAGCTCTGTATTTTTACATTGCATTAAAAACTAACCAATTGCGTAAGTATGGGTTTTGTAATACTTCTGGAGAAAAGTTCAGTTCGAAGTTATGGCGCTTAAGTCCCTTAAATTGCATGGGATGAAATTCCCAGTAGTTTCCAAAAAGATTGCTTAAACGCTTTTGCAGTTGTCCTGCTCAAAAATTCAGTCCCTCTGTATGCTCTACCGAATGACCGCCAATGTGTCAAGTATTTTTTCAACTATTCTTCGGAAATTTTATTCAGACAATTCTGAGAACTGAGAATAAGTTCTGAGTCAAAACTAAATTAAATTTCTTTCTATTATTCTCTACTACACAGTGCAAAACGTTTTCCCGACACAAAAAATCTGACTACATGGGCTGAAAGTCATACTCAATAGAAATATCTAAGCTCGCGTTCATATTTTATGGGCTCGAAAGTTCAAGAGCCTCATATTTATTCATATTTATCTATTTAATTTTTAGTCTATATCTTACAAGCTAATCGATTTGTCTTGCCACTATGGGTGACTGCTTTTGAAGGTGATAGAATTTTAAATTGAAATAGCTAACATAAAAGCTAGTTTGCATGCAATGTTTTTTATTCAAAAGATAATTTTATAAAATCTATTGTTCAAAAATAGTTTTCGGCATATGTTTAGCACGACAAACTGTAATAGATTATAGATTATAAATTTTGACCAATACCTATTCTATTCGATGCAACAGCAACAACAAGACGAAGAACTCTTAGCACAAAAGAAAATATCGTTGATTATTGGACTATTTTCTATGGTGATATGTTAAGTAAGTGGTGTTTGCTAAAAAATCTGCAACAACTGACGCTTTAATGCTCGAAATATTTCAAAAATAAGGCCTTCAGTTCGCAACTTTTAAACAATAAATTCCATAAAATTTTTTAAAAGTCTCTTTAAACTTTTATGTTATTTATTTTAATTTAAAGTGCTATAACTCCAAAAAAAAGTCACCCTTTATATTGTATTATTGATAAATTAATTTTAATATAATTTGTTTGCTTTGAATTTGGGCATGCTTATAACATAAAAATGAAATTTTATTTTTGCAAGCCCACAAATTTACTTTTGCATTTAATTAAATGTTACTCATACAACATGTTAACTGTCAAATGCAAGAATGAGTTAAATTAAAAGGGATATAATTAAATTTTTTTTTTGTGTAAAAATCAAAAAAAAAATTAAATTAAAGCTTGCGATGCAAGCAACATACGAACATTTGTATGGCAGCTATAAAAATTATAGATTGGAATTCATACAACTTTTGGTAAAAAAAAAGAAAAACTATTATAAATGACTTACACGTATTCAAAATTATAATCCAATTTCGTTTCATAAAGAGTTTAAAGTAGCCGCATATTAGCATTTTTTCAATGTTATGAGTAGGAACTCGAAATTGTGCCATAAATTGAAAATGTATTAAGCAAATTTTGTAGTGAAAGGAAAATCAAATAAATTTCATGCCAAAAAGTTCTACATATGATAAGATTTTAACGTGTTACGCCGTTTTGAAGTTTGTTATAGGAACCGAATTTTGTTTACCAAAATTTTAATGTTTTCAACTTTCGTGAATTTGCATGGAGAATAATCTTTAAATAAAAAAAAAGAAAAATGCTACAATTTAAGTTGTAGAATCGAAGAAAATACATTGATTAGGTCCCAACAAAATTTTGCACATTAAAATTTCATCAAGCTATCATGCATGTTTTTAAACAATTTTAACTAATTGTCAAAAAATTCCATTTTTCAAAGCACAATAACTCCGACAGTTCTTATTACTTGAAGATATTTTGGCCAAAGAATCTATATGCATTTCTGCCAGCACAAATTATATAAATTTTACGATTTCAGATGCTTTTCGAGTAGATGAGCGTAAATATAAAAAAATGCCACTTTAAACTTTTTATACTTAAGTAGGACGAAAGTGGCTTTAGGGGATTATAATTTTGTTACGTATAAGCCATTTAAAACAAAAAATTCTTAGGCGTAATTTGAAGAAATACCAATTGTTGCCTTAAAAAAATTTTGAAAACTCACGCAATTAACAAAATTCAATTTTTGCAATGGTTTTTAATATTCATTTTATTACCTTAAGCTATGAGCCATATAATAAAATAATAAAAAATACAAAAAAACAATTTCCCGAATTAAAAACTTTCGCAAATCACATCATTAATATGGCACATAGGAGCAAAGAAAACGCGCACTTGTTGCGTCTGGCGCGCAATCACAATTTTTCAGCTTATTTTTTTATCCTTTAAATCCAAATGTTTAGGATGTTCATTTTATTTTTTATTGTTTTTAGGATAGCACTATTTTTAATTTAATTTTTTCTTTTCTTTCAACTTTAAGCCCAGCAAAGGAGAGAGACGACGATGAGTTAGTTAAGGCGTGCGTATTACCGTTACCGACCGAAGTCAACTTGCGAATGAACTTGACGCGTATCCTGCTGTTGCTTTTATATAAAAAGTTCCTTCTCCCAAATGTAGTGGTATCACTTACGTTAAAAATGGAATTGGATGGTGGCGACAGGATGAGAGCATCAAGTCAAAGGACAATTACTTATGGGTGTTTGGTATTGTTGTTGTTGTCTTTGCAAGTGTTGCTCACATACGATACGACGAGATATGCAAAGTAAGAAAGAAATTATGCAGAGAAGGCGCACACACAGATTATGTTTAAAGCAACAGGATGATTTGGCTTGACTAAGCATTTAAACGAAATCTTGCACATTAGGGTTAATAGCTTAAAAATGTTGCCTTTAACTTAAATGCATTATAAAAATTAGCGCTGGTCAATTTTTGGAGTCGCTAAAGAAGTACATGAATAATAAGCAAAAAATATGTGTTTAAGCACGATATTCATAAATCGTCAAAAGCCAAGATTTCTCATGTAGGTTCAACCTAAGAATTATAAAAACTTAATCTTCAATGCGCTCGTTTTCGGGTGGGTTTTTGCAGAAATAGCACAAGCACTAATTGATGTTGTGTTCTTAAAAATAACCCTACATAAAATGTTTTAACAATGTGAGTTTGTGATTTAACTTTTATTACTTACTTACTTGGGTGGCCATAACAACCCGTTACCGGGTTACGGCCGACCTCAAAAGCTCTCTCCAGGCGCCTCTGCTTTGCGCGCGCCTTCTCCAATCATTCACACCAAGCGTGGATAAGGTTTCCTCGGCTTGGTCTTTCCATCGAAGGCATGGTCTTCCTCTTCGTCGTCGCCCAGCGGCTTCCGCATCAAACACCTTTTTCGCCGGAGCTTCTTCGTCCATACGCACATGTCCAAGCCAGCGCAGACGTTGGATAGTGATGCGCTTGACTATGTCAATGTCAGCGTAGAGCTCGTACAGTTCGTGGTTCATTCGAATACGGTAATCGTCGCCGACGTGAACAGGACCGAAGATTTTGCGAAGAATTTTTCTCTCAAACACCCCAAGCGTGGCTGCATCAGTCTGCGACACAACCCATGCTTCTGCGCCGTAAAGTAGCACGGGTAAGATGAGCGTCTTGTAGAGTGTCAGTTTTGTCGGACGAGAGAGGTCTCTACTACTCAATTGCTTACTGAGACCATAGTAACACCTATTAGCAAGAGTTAGTCTTCGTTTTATCTCCAGGCTGGCATCGTTTTGAGTGTTCACGGCGGTGCCAAGATAGGTGAATTCCTTGACAACTTCGAAAGTATAGTTGTTCGCAGTAACAAAGGATCCAATACGCCGCGTCTCCCTGTTTGTGGACAGCATATACTTTGTTTTGCCCTCGTTCACCGTCAAACCCACTTTCGCTGACAGAGAACGCAGCAGTAACATCTCGCTTACAACGTCCAATGATATCAATATCATCGGCATAAGCAAGGAGCTGAACACTTTTGTAGAAAATAGTGCCATTACGATGTACAGTGGCTCTTCGCAACACCCCTTCCATCACAAAGTTGAAGAGGTTGCAGGATAGTGGATCGCCCTGTCTGAAACCTCGTTCGGTATCAAATGGTTCGGAGAGGTCCCTTCCTACTCTGACGGAGCTGGCTGTGTTGCTCAACGTCATTCTGCAAAGCCGTACCAGCTTCGCAGGTATACCGAACTCAGACATGGTGGCATACAGGCAATCCCGTATCGGGCTATCGAAAGCAGCTTTAAAATCGATAAAGAGATGATGGGTATCGATCTGTTTTTCGTGGGTTTTTTCCAGGATTTGACGTAGTGTGAAGATCTGGTCTATGGTGGACTTACCAGGTCTAAAGCCGCACTGATAAGGCCCAATCAGTGTGTTGGCAAACGGCTTAAGTCTTTCACACAGTACAGTCGACAGGACCTTGTAAGAGATGGCCAGAAGACTGATTCCCCGGTAGTTAGCGCAGATTGTCGGGTCACCTTTCTTCAGTACAGGACAAAGGACACTGAGATTCCAATCGTCGGGCATGCTTTCAACTAGCCATATTTTGCAGATGAGTTGATGCATACACCCTATCAGCTCATCGCCGCCGGTCTTGAACAATTCAGCAGGCAGGCCATCGGCACCAGCCGCTTTGTTGTTCCTAAGTCGTTGGATCACGTACCGCGTCATGGCTAGCATCGGGTTAATTTCTCCAAAGGCGGGATTGGTGGAGTCATCGCCAGCAAGCAGCTTGGAAAAGTGTTCCCTCCATAATATCATACATAACTTTTATGTGTCTGATTAAATTGTAAAATAAGCAGCAATAACTGCCTTGCTGAACAGTTAACACTGTACGACAAAATTATACATTTTTAGCACCACTATTTGTGCCTTTTTCACACTTTTCGCACGATATTTGGGTCATAATTGGACGGATGTTGATTGCTAGTTTTCGAGTTTGTCGGCGTAGACTATGCGTCTTATTTATAGAGGGTACCTCTTTCTCAGTTCTTTTTGGGACTGAATATTGTGAAATCTGATATTTTAGCTCTCTGAAAAAATTTTTGATAGTTTTGACTATACTCCAAAGTTTTATCGCTTGCCCAACATTTACATATAAATACTCCTACGTGCACTAAAGGTTAGTTGCTGGCGTTTTAAGTCTTGATGATGGTGTTTGTTTATATCATTAAGCATTTAAAAAGGCAAATGAGCTGCTTGAATTCTCTGTCTGACTTATTATGACACGAATGATCCTCTCGTTCATTTATTTGTGTGCGTGTGTTTGCCGGAGAAGGATTTTAAGTTTAATTTTTTTTTTTATTTCAACTGTTGATAATCAGACATCGATGTCGCGTGCCGTTAGACATCAGCAGACATACAATGAACAGCACAGTAGCTGGTCATCTATTAAGTGTTGTTGGGAGGTGAGCAGTGGGCGGCAGGCGAGTGCTGACTGTGTTTATGTTTTGCTCAAGTCTTTTTAACATTCTGTTTTGTTACTTATTTTTTATTGTGGCTCAGTTCAAGCCAAGATGATGAAAAGGACACGCACACACAAATTGTCATACAATAACTTAACCCCCCCAATTAGTTTACGTACTAAATTGAGCAAAGTGATATTAAGATTTCTTAGGGCAATCTTATTCACAGCCTTTAGATATGAATTTTTCGTTGGTTGGTTTTGGTGGAGTTTAATTTTTCACGCTGATGAAAATGGCGGCGGTACGGGCGACGTGTAAAAAAGTTAAGAACAGGCGCAAAAAGTGAGATGTGGTATTTATTTGAGAGATTCTTACTTTTGGCTGCTTTATTTTTATAATCCATTTGCTAAACAAAGCTCAACGGAGTGAAAGCGTTGCTACAAGCAATTTTAAGGTCTTAGTTTTGGATCTAAAAATAAACTGTGCTCGTATGTATTATGCTTTTTGCATCACACACAATCTCTTGTTGAAGCTGAACGCAATTGTATGTTTTTAGTTTTGCTTGTCGTACGTGGATATTCGAGGCTTTTTTTTTGAGAATTTTAAAATGTATTCTTTAGCTAGCTATCGCAATATAATGGTTTGCTCGGAATGTGCAGCCTTCATTATTTATTTTTATTCTTGAATCCTGAGTAATCACTAGCCAGCAGAACATCATATTGGATTTTTGGAGTCTACATTAATTCCTCCAAGCTTCAGCAAAGATTTTTTAATTTCGCATCAACCGTTCTTCAGTCCTAAGGTTGGCATCACTTTTTGCAGTGTGGCAAGTGTTATTTGCTCTGCCATGACCTTTACTATCCAAAAGAGCACTTTTTGAGATCCGAATATAAACATTAGGTTTTATTTTACATAATTAGCGTCGCTTACTGAATATCAAGTTAAGCCTTAACTGTTACTTTAAATGAAGTTTTCACAGAATTTTCTCTCAAACAGTCAGTTACACCATAAGTTAAGGTTTAACTGAGTATTACAGAAGCTTTTAAAAAATATTTTTTAACAATTAAACGAATAAGGCAATTTTATAAAATTCTAACGTAACGTAACAGTAAGAAATTTGAACAACACATTTTACTTTCTTTTCAAACCAGTTGTAATCTTAATGCCCGACTTTGTTGGAGCGTTTTTCGCTGCATTTTTCACCTCTTCAATTGCTGTTAAAACTTTCTCCGGTTCGGTTAAAAACCAAATCCAAAGTAATTGACTTGATTTATAAAATGAGTCTTTTTCCTAAATAAATAACAAAATTATAATTATTTGACATATTATTGTATTTTTAATATATCACGAAATAATTACCATACGTTCACAGTGTTGACTGTATTCTTTTTGCAGATTACGAAATTTCGAATTGATGTCATTTTTTTTAATTTCGGAATTGAAAATTGATTTTAGCAATTGTGCATTCATAAACATTGGCATTTCAACCGGACCGTCATAGACAAATGGCGTTAGTTGATTTTCAGTGTTTTTCCTGAAATAAATTGGAAAAGTTTTCAAAATTTTTCATTAGTTCTTGGAATATTCAAAAGAGGAAGAAAATAAAGTGATCCTGTGAACACTTACAGCTGACGTAACTTTTCCGAAACGTGCGAATAAAAATTCTTATGCATATTCTCCGTGGCGTATTTTAAAAGGCGACAAAACTTTTCATACTCATGGAGACACACTCTAGTCTCAGGGCGTACTTTCGTGCCCATTTGTTGGCTTAGTTGTTCTGCCACTTTTTCCACTAACATCTCACAATTGATTTTTTGCAATGATTGCTGCTGCTGCAACTGCCGCATAGCATCAATGCGTCGCAAACAGCATTGCGTCTCAGTATTTAATTGTGCTGTGTTATCGAATCTATTGCGTATTTTTTCCAAATCCAATTGTGTAGCTATCCACACTAGTTCTGCATTAGACAGCGCATCTGAGACGATTTTCGTTAGACGCTTATCATTTTCGTGTCGTTCCATTGCACGAGCTAGTTTCTGTTTTGTATTTTCATAAAGTATTAATTCAATTTGTTGTTGCGTTCGTTGCTGCACATACATTTCCAGATCATTGAATAGTGTATCAGTTGTAATTTGCAAATGATGATCATTAAGCAATTTCAGATCACGTGTTTCGCGTTCCATGTCTTCCAGCGAAATAAAGTGAATTTTTCCAATATCCAACATTTCCTCAATGGCTTGAGTTCCTATGGATTTAGCTTTTTCCTTGATGTAGGCGATTGTGTAAAACTGAAAACTGATATTTAAAATATAATTAATGTCTACTCTTCGTATGGTTAATAATAATTATTAAAACAGTGGAACGTTTATTTTAAATTTTTCAATTACATATATTTGTAATTCTTTGGGTTCTTAAGACCGCTAGTTCAAATCTAATTAATATTTTTTTATGGCCGAAATAATTATAGGATGATTAAATATTCTGTCAACTTGTATGGGCATGTGGGAAAATAGATGTGCTGGTAGTCGTAGAGATACAGATAGAAAAGGAAAAAAAGAAAGAAAAATAAAGGAATAGATGTGTAGTAGGGAATTAAAATTTAAGTATAAGAACCTTTCAAACAAAAAACAGGCTAAGCGTACAAAGTCACCAGCAACAACTAGCAAAATATAAATAAGAGCTTCAATCACTAGCGTTCTCACAATTGCAAAAACAAAAAAAGACTAGCAGTAATTTTTCAAAACCTTATATCCGTTCCTCTGTGTTGTAAAAAAAAACATACGAGTTTCTTAAAGTTTCTAATTCCTTAGCGACATCTTGCATCTCTAAATCTGATTTACGATCCAATTCAACGAATTCCTTTAATATAAATAAAACATTTAAAACAATGAGAAAATATCAGCTGATTATGCTACTTACTCCTATTTTAAAATTTTCTTTAAGGTACAGATGCAAATACTGCAAAAAAGATTCACATTTAAGAAAATACTGCTCCAACGGCAACTGATGCATAAACAACGGCGGAGCATTCTACAAGGAAGAATATATTAATATCATGGATATTTATTTGTGCAACTCCAGCTGGACTGCCATACCCTTTTAGTGAAACATTCCATTGATTCATAAGACAGACGACAATTTTCTTTTTGCAATTCTTCCAGTTGTTTTGATTTTTCCAGACAAACGGAAAACAATTGTTTCTCTAGATTGATGTGGGTGTTTATATTTTCCTCCAGATCGGCTAACTGCTTATTAACCTTCGGTTTCAATTCGCTGCACATAAATTTAAAAACTCATTCAATTTATTTTTAAAATGTATGGACATAACTTTACTTAAGGCGCTCTCTTCTATCTTGAATAAACGCTATTTTTCTTACAACGCTTTAAATACTGACAATGAATATGTAATCAAAAAAGAAAAACAAGCCTCTTAAGTAATGCTCCAGTTTTGGTTTTTACCTACCGCATTTCCACCAACAGTTTTGCATACATTTTTTCTTCCTGCGCAAGCAACTTAATCTCTTGCGTTAAATTTTCAATATCGGATTCAGTGTACTTCATTAAACCAGGATAAAAACGTTCCAATTCTTGAATTTCTTCCAGACGCTCTTTAGGCTTCAAAAACTCATTATTCTTTATCATATCGTTGTATCTAAGCAGGAGGAATAAACAAACTTAAATTTTCCAGGACCCACTCATGGTGTAATAATTATTATTACATCATGTAGTCAGCTGCACTTACTCTAAAACTTCATGTTCGCTCAATATATTTGCATCAGTAATACATTCAGCAAAAAAGGAAGAAAATTTTTCGAAACTTTCACCGCACAATGTCCATTGGCTTGAACTATCGAACCCAAACTTCTTAAACTGATCGAAATTCTGTAAATAATTATATTAATTCTGTTTTCATTAAAATACATACTATGGAAACTTACCAAATCGCCCATAGTTGGTGCTGGATAATATTTAATTGGTGCTTGTATTGCAAAAAGTAGAAATTGTATTTACAAATGTTAAAAGACGGCGCGAACAGATTGAACTCACCATATAACGGTAAGAAGACTAATGTCAGTTTTAAAACGTTAATGTCAAATTGTCATGACAGTAATTATTTGTTTGCCCACTAAATGCTGCCAACTATGACATTTAACTCCTTAATAAAATGAATTGCTAAAACTGTTATCCAAATATTGAGAAAACAAAAACTTATTGTTATTGCACAATTGTTATTATAACAACTTTGAATTAAAATTGGCCTTCAAAAATAGCATGGCAAAATATTCGCCGATTAAATATGTTTCGACCAATTAAATAGTAGTTGACTGCGTACCAAATAGTCGAACACCGATTAAATTAATTCAAGAATAATTAAATTAAATATAACTCCCGAAAAATATTAATTGTGTATATATTGCGATAAGATAAGTAAAGAAAAAGATTTCATTGATTATTCTATTGTTGAGCTGTTTAAATGAAGCAATGTATAAGCCACCTATTTAATTAAAAAGTTGAAAAATATATGAGGGATGTAAAAAAAGTTACTAGTTATAGATGATGCAAAAATAAAAAAGTTATTTTCTAAAAAAAAATGTTATCTCTGTAAATTAAAAAAAAAAATTGATTAAAGATTTTTTGTTAGTATAAAGCTGTTTTTCAGTTTTTATTATTTCTGAAGCATAGAGAAGATCGACTTTCGCGCAACTATATAACTGACACCGATTATCAATTTTAAATTGTACAAATTGAACAACTATTCAATTGGAATAATGCGCATCTACACAAGCCTTGATGGAGATTGGCCGATGGCTTTTAATTTAAGAATCGGTTAATTATTTTATTGCAAGTACGTGATCAAAATTGTCCAAATTTATAGATTTACATGACTTATGGAGTTTTAAAAAGATTTACGGCATGAAAAACTTAATATTGCTCCGACTGCATATCATACGACTCAATCTTGAGTAGCCAACGTGGGTTGGCAATTCGTCCCTGCTGATTGTGGTGAATATTGGGATGTTCTTAGATTAGGCGCACTCTTGCGTTAAGTAGATTAACTTATTAAGCTTTGTTTAATTTACACTCATTCATTTCCGTTGCCGTTCAACAAAACTCTATCATTTCTTTTTCAACGCGTGTTGGTGATGGCTGTAAGTGTTCTGCAAATACCGCGACGTGATATTAAGTTATTAAAAAGTGAGTTTTATATAGTTTTTATTTAAAAAATAGCATTACAAAACTAAATATATAGTGTAGTTATATTGGACGACAAACGTTTTGCTAAATCAGTAAAAAATTGTGGAGAATCCATGATTAACTTCAAGGCTTTTCTACATGCTAAAGCTTCAGCATGCACAGACAAATTCTACAATTTAGTAAAACACCATTTGGCAGTTTTATATAACTATATGTTAAGCAATTACTTTAATATTTATAGAACTCAACACTGCCAGAAAGAAGCAGACTGTTTAGTATATTGACTGATATGGCCTTGTAAGCCAAAGTGGTCTAGAGACATCTGCGACAGTATCCTCTTGGTAAAGCTATCAAGGGCAGTATAAAGAAAATTTGATGAGGATTGCGGACTTTTTTTTTAGGTTTATATGCATATTTTTATAGACTTATCTTTATACCGAACATACTTGAAAATTTGTGGTACTAATTCCACCTTAGGTCTTTCTCAAAAACATGAATTTGGTACAGTTAACCCGTAAAAAATCATGGTCTGCTGTGTATTATATTCCCCTCAATTTTAATTAAAATTATTCAATTATCTAATGTGAATTATAATATTCCTGTATTAATTTTTAAATTGCACGATAATTTTTATTATCTCAGAAACACCTACATATTTGATTATATATTTTTCTTAAAACAAAATCTAAGTGGGTTTATTGCAGACAAATCAATTCTCGCTAAAATAAACGTAACTAGAACTAATATGCAAAATATATAATATGTTGCTATGCAGTTTTTTGTTTATTTTAGGCTATGTTGAGAATCCAATATTACTCCAATAATGTAATTTCCCAGCTAAAAATGTATTTAATCAGCGGTTGGTTGGGCACAAACTAATATCCATTAGCTAAACTTTGTCGCAATTCGAGCACGAGTCGCTGGTTCAAAGATAATTTACCACTTATGCCAGTGCTTTTTAACTTGCTCGAATATCAAATTATTTTCACCCAAGCAAAACCCAAATTTTTCAAAATAAATTTGCGGTGCATAGTTTTCTTGTGAAATTTACAAATTTGTGCTTTTTTTTTTTTTTTTTTAATTTCTAAAACTATGATGTATTAACTTTTGTCTCAAATATTGCAGGAAAACATATGAGAATGGAATTGCTGCTTGTGTGTCAAAGTTGATTTCTGAAAGGCGTAAGAATATGAGGTGCTACAAAATAAACATGGAGTCAGAAAAGTGACGGAAACTGGACAATTAACTGGAAAGGTAATATATTTTTATAATGAAAATTTTGATACAATTTATCATAAACCTTTTTGGCACTGATGATATAATATTCTGACATCTCTTATGAAACACTATGATTCCAATTCATTTATTAACTGATCAATTTCATTTATCTATTTTCATATGCTAATTTTATAAAATGAAATTACTAAGTTTTCTTTTTAATCACTTGCAGTTTAGATGTCTTGATAGTGTTGGTCTGTTACGCAGAGGCTCTTCCGTTCAAGTCTACAATATGTCTTTGAAAAATTTGGATGGAGGTTCGTATTTCTTGAAAATTAGTTTAAAAATTTTACTTTTCAATGATGATGCTTTTAAACCATTCACAGACAACCATATGAAGGTTAAACGATGGCAAGCTACCTCAATATTCTTTTGAGACTAGTGCGTCTTGTTTAACTGGTTATGGACTATGGTTAATAATTTGGCACTGAGTCAATAAGAAAAATTATACAGATGAAAATTATTTAAAATTAAAATTGATTATAAAACTAATGTATAATTTTTAATTGCAGGTGAACAAATACAGATGTGTTCGTATAGAGGAACATTGGGAAAATAACATACTTTAATTATTAATGTATTTATTGTTATCAATTCATTAAATAAAAATTAACTGTTATTGCAAAAGTATTGAAATTATTTATTTTTTTTAGACTTCTATTATATTGTGTTGTAGTTTCCAAAATTTTAATCGTTTTCAAGATTGCAATACGACAAAATTCTGCTCACACTTTACAGTACATAAATTCCAGCTGGACTTCCAGAATGAAACCACTGAATTTGAAAAAAATTAGATAAAGTTTGAACCACAAAAAATTCAAAAACTCGGTCGTCTGCTGCAATCTGAAATTGCTTAGAACGACATATATATATAATATAGTTCTCTATAAAATACGGGGACAAACTGATGAAAAAAATTTCAAACTACATTGTCGTTTTGGTGGAATTGAAATTTAATTTAACATTGCACATTATTTTACTATTCAGAATACATTTTCTTAATTTTAAATTATTTTTATCTACATATGTAATATGTATAATTAAAAATCATTTTTAACCAAGTTTGCGCATTCTCTTAGAGCCAGCTGTTCCTTTTCTTGCTGTGCAATCATCCGATCGCCTTTAGATTTTTTGCCTATACCCAATTTAGGGAGACCGCGATTTAGTCCTTCCAACAGTACACAAGCCTTACATGGCTGTTGTGATGACACAAAACTGCAGCGTGTGCAAATGCCACGTATTGGATTTTTCACCTTGTCCTTGAAACGTAATTGCTCTCCAGAGTATATTATATCCATAATCACCGATGGGCGCACTTTCTCCAAATCTTTAAGAAAAGCGCGCGCATGTCCACGATATGCATTTGGTGCAAACACACATTCCGTAGAAAAATAAACTAGTTTCTTATAGTGCGCATACATAACTATTTCTTTTTCATATGCATATTTAAGTGGTTTTACACGTGGTATTGAATCTGCACCACCGCCAGTTCGGATATCTGTGCACCGACGCAATCGTGCCGTATCGCCACGCAATATATTCATCAGCACCGTCTCAGCAATATCATCTGCATTGTGTCCAGTGGCTATGGAATCCACCTCCAACATTTTAGCACCACGATCAAGTGCTTGTCGTCGAAATACGCCGCAAAATGTGCAATTATTGGAACGTCCAATCTGTTCGACTATTTTGTCCATTGTCCAACCGTAGAGCTCCTCATACGAGAGTATCTTTAGTGGCATTTGATAGTCGTCACGATTTTGTTTTACTGTCTCCAAACTATCATCTCGATATCCTGTGATTCCTTCATCAATGGACAACAGCACCAGTTGCAACCCATAGTCGTAACGTTCATTCAATAGTTTTAGTACATGCGCCAACACAGTAGAATCCTTGCCACCACTTGCTGCTACAGCAACTTTTTCACCGCGTCGAAAAAGTTTATTTGATATTATTGTGTAATGAATTTCAATTTCAAATGCAGCAAAGAAGCATTCCTTACAAAGTGCATCAGCAGTTTTTGGGCGCTTTGGACAAACGTTTTTTTTTAGTATGAAAAATATTTCAGAAAGATTTGATCTCTTACCTTAAGTACAGCATTCTTTCCGCAATTTGATTTACAACTTACTGGCATTTTTCATCCACTTTTCAAACAAAAAAATATAAATTACTTCTTGAACCTGACGAAATTGTTTTGTTTATTTTGTAATTTTAGTTAGATTTAGTTTTATCACTAATGTCAGATCGCATGGCCTTCAATCGCATCGTTTACGGCAAATGTTTTGATCAAATGTCAAAATGCATACAAAATTGTTGAAATCGTATGAAATATCTAAATTTTTAGATTTTTTGAAGAAGAAGAAGAAGTTCTGCAAATTTTTTTGTCGGACACGAAGGCGATAGGTAAATGCATGATTCAATTAACATGTTTGCAGCAGATATTTTTCTAATATTTTTTCTTCATAAGTTGTCGAAATCAAGCAAGGCAAAACGAGATCGTACATAAATTATGTACATAATAGACGCCCGCGAAAATTCTGAAACTTTAGCCCCCTTTCCCTTGACTATATTTTTCTTAATAGTTCTTTATATTTGTGAAACATTTCAGTAGAACAAGGGGCCAATTTTTGAGTACTTAAGAATCGCTTATAATTATATTTATTATGAGTAGTAAAATTATCTTGTCAAACTCAAATTAATGCAACCGTGAAAGTTACATCTCTGCAAATGTCGGTGCCTTATCTTAGCTGATTTCGACACATACCATAGCTTTTGATAACTCTCTATATATAGCGTTTCAAATTTGTAATTGTATGAACCATTTCAATCCTACAAAGTTATGCCAAATTTCATTCAATTATCCCGCTTGGCTTTCCCGTAATCGTTATTTCCAGAGACATGCATGGCTAAATCGATTTAGGTGGTGAGGCTGAAGAAGGATTTATATACCTTTTACACCCATCACGCTCTCCCATATGCGGTACAAATGGAATGACAAAGCGAATATACCCTGAGCGTAGGGTATAAAAAGTTTACCTGCAGATACAATAACTTTTGCAACGCTACTGGCACTGTGCGTGAAACTTCCAAATTGACTTCAACAATGCAACCATCTGTTTTTGACATTTCGTTGTATAGCGCGATATTTGTTTTTATCTGGTTTTGTTTCCTTATCCATTTTATCCCTCACATTTGAAGGCAAACAAGAATGAAACAACGAAAATATGAGAACGAGAGGGCAAGAAGTCGTGGAAAAATTTCGCTTTGTCTGTAACTTCAAGAAAAAGAAAAGTATTAATGTTATTTGAACCCCCTTTATCTATTTTTCTTAATTTTTTTAATAAATTTATTTCAAAAACTCTACCAAACGCTAAATAAATAAAAACACACAAGTTAATACCAAAATAAAAACTAGATTTTTAAACAACGCAATTTATTGATAAAAGAAGTGAAAAGAATAAAAGTTTTTTCAGCTCAAGGAGCAGAGAGTAGAACAGGAAATAAAAGTGCCAAATATACAATATTTATTATTAACGTCCATTATAAATAATAATAACAATAAAAGTACAAACACAGCCTAACGAAAACTACAAAGTTGATTCTTCGAGCAACGCGCACATCCGATTTGCATCCTTTTGCACAACATGGGGAACGCAGGCAGCGCCAGCATGAGCCGCGAACGCCACAAGTCAACAGACCTCTCCACACCGAATTCACCCTTCCGAGAGCTACCCGGCTCTACTGTCAGTTCGCCAGCAGCTGCCGGTATGGGTGGCTCACTGGGCTCTGTGGCGGTGGGTGGTGTCAATACTAACAGCGTTGTTGCTGGCGGCGTTGGTGGTGGTGTTGGCGGGCAGGCATTCACATTTGACAAAAAACCTGATACACGTTCAGTCTTGCACGGCGGTTCATCGCAAGAAGACGAAGAGCCATACTATACGAAAACCGTAGCTTCAGTTGATTCTGAATTTGCAACAGCAACACCGAATAAACGACGCTCTAGTACCGTCTCTGAAAGTACCAGTGTTGTTTCGAATATGTCAAGGAAATCAGAGTCCACCGATGCGGAGGCACAAGATGACGATCCTCTTAAAAATCCAGCATTGCCCACTGTATTGCGATGGGATGGAGGTGGCAAAAATGTCATGATCTCAGGTACGTTCTCCAATTGGAAGGCCATACCAATGGTACGAAGTCATGGAAATTTTGTGACCATTATTGATTTACCGGAGGGTGATCATCAATATAAATTCTGTGTTGATGGCGAGTGGAAATTTGATCCAAAATTGGTAAGTGTTGCGTAGATTGCAAATAAGACTTGTTTTGGGAAAATCGATAATTCATATTACGTAGTTTATTTACTTTGCTAGTTAAGGGTTGGGATGCGATAGGTTGTTTTGGTTTTACGTCATTATGGCATCGTTCGTACATAAGATGTCCAATTAATAAAATAAATGCGTGCATAAAATGAGTATTAAATTCACAAATACAGAAAGAATTCCATCACGTGACAATCCACTGATTTAGTGTTATTTACCTACGTTAGTAGTAGCTTCTAATCAGCAAAACAAATTAATAAAGAAAAAAAAAAAATATGTTTTGATTCAAATTGTTAAAGAAAACTTGCATTCCATAAAAAAATGGTCATACTTAAAATATGTCACACAAAGTTTTTTGTTTGGTGAATGTAAATAAATTTTTTTCAATTCAATTTATCAACGTAGAAAAAAGTATGCGCAACCCTTGCTAAGTCGAATAAAGTGACCCAAACACATTCAATTGCTTACAACAGACCAACGTTGTTTACAACATCCGGATGGATTACCTTGAACAAAGAATCCGATGCCTGTTTCGATCTCTCACAGCCGGACCGATGACTAAAGAATGTTGGGCATAAACGACTAAATCCAAAAAAACAAACTGTACCCTTCAACGGGGAAAATGCAAGAGGTTAGCCCCAATCACACTGATGACGGGACGACATGACAGATTGCGTGCGACGAAAGTTCACTACGTGAAAAAGTAATAATTGTTTAATTTTTTTTTCAAATTAAAATTATATATAATATTTGTTTAGTTTTTAATGTAAGGCTCTTGCCACATTAGGCTCTTTAAAACATAGTTTTTTGAGCATAAGCGGCAAGAACGCATGCCGATCTAAAACTCTCGAACTTTTCATTAAAATGTACGGTCATGGATCGTACGCAATCACGCAATCTAATCTTTAATTTAAAATTTTTATTTAGCTTATTGTAAAGAAAATTTGTTATCATAACTGGAAAACTACTGGACCAACTTTAAGCTTTTATGCCAAGATTATGTGTCGTTAAATTACATTTCAAATGATATTGGTTCAGGGGTTCGGAATTCATAGGTGTTATACAGGCACTATCCGAATTTCAAACATTTATGTCCCTGAAACTTTGTTCCCTCACAAACTAAAAATGAGAAATAGACTAAAATAAGAGAAAGTGGGTAGGGCGTTTGAAGAATTGCGCATTAAAGACTGAAATATAATTTAAATAGTATATTTTCAAGTTTTGTAGGAAAAGCACGATTGTGCCTAAAAATATCACCAAGTGCCAAATTTTAACTTATTACTTACCTATTTTGAGAGCCCTTCTCATATATAACCTTAAAACTTTTGTATTAAGAAAGCCACGCTTGCAAATCTCAACCCACCCACTGTTTAATGCCAGTTGTTTCTCAAAATGTACCAAGGTTTCTAACGTCAAAAAGGCATTTTAGGTTTTTTGTTTGTATGTTAGGTGCCAACCCATCTTTTTTTAGTGTTTGTTTGGCTCTCCAAATATTCCCAAATTGAATCTATCTGAATTTACCTAAAAAGCACTCTCAGTATAGTGTTTTTCAGCTTTCGCTTGTATGGAAAAAGGTCACACTCACTTTTGGTTACATTATCTAAGTACAAATTTTAAAGTTTTCGTTTCCTTCGATAACGTCTCAATTATTTGTAATACTTGCGTGAATTTGGGTTGTATATACTCACTCTAAATGATATTCATAGAGGGCTCAATAGCTCTCATTCCCAATCTTATGTCTCTCTTTTCGAAGCTAACACACCAAAGACGCCGTACAATTTCAAATAAACCTCGTCTTTAATGTTGGATGTTTTGAACATTCTTTGCATTTGCCCACATTCAAAATTGAAGATTTTGTAGCAAATCTGAATTCAAACATTTTAGTACATTTAACTTAAACACGTACTAAACTTTTAACTTTTGAAAAAATATTTTAGAAAAGCGTTGAAAATGAGCAAGGTCAAAAAAATAATTTAGTATCTGTGCGTCAATCTGATTTTGAAGTTTTTCAAGCGCTAGCCAAGGACAGTGAAAATGTACCAAATTATGCTGAAAAGGAATACTCACAAGATGTACCACAAGCTAAGCCATGGGAAAAAGTATCTGGTCCGCCAGTTTTGCCGCCACATTTATTGCAAGTTATACTTAACAAGGATACGCCTTTGTCGGTAAGTCTTAAACGAAAACAACAAATCAAAGCAAAAATATTAAAATTACCTAAATTCTTCTGTTTCTAATAGTGTGAACCGACTTTGCTGCCCGAACCTAATCATGTGATGCTCAACCATTTATATGCGCTTTCCATTAAGGATGGTGTCATGGTGCTAAGCGCCACTCATCGTTATCGCAAGAAATATGTCACAACTCTTTTATACAAACCAATTTAAAAACAAAAACTTTTATTATAAATTTTAACCTATAAAATAGGAAACTAATAAAACGTTATGACACTTCCTAATATGCATAATATAATCGTGCAAAACTCAAAGACTAAACAACCTATTTTTTGTTTGTTTTGAGTTTGTGTGCATTACATTTTCGAGAAATAACTTAGAAAATTTTTAAAATTATTTTATTAATTGTTATTGAAATATAAAGGAACAAAAAAAAAACATATTTGTTTTTACATTTAGGCTAGGTTGGTTATATTTTATTTAGTTGATCGCACAATCGGTTGCCAATTGATGTCACCATTCCAAGAAGTCCTGTGAATCTTAAGATAAAACTTTTGTGAATTTAGTAATTTTTAACTACACCGTTGCTGAATCACCTACCTTTCAAGATTAATATGCAGCTGAACAAAAACTCATAAAGTGAAAGTGGTACATATACACATAATCTATCAGCTGTCAAAATTGAAACGCTCTTTATTTGATTTGAAGAACAAACAATACTTCCGTTTTATTTTGCTTTATTTAACTTTACAAATTATTTATTGTTTTATGTCATTAGTAATTTATTTTTAAGCAATTTAGAATATTTGAATGATATGTTCTACCAAGTTTAAAGCTTTTATATTATTTTTTATCTGCTGGTGCTACGTATAGTTAGAAAAGATTAATTGTGAAAAAATGTAAACTAGCAAAAGGAATTTCATAATAACTGGTAGTGTTATATTAAGAAACTAGTTATTAATTATTAGTATTTAAGAGTTTTTTATATCGCAAGATAAATCACAATTTTTCACATTCGTTACACATTTAATCTCTGCTTTCATTAAACTGAATTTTTTTGTTTTAACATATGGATAATTTAACTTAGAAAATGACAAATGACAAACCACTTTTTAGCTACAGCGAATTCATTGAAGGAATTTATCCTTAACCGAATAAGTGAAGGAACACTTGATGCCATTACAAAATTTTCGGTTTTCACTAAATTCTCCTGCTCTAACTAATTTCGTGCTATTAAATTTTCTCACTTACACCAATCTTGCTTTATCATATTTTGAATTCGCGTGAGTAAAGCGTTCCCGCCACATTCCCCCAAAATTCAAATCGTGTATATTGAGAGAAAAATTTGAAAAAATCGGAGGTGAATGAGTGGTTAGCGAAAATAATAAAGTGCATGACTTATTTTTTTTTTTTATTTATATAATATAAATCAATTTTTAGACTGAAAATTTCTGTAAATAATTGAAATTGTTTTTTTTTCACGCAATTTAAGTTTTTTACAAATTTATCTTCAAGCAATTTTTAACTGTATGTTTTTGTTTCTAATATATAACTGTATTTGTTAATAAAAATTTTCTGATTTTTTATTTTCTTTCAAACCAAACGCGTTTCGGTTTCGAATATTTTTGTCTCATTAATTTTATCCATATATTATCTAAGCCACTACATTTCCATAAATTTCTCCATTAAATGCTCGGCACTCCGTGAAGGCGTAACTAGCGTTGCCGATGGTTTTTCCACTAGCGGTGTGGTTGTAGTGCCGTTAGCTGTTTTTGTAGCTGTTGGTAAAGCACGATTCATTAAATATTTGGCACGCAGCTCATCAGTGGCACGTTGGAATTCACCATCCTCATCGAAGAGAGCTTTTGTAAAGAACTCTGCAAAAAGACGTCCCATATATTGATCTTTAGACGATGGCCACCATCCCTCAAGAAAACCGATATGACCACCACGTGCAGTTATAACAATGGCAACGTGTGTGCAGTTTTCGGCGGCTTTGATTGGTATGGCTATAAGAAAAACAAACAACAAAAAAAGCAAAATAGTCAGTTGTCAAAGATATAATCGATCGATGACTTCAAATTGCTTAGACGTAAAGAGAGCATCGAACTCCTTGATGGTTTTGCACTGTTTGGAAAGCGAGATGAAATAGTTTTTATTTTTAATCTCACAACACACATTTTGCCAGTGTAAATTCATAACTTAAACCATAGCTGCCAAATTATACAGAGACCAAGTAATGTTTTTTTTTAATAGTGCGGTTTTTGAGACTAAAAATATCATCGATCGATGACTTTAATTGTGTCCAACATTTCCATGATTCGCAGATTTCAAAGTCCAGTGGCCGTTTCCAAGATATACCACAGTCGCTTTTCCTACAACATTGAGGGTTTCACTCAGACAGACTTTAAATGGTGATTTACGTTTTTATTTTCATCATTTGATTTGGATATACCTTATTATTAGCAATTTGGCATAGGAGATAGTCCTGGGCTCAAAATTTTCAAGATTCGGTCAAGAAAATTGTTGGTAAAAACTTATCAAGAAAGGTAACCGTACAAGAGAACTACCTTCAATTTAGATTGGAAGATTTTTAATTTCGTTGTTGTCGACAGGAACAAAGAGTGCCAGATGTTGCAAAGCTAAACAATTGTGCTTTTGTTAACTCAAGCGTAGATGTTTTTATTAGTCATATGGTGTTATGAAACTACCCAAATAAGTTAACCACATTTTCTATGGTGAAAAAAATGGGCTTTAATTTAAAAAGTTTATAGGACCTTCACTCGAAGGCGAAATTACAGTTGTTATTAATATTTTGCCGAACGCAAAAATTTGAAACTGAGAAGTATTAAAAATCTGTTTTAAGTCCACAGACACAGACGTGTTCTATATTTGATTCGTTTATAAAATAATAGCTAGTCTGCTCACTCTGAACTCTTTAAAGTTTGCCTAAAACAGATTTTTTTTACAAATTTCCGAGCTTTTAAGAGAGATGAATGAAAGTATCAAAATGGGAATCGCGCTAATATTTCAGTTGTTATACCTTCTAATGGTTGAAATGGATCATCAGCAGCGCTGAGGCACAATAATGGCACAGAGATTTGGTCTAATTTGTTGTGTAATGCAGCATCTGTATAGTAATCATCAACGTGAGCATAACCAAATTGCTTAGACGTAAAGAGAGCATCGAACTCCTTGATGGTTTTGCACTGTTTGGAAAGCGAGATGAAATAGTTATTATTCAATTTTAAAGAAGGAATTTTAAAATAACTCACCGTTACTATGCGATCTACATCAATATCTGTATCTTTATATATTTCGCAATTGCTAAGTATACGACATAGACTACTAGCTAGATGCCTTCCCAGCAGACTATTAATTATTGGTTTTTCAATGCTAGCTATACCTAAAAAATTAAAAAAATATAAATAAATTAAGCCAGATTCACATACTATAAAACTAAAATGGAGCTTAGATTTTACTTAAGCAGAAAGCTTTTAAAATGACCAAAATAAATTGAGGGATGTTCATTTCCTTTGGTCAAAATCAGAAACAAGCATTTATTCCGGCCAATATCAATTGCACCAGCCATATATAGTTACATGTCTATACTATTTAATTACCCTTGTGCACATCCCAAGGCACTGATATAATTTTTGCAGCACATAGATGTTGACGTGCTTCCTCAGGTTTCCGTGCCAAGTAGTTACCTTGAAATTAGAATTTTCTTTTAAATTCAATTTTACTTTATACAATTTCAAATGTTTTACCTAATATCAAACCACCCATTGAGATACCGGTTGCTCCCAGTTTTACATTTGGTGCAATTGATTTTCGTACATGCAGCACAACCTCAGTGAGGTCTTCATAATTTGAGGCACAATAAAGTCTAGGAGTTTTCAATTCAATACCACCAAGGCCTCGATTATTAAATACAACCACACGCATTCCTGCACTATTGGCAGCCATGACCAAGCATTTAATGTACTCGGCCTGTGATTCACCTAAGTTTATATAAAAAAAAATTGTATTCTTACTTTTAAGTGTAACATATAAAATGTTAAACGATTTCTATAACCGTTATAGCGGCGCATTATCTGCTTTCACGCAAATCGGAAGCGCAGATTAGCGACATCGCTAGTATATACATAATGTATACATTTTTTTTTTGTATTGTTTGCCAATACAGGTTAACATACAGGAGTTAACATAGTTTCTTTAAGTGTAAAAATTTACCTGTCAAACCAGGCAATATTAATATACATGGTGAATTTTCTGCACAGTTTTCTTCCATCCAATCTAGGGCAACTTCTCCACCATCCTTGAGGCTTAATATTTCTCTAAAATATTTATTTATGTTTTTAGTTAAAATAGTTGTCAACTTAATCGGTAATTATTGAATTTACCTTCTATAATTAAGTTTCGGAATGACCTGTGATCTTATAATACTAGCAAAAATAGTTTGTGCACGACTTTCCACACACCAAAATGTTGGCCAAAATTTCATTTCTAATGTAGGAATTTTCTTAAAAAGAAATTCTTTAAATGGTCCATCGGAACAGGCGAGAATTGGCCGCTGAAAAATTATTTATATTTATTTTAATGTCAGTACAAATTTATGGAAGTACATATATGTAGGTGCGGGTACACCAACATTTGTTTAGCTAAAGCGACAATAAAGTTCGGACGCTGTCTTAAAAACAAAGCCACCATATCTTGATGGCATATGCGATTATTAAGCTTTGACGGTTTTGAATGAGACCCTAAGTTTTCGAAAAATCTCGAAAATCTCGATCAGGGCTCATTTGTGAAAGAGATAAACAAAAAAAATTTGCATCAATCGATCTGGAAATTTTGAAAATAAAGGCTTATGGGAAAAGTCAAAATTAATTTCGGACATTAACATCATTTCGTACAAGAAAAAAATATTTTGATAAATGGTAAAGTGAAAAAAGTTTTCCAAAGCTGGTTTTTTTTAGTGAACCCGATATGTCCAAAATTAAATTTCAAGCCTTCCCTAACGCGTCTTCATTGGGCCGTAGGACAGCTCTAATAAGTCAAAATTTCACCTTGCCCGATCGAATCGTTTAAGTAAACCTAAAAAAATGGAACGCTCTCTAATAATGTCCAAAGTCCACTGCATGGGCGATAGAAATTTCAAAATAACTTATGTAGAGCAGCGGTGGACACATCATAGCAAATGGAGCTGAGGTAACAAACTCATGTTAGAACATATAATATTTGATGTTGTATTTTATGCATTAATGACTGTTGTTTGTATTCTACTGGGTCTTATGCTAAATTTTGTTGAATTATTGTTGTCCCGTCCAAAAAAGTTTTATTTCATATTGCACCAATAATAAATGTGTTTACAGAAACAAAATAATCTATATATGTACTAAAGAAATGTAACACAATAGGTACCTACTTATTATTTTGGCAGAGATAGTTAAATGTACAAGTGCGCCTGTCTTGTCGCATGAAATTAGGAAACCATTGATTTCATTCTAAAGAAGTTTACACTTTTATCTGAAAACTCCTCCGTAAATGATTTCCATGTACATACTGTACATGTAAAATATTGAACAAATAAAGTCAAATTATAATTGGCTCATGTAAAACAAACACACACGTATTTCATAAGGTCAGTAAAAATTCGTAACTTACCTTGACCACTTGTATTAAGTAATATACTATATATGAAATTAGTGCAAAGGCAACAACATGCCAACGTGGCAAATTCGATAGATAACAATACATGGAGTACAGCATATTGAAATAAAATCGATATTAAAAATTATTTGCAGGAATCTGTAAAAAATAAAAGAAATCTATTATTACAAAATTATCAAATAACTTAGGTTCTGATATAATATGGCCTAAGGCATTAATTGAAAGAGAAGTTTCTATTAAAAAGTTGTATTTTTCTTTTAGGTCCCATTTAGTGAAATGCACCTTTCGCAAATAGTATACATCGCATTTTTGGAGAAAAAAAAAACCCTGGTGTTTAAATCTGCCGATTTAAGCAAAGCCAGTGTTTTTGAGCCTGATGTCGAGCCGTCGTTGCTTGTCAAGAGTTGTGAGCATTTTCGGTACCCATGACGTACCATTTTTTCTGCGCATTTAAGTGTTGGTGCAAGACTCTGTCAAATGACATTTTCTAATCCATAACTCTTTAGCAATCTATCACAATTTTATTCTGCGGTCAACCATTTTTTTTTTTTTAATATTTCTTTAGGTTATTAATGCCACGAAGTGGTAAGCATCTAAAAAGCCCTTTCATCACTGTTGAAATTAGCGAGCCCATTTTTTACGATGCTCATAAAGAAACCAGATTGCTGAAGATCTAATCTTATTTCTTCAATATTTTTTTAGTGCCCAAAATATAAGTACTTTTGGTTATCTTTTAATAGTTTGTGAATGAACTTAGAACTCAAACTATCAGATATTTATATGAATGATTTAAAAAATTCATGCCTTTCGCAAGTTTAACATTTTTAAGAGCATATTTGATGTTTTTACACGAATATTATCTCATGTATACAAATAAGGCTTTCAGTTAATTTTGTCAAATTATTGTTATAACCTCTGGAGATTTTTTTCAAAAAAAAAAAACCATAACTCAGAAGCAAATATCTTTAATGAACAGAAAAAAAAGAAAGGCTGATGATTGCAAAGTCGAAAATTGTTGATGGAATCGAAAAATGTTGGAACTGTCAGAAATGATAAAAAAGTCGATTAAATTTGCCAAAAAAATGTTCAAAAGTTCGTTTATTGTTATAAAAGTTGAATAATGTTCAAAAATGTTGAAAAATATTGAAAAAGTAAAAACATGTTTGATGTATCGAACAATTTTTAAAAAACTAAAAAATAATGCAAAATGTTGAAGCTATCGAAAAATATTGAAAGAGTCGAAAAAAAAAGTTGGAAAGTTGTTGAAAAAATGTTCCGAAACTCAAAAATTTTTAAACAGTCGAAAAAATCTAGAATATGTACATGGAAAAATTTTGATAGTGTCGAAAAATGTTGGAAGAGGTGAAAAATACTGAAAAGCCGATAAAAATATCGTTACCATAATATACAAAGGCCCTATCTACCATTTTTGTTACTTTACAGAAGAAATTAAATTAAAGTGACTTATGGCTTTTTCTTATTTGCTGGTAAGTAATTGCTTTATTTTCAATCGTAGCACATACATTTCTTTTTCAATGGTGTATTAGTGGGTGATCTACAGAAATTTACAAAAAGATCGATTTTGGAAAAAATGTTAGTTAGGACCTTTCTAGGTTAAGGCAACGATTTATTGATATATTAAAAAAATTTCAATAATGTTGAAAAAGTCGAAAGATTTTGAAGAATCCGAAAAATATTGAAAAAGTCAATAACTAAATATTCCATAAGTCGAAAAAGTTAACAAATATTATACAAACATATATTTTACTTAAACCTTAGCATGGTCGCACATAAAAGAGCTTCAACAAATATTACTGTTTTGTCGAATTGACTGCATTCATTCATTACTGTATTGACTTTTTTTCTAAATTACTAAATTTAATTTTTTTTGTCTTATTTTTCTGATCAAAGTGATCAGATATATTTGTGTAATAGATAATCTTTGATAAAATCTAGCATTAGCAGCTTGTCTTTTAATTAAATAAAATTCAATCACTATCAATGAATATTCATATACTATTTTTATTGCAAATACTAACTACAAGTATACCTTTGGGTCAAATAATATTTAAATGTTGTCTTATTTTTTTTTTTGTAATACATATGTAGAAATGATGAGCATTTTGCACAAGGTTTTCAACGGGGATCAAATAGAAGAAGAATAAAAATGATCAGTGGTTTAATGTCATCGAATTATGAATGTTAACTTGAATTATAGCGGGGTATACTGTGACAGGATGCTTAGCGTGTTAATTTTTTGCTCTTCTGTGAACTTTGCTCTATCGAGATAATGTCACTTTTCCAATATCACATCACATATCTTGAAAAGTAAGAGCTAACTTTTAAATTTATTGACTCCAGCCTCAACAATTAAGTTCCTTCTTCTTGTTCGTTACTTATATTAAACATTTTCATTATCTTAATCAGTCTCAATTTATTTGTATTTCTTGAGATTTGCTTATTCACTTCAATTGAATTTAAGTCTGCTGCTTTGTTCCAATTTTTTTTCCTTTAGTTTAAGCTTGTTATTTCACCATTTGATTTATTTAGGTAACTCTATGACAAAATCACATTTTCAGGAATTTCGCTGATTTTTTATTACATTATAAAATTCATTTCATAGTTATGTACTATATTTGTTTTTATTTTAAAATTTTTAGTGCACCATTTGCACTCTAAATGAGGCATCTTTATCTTTTCCATAATTCACAACGCTAAGTACCTACGTAATACACTACAGCTGATCGCGTAAACTGCGTGCTAACGAAGAGTTTGTTTTGCTCTGGCCTTGCAAAGCATAACAAAATTAAATCAGAAAAAATACTCACACTAAACTCGCTAAACTATCTATTAATTTAATGTATGTATATGGAGATGTATTTCTTTTTCTATAGCCGGTGAGCACATGCTTTATGCATGTATGCTTAAAAAGATCCCAGCAGGCAAATGAGTAAGGCCTTACTCGGAGAAGGCCTGCTAGCACTGCTGCGATTATATAAGGACTTCTCAAAACTAGATTTTCATGCAAATAAAAATACAATCACAGAAGGCATAATATGCCTTGCCACAACAGACGTGCTATCAGGCCTGATATTAGAAGGCAAAGAAGAAGGACTCCATTTACTTTAGCGCTTTTCTGTTTCTTTTTTATTTCATGTATTGCAATGTTTTATGATTCGGCATAACTTTTTTGTCATATGCATTGTACATATACGACATGAAAAGTATATACATGGTTAGAAATTAAGAGAGGTGTGCAGGCTAGTCTTCTGTTGTTTCATGTTATGTTAAGGAGGTAGAGTTTTGTGTATTCTTTGTCAAATTGTAGAGTCATTAAAAAAATATCAACGCAAGTGAGATGGCGCGGATAAAAAAAAACAATTAATATTTAGAGTCTTTAAATTTATTAAAATTAAATTTTTGTCAAGTACTTCTGAGAGTCCTTCTACGGTAAGCGGTCTTAGAAAGCCTGCTTAGGAAGGCCTGTTTTCTGCGGCCATTTCATATAAAAAAGAAAGTACGTTTGAAAGGAGGGTGGAAGGCCTTATACTTACCAAGGAAGGCCTTCTAGAAGCACTGTTAGCTCCTGTCCTTGCCTACTGGGATGCTCTTGCTAAAGAGAAGAAAGGCTATTCTTACTCATGATCAGTGGTGCCCACTATACTACTAAGAAATAAATAATAAATGAAAATTCGACAAAGCAACCCTATATATTCTATTTAGGCTTTTTGATATCTATCATTTGGCACAAATTTCAAGCTGTTATCTTCATTAATGAAAATTGACCCAAAAAACCGGTGAAAATCATGTTTGGGACAGGATTCAACAATGCAAACCTCTTCGAGTTCTATCATGGCATTTTCGGCCATCGGGACACGCTTTGGCAAGGCAACCCTAGATATTCTATTTAGGCTCATTGAGCTCTATCATTTGGCATACATCTCATCCTGTAATCTTATACACTCGACTTTTCTACAGCCGGCTCTTGGACTATTTAATATTTTAAAAATAAAAGTTTCATTCATTTACATATAAAACGATACTAAGAGGGCATATGTGTTAATACGGAATTTTTATTTTTTTTTTATCAAGACTTTCTTTTTAAGCCTTAGACTACTTCGTTTCTGTTCGACATGTCCGTCGCATTTAAGCTTTATTTATATTTTCAATTGAATGCAAAGTTTAAATGACTGCAGTTTCTTACAGCTCTGGTCTGTACCTATTATATGCTTAAAAAAAATCAAATATCTACGACGCCAACAATACGAGTGAAATACAAAAATCTATTCATTGAGTGTTAAAAGAAACAATGGCAATATTTTACTAGGGCAGCATTTGCAGCAGTGCACATGTACAACATGCATGCTGTGGTCATAAATTAAAATCGCTTAAAATTAAAGTAAATACAGAAAAACAGAGCAGGTAGTTATTTTTTCTAAAATGAACAATACCCTTACTTTGGCTTTATTTTTGCGGACTGATTTATGATTCCAAAAATTTTCAATGGATAAATATCTTGCAATTTTGAATCCATGTAAGATTTCTTTTAGGTTATCAGTCGTAGTTGTTTCTACTTATTAAACCTCTTCATTTGAATTCACTATTGATCATTATTACGTCTGGATAGATTTAATAAACCTTTTTGCAATAATGTTATCTTATCTTTACTCCGGCACTTGTAGAAGTTTTATCATATTGCGCGTTCATTCTTTGACCAATTGAATGAACATTATGCATGGCATGGAACGTTGATATGTAGTGCGACTTACCACCAACCAAAGTCTGCTTATCCAATGTGTTCGAATTTGTTTTCGTTTTGACCAAGATGTTTCATATTTAACCGCAAACATTTATCCTTCTTGAGCTGCTTGAGGCTTTGTACATTTGATTTAACTTTTTTTTTATTAGAAATTTCGGAATTTGAAAAGAAGCTCGTTGTTAATATTTTGAATTTTTTTTTAATAAAGAAAGTCTACGGCAAGTTTCTATAACAAATATCAACCAATCATGACTTCTACTTTGAGTGACGAATAGTATGATGTGACCTTTCATCCAAATGAAAGGATATGCATATTTAAAAATGCAGTACATATTTAGAATCAATTAACAATTCTTAAAAAATAAAAATAAACTTTTATTTTAAGACGTGAACATTACTGTTTTGGTCAAGAAAATTGTTTCCTATTTTCGTATTTCGACACCCTATACTACTAATAACGTAATTATAAGTTTGCATATGCTTACGCACTTAAGCTTATGATTTATTAATGCCGATGAAATCAATATTGACAGTCACGAGGACCGAGCCTTTAATGGGGCGAGTGAGTTGCTGCGATAGTTTTGCTTTTCCAACTTATTAATTTGAAAACAGTGGGAAAGAAAGCAGGTTGTCACAAAAAAAATTATTAAAAAACTACATTATTTCGTTGCAAACTGCTAACTTCCAGAGTACGGCCCTCACAACCACCACCATCAGATAAAGAGATTCGCTTCAATTTCACTGAATAGGTGATTTTATTTTTTTTTACATTCATTGAAAGTGTAAAACATGACACCAAAGGTAAGTTTTCCGTGAGAAAATTTTGTTTAAAAAAAGCAAAATACCCCATTATATGGCCTCTTTTTAAAATTAACTTCTCAGCCTGTATTACAGGCTTATTACTTTACAACAGTTTTTTTTATCGACGATTTTATGGCGTTTTCATCTGACAATGAGTAAAATATGTATATTGTACAGGGTGTTTTTTTTAGAGGTTTGTTTTTCGAATAGAGATAAAACTGGCATTTTATGGTCAAATCTGGCAACTCTAATGTCATTTATGTTCAGTTTGGTTTGCCATTTCATCATGAACAGGTTGACAAAAGAACAACGCTTGCAAATCGTGCAAATTTATTTCGAAAATAATGGTTCAGTTCGCGAAGTTTACCGCAAGCTCCGTCCATTTTATGGTCGACATAATCGTCCATCAGAGCAATTAATTCGGTTAACCATGGGTCGTTTTCGCACTACGTTTACTCTATGTGATAATACGCATCTGCAGAGACGTCGAACAGTGCGCACCGAAGAAACAATTGCCGCTGTAGAGCAAAATGTTGAAGAGGACCCGAATGAATCGATTCGCCACCGTGCACAGCAATTGGAGCTTTGTCCATCAACTTTATGGAAGATTTTGCGCAAAGATCTTGGCTTGCGACCTTACAAGATCCAGCTTGTGCAAGAATTAAAGCCGCGAGACCATGCAATGCGTCGTGATTTTGGTGTATGGGCCGAAAATGAGATTGATCTCGATGCTGATTTTCATCGCAAAATTTTGTTCAGTGATGAGGCTCATTTTTGGTTGAATGGCTACGTCACCAAGCAAAATTGCCGCATTTGGAGTGAAGAGAATACACATGAGACCCTTGAGACGCCATTACATCCACAAAAACTGACTGTTTGGTGTGCTCTATGGGCTGGTGGAGTCATTGGGCCATACTTCTTCCGAAATAATGCTGGAGAGTCAGTTACCGTTAATGGAGACCGGTATAGAGCCATGATAACCGACTATTTTGTTCCCGAATTGGATGGCATGAATGTGGATGAGTTGTGGTTCCAACAAGACGGCGCTACATGCCACACAGCGCACGTCACAATCAATTTATTGAAGGAAACATTCGATGAGCGCATAATTTCGCGGAATGGACCTGTCAATTGGCCACCAAGATCGTGTGATTTGACACCATTGGATTATTTTCTTTGAGGATATGTGAGTCGCTCGTCTACGCCAACAAACCAGAAACGTTAGGGGACTTGGAAGCCAACATTCGTGGCGTTATTGCCGACATACGGCCCTATATGCTCAAAAAAGTGGTTCAAAATTGGACCTGTAGAATTGGCTTTATTCGAGCCAGCCGCGGCGGCCACATGACCGAAATCAGATTTAAACATTATGGCATAAAATTATCCTTCCAATAAAGCCAAATTGATGGACATTAAAACGATTTTCTTGTGTTTTATTTCAATTCGAAGCTCTATACCTCTAAAAAAAACACCCTGTATTAAGAATATGGTACCTGCTTACCATATGAAATTATATATTGTAGACAGTTTTTGTATAAAATGGATAATTTTCGAATTTTCAGCTTTTTTTCAAAAAGAGACCATCACTTATTCAAAAAACTATTTTCCAGCCCTTAATCTCACTATACAGCCGTACTAAGCGAAAAGCGCGTATCTCAAAAAAATCCGTTTCGTGATAATTGATGTTTTGTTTAAGTCAATTTATTGAAATACCTGTAAAATTGAGATAGAGGAAATTTTCTTAGTAGATTTTTTATATGATTGAACTAAGATACCTCTGCATTTGGAGTATTTCATTAGACGCCATAAGAATCTCGGATATTTTTTTTAGGTACGCCCTTTTCGCTTAGTACGGCAGTATACTCCAATAATATATTAATTAATATTTGAAATTTATGTCGATAGACCCACTATGTGCAGAAAATGGCTGTAGCTTTAAAAAAAAAGCTATATTAGCACTCTATACATATAATAGTAAGGGTAGAAAATATGGCGAAAAATTTCGCATTGGATACTTTTTTATCGATACTAACCCACATATATGTTTCCTAGGAAAAACTAATTTTCCCTAAAAATTAGTTTGGGCGGTAACATACATATATATGAAAGCCAAAACAAATAAATGGAGAAATGGAAAGGAACTTTACACCAAAATTTGATTGCAGTAATTATTATTGTTCAATAGCATTACACAGCAGACACGACAGATAAATCAATATTTCTAAACTTATGAACTTTAACGTTCTTTTAATATTCATACATACATTGTATGTATACTAGACTGATGCAAAGAAAGCGATCCTACTTTCGATTTTTCAACCAAAGAGCTAGAAAGTCTTACCCACAATCTCGAAACAAGTGAGTTACTGATAATGACGCATTCACAATGGCCGTTTGAAACTTTTAATTAAGGACTAGCTCTGAATTTTAAAGGTATGAGCAGGCGGATATCGAGACACACAATACGAAACTTAAAGATTTTGAGTCAAGAGTAAAAATATTTACAGTTCGCTAGGGTCAATTTTCTCTATAAGTCTAGAAATAGCAATATTCCACCGATTCATTGACCAATCGAAAGAGGTTCAGTTTTTGAAGTGAAACTTCTTTTGGTGTGATTTAGGATTAGGTGTGAATAATAAAACGCAATACTATTTTTTTTAGCCGTACTGTTACTTAGTAGTTTTTTCCTCCAAGGGCGGGCTTGGTTGGCGGGATATAGAATAGCTACAGCAATAAGACAAAGTTGTAGATTTTTTTTCTCTTCGCTATGGCAAGGCTTTGGTAGTTAATCAGAATAGCTACAGCAATGAGACAAAGTTGTAGATTTTTTTCTCTTCGCTATGGCAAGGCTTTGGTAGTTAATCAGTGCATTGCTTGAACAAATTGTAATTATATCTCATCTTTTGTTTAACCGATCTCGAAGCTAATAGTTTTCGGGCACTCTGCTCTATGAGTAATTTTAATTTGATTTATCATTTATTGCTGTTGCTATTCTAGATCCCGTCAACTTTTATCATTTTAATAAAACATTTTCGTCCCATTCTGTCGCAGTTTAGTTTTCTCAAGGTTTCACTTCTACCACATATGAACTGCACACATTCTTTTTTTTTTTTTGTGTCAGTCTAGCACTTGGGAGTATTCAAACAATTTATATAAATGACATAGTTTTGGCATGAAGTTGCGGATTTAAGTTCTAAATAATTAATTAAGTAATTTTGTCACACAGCAAATTTTTTATATTTACCTTTGTTTGATTCAATGTTGTGTTTTAACGATTTTTCACTTAAAGCTGAATGATTTTAGCTATAGAATTTTAAGCTTTTGCAGCAGATGTGTAAGTTAAGCGATTAATCAAAGGAACTATTTTTCTTTCTTTGTTTGGACTGATGACTGAATAGTTTAATTGTGTAATTACATATTTAAGAATTATATTAATTTAGTTTTATATGTAATACTGTAGCTTAAAAAATGGTTTACTTTATTTTTTAAAAGAGGCACTAAATTTTAGACGTTTATAGCGAAAAAAAATCGATTTCAATGTTTTCATGCAATAGAAATGCGAATTTTTTGGCCCTTTCTGTCTGCCTGTTCTTATACACCTACAGGAGTTTGTTTGCTTGCGATAGCCTCACCACTGCATTAACGTCCTTTAAAAATTTATGTGATTTTAATTTTAATATACAATTTATTTCTTATCGCTTATTTTTACCGTGCACGCGTTTGGTTTCTCCCAATATTGCAAGTAGACTAAAAATCCATCTCTTTCTGGTGCTAGCTAGTTGACCGACTTCAATTAATTCACATAACCTAAGAGAGCTTACAATGAGCTTTTTTCTTAATTTTTACTTATGTATGTGGGTTACCTAAAGCTCTGCTGTCACCCTTTTCCATTCAAACATTTCGGCCGGTGGGGTGGCTTCCTAAAGTACATATTTTGTTTTAGTGAGATAGGTCACGTGCCAGAAAGCAGCACGTGCACGTTTAGAGGTTGGAGCATGTTAGTGCAAAACCAAATACGAGTACATACACATCGGAATAATGAAATAATCGGAATATTGATTAAAAATGTGTATTCTTGGTGCATTATTCAATGAATATAATAAAATGAGAACTTATTTGCCGGCAATAACAACAGCACGTGCGACTTAGGAGAATGTAGATAGATATTTTCTCTTTATAATCAACGTTCTTAACAATATAACTATACATAACTAGGCAATTCACAATATTTTGTTGTGTAAAATTTTAAAACATTGTGGAACGTTAGAACACCTTGTGAATTGCCTAAATATATTTCGAAAACGGCTATAACAAGTTTTATGAAACTCGGCATTTTGGTGCATTTGAGGACAAAATTTAGATAAGAGGCCCTAAATTTTAAACTTCATTGCGTTTTTTAAATAGGAACTTATTTCAGAATTGTATTCCTCTAGAATTTAGACATTAAGGAAATTGTTTTTTTTTTTCAGTTGATTGGATAAAAAACGGTTTGAGTCATATTTAAGAAAATAAATGTTGGGACAAAATTAAAAAAAAAAAGTTGTAGTTATAAACTAGTAACATATTTTAGTTAATGAACTTTATGCTATATGTATATATGTGTGGTATGATATTGAATCATGTCAAATATAAATCGCTTTATCATGAAATAAATTGCCTTTTTTAATTATGAATATAAGTATATGTATATACAATATTTTTTGTTGTTTCGGTTACAGTGTTATACAAAATAAGTTCATAGTTATATTAATAAGTTAATATATAGTTATATTAATTAGTTAATATATAATTAAATTATTAAGCTAAATATATGTAATGTAGTAATTTTAATAGATAGTAATTAATTTTCAAGTTAATCAAAAATTTTATAAAATATGCTCATACAATGACGAATTAACTAGCTATAATAAATTGTATAGTAATATTCAAATAGTAAGATTTCCACTAAATAGTTTTTAAGTGTTATTATAAGATAATAAGTAATTGAGAGCAATAAAAAGTAATTAATAATTGCACACTGCTGTACTTCTGTGACGACGAAAAGTTGTAAAAAAAAATATTTCAACAAACTTTTATGAGAGCATCGTTTTGTAGGATAAGTTCTAGTCCTGTATTATCAACTTATGGGTGTAATCCATCTAATTTGAATATTGCTTAGGTTAAAACAAATTTATACCAAAAACCAATTTTTTAATGTTTAAAAAACTGTAATTGATTTCTTTCGAATGCCTTGGCGTGTATATTTTTTTTTTTATTATTCAGAAATATCCGAGAGGAGATGTAGTTTTTATTTGATGTCAGAGTGCAGTATTAGTGTGCATTATTATATATGGCTATAAAATTTAAACCCATATTCCTCGAACTTAAACCAAAACCTCGATAAGTCGGAGATAGTTTCATTCACTTGTTTATAATTATCAAAAAATTAACTATAAATACGGCTTGATTAAAAAAATGTATTGATTGCCCTTCTTTTTTCACTAAAAGAAAGCAGTTTGTAATACTTTACTACTCATGACGCTCCTATTTAAAGTATGGTTACAAGAGAGAAACAATGAGCACAGAGTTTTTAAAAAGAAACGCATTTTGTTGGTGGATGAAAGATAAAGTTCTACCTTGAAACATCTTCAGCTTTTGTCGCTGGGTTGGAAAAGAAAAGTAATACTTCATAAATCAGAAGAAGAACGAAATCACATAGCTAGATTTAAGTAATTTCTAATTGAGACATTTTTATTTTATTACTTATACTTATATAATTAGGTAATTTATAAAATATTTTTTTTTATACGTTTACAAAAAGTTTATTTATACGCTGTATAGTAAGTGTTCATTCATCTAAACGTTTTTGAAAGTTTATATTATTCAACGTTCCATTTAGATTTCTTTTATTTATTTAGAAACGTTTTAGACACATTCTACGGAACGTCTTGAAAGCGTAACGTTAAATTAAAAAGCTTATTTTAATTTGAAAATATTTGTTGGGAATATCAATCTATTAAACGCTTCCATTAACTTTTTTCTATCACTGTCGTACTCAAAAAACCTGTTCTGCGTCCTTGGTAAAAGCAAGAAAATCTATCAGATTTTTTAAAATGATTATAAGCAGATAATCTTTTGTTATAAAATTAGCTGTTTAAAACTTACAAGTTGCCCTACAACATTTTTTGACAGGCTAAAGGTTAAAATAAGTCGAAAAATTAAAAATAAAAAAAATATTCTTAAATACTAACATAAATACAAATACAATACTTAAATTAGAGAAAAACCTTAAGCTCTAAGTACTTAAGTGTATTAAAAATCGGCGTCCAATGTAAATACGTTATCTAAACGATTTGTTGTAACGCCCCACTTTTGATATTCGCCAACCTTCTTTTCGAAAAAGTTTGTTTTGCCCTCCAGTGAAATCAGTTCCATGAAATTAAATGGATTAGGTGTGTTGTAGATCTAACAAAGGTAATGTAGAAAAAACAAGATAATGTACTTTGCAAAATGACAACATTGTCCCAATATACGCACCTTGGCCACCTCCAGTTCGACTAATAGACGATCAGCAACAAATTCGATATATTCCGACATTAATTTGCAATTCATGCCTATTAATCTAACGGGCAGCGCTTCTGTAAGGAATTCTTGTTCAATTTTAACAGCCTCTGAAATAATTTGAATTATGCGTTCTTTGCTTGGGCGTTGCACTAAATGCTTAAACATTAAGCACGCAAAGTCACAATGCATTCCCTCGTCACGTGAAATCATCTCATTGGAGAAAGTCAAACCAGGCATTAAGCCACGTTTCTTCAACCAAAATATAGAGGCAAAACTACCGCTAAAGAATATGCCCTCAACAGCTGCAAAAGCAATTATACGTTCACCAAAGTTAGCAGATTTAGAAGCGATCCATGATAAAGCCCAATCAGCCTTACGCTTTACAGCTGGCATAGTTTCAATAGCATTAAAAAGATAATCTCTGCGTAATTAATAAAAAATATTAAGCCAAGAAGTCCAATATGTGTAAAAAATAAACCTTACTTCTCTGCCGGATCCCTGACATAGGTATCAATTAAAATGCTGTACATTTCAGAGTGCACATTTTCCATGGCTATCTGAAAACCATAAAAGCAACGCGCCTCTGTAATCTGCACTTCTTGACTAAAACGTTCAACAAGATTCTCATTGACAATACCATCCGAAGCGGCAAAGAAAGCCAAAACATGCGAAATAAAATAACGTTCATCATCGGTAAGTTTAAGCCAATCTGTCATATCCTTGGAGAGATCTACCTCTTCAACGGTCCAAAAGGAAGCTTCGGCCTTGGGTAATTAAATATTAATAAAAAAAAAAAGTATCAAGAAACGGCCTCTAAAATAATGTAAGCCATTAGCATCAGGTATTATTTTTCAAAAAAATTCTCTATATAAATGCAAATAGCGTTGAAGCTAGTGTTTTGCACTATACCTATATATTAAAAGACTAAGTCTAAGAAAATCGTGATAGTAAGAGTTTTGGTTAAAATTTCACTTCTATCACTTTTTTCTCCTAAACTATCCATTTTCAGCAAAAATCGCACTGAATAAAAAGTTTTAAGAATTCGTCAAATTATTCCGAAAATTCTTTATGGTTTTTATTATTGAAATTATTTACTATAAAATTATTTTTAGTTTTTCGATTGTATGCCAACCTTTCTTTGGAGGTTTCCTGCCCCAGTGCGTTCAGTAACTTTTTGTTTCCTTTTTAGATGTTCGATGGCCAAACGAGCACTTATCAGTGAAATTAAAAATCCTACATCACAAGAAATGATGTTCCTACATTTTAAAGATCAGGTTTTCAAAATTTGAAACCGCCCTGTGGAAACTTTTCTCCTAATAAATAATGAAGTACATAGTTAAACTTTAACATTGATGTCAAATCATGTGATGCACTTACTGGAATGTAGCCCTTATTATTAAATTAAATTTAAATTATCTCGAGCCATGGAAAACCATTTCAAACAAAATTGTAAGCCCCCTAACTATTTGTTCAATTACGCAATACCAATGAAAAACCACACAACTCTGATTAAGAATTAACAATTCCCAATATTTTTTAACACTTTATAACTTGAATTCCAACTTTGACTTAAATAATAAAATAGTTAAAAAAAAATTATAGGTATGTGCACATATGAAACTGTAATTACCATGCAATATAAAGTAAAAAAAAATCGGTTAACTGGAAGTCATTAATTGATCATATGCCATTCGAAGAATTCAAGTCTCTATATTAAAATCCATATAAATAGTATTCCCACCATTTTTAACCCGATAATTGTTGGCCTTCGTGCATTTACAAGTTATGGTGAAATTTTGCAAAATAAAACATAAACAGAAAATGGAGGAATTGATTATGTGTTTATCTATACTATGTCAATAAACTAATCTACCATATATTTATCTCAAATGAACGAGAAACAAGAAAAAACACGATGTTCCCGCGCATTTTTCTTTTTTTGGCGCTGTTAAGATTGACTCACCTTCTTGTACATCTCCCAGATGTCATGATATTGAATTGGAAAGATAACAAAACGACGAGGATTTTCTCTCAACAGTGGTTCAATCGATGTATCAAAAACTGGTGGATTTTCAACAAGAGCTGTTCCAATATTATTGCTGCTGCTAGGAGTTGAGTCTTGCATTTGTTGCTGCGTATTTGGCTTTGTCACCTGCTCCTCAGTTTCACCATTACCAATGGACATTTTACGAACGTTGTTAACATTCTCTGTCAAAATTTTTCTTGGACTCTATGTAAAAACAAAGAAGTTCAGTTACCCAACTTGAAAAACCATGCAATTTTACCGGCTACACTAACCTTCAGTGAAAATTTTTCCAAATTTTCAGCAATGTTCTCCTTGCCAGCAATAAAAGACATTTTAATTCTTAATAATTATTTGTTCAGTTGAAATAAACAATTTACAATCACTATAACTTCACTTAGAATATTTAAGGTTTCAGGGATTTTGACTGCGGGCAAACTTTAAACTGCACAAACTATCTTCACAAAACTCAGAATTGAAATGATGGAAAATCTGCCGGCGCTTGCCGCTTAAATTTTGCCAAAGTATGGAAAACTGGCGCGCAGTTGGTTGTTTTGGCGCGTCGGTTTTGTTGTTGTCTAGTGTTTGTTTTCTACTATACACAATCAGAGTTGCTCTATGTACATAATTTGTAAAAAATTATACCATGCATTATACTGTCGATCGTACGACAAGATCTCATTTGTAGATATGAACCACCCGATTTGGCAGAGTGGTATTCTCTACGATGATAGTTGATTATCAACTATGTATTGCACTTTTGTCCTCTATAAGGTGATTATAAACTTGATTTAGTTGTATTTAGGTGTCGTTTTCAAAAACGACAATCAAAAAACCGACAGTCGACTATCATCTTGGCGGATACTACCCAGAATTTGGACGAGTTACGGGAAATCGTCAGCGATTACTCAAAGCTAAAATATGAAACGGAACAAAATTACAGCGCGCGACTGACAACCTGCCGACGGGTGCCCATCGATTTAAATTTAATTTTATTCTCATGGTTAGCGGGGGACAATCAGTGTTACATTTCGAATCAGCTAGTGTTTATTTTTATATTTACTTTAGAAAGTCAAAGAAAACAAAATGGCTGCTGAATTTTCAGTCGTCCATCGTAATCGTTGCCGATTTCCCGTCCTGTTTGTTTCTATTTAACGCATTTTTTGCTTTGCTTAAAATTAATTTGCACAAAACACTTTATCTCATATAAAATTTTAAATATTTTGCCTTTCCGCTATTAGTGCTTTAAATTGGAGTACCCAAAGAATACATTTTCATTGCTCTTAAAAAAGATTCATTTTGATGAAGTGGTACCATGAGTTAATTTTTCATGTTATTAACAATTTTATTTAATAAAAAACGTATAGCTTACATTCAGAAATAATAGAAACTATTTAAAAAAAATTACTAATAGTTGCACAGCGAGATTCGGGCCCTAGGCCTTATTTAAAATTTTGATTTTGATTAACATTTTTTCGTTAGTGCAATTTCACAATAATTTTACATTCATTTGAGTTCTTTCAACTTAGTAACCCCTTAACAAATTTATGTAGTAAAAGTTTTCAACATATGGTAGCCCTGTTCGTTTGACAGTTAGCTTAAAGAACACAGAATAGTTTGGCATTTCCTTTGCAAGAATAAAACAAAATAGAACGTAAATTTATTATTTAACTTACCATTTATTAATTTGACTTTACAGTTGAATTTTATTAATTAATTAATAATAAACTAAAATACAAAATAAACAGTCGCCTTGCAAAATATTTGGCGTTAATTACTAACGTTGACTAGAACTGCCGAGGGTTTGCTTATGTGAATTAAATCCACGAAAGATGCGGAATTGTCTGACCTTAATGCGCCTGTAATTAACTAAAGTCGACTAGTGTCAATTTTCTGAAGTGTTTAAAAATAAAAGTCATACCTATATTTAAAAATGAGTGAAGAATTTAAAGAAACATATATAGATAAATTAATTCAGTGTGTGGAAATGCATCCTGAGTTGTACGACAGAAGCGATCGAAATTATTACAATAAAAATTGCCGAGTTGAGTCATGGATGAATATTGCAGCGGAACTTGGTGTTGGAAGTAAGTAAAACTTAAAGTTGCATGAACATATGTATGTATCTAAACTTACGCGTGTAATTCACACACATCTGTCTAGGGCCATAGTCCTGTTAATTTAAAGATACCATTGTATTTTCTTTCAAAAGCGGCAGTTCCAGAGGCATGTACCATTTAGTATTTATAATTATACACAATACAAATATATGCCTTTCAATATATTGTGTTTTTAAAATATAATATATTTGTTTCCGGCCTTAACTCCATTTTTATTATGTCGACTTAAAATGTTTTTTTTTTATTTGTCTTAAGAAAAACTTTTCCAAGGTTTAAGAGAGCAAATTAGTATCATAGGCGACTTTCAAGGTACGGACGTAATGAAAAAACCCTAACTTTTGCTTTAGCAGCTTTAAATCCATAGAACTGCATAACTAGCATTTCTAAGTCTCAATTTATTCCTCTTTGAGAATGATGATGATGAACACGAAAATATTTTTTTGTAAAGTTACTTTATTTTTGCTCTTTCTCATTTACACACAGATGTCTGTTTCATTTTAAGCCGGTCAAAAAATTGTGCTATGTGCGACGAATAAAACATAAACGAAAAGAAAACTTTCCTTTACGAAAACTCGTACCCATCCACCTTCATTTTACCTCTCCTGCCAGGGCTACCAAGTCTTACAGAAACAATTCTCGATTAATTTTTGGTTACCGATTAATCTCTAAAATGGTAAAATGTTTTGTAGGAAAAAGTTAATGACCTTTTTTTTCAGTAATATCAAGCTAAATTTTTTGTGGAGTTTTTTTTTCTCGTTAAACAAAAAATTTAAACTTCATTTCGCAAAAATCGTCAAAATACTGGTTATTTGAGAAATTTTTAAATTCCTACCAGACCCCAGACTTTAAGCTTGGCACTTGGTAACCCTGTATCTCGCCAACGAGTCTAAATTCGAAGAAGACAACTTTCCGTATGTAAATAGCGGTAAAACAAATTACACAAAAAATTATTAGGTTGCAGTGGAACGTTTTGCCATTTCAGAAAATCGTCTCTTTCTCCAAACGAACGTGGTTGGAGATGTTCGGCCTTGTGGCTAACCTACTCATGTACCTACTAAAATATTAGCATTTAAATCATAAAAATATGTTTCTAGGTGACGAAGTCCAAAGGAAATGGAAACTACTAAGAGAAAGATATGTAAAACAAATGAGAGCACGTGAGCGCGGTTCAAGAACAGGAATGCCAGTCGGAGATTGGAGTTTCTTAGAACAAATGCAATTTTTAAAACGATGCGTTACCAAGAGGTCAGTAACGGTTTTCATTTTTAAATTTTTCCATTTTATTTAATTAATATTTAAATTCGGTAGATGTTATGTGGAGTCAGCTGTAAAAGGCGAAGATGATGAAACTATGGAAAGCGAACTTAATAACACTAATAACTTTGAAGTCGTTGACATTACCTCGAATAATCGTGAACGTGAAGAATCCTTTGAGGACGCCCTTAGGGCTTTCTCAAATACCGCACAGTTATTGCAAAACAATTTGAACGAGTTGCAAGCAGAAAGAACTTCTGTAGAAGGAAGGTTTGCAAATTTAATTGAAGCTTCACTTATGGAAATGCAAGAAGATGCCAAAGATGAGGCGATGGAAAAAATTTTTGAAATTATAATGGATGTAAAAAGAAAGTATAAAAGAAAAAAAACCACATAAGTTCTACATAGCACTTAAGATAATTTTTTTTATATTAATGTTTGACAAGTTTTTTTAGCTTTTATAGTGAAAAACAATTGTTATGATTTTAAGTTTTAAATTTATATCAAAAGAATAAAGAAAATGGCTTGCCATAATTGATATGTGTAAAAGCTCTTGGCGATGGAACAGTTTCAAGAGTGAATACGCAAAAGTGCTGAGAAAATAATCGCAATGTTAATGCGTGTAAATTCAGTCATATTGAACCTATCAGTCCACAGTGGCAGTCAGTCGCACAACTATTTAGTCGTATGTGTGCACAGAACCTTAATCATTCGATTAATTGTGTTGTAATTAATCTAATTGAATTTTAGATGTCTTTCTGGTGTTTGAAATTTCGAATATATCATTTGCATTTTTTGTTTAAGGAATTGTTGACACTTTAAATACACAAAGATGAGACGACAGAATATCTTGTAGGTCTGTTCGTTGCAAAATCTGTTTTCTCACGTAAAGGGTTACGCTCCTGAGGTGAATTTGATGTGTCAAACTTGTAGTTGGATTCAAGATCGAAACACTATAAGCCTAAACCAAAATAGACGTGACATTATGAGTAAGTTCGAGTGTATGTAAACCAATGTAGATAGCCAAAATGAACCTACGTAATTGATCGAAAGTGAACGAAACATTTTGACGAGACGAGTTGTTCCGTAAGAACCGAACTTCAAAACGTTGCTACTCGTCATAACAGCTTTTTTGGTTCGTTGGCTAGCGTAACATTTTGGGTTAAATGTCAAAACAGACGAAACGAGTGCAAACGTTCGTTCAATTGCTACCGTCTCGTCACGTCTATTTTGGTTAAGTCTATAGGGCGAAACACATAAAAAGCATGCATGCATCAAAGCATTTGACATATCATTTAAATACACGTGTGCTTATAAAGTAACGCACATAAAAAGTGAGCATGCATGCATGCTTCAATAAGCATGCCTGAAGTTGGCAATTTTTCAACTTTTTGTAAGCATCGAGGCATTGACAGATTTTTTTTGACATTTGATTTTAATAAATGAAATATACAAATATCCTTGCATTTTCAATAAAAAAGACTGGGGTTATGAAAATAAAAAGGGAAAAATCATGTGCTGCAGTTACTGCAGCTACTAATGCTTCATGTGAGTATTTTGACAGATATCAAACTAAACAAATGCAGTAAAAAAAGCGAATATAAAATAGTAATCAGTATTATTCAATCATGGTAATCAGTAGCAAATTGATGGAAACAGCTGTTTGTTTTTATTGAACTTCACTTTCAGAGATGAGTTTGACAGCTTTTAAATACAACACTGGGAGAGAAGAACAAAATAAAACAAAAATTTTGGATTGTGATTTGTGAAGTAGTATGTCACGATTTGTATTGCTCAATTTTTAAAATTAAGAGAAAAAATAGAGAAAGATATACAGTTTGGCATCGCTGCAATGTTAGTTGAAGCCCGGCAGGAAACATTACAGTTGAATTATGGTTTGGCCAAATAAAGCCTGAACAAAATTGACAGCTTAAATTCGATTTCACGAAAGATTTTGGAAGTAAGGAAAATTACACGATTATTGTAGATATAAGGTCAAATGACGTGATGGAACATCACAAACGCCAAGAATACTGCAGGACACGGCTGCAGTATCGTCAGGGAAAACAACTCACCGCGGTAAAGGTAAAGTCCATAGGATCCAGTCCATTACGAGCAGATAAAATTTAACGCACTTATCTATTAGGTGTATACTGTTGCCAATGAATCCGCTCACCTTTTGGTATTTGGAGTACCTAAAATTAATTTAAAACATGAAGTTAAACGAACATTTCAACGGCATGGTTCTTTGGATTTTAGTAGATGCGTCACTGATGAAGTGGGCAAGAATGGTATAGTAAAAATCTTCATAGTAGCGAATAGTAACATTTTCATTAAATGTTCTAGTCGAATTAGAGCTCTTCACCGATGTCTATCATGTAAAATTTGAAAAGCTGCAACATGCCAGACGTGCTAAGCGCTTTTTAGATGCTCAAGAGTTTTATGGTGGCATATTGCACATTTCATATGCACCAGAATTTGAGTCGACCGACGAATTAAGATTCAAGTTAGACCAGCGAAAGTCTGAGGTTGAATATAGAATGCGGTTAAATACAAAAGATTTGGCAGCTGAGACAAAAACTGATGCAGAAAAACAAGATCACAAATCATAGAATTGCTTGACGATCAATCAAGTATGATAAAATTAGCTTAGAAGAAACTTTAATTTTATTTGTTAAGGTAAAATGAATTGGACTTGTTTTGATATTTATGTACACATGTATGTTATTATGTATAAATCGACCCATACATAGCACAACTGCAACTCCATTTGCGCAAGTAACTTGTGCTGTATATTTGGCCCAGTAGTTTACACGGGTAGTTAGGAGAGCTTTACAACTCGGATAACCTTCCAAGATAATCGGAAAAAAGTTGACACATTACAATTTTAATTCAAATATATTGCTTAACGAGAACCAACTGGTATGTTGCTTTCACGTGATCAAAATCGAAAGCTTTTGTAATAGAATTTGTACTTACAAAACCATATGAACGAATCGAACGAATACGTTCTACTCACTGTTGGAAAATATGTAAAACTATTAATTAGAATTCAAGTCGAATTGTAAAACAAATTTAACATATTTTTAATTTAATTCACTTATTTAAATTTTAGTTGTGGAATTTGCAGGATGTTATTTAATTACAAATAAAATTCTCCACAAGAAAGCATAATTTTTTTAAGAATATTGCATTTTTGGAAAAATTTTAATAAAACATTGGCTATATTACAGTCAATACTATTTAGTTTTTCGCCAGTCATGATACATGCTTAGGAAGCTTATCCGTCGTTGCCAAACGTCGGTGCCATAAAAAGCCCAGAAACTGCAAATGGAATATGAAAATTATATGTATAATGCATTTGATTAAATAAAAAACTTACATTCCGAAAAGGGCGCCACCTAAATGAGCAGCGTGATCAAAGAACTTCCAACCTAGTAAGCATCCTGCCAGATCAATACCCATTATCACTTTGATCGCCTTTGAATACAATATGATAATTTTTATTTATAAAACGTAGTATGTACTTATACTCACAGCGCCTGCGGAAAATGTGAGCATTGGTAGGAATAAAATACTCAATTGTGTGTCAGGATATTGCGCACAAACATAAGCTAAAATAGCCATAATAGCGCCAGACTAGGAAAATTAAAAATGATTACTGAGTGCACAATAAAAGCGCCAACTCCTTAACACTAACCGCTCCAAGAGAAAGTCCAGCTTGCGTTGTGACAGCCTTATACAGTATACTAGACAAACTTGCTATAACGCCAGCACTTAGATACACAGCCAAAAATTGTTCCTTGCCAAGTGATAATACAGCTGCATTGGAAAAGCTATGCAATACATACATATTGGCAAAGATGTGAAATGTTGAATAGTGACTAAACGTTGAGAGGAACATTGGCCAACACACGGCACCTGCAATTTGTGAAGAAAAACAGTTTCCTTAATTTCGTCTATTTTATCATGATAAAACTTACGCCCTGCTGGATTTGAACAAAAATAAGTCATCATTGTATTCTTTAACCTTGGTACACGCCACAAAGCAAACACCAGCAAATTCAATGCACATAACGGTGCAAATACCTTTTCGCCTGGCGTCAATTGATTCCATAATTGCTCTACCTCATATTTAAGGTTTTGCCAATAGCCTGGTGATTCACTAATACTTCCTTGTTTTTCCTTTCGCTTTAGCCATGGAAATTTATGTTGTCGCGCCTTTTCCATCATCATATTGCGCGCATTTTCATATTCCATTACAGTTGCACCCAAGAAACAACCAGCGCTAAACTGTTAAGAGTATATAGAATGACCGAGGGATATAAAATTAAATATATGCCACTTCAACTCACCGCTCCAGTAAAGACTAACGCCTTGACCACATGGCCCGGTGGTACGGAACCGCTGCCCTGCGCAAGACTCTCAAATGGTGTCGCTTGTATAGTAGTAGGCGTACGCGGTGGGTTTAAGTGAGACCTGCTTGTGCGTAGGGAACGTAGCGTTAAGGCTTGAAGTCGTGTACGCGTATGATGCAATAACAAATTAGGACTACAGCAACGTAAGCTGAACATTGTTGGGAAGCTGAAGCATTAATTTAATGAATAAATTATGTATTTTTGAAATGATAATTTTTCTTACGATGTTTGTCTTTGCCAATTTCTATAAACAGTTCTTTGCGTTAGCATTCTTGTATTTTTTTATTTAGCTAAATTGTAAATTTATAAAAACTTAACTTCCTTGACATTTTACCGATTAGTTTGACGTTTAAAACAGTTGCTTACATTAGGCTTGCCAGACTTTCATATGAGTTTAAACAAAGTAAAAAAAGAGCTGGCAACATATTTGGTTTTACCAAGTAACTGGAGAGGAAAAGAAAATAAATTAAAAGAATTTGGCTTGCTTTTCTTTATTATTCTTTCAATGAACTGAGCTAAATTTTCTATAAATGACATTGAATAAAAAAATCTTTTTACCAACGCATTTCATTGAAATACCGAAGACTCTATTATAGCCATGTTTTTTTTTCAAAACTGTTATGAGATAGTTGTCTCAGGGGCAAACTTGAGACTCTTTTCACTAAGGCTCGGTTCACACGAACGTTTTGTCAACGCGAGTTAGCTAATGCGCGTTTCAGCATAACACATAACTCCATGCAGCAAGCCACACCATCAACGTTGCGTTGATGAAACGTGCGTTGAACGCGCGTTGGTTTTGTCAACGTCGGTGTTATGCTAAAACGCGCGTTGGTTCTCTGCTGTATTTTGTTTGTTTGTAAGCTCCTGAATAGATATCAGTAATAGGGGTGTCATAAGAAAAATAATTTAATGGTCTACAATAATGGTACGCAAAATTTTGAAACTTTACCAATAATTTTAGAGAAATGACGCTTATTGTACGAATAAATATCGCGCGTTGACTGCCGTGTGAAAAGTACCAAAATCTGCGTTGAAAAAACGCAATAGCTAACGTGACTTGACAAAACGATCGTGTGAACTTAGCCTTAGTCGACGCTTACACGAGGAAAGTCTAAGAGACAAATTCTTGTCCATTCTCTTATGTGATTTTCGTTTCGCGTTTGCAACATATGACAAATTTTTTACCTCGTCCCTTTCGTTTTTCCCCTTAAACAAACAAGGAAACTTTGCCTAAAAACTTTCCTCGTGTAAGCCTTGACTTAATATTTTCATAAATCAAACTTGGCAGCACTGCTGTAGCTCAACTGTACAACCAGAAAATACAATTCAATTCAATAAGAAAATAAATAAATTAAAGCAAACTTCGAAATTTTGCTATGTGATGCATGACAAATTTTCAAATATATATGTACACACACATTTTGTTACTTATGCTCACGTTAAGTTGGAAGCGGCGATTGAAATCGCCAACAAATTTCTCAATCAAAAATTTTGAAGCGGTAAGCCGCGTCCGAATAAAAATGGAAGCGAAGATTGATATCGCCAACAAATTTCTCAGCCAAAAATTTTTAAGCGGTAAGCCGCGTCAAAAATAAAAAAACATTTTATGTGGAATACAATTTCTCTAAGAAATTGAAAGTGTTAAGCGAACGGAGCTACTTCAAATACTTTGCACATTTGACGTTAGGAGTTGTCATGTTGTCAATCACGTCATTAAATTTCATAAACTGTTTTTGCTCAACGACGTGATAATTTAGTCAATTTTCTCATAAATTTATTAATCTAAATAATTACTAAGTTGCAACGATATCTTAAATAAAAGATACACACAATAATGACTGATATATAAAAAAAAAAACAGTTGATGAGCACTGCTGTGATAGTAAAAAAAAAATGAAAAAATAGCACGACGCTACAAAATTCGTACGTGGTAACACAAAAAACAATTATTTTTGGATGCTAAATAATTTTCATTATAATTATTATTAAAAATCGGTCAAATAAGGTTCTTTCTGTGAAACGTTAACAATTTCAACGAAAAGCGATTTCGCAGTAAAAATATTTTCGAACATGAGAAGGCAAAGGTAAACAAATTAATGTTGGTTGTAGATTTTTTTTTACTGACATTTGAATTAACAAAAATTTATTTTGCAGACGACCAAATCACTCTTATGATGATGACAATGATCACCACCAGCATCAGTTCATTAACAACCACAGCGATGATATGATACAAATGGAACGTTTACAATCGCATACGCAAAATCAACATAAATTTGAAAATACCATCGAGGCTACAGTGGAAGAAGGAGATACTCTGCAAGCATTGGCTCTTAAATTTCACTGTACTGTAAGTTTGCTGAAGCATTCATTGCAAATATATTGTTTAACACTCTCTGTCAACAGGTCGCTGATATTAAAAGATTAAATAAAATTGATAAGGATAATGAAATTTATGCACGTAAAATTATTAAAATTCCTGTTACTGTGCATTCTGTTCTGCTAGAAACTCTACCAATAGTACACAAAAGTGGCAATAATAGTCCAAAGCATGCGTTATTAGAGGAGCAGGGACCAAATATAACGCGCAATCCACTGGAAGATGCAAAAACCATGCTGGAGGAAAAACTGTTGGTAGCGTCTGTTAATGCGGCAGGTGCCGCAACATCCTCTGCCATAGATAGTAATACAATCAACACCATATATTACTCAGATGATGGTAAGTTATATAAAAAGTATAATTTTTGTGTTGTCTAGGTGACAAGAAGTAGGTATGTATAGGAAACCTTATAAGACTTATTTTCTTTTTTTGCGAAATGCCGAAGAAAGTGGTCCAAAATTTCCGTTATTTATCTTTAACGTTCCTTTTTCAGAAATATATATGTTGAGAGATTTTTGTAGTCAGAAAATTCTGTACAAAAAATAAGTAATAATATCTAGAAGTGGGGCTCCAACCAATCGGCTCCAATTTTTTTAACCATCTAGGTTAATTTTAATAGTGTATTGATAGGTAATTTATGGTGGAAGGTGTTTTTTATTTATATTTTATGCATAAAAAATAGGGTAGTCCCGCGGCTCCGGACTTACATCCTATATCTTAGCGTTTACACACCTAAACTATTTCTGAAAATTCTTCTTGTTAGTAGGCAAGAGGGGAAAACGAAAGGGACGAGGTACAGAATTTGTCGTTTGTTGCAAATTCAAAACGAAAATCACAAGAACTTGTCTCAGAATTTCCTAGTGTAAACGTTGACTATATAAATATAATTTGAAAAACTATGCAGTAAAGAAAGTAATAATGTAACAGTTATTTCAATCATAATAATAATAGTAGTATATCCAACACCGGTTACGCTAGACACCGTGTTTTTGAATTAAAATTTCATGTGTTTATAAAATATACATTGACGATTTTGCATTATAATTTCATATGTTTATCAAATGTACCTTTATGAAGAATTTAAAAAAAAGTTGAATAAAATTATTTTTGAGATTTTCCATCATGAATCATGATGAATTTACTATTTTTATGTACAGAAAGTGATGGTTAAAAAATGTTTGGAGTCGATTAGTTCTTAATATTTATCAAAATTGGTGATAACTTTTTCCGTAAAAATTCCTATTAGATTACCATGCGAATTGTATATAAAATAAGTTGCTCATAGAAAAAAAATACATTTGACAGTTCATCCAATCAAATGCTTATATGATAAACTGTGAATGATACGTGCCCGAGCGCACAAAGGACGGTTTTTTGATACTTTAAAGCAAATGGCTTAAATATAAAGAATATCTTTCAAAATTTGTGAAAAGTTGTTCTTAATTGTTGCTTATAAGGTTGTTTTAAAGGTTTTTATTTGCTCGCGCATAATTTCTGGAATAAAAAAATCCTGTAGAAATAAATTTTTATAAAAATGATACACGTCAAACGTCGAAGTATGAAAATCGTGCGGGACGTAAAACGTGCGTTGCTCGTTATGTGAAACTGTCATGTAACGATTCCACGTTCTCCAGTAAGTATTACAGTAAAACCATAATGCATAACTGATACGCAACAGTTGTGCAACATCGTACCTTCTGCACGCCACCACTGTAACTGCCATGTTCCACTTTTACTTGTTCTTTGACAGCTGTCAACAGCTACGTTATGTGAACGCGAATTTGACAACTCAACGCAATACGTACGGTCAATTTGTTTAGTCATTCTGAAATTGGAAAAACGCTATAATTTGTCGCAAATACGAAAATTTTTCGATTTACTTTATTCATTAACGTAATATTATAAAGAAAAATGCCTGATTATCTGGGAAATGAGCAACGCAAAGTGAAACATGAAGAAAAAGAAGAGAAGGAAATAAAATCACTCGATGAGGGTGACATCGAGTTGCTGAAAACTTACGGTCAGAGTCAATACCACAAAGCAATAAAAACCATCGAGGAAGACATACAAAAGGCTGTAAAGCAAGTGAACGAGCTAACGGGCATCAAGGAAAGTGATACTGGACTGGCACCACCAGCGCTCTGGGACTTAGCCGCCGATAAACAAATCTTGCAGAACGAACAACCACTACAGGTAGCGCGTTGTACCAAAATTATTAATGCTGATTCAGATGATCCGAAATATATTATCAATGTTAAGCAATTTGCTAAATTTGTGGTCGATTTAGCTGATTCGGTTGCACCAACAGATATTGAAGAGGGAATGCGTGTGGGCGTTGATCGAAACAAGTATCAAATACACATCCCATTGCCACCGAAAATCGATCCAACAGTCACTATGATGCAAGTTGAAGATAAGCCAGATGTAACTTACAGTGATGTCGGTGGTTGCAAAGAACAAATCGAAAAACTGCGCGAGGTTGTAGAAACACCATTGTTACATCCAGAAAAATTTGTCACTCTTGGTATTGAACCACCAAAAGGTGTATTGCTCTTTGGTCCACCCGGCACAGGGAAAACACTTTGTGCTCGTGCTGTTGCCAATCGTACTGATGCCTGCTTTATACGTGTTATCGGTTCCGAATTGGTACAGAAATATGTTGGTGAGGGTGCACGTATGGTGCGAGAATTATTCGAAATGGCCCGTTCCAAAAAAGCTTGCCTAATCTTTTTTGATGAAATCGATGCAATTGGTGGTGCTCGTTTCGATGATGGCGCTGGTGGCGATAATGAAGTTCAACGTACCATGTTGGAACTTATTAATCAGTTGGATGGCTTCGATCCACGTGGTAATATTAAAGTGCTAATGGCTACAAACAGACCTGATACGCTTGATCCAGCTTTAATGCGTCCTGGTCGTTTGGATCGTAAAGTTGAATTTGGTTTGCCTGACTTAGAGGGTCGCAGTCACATTTTTAAGATTCATGCTCGTTCAATGTCCGTGGAACGTGATATACGTTTTGAGTTGTTGGCGCGTTTGTGTCCAAACTCTACAGGTGCTGAAATTCGATCAGTTTGCACAGAGGCTGGTATGTTTGCTATACGTGCACGCCGTAAGGTTGCTACCGAGAAGGACTTTTTGGAAGCCGTCAATAAGGTTATCAAGAGCTATGCTAAATTCAGCGCTACACCGAGATACATGACTTATAATTAAATTATTTTCATATTATAAATTCAGCTTATAATGTTTCTTACTAAAATAAAATACTTTAAACTACAATAATTTTTTTCTTTCAATAGTTACATTAGCTCATGCAGTGGAGCAAATAGTTTTCCGTATTTTTTTTTTGGGCTGGCAAATTTTTTCTTAATTTAAGTTTATTTCGGATTTATGATAACTCTTCTGATGGGTCTTTATTTTGGTGGTCTTGTAGCTTGCATTTGCTTTATTTAAAATTACAAACAGTTTGCTCGTTAAAAAAATGTTTGCAGTTGTGGTGTGCTCTGCATTCTGTAGTCATTAAAAAGGCTTACTAATTAAACATGAAAATATGTATGTATGTATGTACCAAGGATCTTCCGAGTAACTCTTTCCGTCCCGAGCGTAGAGACTTGGCGGGTGACGAAATGGTGGTCGTACTATTAAATTAAAATTTGCTTTAGATCAATAACAATTGTTTTTTTTTTAGTATATTTAAAGGATATTGTTGGCAAAATTGAGAAATATTTAATTTCAGGGTTTTTAGTAAAAATAAATTTTTTAGTGGAAGGAATTCGGTTTTTTTTTTAAAGCTAAAAGCAACTATTTCTAAAAACAAGTATTTTATATCTTTTTATCCTTAGATCTTCACCAACGTTTAAAATCGACACTACATGACATTAACAACGATGCAACATCACCATTACTACTAGACGACTCAATGCCACAGCTTCGTCCCATACGTGGTCCTTCGCTTAGTGCTCTCGACTGGTCTGGCTCGGACTGCGATATGTCATGGATTTGTCTTTTGGTATTTATACTTGCGCTATGTTTTGCAATCCCATTGATTTATGTCATCTACCTGGCGGAGCATCCACATCATCACAATTCAACAACACATTGACAATGTCGAAAACTTTATTCTTTTTCAAATATTTACTATTTAAGTTTTTTTCTGATATTATTTTTGTTTTATACTTTACGAAGCTGATGAATTTATTTATACCACAAGATACCACAGCGGTGGTGAGGAAAAAATTAATTATCATTCCTTGAAAAATGAAAATTTTCACAGAAAAATCTATGATTGTAAAAAATTTAGTTAAAATTTTTATATGATTATCAATTAAATATACTTACCTCTTTATATAATACATACATATTTAAATCAGTATCTCTATTGGATTTGTGTACCTAGCTGAATAATGTAATTAAATTTTACTTAAAACATATTTGTAAAACAAATTTCTGTTTTATTTTAACGTAAGCAGCTCATTTATTTAGCTGTTTTTTCTCTTTTCTTACTAAAAAGTGTATTTTTGAATTATTGTTGATATCTGTTATATCATGTTAACATAATGTTAAGCGAAATGCTTATAAAAAAGGTGCAAGTCGCCTAGCGGTTTGTGGCAGTACTGCTTTGCAGTTAGCCCCGCTATTGTTTGGTAATTTTGCAGCATTCTATGAATGAAAAAAACAAATAAATATTAGTAAATTAAATATAATTTTCTATATGATAATTTTACCTTTATAATAATAATGCTGCAAAAAAGTTTGTAGTGCAGCAAATACTGCAATTAGGTAGATTTCATTTCGTCATTTCTGGTTTTTTTTGGTAATTTTGCAGCATTCTATGAATGAAAAAAACAAATAAATATTAGTAAATTAAATATAATTTTCTATATGATAATTTTACCTTTATAATAATAATGCTGCAAAAAAGTTTGTAGTGCAGCAAATACTGCAATTAGGTAGATTTCATTTCGTCATTTCTGGTTTTTTTTGGTAATTTTGCAGCATTCTATGAATGAAAAAAACAAATAAATATTAGTAAATTAAATATAATTTTCTATATGATAATTTTACCTTTATAATAATAATGCTGCAAAAAAGTTTGTAGTGCAGCAAATACTGCAATTAGGTAGATTTCATTTCGTCATTTCTGGTTTTTTTTGGTAATTTTGCAGCATTCTATGAATGAAAAAAACAAATAAATATTAGTAAATTAAATATAATTTTCTATATGATAATTTTACCTTTATAATAATAATGCTGCAAAAAAGTTTGTAGTGCAGCAAATACTGCAATTAGGTAGATTTCATTTCGTCATTTCTGGTTTTTTTTGGTAATTTTGCAGCATTCTATGAATGAAAAAAACAAATAAATATTAGTAAATTAAATATAATTTTCTATATGATAATTTTACCTTTATAATAATAATGCTGCAAAAAAGTTTGTAGTGCAGCAAATACTGCAATTAGGTAGATTTCATTTCGTCATTTCTGGTTTTTTTTGGTAATTTTGCAGCATTCTATGAATGAAAAAAACAAATAAATATTAGTAAATTAAATATAATTTTCTATATGATAATTTTACCTTTATAATAATAATGCTGCAAAAAAGTTTGTAGTGCAGCAAATACTGCAATTAGGTAGATTTCATTTCGTCATTTCTGGTTTTTTTTGGTAATTTTGCAGCATTCTATGAATGAAAAAAACAAATAAATATTAGTAAATTAAATATAATTTTCTATATGATAATTTTACCTTTATAATAATAATGCTGCAAAAAAGTTTGTAGTGCAGCAAATACTGCAATTAGGTAGATTTCATTTCGTCATTTCTGGTTTTTTTTGGTAATTTTGCAGCATTCTATGAATGAAAAAAACAAATAAATATTAGTAAATTAAATATAATTTTCTATATGATAATTTTACCTTTATAATAATAATGCTGCAAACAAGTTTGTAGTGCAGCAAATACTGCAATTAGGTAGTGGAATGCGGCGGTAGCCAGCCGCATTCCAGGTTGGGTAATCTAAGTAAATGAAAAAAACAACAAAATATTAGTAAATTGAATACTATTTCAATTAAGAAAATTTTACCTTTGAACAGCTGAAACAGAACTGTGCTTGGATTTGGATTTGTTGTTGTCGTTGATTTTCTTGTATTGTATCATTATCTTCAATAGAACTGGGTAATTTTTGTGCTGTTTTCCGACTTGCTTGCAGTTTGTTTTCTTGTTGTTTAATTTAATCTTCATATTCTTAATTCAAAAGTGAGAAAAATTTTTGCAATTTTCAAAACACATTTGAATTTTAAAGTTTTAAGTAATTCTTCTATGTATTTGCATCTTGGATCGATCTTGTTTTGTTATTTTGATGGATCGCATTTTCTTCAGAAAGGGAACTTTGTTTTGTTATTTTATTATATTCCATGCATTGTTTTTTTGGGTTTATTTTATATTTATAGAATGATTGCTTGGCGATTCTTCGTCTGATACATTCTTTATATTTAATGATTATTATTATTTTAGTTGAAGTGTCTTAAAAGTACGCCTTTTGAAAGTTCTTGTATTTTTATGCAGATGTTCATTAAAAAAAAAAGCTGCAACAGACAAAATATTAGAGTTGTTAAAAAGTTTATACTAAATGCTTTCAAAAAAGCTGATTTTTGTTATGAAATAAACTACGCAAATTGATGTAATTTTAATGAATTTCATATTTGTTAAATTTTCTTATTTTTTTAATAACTAAATAATATAATAGTTGGAAGTGTACAATGATTCGTTTTGTTGATTTTTTCTTGTCTAAGTGTTTAAGTATGCAGTTGGATTTCAGTTTTCTTTAAGAAATTTAATATAAAGATGTATTTTTCTAAACATACAAAAAACATCAAATATTTTTTTCAAAATTCGTTTTTTTTAGAAATATTATTCCAAAATTGTTTTTCAATTATTTGTTGAAAAAATAAGTAATTAAGCCATCAATAAAGTTATTTAACAAAAAAAAAAACCTAAGGCACATATTAAGTGTTTTTTTTTTTTTTTAAATTCAATTCAGTTTTTTTTTTTTTTTTGCATCGTTTGTTTAAACAAAATATATGTTTTCAAAACTACATGACACGTACAATTTTAAATTGTAGTTTTCTATATACTTATCAAAAGTTTATGAACAAATGGCTCATTTTTTTAAGTTCATTTAAATGTTATGTATGGCATTTTGAAATTCTTTCTTAAGGTTTAATAATAAATATAAAAAAGCATATCCTACTGCAACAGCCAGCTTTTTAAACTTTTGGTAAAAGCGAAAAATGTAAAATTTGTACAAATTAAAAATAAAAATAGAATTTAAAAGCCAATATTGAAAAATTATTACGTTATTTTTTGTTACAGTTGTAATTCTTTTTTTCTTCATTTTTACAAGTTTGACGTCACCGGCCCACTAGCCGCAACTGGTGTTTGTGCATTGTTAGCAGCCCCAGCGGCGGCAGTTGAGGTCTCTAATGTCTGAGACGCTTGTGCGGCATTATTATTTCCATTTTTTAAAGAATTATTGCGTGAGCGCGGATTACGTTTGCCGCCACCACCACGCTGTGGTTTTGGCCCACCATTGCTAGCTGGAGGAGTTGGCGATTTGGTTGTAGAGTCCGGTAGCGGCTGCTGTCCACCAGCAGCGGTCCCTTGCTTATCACCACCGGCACCTTGTTCGCCACCAGCAGTAGAAGAGGAACGTGTATTGTTGTAATTGCTACCCTCATTTTTACCATTATTTCGAACTAAAAGAAAAACAGAAGAATTAAAATCAAATTAAAAATACCCGCAAAAAATAAAAATAGCTCTAGGAGTGGGTCAAGTAGGAGTTAGCGGTTTGCTAGTTGGGCACTTGAAGTAGCAAATTCGAAATCTATTGTATTCAATTCAGCAGTTTGTAATCTGTTATCTAGTCGCCAAACTTATTGTTGTTCGGCGACACTGGCCATGATTATGCAAATAGAGAACAATTACAAGGGTTTCCAAATCGTGCAGAAGCAATTCTTGCCCTTCAAAAATTAATAATTTTTTCTTCAAATGATAAAATTAATTCATAGTGGTAAAAACTTTAATTTTTGTGTGGAGAAAACTTGATGAACCGTGCAATTCTCGGCTCTTTCAGAAATTTTTGAATTCCTACCGGGCCCCCTAGATTTGACATGAATTTTCGGGCTTGATCGGGTCAATCGCGGTCACTTGGTAACCCTGCCAGTTACAGTTACATGCAGGGAGTAACATACCGAGCAAGACCAAAAACTTTAAATGATGTTAAAGAGAGAACAGAGATTGAAATAATAGCATTAAAAATGTTGTTCGTGACCTACATTCCTAACTGGCTTATAGGATAATTTAATAATAATTAAAGTAACTTACCTCCACGCCTATTTCGGCGACGATTATTATTTTTAACAATCGGCTTAATAGTCGTCTTGGCCGGATCAAAATAACTGTCGAATAAATCTGTCAATTCTGATTTATCTTCCGGCTTAAGCTCTTCGATAACCTGCAAAACCTCGACCAAACCATCCTTTTGTTTCTCAGACCAGATGGCATTTAAAGTTTGCAAATCATAACCTTGCTCCGCCAATATTATGCGGAATTTAACCGCACGCACACGATGATACAGAGTGGTTTTGAAATAATTGAAAAATACCGGCCGAAATGAATTTTGACGTTCCAAATTTTCATTTTGTGTCTGCAATTCATTGAGATCACATTCGATGGGCTGAGCATACGACTGTATGGCACCAAGAAATTTATCAATAGCAACCGGTGAATCAAAAGATTCTACCTTCTGTTCGTGATTGCTTAGCTGTAGAGCAACTTCGAAAGCAAGTTTAGCACGAACACTGGCATTGCCATCGAACAGCTCACGTTCCTGTTGTTGTTGTTGCTGTTGCTGTTGCGACTGTGATTGTGTAGATTTTCGATTTTGTTGTCCACTTGATTGTGCATCTGTATTGTTGTTGTTGCTTGTGGTCGAATTAACCTCACTTTCCGAAGTGCAGCCATTTTGTTGGCCACCACTATCAGTCGTTTTTGAGCTCAACACTTTTGATAGCTTACGCAGTGAATAATGCTGTAATGCTTCATTTGCATTAGCCTTGGCTAAGTTCAGACCATTGGCAAATGATTTCACCGTGTTCAAAAACCTGTCCAGCAGGTTATATTTTTTAAGCGATTCCAAGATCATGTATGGAATGAATTTACGCTCTTCGTGATAGACTAGAATGATACCCTGCGAATTAGTATCTTTTGCTTTAAGAGCCTCCAACCAATCAAGAAAGTCTTTTAGAGCAGCGATTTCCGATTTGGATTTAATAATCTAATTGACAAGATGAGAAATTATTTTTAATTGAGAAAACAATGAAGAGTTGCAGGAATAATTGAATCTAGTCGTTTCTTTAAATAAATGTACTTACCTTATATCATGTTAAAAAAACAAAATTCTTCCAAATCAATTTTAAAGCATAATTAAAAAAAAAGAAAAGTATTTTGTAAACAGCAATCAATAAAGCCAAACATTTTATAACAAATTATTATTTATTCTTATATGAGTTCTTCAGGAGTCTTTAATTTTAATATCAGGTTTTTTTTAAATGCACCGAAGGCTTTGAAGGAGGGAGGCTGAATTCTAAGTATTGCAAAGCCACTGCAATGTACGGAGGAGCCAGTGTTATGGTCTGCAGTTGCTTCTCTGGTCAAGGTATTGGGCCAATTGATAGGATTTAAGAAACTATGGATCGTTTCAGGTACGTTGACATTCTAAAAGATGTGATGCTGCCATATGCTGATGTAGAGATGCCACTTAAATGGAGGTTGCATCACGACAACGATCAAAAATATGTCGCTAAGGCATGTAAGGCCTGGCTTCAGAGCAATAGGGCAGAAGTTTTTGGTTGGCCTGCCTTGACCTGAATCCTCTTGAGATCTTGTGGGATATTGTTAACATATCCTTAAATCCTTAAAAATATCCTGGGGAAGGATATCGCAGGGTATCATTGATAATTTAGTATCCTCTATGCCTTAAAGAGGAGCGCAAATCGTTCAGAATATAGGGTTCGCAACTAAGTACTAATTTTAAAAGTTTTTATTTACCATGAAAATGGGGGTGGTTTAGTTTTGTCCGTTAAGTTTTTGGGCTTAAAATGTCGATGACTTTTTATTTATGAGACGCAGATTTTTTCTTTAATTTTTGTTTGTCAATAATAAAGGTATAGATAAATAAAATTAATAAGTAATATGTTTATGTAGTTTACATAAAAAAAATTATGATTTGAAAAGGGGGTGCTTAAGCTTTGGTCAATACTGTATTGAATTACAAAATTATCCACACCATTCTCTAGAAAAAAAGTCCACAACACTTAGTACAAAATCTCGTAGTTATGCTAAAAAAACCAATTTTTATATTACATTACGAGGACTGTTTTTCTGCCCCCCAAAGCGATTGCGCTCGGGGTGGGCGGCCGCCCCCTCTTCCACCTCCTAGGTATGCTACTGGCTGCCAGTCTCACAGAAAATCAGAAAAGTAGGAAAAAGAATCATTGCTTTGCTCACACCGCATCGTATGAATAATATTTTGGAACTTTAATGAAACAATGTTATTCTTCTCTGTAAGAAAAAAGGAATGACACCTAAATTGTTAAAATCGGTTAAGTAGTTTAGGAGCTATGGCATCATTTATGCCAACATCATTTACGTGCGCGTTTTTTGCAGCGAGAGCGAATTTGCAAAGCACGAAAAAAATCTATATATAAAATTTTCAAAGTACCAGGCCACCATAACCCAGCAGCAAGCAACGGCGGTTTCTTGTTTTACTTTAGAACGCTATTGCTCGGCTATTACTGAACCGATTTTAACAAATGAGGTGTCATTTTTTTCGCTAAAACGTCTAGTTTTTGGTAATACCAAAATAAAAACATCAATTGCTCATAGAGGGCGCTGTAGTCAACGTAAATTTTTAAATGCCTCTAACTTGATAACGGATGAGCCACTTTTAATGAAATTCGATAAGCTATGTTTGTGAGACGTATTCTATCAAATGAAAATGTGCAAAACACCAGGTGATCAGAAAACAACAGCAAGTGACGGTTTTTTTTTTACTTCACTTTAAAACGTTATTGCTCGGCTGTTACCGAATTGATTTTAACAATTGGGGTGTTATTTTCTTCGTTAGGTAATCTAGTTTTTGATAATAGATAAAGTAATAACATCAACTGCTCATAGAGGGCGCTGTAGCCGAAACAGTTCTTAAAATGCTTCTAACTTGATAACGGCTACACTAATTAGTTGTAATGAATTTCGACAAGCTATGTTTGTGAGACTTATTCTATCATATAAAAGTGTGTAAAACATACCAGGTGATCAGCAACTAGTAGAAAGTAACACTAATTGGTTGCTCTGCTTTAAAATGATGTTGCTCAACTATTACTTAACCGATTTCAAGAAATGAGGTGTAAATTTTTGCGTAAAGTCTTCTAGTTTGTGCTTCTAGCAAATGTGATTTGCAAAGTTTCTGGATAGAGGGCGAAAAAACATTTTCTGTGTACATTTCTTAACTGCGAATGCTGTGTGAATTGTTTACTGAAAATCAATTGTTAAGGAATTATTACTCATTCGGTTTGAGACACGGTCGAGCCAGATAGCTTAATGATTCTTTAACAGAGGCGTCAATTGGATAGGGCTAGGGGGGGGGGGGGCAAATGCCCAAGGATCTGATATCACTATACATTAAATCGATTTAATTCAAAATATCATCAACTCGATATGTTATTTAAACTCTCGCCCCCCATCCCCCAAGCTTTTGGTGAAATGACACCACTGTTCTTTAATGAAATTTTCTGAGAAGTTATTTGTTTGATTTTATTTATTGAATTTCGTTGTTTTTTTTTTGAGTTTTTTGGCTTAATAAAACAAATAAATGTTATGTATTCTGATTTTTGTCTTTATTAAATCAACTGACACTAAGCTTGATTTATTTTTAGCATTTAAAATCGTAATTTTGTATGTATGTATGTATATAACGATAGTAGTTAAGATGTTAATAATTATTAATTTTAAATAAATAATTTATGTATATAAATCATTAAAGTAAAAATAGTAGATGTAAAATACTGCGAATGATAATACAGTTAGCACGGTAATGCATATAAAAGCCTATGTTAATTTTGAAATATTTTCTATCTCTCAACGTCACATAATGAAAAAGATTAAAATAACGAAATATATGAAATTAAGGCTTATATTTCAAAAAATAAATAGATTTCTTAAACAGACATGCGTCAAAAGAAGTGGGAATTTTGATATACGAAGGCATCACGTTGATTGGAGTGGATCTAAATGAAAACACAGGACATTTTAGTTGTCAGAGCACTGTACTTTCCTATATCTTTTTTGGTTTCCCAGATATTGGAGATTAGATTAGATCAGATTAAGATTAAGCAAGTCGAAAATTAAAACTACCTCGAAATCTATTGATATGAAAAGCAATTTGTTACAAAATAATGCAACGCAAAAAAAAAAACTATGCAATATCTCAAATATATGAGTCCACTTTCATATTTAGCGATCTTACGTCGATTTTTTGGGAATTTGTTTTTGTCTTGTTAGCGAGTTCCGACATCTCTGTACTGACAATTTTTCACAGCACTTTTATGCTTTTCTTAATGTTGGAATTCCTCATCATATTATCACTGTACACTTAAGTACTCTTTTAAAGCTATGAATGAAAAATATGATATTCGTTCGTAGCTATTAGGGGAGCATCACATAAGATCAGTTAGTGTTGCATAAAAAGCCATCATATCAGCTCTCTTTAGATTGCGATTTATGAGCATCTCACATAAGACTTAAGTCGCTTATTCAAAAACGTGAACTGAACCTTTTCGGAAAAAGTGTACTTTTCGAACCACTTTTTTAAGACATTTGTGCTGAGCTTTAAATAAAATAATCTGCACCATTTGAAGTGATTAACATAAGGAACTTGTAGTTAACACAATTTCATAAAAAAATCGTTCAGGTCGCGATTTGGAAATAAGCGACTTAATTGTAAAATATTAAAGTGATAGCGCTAGTATAACAAATAACATAGTTCGTAACATTAATGTTAGTTGTTGATTTCGATTGATATATTTTGTGTTAAATGAATATCAAAATAAAAAAAAACCAAAATGTAGAAAATGTACAGCGATACGAGTAATAAATACAGGGCTGTGAATTACTGCTTGTTACTTAATGCATAATTAAGACTTAAAATGTAATTAAAACATGTTATTATTCAGCTTAGCTTCTTTTGAAAGTTCACTTAAAATTATAAAAGGAAAATAACTCTGCGAAAATATTTAAGGTATAAATGTATGATACAATATATGTATGATACATTGCATTTCGATAATTTTTTCTTTAGTATTTATAAATGGCACAATTTGGTTAATGTTTCTATTTTACATTTTTAACAGAGTAAAACAACTTAGCATATCTAGTATATTATTTTTTCTTTGTCCACAAAATAATATCTAAATAGAGTATATACTTATGTTAATTAAAAAAAAAAAAATCCCACACATGCAATATTTACTTAAACTTTAAATTCTCAAAGAAAGCAATATTACTTTTTAAAAATCCGCTACGTAATGGCGATGGACTTGTCTTTCCAGCGGCTGCTTTAGAGTCTTTGGTCTCATGCTCTGTGGGGGGATCGCTGAAAATAAAAGATATTATTAAAAATCGTAAGCAATTTGTCACACAAATTCATTCATTACGTTTCTAAGGAAGATAAATCAGAAGCTATAGTAGCATCCTCAGCAGCTTCTGCAGTTGATGGACTAGCTTCTAATTGTTGTTTTGTTGGCACTAGCGGTGACGTTAGTTTTATAACAATTTCTTCAGTAGGTGTTTTAAGTTTTGGCTTTAAGGAGAACAATAAATAGTGCTTTAGAAATGTTTTAGTACACACATTTAAGCTGCAATCATTACCTTAACAAGCCAACGTTTCTCGACTTGTGAACGTTTATGTGAGGTCATAAGAAAGGCTTGTGCCAGTGCTTTAACAGAAGGTAAAGCTTGAGCGACATCTTCCTCAATAGTTTTGCGTTCAACAGGTGTGGGTGGTGGCTAAAATTTAGAATATATACTTTCATACAAGTTCGTCAAAACAACAGCACTTACAACAATAACACCTTCCTCATCGAAGGATAACACTTGACCAGGTTCAATCAGTTTACGCTTGGGTTGTAAAAATTTAAAAGCCGTTGGTGTTGAGCCTCTTGTGGGTGTAAATGGTGATGTGATAACACCAGCTAGACCCAGTGTAATGGCTGGATCACCGCTAATACTGCCAACAGTACTAGTAATAGCTAACTGTGTAGGGCGTGCCTTACGTTCGACTGGTGCATCATCCAACATTGTATTCGATTCTACTGCTGTCGATTGCGTCAGAGCAGTAGTAGCCTCAGTTGTTGTCATATTCGAGCTTTGATCACGTATAACCGTGGTTTCCTGTTTCTTAAAATCATAAATACGTATTGTATCCGAATCATCACTTGTTGTTGTTGTGGTCGATTGTATGGACTGATTGGATAGTGTGGATTGTGTATCAAGGGATGCTGGGTCCTCCACCACTTGCGCTGGTATTGCTTGAAAAATATGTTCATCTTGACTTGGACTGGTCGTGATAGCAGTTGCAGTTGTATTTGCAATTTGAGCCTTTTACGTTAATGAATCATTTTTTGTTGTTGTTGTTGTTTTTGTTATTTTTTGAGATAGTAAAGGTAGAAGATATGTTGAAAGTTGTGGAAATTGTATGTTTTAAGAGGAGTATTTGTTTATGTAGAGGGAGAACATGTACATATGTAAAGAGAAAGTTGAGAGAAAATATTTTTCATATATTAAAGTTAGTAGAAGCATTTATTTATTTATGTATATATGTCTGCATATTAAGTGTGACTTATAGGATTAAATAGTATGAATTGTTTTCTAATTTTTCAATGCTAAACTTTTTTGATTATATGTAGAACCAAAAAACCATATATGGCAAAATTACTACAAGACTTTTGAGGAAATGACAACAAAACAATGAATGCTTTAATTATTTATTTTTGCAAATATAGAATTTAGATAATTTCTACCTTGCTTGGGCTACCCTGTACTCACTTTTCAATCAATACAGAATAAAAACAGTTTGATTAAATAATCGAGTTTGGGAAATTTAGCAAAATATTGTTGGCAATTTTCTTTTTGATTAAATTTTTACTACCACCAAATATTGCTGTTCATATTGATGACCAAAACCAAAAAAAAAAAAAATCTCCTCTTAGTTTTTTTCTAAATAAAATCATTAACCTAAGGGCTCTAATATGCTCACGTATTACGAGCAACCAACTCGGATGAAACTGGCGGTAGTAAGGGAACTGATGATTCCCTATTCAAAGGCAACCAACTCCTTATATGGCGTTCTGATTCGAACAGGTTTTTGGTCGTATAACTTGGCGGAGTAATGACGTAGTGAGCCGGCGTACAAATGTCATATTAATTTCTTCTAACTTCTTTATCACGATTTTTATTTTATTTTATGGGTAGCAAAAAGTTACAAAACGAATTCTATATAAAATTAATCAAATATATTTTTGTGATCAATGATATTGCATTAATTCAACAGAACTTCTTTGACAATTGAACGCCGACGTTGATGCGTGTGCGTGTCTGAATCACTTCGAACTACTGTGCTGGTAAATTTGGTCGAATTAGTGTGTGAATATGGTAATGTGTTAGTAATATGCAGAGTCGAGTTAAAAAAGTGCTACAAGCAAAGTACTTAAGGTTTCTACAATTCTACTATCTAGGTACTGAATAAGTGGCGTATCGAGAAAATATTTTTTAATTACTAGTATTTTTTTCCTAATATCGATTTTATAAAAAAATACATAAGGTTTGCATGAGTGCACTCGAAACGATCATCATATAAAGTCCCGAATGCAACGAAGTGCAGCACTTGCCTCTCCTGCTTGGTGTTTTGATTTGTTTTGATTCGTGGTTTTTGCGCACAAGGGCTCGTTGGACGAGTGGCTTGACGGCGAGTGGCTTGATATACCTCTCGAGTGCACTCATGCAGACCTCTTATATACTCTTAAATGTGAAGCGAGCTGTGAAAAACTGTCTAATGTTGCCTGGTCAATTTTTCATTCGAATGAAAAATGTTGTTCGGTTTCGAAGGAATAGAAGATTTTGAGAATTTGTTGATTTTTAATACTGGGTATAGTACTTTCCCACATCGTTTATATAAATCGACAACACAAGAGAAAGTTTCGGACTCCTAACTTGATTTTTCAATCTTAATTTATTTGAATTACAATCTGGAATTGTTCAAGACTTCTTAAAATTTTGTGTGTGGGGTTTTTTTTGTTTTCAATTTTACACCACTGGCCAGATTTGACAGTTTTTCACAGATTTTACCATACATAATGATTAGAGACTAAATTTTTTGTCAAATCGCTAAACTGTATTTAAAAAAAAAGGTTTTAAATGTTAGTAATGCTAATCAAATATACAAAAGCCATAATTTGGAAAACTAAATATTTTGTTAAAATATTAAATAATTATGTATATCTACATACGTACATATTTATATTGCCAATCGTTATGAAACAAATGTTGTTAGTAAAATTTAACCAAAAAGTTTGCCCAATTTCAATCGTTTTTTTTTCTTTTTAAATTTTCTTTGATGTATGAAAGGATGCTTCGCTACCACACGTAATACAAAATTTGAATACTTTTTATAAAATATATACACACACACATTACTTACCGCTATGCAACATATCATTTCAACTTTGTTGAACTAAAATTTTACTAAAAACATTTGTTTCGTTGTTTAATGTTTTTTTATTATCGAATTTTTCATTGATTTAACATATAATTTACTAATAATAAAAAAGTACTGCTTGTGCTAACTCACATATACAGAATATAAAATAAATTTTAGTACTCATTTACATTACTATGAACGCAAGGCAAAACAGCATAAATCCTATGCATAATAATAGCACTTTTGTTGTTTTGCCTTGAGCAATTTGTGGCATTTCGTCTTATGACCACAAAATTTACAAAACAAATAAAAGAAATAATTAATTTAAAGCATAAAAGTTATAGTATATTTTATGTTTTCTAGCAAATTTAATAACAAATGAGTTCAAAACAAAATGCACTAGAAAATGATTTTGATTTAAGTACGAATATCGAAAAGCAATTGCTGTTAGAGCGCTGTTAAATTGTGCAGTTTTTTTTTTTAGTACTAATTATTGTGCATTTACAGTGAGAGAAAAAAATTAGCTAATGGCACAAAATTAATTACAATATATTGGGTAATTGATTTAAACTGAGTCAGTCATTCGTATACAACATATGGAAACAGATTATGAATATTTGAAGAATAATAAGTGCGTTTTTAACGAGATTCTGGCATGCCACGCCTTATCAAAATTGCTTTTCTCAACGTAACCCTAAAGGTGGAGGATTGTGTTTTGTAACTTTTTAAAAACTTCAATATTTTGTTAAAGCTATCACACTTTACAATATTAATGATATTGATATAAACACTAAGGGCAGTTCATTCTGAATGAAATTGCGATTATGTTGATTAAAAAATCACCCATTTTCATAATAGGCTACAATAACTTTTACGTGTTGTTCCACTGTAATCTATTAAATATTAATATTGGTAAAGGCTCAAAATGACAAATGGACTTTACATCTTAAAGTCTTATTGATACATCCATTATATAAAAAATGTTGGTCAACCCAATAGTATTTAGAATTGCGATCTGGTGATATATCTAATTACATACATGGCAAACATAAAACTGAATATTTATAATTCTCTGGTCCGCATAAGAAAAAAATTTAAATTTTTAGACTGCCCACCTTACTGACAGTTCATCAAAATTGTGCAAGTGGATAGCTTTATTTTAAAATCATCAAAAATTATAACAAACTGTTAGACTCTTATAATTTCTCAGGCTTAGAAGTTTGAATTTGTTGAAAAGAATGTGACTTTAGGGGTTATGTGTAAATAATAGATGAGTACCACACTGCGCTACATGTACCAAGTGGCTTAGTCTAGGGTTTTCGAAACGAACCGCAATAGTCTGAGAACTATATTGTTTCCTTAACTTGGCTGCTAAGCTTCTACGTTGGATAAGGGATACAAAAAGAGTACAGAGATTTGAGTGAATGTGGAAGAGAAGGATATTAGGTCAGTAGTGAAGCCCACATTTGTATTCAGAATAGCTCGTGAGAAAGAAAATTTCAAAGCCATTGCATAATTTTAATTGTTTTTAATGTAAATAATTTTGAAAATAAGAAATAAGGAAGCATATAAATATTGGGGAGCTTATACCCCCGGGTACACTAGGAGACTGAGGACTGAAATAACATATTTTCTTTTGACTCCCTTATTTACTTTGCATATTTTGGGATATTATGCAGAGGATGCAGAGGAATCAGTGATGGCATTTTCGGTACATTTGTACTTTTTTCAGTGAAAAATATGCGTCAGTACATTCAATAAATTTTTAGTACATTCGGTACAATAGACGAATTTTCAGTACATTTGGCGCATTTTCAATACATTTGGTTAATTTTTTTTTTTAATAAATTTTAGAAAATTTTTGTGAATTTTAGTAAATTTTGCTGATAAATTCGTCAAAAAAAATAGAATGACTTTTTTTTTTATTTTTGTTTATGCGCTTTTTTTTGTAGTAAACTTTAAAAAATTTTTGTAAATTTTAGTAAATTTTTGCGTCTATGATAAAAAGTACGTCGCCCTCTAAAAAGTACATTCCAAGTTCAATTCTAGTCCTATATCAATTCCAAACCCACCACTGTTCTGAATAGACTTCTTCAAGAAACTAAGCCAAAGATACATGCCTGACACATAGTTCCGAATACCGTACATTTTACGGATTGAATACTTAAAATAAAATTTTTATTTATTTACAATTACCTACTAACTATGATAATAAGGGATTTTTTTTGAAATGTAGCGTCATCTTCTCTAGTGGGCAATAATAAAACCACTTTCATAGGGAATCCAAAAGTAAATACAAATTATTATGACTTGCAAGTGTGCCCTTTGAACAGAAAGTGACATTAGCAAAGCTCCCATTTATGTAGCTGTTTAAACTTTGAATTATATTTAGAACTTGTTCTGTTGCATTCGACTAGAGGCATATCAATAACACAACCTATAGTACGAGAGCCAGCGACATGAAATGTTCAATAATTTCATACTGTCGGAAAACATGTTTATTCGCCTAATTGTAACACTTGTGGCACAATAACGAGATGTGACCTAAGCGGTCACAGTCTTCAATAACTGCCCGAGAGACCTCTTGACCTAGCTGTCATTGCTTTAAATATTTTCAAGAAAATCCACACATAGTTACTTTGGCGAGAAATTTCTACTGAAAGTTTTTAAGCGATGTCAAATCCAAAACTCCACGTTGCTACAAAAACATTAAAAATGTTAGTCAAATATTACACTACAGAGATCTTTTGGGCAGGAATCCATGTGTTTTCATTTTTCCAACAATTTTGAATATATTTAATTTTTTAACTTAAAGTTGAGTTCTCCAGTTATAGAACAAAAATTTGCTTTCAACATGACATGAAATACCGCACTCACAAAAGTCGCTGGTTCCACTTACTAAATCTCTTTATGATTTCAAGTATTTATTTTTTTTTTTATTTAAAATCCAACTAAAAGAAAATATTACCCCCAAATAAAAGTCAGCACCTTCGCTAACGATTTAAAAGTATTTCCATTAAAATAACAAACTATTGTTGCTGTTTTTGGCATCTGCTCCGCTAAAGCCATTCAGACAGCTATCAACACCAGAATCAGCCTGATCATCTAAATTATATGCTTTGAGTGATAATTTCGCACCCCCCATCACTTTACTGTCACCATTTTCTTTGGTGGCATAAAAATTTTCACTATCAAAAAGTGGATTTAATACAAAATCTTTGGTAGTTGCCGAGATAGCACGAAAACTGTTACGTTTCAAATCTTTATGCAGCAATTGCTTTTCGAATTGTGACAACACATTGGATGTGGGTAGGGAATTTTTCTTTTTGCTGCTCGCTACAGTGGCATCACTTGAGTAACTACTTCTTACGCTTACGGAAGAGGAATGACGTTGTGGTGTTTTGTGATGATGGTGGTTGTGTTGTGAACGACGTTTTGTGGTCAATGGCAGTGTTGTGGCACTTTTCCAAGAACGCAATGACTGCATGTCGTTGTCGTTGTCGTTGTCGACGTCGTTGGCAATGTTCTCGTCGAGAATGTCATTGTTATTGTAGTCATTGTCTTCGTCCTCATCGTACTGATAACGTTTGTGCTTTTGCTGTGGCATATCATGATGATCTTGATAATAATGAGGTGAATAACCGTAGCTGTCGCTATATTGCGAAGCCGATGATGCGGCACGTGGTGGTGGTGGTGTTTTTGGTAGTGGTGGCGGTGTTGTTATTGTTAAGTAATGTGGTGACTTTAGTGGGGAACGTTCATAATATGTATTTTTTTGATTCAGGTATTTAAGGGAACTGCTACGGCGTACAGGAGTGGATAGGGTCCAATGCATTTCTGGATGTTTCAAAATTTGTTCAGTATTTTCAATAATATTTGTTGTTCTACTATTTTCATGAGAACTATCATATGTTCCATTGCGATTTACCTCATTGATTGTGATGTCTGTGGTGGATTCTTGACTACCGCCGGTTAGTGTTGTTGTGCTGCTTGATTTCATGCTGTTCGTGATGTTGGCTGCACTTGTTGGCGATTGTTTTGTATCGTTGATGTAGTAATCGCGACTGTACCTGAAAGTATGAAATTTGTTTTAAAAACGGATCAATGTAAAAATGAAGCATAAAAGAGAACTTAAATTAGAGTGTACCAATTTAAAATTTCCTTTCTAATAATTTCGAATTTCGATTCAAATAAAATATGTTTCAAACGAAAGGAGTAAAAGTTTAAAAAAGTTATTAATTTTCTTAAATTAAAATCAAAATCGTATAGGTTTTGAGAATTTGTGTTGCAGGCTTATACAAATTATTTCAAGGTCATTGGTTTCGTGGGGGAGGCGCCTTCTATTTTAACTGTAGAATTTTTGCTTTGATACATAGTTTTCTAACCCCTAGGGTTTCGTAAAGTATTTTCATACCATATATTTTAAAATAAACGGTTTTTTTAGAAGTTCTCCATGCAATATTTATTAATTTTTTAAAATAAAATTGATTTTACAATAAAGTTAATTTTACAAAAACTGCTTTCATTCAATTTGATCGTTTAGGTTCGTATATTTCGAGTATTTTTCGCTGTATAGCAATTTGTTCGCAAAGTAGTTTTTCCAACTCTTTATTGTGTCGTATCTGCTCCTTTAGCTTTTGTCTTTTCAATTCGTAAATTTTGTCCAATGTAGAAAGTCTCCTAGCTTCATTGGAGTTTTTCGCGTAATTTTGACAATCAGTTAGAGTTTTCGTTATTTCATTTGTAAGGCTTAAATGTTTGCTTATACAACTGGCTTGTTGCTCACTCTTGGAAGAAGCATCCATACTGAGTGCAAGGGCTTCTTCAGTTACCGTGGTGTTATTTTGCACAATTGCCTTAAAGTTACCTAGATTTTCAATGATCTTATGCAGTTCCATTAATTTGTCCACAATACTATCCAAATTATGTCCAATGTTTATCTCAGTTTGATGAGGTTTTTCGAGAAAGCTTACGCTGTAGTCAAAAGTTTTATTATTTTTATTTAAAGTTCAGTTTTGATTTATCTTCATGCCAAGTATTTTTAGCAGTACTGCTATATATGAGTTTTATAAAGGTTTAATTGAATAGCTTTTCGAAACGTGTTAATAAAGTCTATAAAAATAGTGCTATATAGGATATTTCGAAATATATGCGGAGCGCTTCTACATGGCATTCAAAGGAGAATGCTAAAATTGAGCGTTTCTGTCTCATAAAAACAGTAATGAAAATGAGCGTTTTATGACTGTTAAGTGTCTTTGCTTAAGAGTCGCAACAAGGAGCATACTAGACTTCTAAAATACTCGCTTTGTGGAGGATTCAAGGAGGAAGCTTCACGCTTGATAATTATATAGACAGTCGTATGAAGCCTTATGTCAATGATCCTTTTGATTCAGAGAGTTTAAGGAACAACAAACAGTTCAAACTGAAACTTTTTAAAAGTTCAAAAATAATCAAAACCATAAATGCAGCAGAGCTGTTATTGAATTATTTTAGAAGCTGTATATATAATATAATATTACGTATGACAATTTAAAGCTAAGAGTAGTAAAAGAGTATTATAGCATTTCTTTTTAAAGTTTAATAAGTAGATCTACTCAGATATGCTTCAAAGCCCTCAAGTTGAATTTTCCTATAAATTGAGGGAGAGGAAAATATAATTTTTAAAATAAAGGGGAGAAAGTGAGAAAATCATGTAGCAACGGTTCGAGTGATTTACTATTAGCCGAAGCGGGTTTAATAAGTCGACTAATATAAGGGATTATAACTAACATATATATCAAACAAAATTTAACTATTTATTTGCCTCTATCTCTGTATGGACTGGTACTTGTTATTTCTGAGTAAATATTTTTTTTAATAAATCTTATGATTATGCGCCTACAAACCTCTTATAATCTCTTTCCTCGCTTTGATCAATCTCTTCTTTTGATGCGTTTTGTATCAATGATATTGGATTTTGTTCTGTGCTGGGACTTATATTGGGTAGATCAATAAATCGCTCCTGACTGCCACTGATACGTCTCTTCAGCGCTTCAGGTGCATAAGGATTATTGGGCATATCCACAGCGTTATACCATTTCTTGTATTCGCGTTCTGCTATAGAACCTACAATTAGTTTTTTTTCATTAGGGTGGAGGGAAAAAAGAAAGAGAAAAATGCAATTTTTAACATAGCCATTGAATGTGTAGAATAGAACAAACAGAGTAGTAGATATTCATTCTTTCGTTTTTATTACGAAAAATTCAGCAACAGAAAATTTGTTAGCGACAATCAAAACGATAAAACAACAACAAAAACAACATTTACAACATGAATGCGATAACACAACACCGAGCAGGCGGCTTTGCCTTTAGTTTTTACCTGGCACAAAACGCCTCATTACCACTAAGTCATCATCAACATGCTCCTGCTCCTCATCATCGCGTAAAAGAGGTTCTTCGGAACATGCTGCGGACTTGTGAACGCCTGCTATGGAACCATTTGTTAGTTGAACGTTAGTTTTGTGATTAGTGATAGTAGAAATATTAGTGTTAGTAGTAGTAGTAGTTTTCTTATGTGTTAAATGATGGTTTGTGGCAGGAGATAGAACTATCGAAGACGAATTGAATCCATATTCATATTCGTCACATTGTGCTGGCGCTGCACAGAGCTGAGCGGCCGGACTTCTTTCATCGGTTACAAAGGTTTCAACTGCAGTTGCTATACTCCCTTCTGTGTTATTCGAATCAGAACTTAATTGATCTGAGAAGAGAACATTGTTAAAAAAATTAAAAGACAATTCACTCAACTCTCCTACAACAAAGTCTTCATGTTCGTGTTCGATTTCAAGTGGATAAGGTGTTTCAGGGGTGAAAATGGACGTATGTTCGGTAAGCAAAATATCATTGGGATATTCTTCAGATTCCGTTGAATCAAAAGAGTTTAAGTATCTTTGAATGAGAATGGTTTGACGTCGTCGATTTTCGAGCGATTTCAACAGTCTTTTGTCTTTAATGTAACACTTGCAAATGGTTGCCAAGAGGCTGACACCTTTTGGCTGTGCCTCATCGACGCTCGGTGTGGTGTCAATAACATTACATTGCCTTGTCAGCCCCCTGCGTGTATTATTATTACCTACGACATGCGTCTTATCAGGTGGCAAATCATCAGAAATGGTATTACTTTCTAGATTGTCACTATGTTCAATATTTTCTTGTGGCTTAGGTTCGTCAACTGTGGGAAGAACTGTTTCGACAAGGTCAGTATCTGGTACGATAACAGGCGTAGCGATCACAGTTTCTTCCGGTGAAGATGAAGCTATAATATCGTTAGCAGCTGAAGCCTCTTGTGAAACGATTGCAGGAGGTGCAATAGCGACATGTTCTATAACTTGTGGTAATAAAGAGTCTGACAATTCGGTTGTCTCTGAAGGAAAAACAGTTTCTGTTGACACTGATGGTGACGTTGAAGGTGGTAACTCCTCTGCAATTCCTGTTTGCACAGCAGAAATAATAGGTTCAGCTGCTGTAGGGTGAGAAATTACGTTTTCAGTGAATGAAGGTGGTGCTATTTCTGGTGTTACCGCTTCTGTTGAAGTAATCGACAGTGTAACAATTTCAAGATTTTCTACAATGTTGGCTTCATCGATCGGAGTTGCAATTTTCGCCGCAACTATAATGGCGGCAGGAACTTCTTGCACCTCAATTGCTGAAGCTTGAATAATTTCGCTTTCAGCAACTGTCACACAACTTTCTGTGCTCGTCGGTAACGCCATGGTGGCTACAGGTTCAGTGTGTGCAGGTGATAAAATCTCAAATATTGTCTCTGCAGTAGAAGGAACTACAGCTTCAGTCGGTGGTGCTATTATTTGTGCTGTCACTTCTGCTTCTACTGCTGAAGAAACTTCAGATTTAGCTGCTGGTGCCGTAACACAATCTGTGCTCTCCGTGTAGGTAGGAACATCAATGACAGTTTCAACGTTCGAATGTGCTACGATATCTGGTACATCTATATCTGCGGTAGAAGAAACTGGTACAAGCTCTGCCAACTCTGTTGCTACAGCCGGAATGATTACAGCTTCTACCACCGGCGAGGCAACATTTTCTGTGCTTAATACAACTGCGGGTGAAATGCCGGTATCAGTTATTGTAGGTGGCACTATATCAAGCTCTTTCATAGCTTCAATTGGAGTAACAAGACTTTCAGCTACTAGTGGCTCAACATCATCTGCAATTTCCACTACGGTAGGAGGAAAACTTATGGTTTTAACAATCAAAGGCGGAATTTCTCGTACCTCTTCTAATTCAACAGAAGTATTGACAGTTTCAGCTATTGATGGTGGTTCAACAGGAGCGGATGATATTTCTGAAGACACTGTTGGTGCATCAGCAATGACGGTAGTTTCTTCCAATCCTGGGGTAGCATTTACTGTACTCTCCACTACTGCATGACTAATGATAGTGTGAGTATTTGGAACTGGTATAGTTTCTTGGATAATCGTTGGAGTAGCAATATGTTCAGCTACTGACTGAGCGAGAGATGGAACTGATACGTCCGCCGCGGTAGGAAGAGACATAATGCTTTCAACAGCTGGAGGTTGCACAGTTTCTGTCACTTCTATTGATTCTTTAAGATTAACTGCATTTTCTGTAACATGTGGCACAATATTTTCTGTACTCTCCAATACCATTGGTAGAGGACTGATGGTTTCGTGAATTTCTTGCATTTCTGTTTCCTCAACAGTGCTATCTATAGTTTTATCGAGCGGTGGCTCAATGTATGTTGTGCTCTCCTCTACTACAGGAGTAAGAGTGATGGATTCGCCGATTGGAAGTTGCAGAATATTTTCTACATACTCCGCCGCCATAGGTGATGCAATGACTGTTTCAACAATTGGATGCAGTGCATTTTCTAATACTTCTGGCACTACGTCAAGATTAATTACAGCTTCAGCAACCTGTGACACAATATTTTCCGCCATTACTGGCTGCATAATATTTTCTGTGTTCTGCACTATCATAGGTGGAGGAATAACGGATTCAACGATCGGAGTTGGCACAGTTTCAGCTGCTGGTGGTGGCATAATACTTTCCACACGTTCCAAAAAGGTTTCAGTAATCTCAGGTGATACAGTTTCTGGTGTTTCAGTGTCATGTGATGGGGACACAACATCTTCCGTGATCTCCACCATCAGCGATGAAGGAATAATCGTTTCAGCTTTTGTAGATTGCACAATTTCTGTCACATTTGCTACAGTTTCAACTTCCGATGGCAACATTTTTTCTGGATTCTCCGTTACTACAGGTACAGGAACGATGGTTTCAGCGATTGGAGGCAGCACTGTCATTTTTGTGCACTCTGCTACCACAGGTGACTGTGTGACTGTTTCAACAATCGGAGGTGGCGCAGTATTTTCTGTGCTTTCCGCTACCAAAACTAGAGGAATATCGTTTTCAGCGATCACAACTGGTATTATTTCTGGCACATCCGCCGTTTTAGCAAGATTTTCTTCAGTTATAGATGGGGGTGATACAATATTTTCTATGCTCTCCACTATCTCAGATGGAGGAATAATCGTTTCAGCTTCAGTGATCGGAAGTTGAACGATTTCCGATATTTCAGCAATATTTACCACATTTTCAACTACAGGTGGCGAAATATTTTCAGTGACCTTTGCTGCAAGAGGTAAATGAATGACCGTTTCACCAATTGAAGGTGGCAAAGCAATTTCTGTACTCTCTGCTATCTGAAGTAAAGGTGGAATAGACTCTGCGCTTTCCGTTACCAAAAGTGGAGGAATAATAACATCCGTGGTAGGAAGTGACGTCGTATCTGGAACATCTGCTGCTTCAGTAGAATTAGCTTCAGCTTTTGTTGCCAAAGGTATTATCAAGGGTAAAAGAATAGTCGTTTCAGCGACAGGAGATTGTAAAAGTGTTGAAGCTTCAGCAGCTGTTACAGGTAGCAAATTTTCAGTTTCAACAATCGGAGACGGCATAATATCATCTGTTCTCTCTTCTTCCAAAGGTGAAGGAATGACGTTTTCATCAATAGGAAACTGTACAGCCTCTATATATTTTACCACTTCATCTTCTGTCGGAGATAAAGTATTTCCTGTGCCCTCCGTTGCCACAGGTGTTAATGGCAAAGTATTTTCTTTGATCTCCACTATCACGGGTAAAGGAATAGTCGCTTCGTCGACAGGAGATAGCAAAATTGTTGAAGCTTCAGCAGCTGCTACAGGTAGCACATTTTCAGTTTCAACAATTGGAGGCGGGATAATATCATCTATGCTCTCTCCTTCCAAAGGTGAAGGAATGACGTTTTCAACAATAGGAAGCTGTGCAGTTTCCAAACATTTTACTACTTCATCTTCTGATGGAGACAAAATATTTCCTGTTACCTCTAGTGCCACAGGTGGAAAAATAGCAGTTTCACTGATCAGAGTTAAAACAGTTTCCGATACATCTGCTGCATCGGCATGATTATTTACAGCTTCAGTTGTTAATGGTATAGTATTTTCTTTGCTTTCCACTACCACAGTTGGTGGATTAACAGCTTGAATAGTAGGAGGTGGTATAATTTCCACAATTTCAGATAACAGTGTCGAGCTTTCCATTGCCACAGGTGGAGGAATTACAGATTCAACAATCGAAGGAAGTACAATTTTTTGCACATCTTCTGCTTCTGCAGGATTATCAGCAGTTTCAGCTGTCAGTGGAACAAAATTTTCATTGCTCTCCACCTTCACAGGTGCAGGAATGATCATTTCAATGATAAGAGATTGTACAGGTTTTGCTTCTTCATCAAAACTTACTAAAGGTTCAACCACCGGTAGCGCAATATTTTCTGTGCTCTCCGTTATTTCATTTGATGGAAAGGGATTTTCAATAATCGGAGGTGATACGATTTCTGGCAAATCTGCTGTTTCAGTCGGATGAACTATATTTTCAGCTATTAGTGGAGGAATATTTTCTATGCACTCATTTGCAACAGCAGGAGGAATAGCGATTTCAATATTCGGATTTGGAACAGTTTCCAGCACTGCTTCAGCAGTGTTATTTACAGTTTTAGCTGCCAGCAGCACAACATTTTCTATGCTATCCACTACTGAAGTTATCGCTTTCTGAGATGTCACAGTACTTTCTAAGTCATCTGCTTGCGGTGCAACTTCTGTTACTTCAGCAGGACTATCTATACCTTCAGCTACCAGTGACGCAACGTTTTCCGTGCACTCCGCTTCTACAGGTGGAATGATGACAGTTTCAACGGATGACGGCGATATAATATTTTGTATACTATTCACCACAATAGATGAAGTGATATTAGTTTCAATAGTCGGAGAAGGCATAATTTCTTGAGCTTCAGTTGGATTAACTATAGCTTCGGGTACCGGTAACAAAATATTTTCTATGCTCTCGGCTACCACAGGCGGCGGAATGACGGTTTCAGCAATTATAACTTCCTCATCTGATGTTTCGGCAGGATTATCTTTAACTACCACTAATGCAACAGTTTCTGAGCTCTTTGCTACTATAGGTAGAACATTTTCAGTTTCAACAATCGGAAGCGGCTTGATAATTTCTATGCTCTGCGTTTTCACAGGTGGAGAGATGACGTTTTCTACAATAGGAAGCTGTACAATTTTTACCACTTCATCATCTATTGCTAGAGATGAAAGATTTTCTGTACCCTCTGCCGCCACAGGTGTTGGAATAACAGTTTCACCAACCAGACTCAAAACTGTTTCCAGTACATCTGCTGCTTTGGCATGATTATTTACAGCTTCAGCTGTTAATGGCATATTATGTTCCGTGCTCTCTGAAGAATTTACAACTTCAATAATAGTAGGAGGTATAAATTCAGCTGCTTCACTAGGCGCCATATTTTCAGTATTTTCGAGTACCACAGACGATGGAATATCAGTTTCAACCCTAGGAGGAGGTACAATTTCAGATACATTGGATGCTTCAGATAGATTATCTACAGTATCAGCTGCAGACAACACAATATTTTCGATAGGCTTCACTACCATCGGTGGAGCGATTGGAATTTCTAACACTTTTGGCACTTCAGGTGGGTTGATTACTGTTTCAGCTGACAGAAGCAAAACATTTTCTGTGCTCTCCCCTACAACAGGTGGAGGAATTACGGTTTCGGTGATTGAAGGTGGAACAATATCTGGAACATCCAGTGCATCAGCAGAATTATCTGCAGTTTCAGTTGCAGACGACATTAATTTTTGTGTGACCCCTGGTACCGCATGCGAAAGAATGACAGCTTCAACAATCGGAGAAGGAACCATATCTAGCAAATCTGCTGCTTCAGCTGAATTATGTATAGTTTCGACTACCGATGACACAATATTTTCCGAGTTCTCCATAGTAATTTGTTGAGGAATGATCGTTTCAATGGTATTAAGTGAGATTATTTCTGTTGCTGCACAAAGATTCAATGCAATTTCAACTACTGGTGGTGTAACATTTTCTGCGATTTCCGCTACCACAGGTGAATGAACGACGGTTTCGGTGGATGCAATTTCTGGCATTTCTGCTGCTTCAGTAATATTTTTTGTATTTTCCGCAATTAATAGTGGAATAATAATGGTTTCAACGATTGGAATTGCAGCAATATCTGGTACACTTACTGCTTCAGCAGGATTATCAATAGTCTCAACTGTTGGTGAGGCATTGATCGTTTCAGTGATCGGAATTTCTGAAGGTACTACAGCTGCAAAAATTTCTGGTATTTCAGCCGGAATTACCACAGTTTCAACTGCTGATGGCGCAGTATTTTCTACGCTCTCCTGTACTACAGATAAAGGTATAACAGCTTCAAAAATCTGAGGAGGTACAATTTTTGGCAAATCTGTTGCTTCAGCCAGATTATCTAAAGCTTCAGCTGTCGATAGCACAATACTTTCCATTCTTTCTACCATCACAGGTGATGAAATGATTTCTTGATTGAAAGCGGTCAATAAAATTTCTGCTGCTTCAGCAGGATTTACTTCAGTTTCAACTACAGGGAGTGCAATATTTTCTGTAATCTCAGCTACCGGAGGAATAAAAGTTTCAACAATCGGAGGTAATGCAATTTTTGACACATCTGTTGTTATAGCTAAATTATCTACAGTTTCAGCTACCGATGGCACACTATTTTTAATTCTATCCATCATCAAAGGTGGAGGAGTGATATTTTCAACGGTAGGAGCTATCACAATCTGAGTTGCTTCAGAGGGATTATCCACAGTTTCAATTACCGGTGGCATATTTACTGTGCTCTTCGCTATCACAGATGTAAAAGTAACAGTTTCAACAGTCGGAGGAGGCAAAAATTCCGGCACATTTACTGCTTCAGAAGAATTAACTAAAATTTCAGCTACAGATGGCAAAATATTTTCCGTACTCTCCAGCTCCATAGGTGGAGGAATGATAATTTCAAAGGAAGGCGATGGCTCAACTGCTGCGGCTTCAGTGCGGTGAACAATAGTTTCAGTTACCATAGATGCAATTTTTTCCGCAATCTCCACTACTGCAGATGGACGAATGTCACTACCAACAATTGAAGGAGGAGTGATTTCTGTCACATATTCAGCTTTGGCAATATTAATTACAGTTTCAGCTACTGACGGCACAATACTTTCTGTACGTTCCACCACCATAGGTGGAGGAATGATCGTTTCACCGATAGGAACTGGTACAATTTCTGCTACTTCAGCAGAACTCACTACTGTTCCCACTATCGGTGGCTCAATATTTTCAATGCTCTCCTGTACCAAAGATGAAGGAATTTCAGTTTCAATAATCGTAGGAGGTACAATTTCTGGAGTATCTGTTGCTTTGGCTGAATTATCTACAGTTTCAGCAATCGGTGGAATAATATTTTCTGTAATTTGCATATCCACAAGTGGAGGAATAATTGTTTCATTGATAGGAGCTGGCACAACATCTGTTTCTTCAGCAGGACTTACTACAGTTTGATCTACCGGTGGCGCGGTAATTTCTAAGCTCTCCTGTACTACAGGTGAATGAATGTCATTTTGAATATTCATAGCATTAACAGTTTCATCTGTTGGTGGATTAATATTATCTGTACTTTTTACGACTACATCTGCAGGAATGACTAATTTATTGGTGGGAGCTGACACAGCTTCGGTTGCAATAGCTGGACTCTCTACGCTTTTAACTACCAATGGCGCATTATTTTCCGTTAATTGTTCAGCAACAGTTTTAACAATCGGAAGAGCTAAAGTTACTGGCACCTGTGCTGCTTGAGCAGAACAAACTGCAATTTCAACTTCCGGTAGCATTAAACTTTCCGTATTCTCCACCTTGACTAGCTGAGGAATGCTAGTTCCGACGCTAGGACCTTGTACAATTTCTGACACTTCAGCAAGATTATCTACAGTTTGAGCTAATGGTTGTGCAATATTTTTTGTGCTCTCCTCTTTCACAACTTGAGAAATTGCAGCCTCGACGGTCGCAATTGGCACAACTTTTTCTGTGCTCACCATTTCTAAAGGTAAAGGATCGGCGGCTTCGACAACTGGAGTTGAACCAATAATTTCTGTGGTTTCCGCGATAACAGGAAGAATGACTGTTTTGACGATTGCCGGTGGTATAGTTTCTAAATTTTTTGCATCTACCGCACAATGAACTAAAATTTCAGCTTGTGGCGATGCAACATTTTCATAGATATCAGGTAGAGGAGCAATAGTTTCAACGATAGAGCACGGCACAATTTCGAGCACATATAATGCCTCAGAAGGATTTGCAACAGCTTTATCTACAGGTGGCGCAACATTTTCTAAATTCTCCGCTACTATGGGCAGGGAAAGTTCCGTTTTAACGATCAAAGGCGAAGCATTTTCTTGTACTAATGTTTTTTCACCTGGACTATCCATCGTTTTAGTGACCAGTGGCGCAATAGTTTCTGTGCTCCCTTCTTCTACCGCAACTGCTTCAATAGAAGGTATTTCTGTTGCATCTGCAGAATTAACTAAATTTTCAGACGCAGGTACCACTACAGGTGGAGGCAGTTCAGTCTCAACGGTCAAAGTAGACACATTATCCTGCACTGATACTCCTTCAGCTAAAGTATCCATAGTTTCAGTGAGCAGTGACGCAATAGTTTGTGTGCTCCCTTCCTCTGCTGCAGATCTCTCAATCAAAGGCACTTCTGTTACATCAGCAGGATTAACTGAAGTTTCAGATGCTAGTATCAAATTATTTTCCAGGTTCTCCACTACTACAGGTGGGGGTGGCTCAGTATTAACAGCCAAAGTAGACACATTTTCCTGCACTGATGATCCTTCGGCTGGGCTATCTATAGTTTCATTGGCCAGTGGCGCAATATTTTGTGCACTCTTTTCTATCGTTGATGGAGCAATGACGGATTTAATTATTGTAGGTGGTTCAATAGAAGGAACTTCTGCTGCATCGGCGGGACTAACTAAAGTTTCAGCTGCCAGTACTGCGTTATTTTTAGGGTTCTCCGCTACTACGGGTAGAGGTAGTTCAGTTTGAATGGTTGAAACTGATACATTTTCCTGCACTGATGGCTCTTCAGCTGGACTACCCATAGTTTCAATGGCCATTGACGCAATAATTTGTGTGCTCTCTTTTACCGCCGGAGGTGTTTCAATAGAAGGCGCTTCTGTTATATCGGTAGGGTTAGCTAAAGTTTCAGCTGCCAGTACTACATTATTTTCAAGGGTCTCCGCTACTTCAGATAGGGGTAGTACAGTTTCAACGGTCAAAGAAGACACAATTTCCTGCACTGATACTCCTTCAGGTGAACTATCTATAGTTTCAATGGCCAGTGGCGCAGTAATTTGTGTGCTCCCTTCTACGGTATCAACGGTCGAAGTAGGCACATTTACCTGCACTGATGCTGCTTCAGTTGGAATACCTATGGTTTCAGTGGCCAGTGGCGCAATATTTTGGGTGCTACTTTCTATCGTTTGTGGAGAAATGACGGATTTAATGATTGGAGGTGGTTCAACAGAAGGCAATTCTACTGCTTTGGTAAGATTAACTGAAGTTTCAGGTGCAGGTACCACATTATTTTGTAAGTTCTCCACTACTACAGGTGAGGGTAGTTCAATTTTAACGGTCAAAGTAGAAACATTTTCCTGCACCGATGCTGCTTCAGTTGGATTACCTATGGTTTCAGTTGCCAGTGGCGCAATATTTTGTGTGCTACCTTCTATCGCCGAAGGTGTTTCAATAGAAGGTACTTCTGTTAAATTGGTAGTATTAACTAAAGTTTCAGCTGCCTGTAGCACATTATTTTCTGAATTCTCCGCTACTACGGGCAGGGAAAGTTCAGTTTTAACGATGAATGGTGAAGCATTTTCTTGCACGGATGCTTCTTCACCTGGACTATCCAAAGTTTCAGTGACCAGTGGCGCAAAAGTCTCTGTTCTCTCTTCTTCTGCCGCAACGGCTTCAATAGAAAGCATTTCTGTTGCATCTGCAGGATTAACTGAAGTTTCAGATGCAGGTACCACTACAGATGGGGGCAGTTCGGTTTCAATGGTGAAAGTGGTCACATTTTCGAGCACTGATGCTTCAGTTGGACTATCCATAGTTTCAGTGGCCATTGGTGCAATAGTTTTTGTGATCCTTTCTACCGCTGGTGAAGGAATGACAGATTTAATGATCGGAGGTGATTCAATAGAAGGCATTTCTGCTAAATGAGCAGGATTAACTAAAGTTTCAGCTGTCGCTACCACAGTATTTTCTAGGCTCTCCGCTACGACAGGTGAGGGTTGTTCAGTTTTAACGGTCAAAGTAGACACATTATCCTGCACTGATGCTCCTTCAGATAGATTATCCATAGTTTCAGTGGCCAGTGGTGCAGCATTTTGTGCACTCTTTTCTATCGTTGGCGGAAAAATGACGGATTTAATGATTGTAAGTGGTTCAATAGAAGGAATTTCTGCTGCATCAGCATGAATAACTAAAGTTTCAGCTGCCAGTATTACATTATTTTCAAGGTTCCCCACATTTACGGGTGGAGGTAGTTCACTTAGAATGATTGAAACTGACACATTTTCCGGCGTTGACGGTTCTTCAGCTGGACTACCTATAGTTTCAATGGCCATTGGTACAATAGTTTGTGTGCTCTCTTTTACCGCTGAAGGTGTTTCAATAAAAGAAACTTCTGTTCCATCGGCAGGATTAACTAAAGTTGCAAATGCCAGTTCCACATTATCTTGTAGGTTCTCCGCAACTGCAGGTGGGGGTGGTTCAGTATCAACGGTCGAAGTAGGCACATTTACCTGCACTGATGCTCCTTCGGCTGGAGTATCTATAATTTCAGTGGCCAGTGGCGTAATATCTTGTGTGCTTCCTTCTATCGTTTGTGGAGAAATGACGGATTTAATGATCGGAGGTGGTTCAATAGAAGGCACTTCTACTGCTGCGGCAAGATTAACTGAAGTTTCAGGTGCAGGTACCACATTATTTTGTAGGTTTTCCGCTACTACAGGTGGGGGTAGTTCAGTTTTAACGGTCAAAACAGACACAATTTCGGATGGAACAATTTCTACGAGTTCAGCAACAATTTGATTTTTCGGTTCATTATTTTCTATTCCAACATCCAGGGAAGGGTCAATAATAGTTTCAACGACTGATGCTACAGAGTTTATTATTTCTTCATCATTTTTCGAGTTAGCAACAATTGATTCTACAGTTGACGCAGCGATGGTTTCGATTGCTGAAGCAACTATGCAGTCTGAGTTCGAAGGTGTATCAGCAGCATCATCTGTTATTTGAAGTGGAACAATTTCTGCTGTTACTAATTTAGAATCCAAAAGGCTTTCATGTTTCGTTTGAATAGTTTCTATAGCTTGTGAAGCATTGTTTGTGAACTCCAGAGATGTATCCTCTATATTTTCCTCCGGTATAACACCTAAAATTTGATAGTTGGGATCTGTGGCACGAGCCTTGATTTCAGCTAATGCCAAGTCACTTAGTTCTTTCAAAGAAGTCATTTCGATGGGTGTCAGTACTGCCTGTTGCTCTGATGCTGGAACAGCCAACATAGGTCCCAATGCAATGGCAGCTAATATTTCTACCACTGATGGTATTACAGCGTCTCCATATAATAAGGAAGAGCTTTCGTTTGGATCGGTATCAAACACCTCGACTTCGGTGCTAAAACCCGTACAACCCTCAGTTGCTCGCAAGGCTTCAATTAGATTTACGGAAGCTGAAAGCAAATGCGACGTCTGAATGCCATTTCAGATTCAAAGATACTTAGATAAAGCCAGTTGATATTGCTAAGGGAATGGTGGATTTCGGTTGATTGTTTTTTTTTTCTTTCGAAAAATATCAAAGGGGATAAGAGAACAAACATACTGCTACATCAATCGGAATTAAATTTGTTTAAATGGGTTATTTGCTAATTCTAGCTATTGTTAATTTACAGAAATAGTTAGGACACCAAAATGAAGCCAATAAAAAAGAACTTTTAAAATTACCTGTTATAGGATTTGCATTATCACAATTTGTTCCATTCGTCACAGCATCGACTTTGATTGCGGCCGCAATATCATCATCGTCAAAACTCATTGGCGGGGGAAGTATCACTGGTTCACATGGCTCTGTATTCGTATCAGTGCTAGGTGGACTATGTGTCAACACTGACTTTGTGACTTCTGTGTTAATGGCTTCATTCGTCGTTGTTGTTTTTACGACATGTGCATTCTTGGTCTCAGTGTAGATGGGCTCATTTTCTGCAGGCGATGTACAAGATATAACGCTAGCACCATCGATCAGTTCATCGAGGACCAGTTTTGTGTTCTGGCCACCGATCAAATGTTTACTCAACAATCGATCATTAAGTGGATCCATTTGACCACCGCGCATTAAATCAAGTAATGAATCGTCTGTTTCCGAGCCTACTTCAGATAAATCACTTATTTCATCCGCAATCTTATCGCCAATTTGTGCACGCACATCCTCCCTTGGGGCAGGAACTAACATGCCAACACCACCAGCTGTTACGGGTGTCTTCGAAGAGGATTTCTTCTTTTTAAATAGCCAATTATCTTCCCAATTGCCATCACCCAGCTGACTTGACGTTATGGAAACATAATCTGTAATAAAATTAGAAAAAATTAAGCTTTATTTATTGCAGTTGAGTAATTTGCTTCTTACCATCTTCTTCTGATTCGGTAACTGGAGCAGATAAATCTGGTAGCGGTACCATATGAGCGGCAATATAGTCGCTTAATGCAGATTCTCGACCAGCATCCAATTGAATACCTGCCATGATCTCAGCATTTAGATTCGCATGCGAACCGCAGGGAGAGAAGTCTTCACCTTTGCTGAGCTGATTGGAAAAGCGAGAGAGGATTAGTAAAAAATAAAAATATTATAAATCTTAACAAACTCACATTAAGTATTTGTTCCATATCAGTGAAACTGCAATCACTTTGCGGTTCAACTGAACTTCCGGATGATAATGTTTCCGGATGATCCTTGAAATTCCTATTAACATCAGTTGTTGCTAAAAGATCTGGACCACTTTCTGTCAAATGTCTGGCATTTCCATGTGTGTCCGCAATCTGTAAGAGAACCGAAAGATAAGTTTTGTTTTCTTTAACAAATGCAACTTGTCTAAATATATGAATGGTATAATAAAAAACTTAAAAATGAGGGTAAAATCGAAAGACGAAATAGCGCAAAAGATATTGATTTGTTGGAAAACTATTTAAAATGTGCTATTTTTAAGCCACTTAAGGGTATTAAATTAAATGCTGTCATAGGCACTATGACAGAGCAAAAAAAAAAGGGGGGAAGCATGGGCTAATAAGGTGAAGACGCAAGTATTGAACTAAAAAACACTTTCGTCAAACTATTTACATTTTACTTGAATAAAAATAAATTCAATGAAACCACATTATCTTCAATATTTTTCAAGATAAATTGGAATTGTCAACATAAATGTTTTTTCCCAAATAAGACTTCACGGGGAAGCTTAATTACGTTCCCGGAAAGTTACAAATGTGTAAAGTTCAATTCAATTTTGCAAAAAATAATCACATTCTATAATAATCCCATTCCAAGACAGAGTTCGAGCTTAGGCCATTATCTAAATGTAAGAAAGGATTACTCTCTCTACCAGCAGCTCAACTACTCTTGGACTTAGCTTATATGAGGTCACGTGTCAAAATCAGTATGGGAGTATTTAAGCCTTGTGACTGAAAAAAAAAAAAAATGTTCATATCATTTGCCAGAACATGAAAATATCTGTGTTAATGAAATGGCCGATAATGTGGCAAGAAAAGAAAATGTAGGCCAATTCATTATACATAATCTCTTTCTAGAAAAAAAAAAAATCGGATAACATTTTGAAGAGAAATCGTAGTAAAAGTATATGGGAATCAAATTATACAGCAATTTCCTCGAATAGCTCAATGTAAGTACTGAGTCTCAACAGAAGCTACAACCGATTAGTCAAAGGATTATAAGCATCTTTTGAACTAGTAAAGTACGGGACTAGTAAAGTACGAATGGTGGAGGAACTGTACTGAATATACAGAGATAGCGACGCAAAAAGTTCCAGCTTCTATTTAAATAAACAGTTCCGTTGTATGAAAGAGATTCTAAGATTTTTAATCAATTGTTTCTAAAATATATGTGTCACGTAATACCATAAGTTACGTAATCATATATGATAAAAAAACTTAAATTTCAGTTATGCTTTTCAAAACAGTTTTAGCCCAGATTTCAAAGAGTTTCAGAAAAAAAAAAACAAAAATTCCCGAAGATATCAAATTCGAATAATGCCTGTAGTCCTTAAAAATTAACACAAAAAAAAATCTCATAATAATTCCAATACATTTGCGTTTGTTTCCTCCATTGCTGATCTATGCGTATTCCATATGATAGTTAATCCAAAATGTTGCAGCAGTAATCCTTAAGTGTTAATCTTTTTCTTTTTTCTGTCTTTAAGAATATCCTTATACTGTGACAATTTAATCAAAAATTTTCCTCAAATTTTTCCAAGTTTTCTCGAACCAAGCAACCGTTACGTTTAAAAGTTCACGTTGAACTAATTAAAACATCGACATAGAATTCTTGCTAAAGTTTTGCGTAGTTTTGAGTGAAAAACCGTTTAATGGAAAGAAGCCATATAGTGCAAAAAAAAAAAGAAAAATTCCCGCTAGGTCGATTGATTGGAATTTGGAAGTGCAAATAAACCACGGATTGATTATAGGTAAAGAAAAAAAAAAGCATGCAAAATATTGTCAATACTTGTGAAAACGTGTTAAAATAACAAAATGACAAGGGTTATTTTTAACTAGGCGCCGTCATAGGCGTCAGTTATATTACCATGCGCTGTTGTCTATTGGAAAACAACGTCAAAGGAATGAGTTCTTTAGGGGTTTCTTTTTCTTTGAGTGACATCTAACGAAGTGTAGGTTTCTTCGGTTGATCTCTTAGGAATTTTAATGCACAATTGTTGCATAGTTCGTTGACATACTAATACCGTTATTTTTTATTTGTCTAGAAGAAAGCGCCACTATTTCGTTATTGATTTTAGGTTAAGCTTTTTGTAATTGTGTTAGTTACTTGTGTAGTTATTAAAGCTTGTAATTTGTTAACCAATGTGTAAAATGTGTAAGAGCTTAAGCATACAAAAGTTAAGTACTATCGGAAGTCGGGTAAAATGTTAGTTAATAGCTGCAGCTAACAGGTTTAGACTGCATTAAAAGAAAATAAAAATTAAATAAAACTCTATATATTTTATAAGAGTGTGCTTCAGGGAGGTTGAATTCAATGTTGCTAAAAAAATATTTTTTCTTAAAATCGTTTTCATATAACCTAACAATCGCAGAAAGCCATATGCTGTTCGTAGTCTAAGGCCTTTGAAAAAGTCCCAATGGGAAAAAAAGATAATTTTTGTGAAGAAAACGTGTAAGCAAATTTTTTTCATAGGTTAACAAATAATTAAAAAAATAGGGTCAAACAATTTTCTAAGTAAGTTATTTCGGGTAAAAAAATAAATAAAAAAAACTCTTAGTATTCGGCGACTACTCTGCTTTACTGGGCTAAAATAAAAATTACGAACAAGCAGTAGTGCCAGTTCTTTGATCCATTTTTGGTTGTTCGTGTTTTGATGTGCTCGGCGATTTGTTACTGACGAAAAAAATGAGTCAGAAAATTTGCGTATTCATCGAACATGATCCCCTACGACTTCTTTCGGAAGAATGAAGAGAACCATTAAAAGACATTTTACCAGTGGCGTACAGTGCACATTGGGCGCTTAGAGAAACATGTGCTTTTGGTGCCCCCTACCAACAGAAAATATCACTTTTGGTCCTCGAAAAACCTACGAAAATACCACATATTTCACATTGAGTTACAAAATTACAATATTCTAGAATTATTTCCATAAGGTCCACAACATTTGCAAAATTCGCAGTAATACTAAAAAGCAAAATTTTAATTTCACATTACGAAAATCATTTTTTCGCCCCCTAGCAGTTGCGCCCCTTCGCCTCCCCTCCCCCCTAGTTACGCTACCGATTTTAACACCATTGATGAGTTAGAAACAGAATCGCTGAAGGCCATACCGAAAAGTGTGTTCCAGCAGTGTTTGAAGATTGAAAAAAGCGCTAGCACAAGTGTATTATATACAAAAATCGTTAATTTCATACAAAAAATCTCAACAAAAAATAATACTAGGGAAAATCCCTGAACGCAGTTCTATTGCTGGACATCGATATTACAATAATGCCAATTTCAGCCAAATCGGAGCCAAACATTTTTTTCGCTGGCGTTTTCGTGTGTTTTACCCCATATATGAAGGGGATTACTCTGAATGGGAACAAATTGATGCTGGTGTAGAATTTAAAACTCCATAAGAAAAACGAAAATTACAGTTATTTTTTTTACTTAGAAATTTTCTTAGCCATATATCTCGAGAACTAATCGTCTTACGAAAACTTTTCCCAAAACATTTTTTGTGTGAAATTAGCCAACAAACAAATTTCACAAAGCTAACATTGTCGCAAAACAAATAGCTTACAAGTTATTTGGAAAAAACTGATTTTCATGACCTTTAACCTTAAATAACTATTTTAGCGTACGCGGCGACTTTCATATATTAATTATGTAGCAAAACTAAAGGTCGATGCAAAAATTCAGCATACCTAAAATTATGCCGCATTCTGTCCTTTTTAACTACTAATGTGCCTGGGTTACCATGTGGTTATATTTTTTTTTACGACTATACGATTTTCCGCAGTTTCAATTACATTATTACATAGCAGCTACAAACGTCACTACTCACCTTATTAAGTACAGCTGTTGCCAGTAGTTCTTGATAGATTTTTGGCTCAAAATAGTGTTCCGTACGATGACGTCTGACATCACCATTCGACAATGTATTGGTGGTGCCGCCATTGCTATGCGTATCGATGGCTACTTCAGAAACAGCTGCCGAAGAAGAAAGTGCAGGCTGCTGTAAACGTAAAGTTTCAGCAATAATTGACTCGATAAGTTGACGCAGACGTGTATGGGAAATGTCTGTTAAGTCGCCGTTATTATCTGATGGCGCTGGATTATTATTGTTGTTATTGTTGCTGCTGCTATTTGACCGAAGCACACCATTGGCGATTGCAGGAAGATCTGAAATTTAAAGATGGGAAAAAAATGTTACAACTTATGAAATAAAAATTTCTAGATATAACACTTTTAAGAAATCACAAAAAACATGCTATGCTATAAGAAATTTAACAGGCATGCATACGAGTACAGTCCTACTGTTATTAACATTACAGAATGTTGTACTGTAGCTAATTAAATACATTGTAGCTACTTTTTTCAACAAACATTTCATATAAAATTTAACTCAAATTAGCTAACAAATTTATAAAAAAACGCTCACCTAGTTTTACTTCAATAACATAAACGATGTAAAATATGAAAATCGCAATGACACCATACACGCCGGTTATAACTCCCAAGGTAAAGTCCATTATATTTAGAGTAAAGCTACCAACAGATGCATTTGTGGAATGTATCTTATGGAAACTTTAGCGTACTACTCATAAAAACGTATCACTTTTTTATGTGTTGTATACAATTTAAATTCATTTGGTTTTAGTTTTTACAATTCAATTAAAATAACATTTCAGTTACAGCATCATCGACTGTTAACTAAAAGTTGAATTTTTGCACATTTATTTTCATTTCAATAATTGTCATAATTTTAAAGACTATGATATATCACAATTTTAGTATATTTTTATTGATTGCAATAATTTTTAATGGGGTTTTTGCTCACAATAACAAAGTGTGTCATATTATGTTGCTTACATTTTTTCGCGGAAGAATTTGAACAAAAAAACAAAATGTTGTAATTTAAATTACTGCTACTAAAAATGTTGTTGCTGCTGCTGGTTGCTGGTGCTACTGTTGCGTGCTCTTTTAATCAAACAAATTTTGTAAAGGTTTTTTTTTTTGTTGTTTCATATTAAATTGTTTAAAAAAGTATTAATATTTCCAATTAACATGCAAAGTGAAATTAACATAGTCAATTTTCCAGCAAATTATTTTGGTTGCAATTTCATTACAAATTCGCAAATATTTGTAATGTGCGCTTAATTTGTTGTATAAATATGCATGTAAATAAAATTTATTTACTTATTGGGGCAACATGCAAAAGTTGGGCTTAATACTTCCCATGAAAAGAAAAGAAAGAAAAATGTGCTGACAACAAAAGCACATAAGCCACAAAATTGTGTTAAACACCACAGAAGTAAATATCATTATCATATCTCAATTTAGCATTAGTGTTTAACACGTTTTCGGGGGTAAAAATCCTGGAACAAACATTTCTTTTTAATTTAATTTTATAAGCCTTTTTTATTTATAGTTCAGTAGAATTATTCGAGAAAATGAGAAAAAAGAAAAATTTTTCGTTACAGCAATCTGACAGCGGAATATTGTTGAACAAGCTCTTGTAAAAGAGAACAAAAAAATCGTACCGACAGCAGCTATCCGGGTGGAATGGGGTGCATTTTTAGAGGTCGAACACAGTTTTTCACGATTTCTGGCTAAACTGTGCATCAAAAGTTGTAGGAAATAAGAAGATCTACAACTTTTGCAGTGATTATTTTCACCTTAACCTCAAAATTTTTTGAAAAAATTGCTGAAAAACGGTTTTTGATTTTTAATTTTTTTCTTTGACAAAAAAGTTTCTATGGAGCTGAAACTTGAAACTTTCAGTATTACACAAAGGCAGTAATTTTTTCAGACGGAAATATTTAAAGGTTGTTGTTAAATTTAATTTTAAATTAAAAAAACCGAAATTTTTAACTGAGATTCCTCTTAAAACCACACCTCCTAAGGAGTTCTGTTTTGGCTCACTTACTCGTTGTCATGTCTTCTTTAGATAAATGGTAAAAAAAGGTATATTGCAATGGAAAAAATTACCGAAAAATTGAAAATCTGTTGTCTGCTATGGTGTTTCGTGTGTAACAACTCAAATCCTTTGTTGTTTTCACTGTGTTCACCTTAATACACTATAATTTGAAATTGCCAATAACACTACATAAATTTCCATTAAAAAACTAAATGAGAAAAAAATATTTTTAATTTTTGGTCCAAGAATAAAAAAACATTTACATTTACGAGATTCGAACCCACGTACTGTGGGCTATGAGTTCACAGTCCTAACCATTACACCACGCTGCCTCATATATTCGATTTTTTTTTATTATTCCTTTTATTCACTGTGTCTACAATATTTTGTGTCAATAACGCAGGGTAATCTATTTTTTAAAATTTTCTCATAATTTAATGCAAGTATTTTGTTTTTTTTTATGAAGTCACTCTGTATCTTCGATTTTGGGTAAAACCCAGGTTTTAAATTTATTTTGCGACTATAATTATGGGCCATAGGGCTTAAGACATTATAATTACAGAAAAAAGATATTATGGGGATGGATTACGTTTTATAAACTCGACATTTATAAATATGAAATTAAATAGTTTATCTAATACTCGTATACCAACTTTGCGATTTCAACTTGCTCTTCCAGTTACATATGAAAATAATTATAATAAATTGCAAAGTACAAAAGTTACTATTTGTACTATGCACCGCTTTTGAAAGTACGCATCATAAAAAAAACTACAACAACAATAATAAGAACATTAACAAAATAACAACAATTAACAAAGATATTGTACGTAAGACTAACAATACGTCAGCTTTATATTAACACAAGCCGCAATTTAAATAAAAAAAAAACTTAAACTTGTGGAAATCATCAATTTATTATATTCATTAAGGGGCTCTCGATTTGTTGTTTCAAAATAAAAAAAAAAAAAAAATCGAATAATTTTGCTTTTGGTTATTTAAAGTAAATACGTTATGTTTCGTACAATTAAAACAAAAAACTGCCATTGTTAGTAGAAAACAATACATTGTTCTTTAGAATTTGTATTTAAGGTTAGGTTATTTCCGGTGGTGTGCCAGCCACATATTTTTTGAAATTGGCGTGTTCTTCCGTATGGTTTAAGAAAGTTGATTTTTGCGACTGGTTATTTTTATTATAATTAAACATTATGAACTTACAGTCATTTTAGCAAAGACCAATATTGTAAATTTTACTTATTGATCAATGCTATTTTTTATTCAACAAACATGACAAAGATAACAAATGGAACAATTTAACAATTTTCGAAAAAATAAAATCATAGCAAGTCTCTAAGCCAATGGCTTAGCAGCTGTGACAACAAGCGAGAAAGTGACAAGAGATAATAAATGGATATACGCAATTTGTACAGTTCAAGGTCAGTTCCTCAGTAGCTCAGTTGTTAGAGCGGCCGTCGACAGATATGCAATTGAAATGCATGTACGGTCAGGGGATCGATCCCATGTACAACATTAACCAAAAAACTGGTCTGATGAGGCTATGTGGTAATAGCCGAAACATATGTCACCAATTACCAGGTTAAATTGTTCCATTTGTTATCTTTGTCATGTTTGTTGAATAAAAAATAGCATTGATCAATAAGTAAAATTTACAATATTGGTCTTTGCTAAAATGACTGTAAGTTCATAATGTTTAATTATAATAAAAATAACCAGTCGCAAAAATCAACTTTTTTAGAAAAATATTCAATGCGTAAGTCGACGTATCTCTCTTTATGAAATTTAAAATTTTTAATGCAGAATTCCTGTATTTGGTCATCGAAATTCTTCATATACATATATAGTAATATTTTTGTTAATTTTGAAGAGATTTTGCAAGTTGCCCGATTAAGCCCTTTTGCGGGCAAGCTGCATAGAAAACTCAAGACATTTACTTGCCAAGTTACATCAAAATTCCAGTGAGCTCCTAAAATCCCTATGTTTTTGACTTTTTTGCACCTCATAGATTAGAGCATATAAATAGAGATTTGCATCCAAAATGATAACACTCATTTTGTAAAATAAATTTCTAACATTTTGCCCATATTATTAATATTAAATTATTTTTACTTCTATCTTTTATCAACAACTTTTTTTTCGAAATAATAAAGCAACAGAGAATCTAATGCTTGTGTGGTTTCGTTATCTTAACAATACGTGAAGGTTAGGCAAAATTTAATAAAGAATTTGGAATTTTTTAAAAGTAAACTATGCAAAAAAAATTTAAAATCCCATGACAACGTCTATGTTACGGCATGCTTTTTAGTGTTTTAAACATATGACTATTATTTATTCTATTTTTATTTTTTTTTTTGTAAATTCTTTTGCCTGATTAGTGACAAAAGTTCATAACAAAATGTTCAACATAACTAGGTCGCATATAAATTTCTATAAATATGTAGTTTTTGTAAAGTTTTGTTTACAAAAAAAAAAAAAACGTTGTAACTGAAATTGAATCGATTATGAGAATTCACACACATATTATGTATATCGAACAGTAAAAATAAAAAATAAAATAACATTTATAACAATATATTCAGTTTTGTTGTTTTTTTTTTTTGCCACGACAAAAAAATTTATATATACATTGAATTTCTTGTTTTAGATTAATTCATAATGTAATTACATCGACTAGGCTGTGGATTGCCTCGCAAAATCAAGTTTTTCTTTTAGCACATAAAAGCGGCTATGCAATGCGAAGAATGTACGCACGGGCATGCAACGAAAGCTGGACGTTGCCAAGCTGCAATCACAACGGACTGCCGAGGCATACTCCGCTCAACTCTCGGTTATGCTCAACCAACCAACCTCTGGAACCGACGACGCCGGTGGACTTTGGACACACATCTCCCACTCCATGCGCGCTGCTGCCGAGGAAGTCATTGGTTTTCGACGCCCACAACCTCGAAACAAATGGTATGACCAGGAGTGTCGCGATGCGACTGCTGAAAAAAACGCCGCATACAAGAAGACGCTGCAGTCAGCCGCAACACGAGCCGTGCGAGAAAACTACCGCGAAAAGAGGAAGGAAGAGAGGCGCATTTTCAGACGTAAAAAAAGGGAGCAGGAAAAGCGTGAGCGTGAGGAACTTGAGGTGCACCAGGGCAAGAAGGATGCACGAAAATTCTATCAACAAGTTAAGCGTCTAACTCAAGGTTTCAAGCCCGGAGCATCCACTTGTAGAGACGAAAATGGAAATCTGGTTACAGATACACAGAGTGTACTGAGGTTATGGAGGCAGCATTTCTCCAACTTGCTTACGGGTGATGATCCCACCAATTCCGCCCAGAGAGAATGCAGTACGATACCACCAATCGATGATAACGCAGTGGAAGTACCTTCACCTAGCCATGAAGAGGTCCGAGTTGCTATCCAGCGACTCTAAAACAACAAAGCAGCGGGTGCTGACGGCCTGCCAGCCGAGTTGTTTAAAGCTATGAATTGATAAGGTGCATGCATCAACTCATCAGCAAAATATGGCTAGCGGAAAGCATGCCCAACGATTGGAATCTCAGCGTGCTTTGTCCTGTAATAAAGAAAGGAGACCCGACAATCTGCGCCAACTACAGGGGTATCAGTCTTATTTCCATCGCATATAAGATCCTCTCGAGCGTATTGTGTGAAAGATTGAAGCCGTATACAGAAACGCTGATCGGATCCTATCACTGTGGCTTTAGACCTGGTAAGTCCACCATAGACCAGATTTTTACACTACGCCAAATCCTGGAGAAAACCCATGAATATCAAATCGACACTCACCATCTCCATCTCACCACAAATGGCTCATTTTTCGTATTTTGCCCATCACTGTATTAGTGCTTACCGGTGATCACACTTATTTTTTTTAAGGTAGTCAATGTAAAATGATACCATGCGCATTCCAAAAAAAAAAACCGTCACCATCATCTTGTTGGAAAACAACGCCCCAACTTGATCTTCTTCGGCTTCGATTCTGTAGGAGAATTTTACTGCTTTGATAATTTTTTTAATTCTGGTGTACTATGATGGATTCATGTATGTAAGGTTATGAGAGGGCGGAAAGACGCAATTGAAAATCGCCAAACACTTCTTCGAAATGTTTGTTTACTGCGCTCTTATCTTCAAATATCTATGCAATACATTCTCGACTCTCAAGTGAGAAGTTTCAACCTCAGCAATATCGCGCACTTTAAACATCAATTATCACACCATGTACCGCATTTAAGTTATGCTGTTCCACATTTGATTGTTGATATCAAGCGTGCAGGGTACAACAAACGTCATTATATTCGATGTCACTGCTCAATATTCGTTTTTTGATTTTTGTAAAAATACAAAAGTGGTTCGATTTCAATGCTTACCAAACATATACTAAATAATGCAGTTTGCTGAAAATATGACAGCTGTCATTCAAGAAAAACTACATTAATTTCATAGTGTTGGTAAACTACTTTTCATACCGCCCTCAAACCGCTACTGTTAATTTTCATATTTTGAGTTAATATTTTTATTTAGTCTATCCAACGTCGTTTTGAGTGAACAAATTTTAATATTTTTGTTGTAGTCTCAACTCTCATATATATTAAAAGGTAAATATTGTTTTGTCTGCATATTGCGCATTTTTTGATTTTTTACTGCATAAAAGTTCACGCTCTAGTAATCACTCAGTTCCAGAAATTTTTCAGCAAAACTTTTGGCTTGGAAACAGAGTTTTAGCCAAAAAATTGTAAAAATAGAAGGCTTTGAAATAATGCATTTGTGAACATTTCGGTTTATTTATTTAGAAAATGTCATCTTTTTATTTCAAATATATTGCTGCTTAAAGTTACTAATTGTTTTCAGTACTACTAAAATTATTTTCGATTATTTAAGAGCATATGCCTCAGCAAATATCTAAAAAGGGCGTAAGAGAAAGTCACATATAATTGATGATTTCATTATGGCCCATAACTTAATTGCACTTCTCTACCGTTACATATTTTTAGGCTCTAAAAGAAAATATCTATTGTTGATAGTCAAATTGATATTGATATTTTTCCAATGTAATATTTTTTATATTTCACATTTATTAAACATTTTTGACATACATTAAAAAGCTGTTAAGAAAAAAATTGTTAAAATTAAATATTAAAATTAACATAAGCATAGCTTTAGGACAAAAAAGAGAAAAAAAAAGAAAAAAATTCAAAAGTTATCCATATGAAAAATTGCAGCACAAACGGGAGCTGAGAAAAATTTTTTTCTGCTGTTATTTAATTATTATCTGCAAGATTGTCGCATTTTGTCAAGGTCAACACGTGAATCATAAACGCAAGCACACAAACAAAAATTAACATTCACACAAAAAAAAAGGTGAGAGACAGTCGAAAGCAATAAAAGCAAAAAATAAATCCAAAAAACATTTGTCAAATTTTATGTTCAAAGTTCATGACTTCGTTTTGAATAGCACGAATACAAAGCGTAGCTTTAAAAATTTAAATGGATGCATATTTATAAGAGTTTGCCTGTTTTCATTTTTTGTTTGTTGTTGTAGTTTTTAATTGTTGTTGTGGTTTTTATGGTCAAACTGTCAAATTGAGTGTTATATATTGCTTTTGCTTAGGGGTATTTTGTGTTTTTGTCTTAAGACCTAAAGTTAATATCAATGTTAATTAAAATGTGATGAACAAATAAATTTTGTTGAGTATTCAATATATATATTTTTTTTTAAATAAAAATAATTTTACCGAAAAACATTCAAAAATTAATTTGAATTTTTATGAAAGTGATTTTTCTTATAAAATCAGATTTTCTAGAATAAGCAAAAAAAACTTTCAAGTAAAAGTAAGTTCTGCAGCTATTGAATGTGAAATTGTGTTCTTATCAATGAAAATGGTTTTAAAATAAAAGTGATGTTTTATATTTTTTTTTTAAATAGAACAAATCCGAAATAAGTTAGAGCAACAAACTTTATTTCATTTTGAAATACAAACAGCGTTACCAAGTCGTGCATAAGCAAATAAAACTCAAATTTTTGAGTGGAAAAAATTTGACGACCTTTTTTTTTGTGCTCGTTAAACAAAACTTTTAAGTGCATGTCACCAAAAATCTTCCAATTCCCGGTTATTTCAAAAAATTTTTGAATTTCTACCACATCCCCAACTTTGAAATGAAATTCCTGAGCCGGTAACTCTGATAATTCAAATGGCTACCTCTGCTTGTCTTATAGAGCAGAATACGACAAGTCCAATTCTTGACCATTTTATTCAAAAAATCAATTCTTATATCATGAATTTGGCATTCAATATTCAGTTTTACTGACTTTACTAATAACTTAAAAAGTTCAAAGGTATTAGATCACAGGTTCTTGGGAACCATTCGGCATCTGCATTTCTTAAGACTCTGCGACAAAATAAATCAATTGTGGCATGGGTTGTGTGATACGCAGCACTACCTGTACCGCTCACAATTGAAAGTAACGCCAACGCTTTTCTCACTTTCGTAGGGGGACGTCCATAAATCACGCGAGGGAGGAGGCATGGAAAAATCTCACTGAGGGAGAGATTTGGTGATCAATAAAAATCTCAACCCAATATTTTAATGCAGAGACATTATTATAGCAGATTATATTGAAAAATTTTAAGGCAGGTCTCAAGGAAGAGAGGGGGTCCCGTTAGAATTCACGAAATCTAACAAAGGGGAGGGTGGGGGGTTCCGAATTTTCAAAGAAACACCTCACGTGGACGGCACCTAGGAGCTGATGTCTTAACCGCGCCACAAACTACACAAAACTGTTGCTTTTATGAAATATAAAGGTTCCCCCCGTGAATAACTTGCAAATTGGCTTGAGACCAGCAATGACAATTTTGCTTATTTGCCAATCCAGAGAGATGAAAATGCGCCTCATCAGAGAAATTGATTTTTGCGGCAAAATCAACATAATTTCCAAGTTGTTTCAATTTAACAATTTTATAAGGCTGTAAGCCCAAGTTCAGCCGTAAAATACGCCATGTTGCTGTGGCAGATAGTTCTAACTGTTGAGTATGCCTTGAAATCAATTTTTTCGACACTTCATTTTTATAACACTCTAGACGCGAGTATTATACAACGATAGATAACGTTCAAAACTATCTACATCGAATGGTGAGCATACTAGGCCGATTATGACGAACATAAATAATAAGAAGTGAAACAACTTATCTTTAGAAAATAAATGTAAAGAGTGATTCTTTTGTATGATATTAAAGATTACCCGATTAAAATTTAATTTTTTGATTTTATTTTATTTTTGAAAAAAGTACCTCTAAATGACTCACCTTATACGCATGAAATATATCTAGAGCTTGTGAAATTCTATGGGGTGGTTCTTCATAAATGTTCGAAAATTGGTAGTTCTACACTAGCTATTATTAAATGGTTGATTTAAAATATTGCCGCATAAAGCACTCAAATGGACTCTATAGCTCGAAAAGTAAAACCTCACTAAAAAAAGTACCTGAAGTCCAATGTCGAAGTGAAGTTATAAGCACATCACTTTTCTGCCAAAAATATCTACATATGATGAGATTTGCGCCACTTCTTATCGTTTTATGATTTTCAATCAAAATTACATGGCTAAAGCAACACAAACAGAGCATTTTCCATTTTCTATTTGTAAAAGTAGCAATTCAATTGCTGTATAAGTGGCAATATAATTGCACTGCTACGCACTTTATTGCGCATGTTATGTTTTTATTTTTTAATCAGAAGCAACGCATTGTTTTTATAATTTAATTTTTTTGAAATATAAAATTAATGTTTACAATTTTTACAGTATCAGATATAACATAAAAAGTAGTTAAGTTGGTTATCGTAAAAGTTTTTTTGATGTTAGTAGTAAGACGAGTTCAAATCTGGTACAGTAGAGCCTTGTTAACACTTATTAAAGTTTATACCCAGACGTCCAGTAACAGAGGAAAGAGATCCGATTTAGCAGTAAAAGTAATGAATTATTTTTTGTTTAATTAAATATATTATAAAAGCCATCAACTTCAGTGGCTTAATGGGAGCATAAAAAAAAAAAAAAAATAAATAAAAATTGTTTTTTTATGAAAAAAAAAGTTTAAGAATTATTGAACTTAGGATCAGACTATGTTACCGAAAGATTTTAAATTCAAGTTGCTAACGAGCCTTATAAATGATTTTGAAAAATATTTGAATTTATGTAATTTTTTGAATGAATTTTTTTTTTTTATAAAACCATTAATGAGGTTCGATAGAACTACTCTTTCTCTTCAAAATACATATGCAATTATGTTGATACCTTTTTTTCTTTCCGAAATATTCTAAATTGAAATTTATCCATACAAACTTATGTTTGTAGTAAATACTTCGAAAATAAAAAACATCAATATAATTCGAAGTTTGTTTTGAAGAAGAAGAGTAGTTTTTTCAAACCCCATTAATAGTTTCATGAAAAAAATTTACCTTTCTATGTAAATTTGCCTCAATTATTTCGAAAAACCGTGATTTTTGACTCTTAGGTCAGAATCATTGGCGTACAGTGCACAATTGGGCGCCTGGGATAATTTTTCACCCCCTACCAACAGAAAATATTTCTTGTGTTTCGAAATTGTAAAAACTTTTGCGACTAAAAAAAATGGTACCTACTCACTTTCGGTTCCTCAAAAACCCTAGCGAAATGAGATATATACGAGGACAATTTTGCCACCCCCCAAGTGGTTACATCCGGGATGGCCCCCCTAGGTACGCTTCTGGTTAGAATATATCGAAATTTTGCCGCCCCCCAACGCGTCAAAAACTTTCGAAAAAGTAGGTACATTAGAGTTTTAGCAACAAAATCATAATTGCCCTGTATAATGGATGAATAGCCTTTTTTCGAATGACTACGTTTTGATAAAATTTTTTTTAAACATGTATACAGGGTGAAACAAAAAACGTATTCCTTAAAAATGTTATCGATTTCTTGTTTATAGCCATAACAATTTGTTTTTTTTTTTAATTCCGTAGGATCAATAAACAAATTTAGAGAAAAATATGTAGACATATAAGGAAAAAGGTTATGTGATTATATGAAGCAAGAAGTCATAAGAAATAATAAAAAAAAAAAAAAATAATAACAATTTGCCAGCAATATGAAAACGTAACGCATTAGCAGGTAATTTACTGTCAACAATGATGGAAAAGTTGACAACTCAAGGTAAGCAGCAGTAGCAGTAGGAACAGTTTCAGCGCAATTCTAAACACATAGTTATTCCAAAGAATATACTTTTGGGAAACGCGATTTATATATATTTTATGGTAAAATTTGGCAACAGATATTAGCGCCGAAATACGAATGATTTATTTAGGAATGATTTTCCCAAGCCGATTTTTTGCGTAATAATTATTTGGTATAACTTCAACTGTGCTTAATTAAAGATAAGCCGGCATTAAGCCTAAATTTTACTGACGTTAAGAGTTAAAATTTTCAACAACTTCGGCAATTCAAAAATAATTTTTTTTTCACTGAGCTTTTAAGTTCAGTATTTTTAGTGCAAAAACCACAAAAAAATTACAAGCGCAAAAAAAACAAAAAATTATCTTCTTTCTAATAAAATTTTAATTTTTATTTCATTTTATCTTTCACTGTTCCAACACTTGGTAAATAAAAAAAAAACAAAATGTATTTGTTTTGAGTAGTTAATTTTTATTACAAAGTGGGTGACTTCAAGACAATTCGTGTTATAAACTTTAAATGATTTATTTTACAGCAAAATCAACACATCAACACTACAAAATGTTCACATAAAACACTTGCACTTTTTTATCGCACAGATAAAAAAAAAATTCACTCTTATCAGAGCAAACAGGTGCGCATAACTTAAAGTTGACGAAATTTTGTTTTTTTTTTGTTGCCAATGTGTTTTTATTTTTCAATGAAAAACTACATGTTTTCAAAATCACTTTACATGAATTATCAATATACCAAAAAATACAATTTTAAAATTAATAAAAATTATTTAAATTTTATTTTTAAAACATTAAGTCATTGAAAATAAGATTTTTCTTAGATTTCCAATGCAGACACGAGTGTCAACATGTGCTAATTAATTGTTAAATTTAACACCTTTTTACGCGCGCTATTACTATCAATATTTTTTCTCACACAAAAAATGACAGCTTATTTTGAAGTAAATTATTTAAAAGTTTTTAATTTTTTAGCTAAACGTTGAAAGATTTTTATTTTTATTTTTTCTTTTGCTTTTGACGCGACGACTCGCATATTTCAACTGAAATATCTGAGTAACAAAATTTTTAAATTCGCGCAATCGCGGCATTAGACAAATTCGAAACCTTTGCTCAATTTTGCTCTATCGGTCTCTTTGTATATCAGGTACGTAGCTTACGCTCATTGCGGTGACGGTGACGGCTCCAGCCAGTCCAATATACAACGTGTTTGTGTGCTCACCTGTGCGGTGAGCTCTCTGTTATCTTTTTTTGGTTTTTTGTTTTTATGTCTGCTATTATTCTATCGTATAATTCCATTAAGTACAAAGTTTTAGCATTTTTGTTGTTGTTGCTGCTGCTGCTTACGTTATATGTTGTATTTTTTGTTGTATGTATTGCGTGTTATGATTAGTTTTCGAAAAATTTATCATCTTCAAAGAAAATATTTAAAGTACCTACATTTTTTTTTTGCTACTTTTGCACCCTACATTAGAAATACTCGTATATTTTTTAATCAATATTATATTTAAAGCGCAGTTATGTTTATTTTTACCACAGCGTTCAGTAGGCTAGGCTTTGTTTGTTATATCAACAATATATGTTTCAGTCGATGGTGCGTATGAGTAACATTTAATTAAATTTGCATATTAGAGTGTCCGTAATTTTTTAAATTGAAGATTTTTTGAAGGAAACTCTTCGCGCGATCACCTATTTTTAAGTCATTTCAATCAAAGAGCGTAGTATTCTTATGCTTTTGTTTCATTTTTTAGTTTATTTAGACTCCTGACACTTTAACCCAGTAAAGCGTTTCACTGAGACGCTAACTTCAATATTTTACTTTTAACAAAAATTTTTTAAAACTTTTTGCTCACTGTTTTATTAGCTTTTCGAAAAAAACATTTCATACACTGAAAAATATTTATTGTGTAAAAACCATGTTAGGATATGATGATATTGAAAAGTTTTCCTTTCGAAAACTTTGAAGCGCATTTTCTTTATTATGCGTGTTTGCAAAAAGAATTCAAAGTTTTTTTATTCAATATTGTAATTTCATTTTATTGAACTAAAAAGATTGTAGAAAAAGTATTTTTAAACAACTTTTGTAGCGAGTCGAAGTAATTTTTTATTTTTTAAAAAAACCCTTTTTTTCAAATCTTCAAAAAGTTTGATTTTTAATATTTTTTCTAGCTTTTTTTTAGTTCACTTAGACGAAAAGTTGTGAAAAATAAAAATCTTTTCCGGGCTCTCGAGTAAATCCACTTGGAAAATAAAACACACCCCTTTTGTATATGTATTTAGGCACATTTTATCTAACTCTTTTATACAAATTTTTGTGGATAATTTTTATTTTTTTTTTGCTCGAACATTAGACTTACAGAAAAATGGTTGCAGCATTTTCTGTTTACTAATTTATGAGAGTTTAAGAAAAAAATTAAGTACACTACAAAAAAAAGTGCGCTACATTTCAACTGTTTCGCTTTTGCCAATCACGATAAAGCAATGGTTTTTGTAGTGTACTTTTACTAGCTTAAGAGTCCGTCTATTCAAAATAAATACTATAGTTGAGGCAATTCAATGTAACGCAGTTTTATTAAAATTTAGAATAATAAAAGAGTGGTATTTGATTTGGCACCATTAAAGTTTGCATAAGAAGCGCAGAGGCTGCTTAGTTTTGAATTTGAATCCATATGTATATGGAATTTTTCTGCATACTTAGAACAAAAACTGCTTTATAGAAAAAATTTTTATTAAAGCGTTTAAAGTAAACCCAAAAAGAGCTCACCAACAAGCATTAAATAGCCGTACCTAATGAAATTCGTTCAAGCCGCAAAATAATATCTTTCATTGTTTATTTTTGCCATTTAATTTAGATATTTTAAAAAATGTTGTTGTTTTTGTTTTGCTTTGAACTTCATGTGCGACAAATTTGATTTTTACATCAAGTTTATTTTTACTTTGTTATATCAGAAATTTATTTATTTTTTTTTTTTTTTTGTTATATCATCTATTTGTTTTTCTTATCTTACTGCGTTTGCTTATTTTTTACACCTTTGTATTTGATAAAAAAAAAAACCATATAAATTGGTTAAAATTGTAAATTATCTAATGTGAATCAGTTTTATTTACTTAAGCATTTATAGGTTAATTATTTTAAAAGTCTTTTTGTTAAATTAACTTACAGCCCGACTAAAGCAGCATGAAAGCGTTGTTAATTACTTAAAGAACTCTTTGACGAAGTTATTTAAACTGCTCAATTGTTGTCAAGGACTTTGACAATTTTGTACTATCAGAGACTTAAAATTTACGAGACTTTGTAATCTTGAAAAGTTGCACTCCGATTGGCCATTTTTTAAGTGAAAATTTGAGTGGAGTCTGATTTTTTATTGAGAACTAATGGACATTCAATTAAGAACACATCAATATGTTTTTTCAAAAAATATCCAAAATCAACCATATCTTAATATTTGATAGATTATCCCTTGGACTCAATAACGGCTATTTAACCGGCCTCATAATTTCGGCAATCAACATTTCATGTGAACGTTTTTCTGCGTTTCTAAAATATACTGAAGTTACCATACGATTGTAGCGTTTTTCAGTCAGAGGAGAAATAGCAACCTGGCTGAGGATAAATGTCGTATCCAAAAAGGATCTAAACATTTATTCCGATAGTCAGGCTGCTATCAAATCCCTAGAATCAGTCTTCCTAAACTCACTAGTGCCGCTCGTCACTCAATGAGATGGCTCAGCATTTTAGCACTCACCTCATCTGGGTGCCTGGGAATAGGAACATTGATTGCAATTGCATAGCTGAGGAACTTGCTAAGCAGGGGACTACTGCATAAATTCCTTAGGTCAAGGAAGGTATGCCACTTGCTACCTGCAAGTTACTGCTTAAAGAAAAGATGATAAAAAAGGCTAACAAAAGATGGAACCAAGGGTCAATATAACAAATCAAATCTGTCCGAAATGCAACGCTAAGCGATCTCTAGAGCTAATATTCCACATTAGACATAGTATGGGTACTCATCTGAGCACGCAAAACCCTCGCAAACTGTGCATTTTTGCGCTCTCGCAAAGGAACTGTCAAAAATCGTATGGAAAGGTTTTTGAACAAACTAGAAAAGTTTGCGCGACAATTTGGTAGCGCAAACTTCCGCTGCTAATTGTGCAATTGTTGTCACTCTCTTTTCCAATACGATTCTCTCACAAAAAAATGACATGCTCATCAACTGCCACAAATTGCACAAAATAGTGTCTCGTCAGTTGTTGCAGTCATAACTGGCCACTGCCTTATCGGCAGACATGTGGAGAGATTAGGTATTCAGTCTTTTGACTTCTGTAGAAGTTGTAGGGATGTGAAGGAGGAGGAAAGCTTTAAGCATTTTCTTTGCTCCTACCCTGCACTTGCTAGAAAATGCCACAAAACACTTGGTTCGTTTTTGTTTAATGACCTGGATGACCTAAGACATAGGTCAGCTATTTAGTTTTATTACGAAATCTGGTTGGTTCAATGAGAGGGTATAATCAAATACCCTGTGGTATCACAATGGACCAACATTTGGTCTAAGTAAGTCGGTTCGCAATTGACTGCCACTCTTATTTAACCTAACCTAACCTATCATATTCTGATATGTTAACAAGCCATGCCTATTGGTATTTCTATTCAAAGCTCCCTTTACATCAGCTCACAAGTTTTTGATAGAGTTTTGGTCAGAGTTTTGATCGGTTCAAAGCATTTTTTTTATAAAATCTATAGTTTTTAAATTAATAGCAGTGTTTTTGGAGACATTATTCTGCATAATGGTATAATAGGTGCGGACAATATATTCATGTTAACAGTTTAATTCATATTTCAAGAACATATTAGAGCAGCCTTTAATGGAAAACTTGAGAGACGAAAACACAAAAATTTTTTTCAAAAAATTAAAAATGTATTCAGATCATGTGTGATGGCCACAGTTTCAAGCCCAAAATATGCCTAAAAAATGTTCTTTTGAGGCGTGAAATTACCAATTTAATAGTCGCATGCATACATGTTGACGTATGGTACTAAAATGCCTAGCAATAAAAATTTCATCAACCGCTCTGTACCTCGAAATATTATAGTAAACGTGTAAATATATCAGAGCTGTCAAAGTAGATTTTATGTGGAAATCCTACGGAATGATTGAGCATTATATTAATCAATTGTTAGATAGTGTTTCATTAAGTTTAGGGCTTTGTTTCATTATTACGATATTATTGGATATATTTATAATTTATTATTTTCCTCTTAGTAAATAGCAAGTTGTTTAATACTTCAACTTTAATAAGTGACTTGTTGGTAAATTCAAATAAATATGTTGCATGAATCATTTTTATGTTAAATTTATTAGCATTGCAGAACTTTTTCTTATCTTTTCAATATAAATTAACAAAATTTCAGCATATCAAGTATTACGGTTCAATGGTTGAATAGAAAAACTGGCTGAGTCATTAAGCAGATTTTGGTGTTAATAGCTTGTCTGCTGATAAAATGCTGTGAGTCATTAAATTCAATTTACTGAAGAAATTGTAATTCTACATGCAATACATTGTAACGCTCATGCTATTTAAGAAATAATTAAATTTTTAATTTAAAAATGCTTTCATGTCTTGGAAATTTTGCACATTTAATTTTGTTTAATGTGTCTATTTCAAGGAAGATATAACTTAATTATGGGGTTGCTTATTAGGTTTTTATACATCATTTGTTAATTAATTATTTTGAAACACGACAATGAATGGCGCTTGTGATAACAAATAAAACTTCAATAAACAATGAGTGTTTTTTTTTTTGGTTTATTGGGTTATTAAACATATTAATAACATAGTTATCCAAGATAACTGCAATATTTGTAAACAAATTGTTTTTTTTTGTCTATCTATGGAATTTGGATATAATATGTATTTAAATTGATTTCCGGCGGGAGTTGATAATGAAAATATAAAATTAATTAAATATTTGAAAAAAAAACTTGCAACAGGAGTAGCATATAATTATAGCGAAACTTTAAACTTTGTAGTTAATTGGAAAATGTTATTATAGTTAAAAAAAAAAATTTAAAAATTATTTAAACTTTCACTTTAAAAAACTATTTTAAAATAAGATAATTTACTGTGGACTTAATAGAAAATGAAAGTTATTGCTCTAACAGCGTCTTCTTTCCAAAGATTTCTGCTGTGTGAGTTGACGGGTATTAAAGAAAAACTGTACTGCTGTGAATTGCATTAGGTCTGAAAGTGAGTTTTAGACTTTTGAAGAAAATTTTCAAACTCAATGGAATTTTTTACAATTTTTCAACTTTTTCAACAATTTTGGTTTCTATTAAGTTTCTTTGACATTTCCTAACATTTTTCGATCTATTCAACAGTTTCAGTTTTTCAAAATTTTCCATAATATTTAAATATTTTCAACATTTTTCGTCTCTTTCAACATCTTCAAAATATTTCGACGAATTCAACATTTCTCAATTTTTTTCAATATTTTTCGACTTTATTTTCAAATTGTTCAACGTTTACCATACTATCAACATTTTCCAAAATATTTCAATCTATCCAAAATTTTTTTTAGTTTTCTACATTTTTAAAATATTTCGACCGTTTCAACATTTTTTAATATTTCCAATATTTTTCGATTTTTTTTTAAATTTTTCGACTTTCTTTACATTTTTCGACTTTCTTAACATTTTTCGACTTTCTTTACATTTTTCGACTTTCTTAACATTTTTCGACTTCCTCAACATTTTTCGACTTTCTTAACATATCTCGACTTTCTTTACATTTTTCGACTTTCTTAACATTTGTCAACATTTTCCAATATATTTCCACATTTTCAATATTTTGTGTCTGTTTCAACAGTTTTCATAAATTTTAACTTTTTCATAATTTTATTGATTTTTTCAACATTTTCCTAAATATATCAACATTTTCAAATGTTACAACTGAATCAACGTTTTTCAATATTTTTAGACTTTTCAACATTTTCCAAAATATTCACATTTTTTCAACATTTTTCGTTTGCTTCAACATTTTTCAATATTTCTCGACTGTTCCAACATTTTCCAAACTATTTAAACTTTTTCGACTTTTTCAACATAATTTCAATTTATTGTAACAATTTCAACAATTTTCGTCTCATTCAAAATTTTCAAAATACTGTGACTGTTTCAGTATTTTTAGACTTTTTCGGCATTAAACAAATTCTTCAATTTTCATTGAGTTCGATTACGACACCGCTTGGTTGGACTCACACGTTTTTTTTTCAAGCGTATTACTTTTGACAAAAACGCCCTCTAACATTATTATCAATTTTAATGTTAAATACAAGAACAAATTAGTTATATTATATGTCTGCATATAGTCTTGGTAACTTACATACATATATATGTAGTTACAAGAATAACCTTCAAAAGTTTAATGGTTTCGATTTAATTGTTACACGCAAAATCTTTATCAATTTTAAATTGCTGTAGTTGTTGTTACCACTTATACAAAATATTGATACAAAAATAACTGATAAGCTTTTGGCGTGTGATAACAAAATTTTTTTATTTATTTTTTTTTTTGTAGCAAAATCAAAATATTGGCTTACTTTTTGATAAGAATATTTTTTAATCGTTTTATTATGTATGTATTTAGGTGTATAATATTATGTAACAAAATCAATAGAAATAAAGTATTTATGTTGAAGGAAAATAAATTATCTTGGAACGTGTCATTGTAGCATAGAAAGTTGAGGAACTTCATAAGCGAAAAGTCAAAGTACTAAAGTTTTAAAAAAAGCCCTTAGTTAAATAATCTAAATATACATACCAATAAAGTTAACAAAATAATGTAAGTTATATCTTAGAAGAAAAAATAGAAGTAAAAATTGAGTGATATAAAATTTTTTGGTTTAATTTGTCACTTTTTATTAGAAGAGCGCAAATACTTCAATATGAATTCAAAAATTAGTGCCGTTTATAAACGAAATTTTGCTTTAGTGAATTCAACATTCCCAAATTACGTAATACGAATTTCTGAATTTTCAACAGTTCCTCTTCCTTATCACACAAACTATGTCACATAACGTCAGACATTTCAGTTTTTGGAATTCACAAATTTCTTGCTGTCATATAAAATTTAATGCAATAATTGTGTATTTGTATATATATTTCTGTTTGTTCTTTATGTGTTGCCAGAATCCATGTTCAATTTTACAACCATAAATTCAAAAAAGAACTGTCATTTGAAGGTCAAACTTTCATTTATTTAACTTTCTAAGTAATTTCGTGGACTAAGTGGCTCTAAATAAATCGCATGCGGTTTTTATATAAATGTTTTCCTAAAATCGTAAGCGAAAAGATTTTTGCGCTAGCAGTAAATGCAAAAAATCTCATCAATATTTACATATAAAAGATCTACGAAGTAAACTATAAATAGAATATATAATCATGTTTAGAAATAGACTAAAAAGTAGTTACTAACAAGCAATAAAAGTTAAACAAGTAACAAACTAATAAGGCAAAATAGGGGTTAGGTGTCAATTTTAAATCTCAGGGATGCAATTAAATACACATTACAATAACAAATAGATAATTGTAAACACTTAGTGGATTATTACAACTATTATTAGAAAAAATTTTTGTTTTAAGTACAACTAAAGGGTAAAATAATCATCGATAAAAAAAAAACAAAACAACGGTTAGCTGCTGTTAAACACGTGCCGCTGCTCTTTTCATTTATATTTGATTTAGACATGCAACACAAATGTGAATCCAAACAAATACGTCTATTTAATCTAATAATGCAACGAAAAATAGTTGAAACAAATAAACAGAAAAATCCAATTCATAAATTAAGTAAACTCACCTCGCCGCGTGTGCATGGAAGCGGACAATGCGTTTTCCATGTTTATAAATAAATTACTCAATTTTGAGTGATATTTGCGAAAGAGTTGCAAATCTAACGTGTGTGTGTGTGGTGTTGCGTGAAAAAGAGAAAAATTTCAGTTAAAGGGAACAAAATATTTTCAAGTCAAGGAAATTTTGTCAAAGGCCCTCAAAAATGTGCAACATTGATAAGAAATATAGTGGCGTATTAGCAAAGCCTAAAGGTATGCAATAAAAATAAAAATTAAAACGAATTTAAAGCTTGCAAGCAACTTATGTTTGTAAGCAGTATTATAAATGTTTATAAGCAAGGTCTTGTTGAAATAATGTTGCTGTTAACGTAGACGTAAATATACAAGAACGATTTAGCAACATTCACAGCAACATTGGATCTTGTTGCACAGTTGTACAGTAAAAAATGTTGCTAAAGCGTTGTTGTATATCAACATCTTTATTCACAGCGCAAATGTGTACAAGAATTTAAATTTAATTTTACTTACAATTTTCGCTTTGGGATAAACGACCCACAGCAATATTGTCCAGTGAGCCACCTAACATTTGTGCCACCACTTCTTCGACATATTCACGTATTTTAAGCTTTTGTTCAGCAGTTATTATGGTCGCAGCATCGGCTGCCGTGGGAAAAGCGCCACCTACCTGACTGACACTTTCGAAAACTGGAATGAAATGAAGAGCAATCAAACACAGTCAGTATACATTGCTTAATTAAAATTTTCAAAAGACTTACGCAACGAACCTTCGTTGTGATCACTGCTAATTGGTATATAAATTTCACTGCGCGCTCTCATCGGATATATAAATTTATGTTTACTAAAAGATGCCTGTTCGGCAACCCATGATGATGTAAGCGCCAATGATTCTTTAGAGGCATGACACAGTTGACACTCCCATTGTGCACTACTGGGTATCCAATCGGCACATTTAGTGTCGCGACATATGACTTTTTGGCACATGCTGCATTGTACGAAGCTGGAAGAAGAATTAAGAATAGAATATTTTATTAAATTTAAAACATAATTGTATTTTCAAATCGCTGAGAAATACCTTAAGCTTTCCCTCAGCTTAAAATCCTCACAATTTTGCAAGGATTTTTATCAAACATTCTTAGTGTACGTGCTGAATTTGTTAGCAATACCTTAAAAATTTTATCAGCATAGCGTTTTAAAATGTTTATTTGTATTATTGCCCCTCTGTCGTTATTAACATACTTTTTTGTCAGCTGAAGTCTTACTTATTAAATTAATATTCGAATCAGAAATAAAAGATCTAACCAAACCTTCTACCTTGAAAGCCTTTGCAGAAGTTTTAGTTTCTTAAACTTGATTTAAACATGATTGATTGATTATCAATCTCAACAATATACAATGTAACCTAAGTAGTTATGCTGTTAGCCTTACAAGAAAAATACACTGAAAATAAAAGCAGCATAGATTTTTAAGAAACATTTTTTCAATAAATGTTTAAAGAAATGTTCTCATATGAAGATAAAACTTTACTGAAAAATAAGAAAATTTATACAGAATGTAGAAAGCTATATCAACTTCGGAGTAGTGAAGAAAAAATTCATATCTCATGAAGTGTTTTCGCTCAAAGCATTGAAAACGAGGTCAACTTCAGTTCTGCTATTTTAGTAGAAAACAAAAACAGAAAGAGAGAGTACATAGACGAGCTTCCTATTGTTAGAAAATTTTGTCTTTCTCTAAATGCGAAAATCCCTTTACATATTTTAAAATCAAGTTCTCTTCGGATAAAATTTGTTATAATTTTTTTCACTTTTGATAAAAATGATTTAACTTAACGAGTTATTTTGAGTTTACACAAGACTTACTTAGATTGTTTTCAATAATAATGTAATGTTTTGTATAGCCAGAAAAACAGCTTCTTTACTAAATGTATATACAAAAACCTTAATTTTTTAATTACAAACTAAATTCGAAGCTTGAAAAAATCAACAATAAAATAACGTCCTTTATTAACTTACCATTTAACATTTTCTGGATCAATCTCTGCACAGCAGACATTACAGAAAACTTCTACTTCTTGTTTTGGCTTCTTATTTTTCCTATCAACTATTTTACTGCAAAGAGAAGAAGAGAAGAGAAACATTTTTAGGTGATAAGGTAAAATATTTTAACTTAAAATTAGTAATCATTAATTTTTAGATAACCCGTTTTTATTTTTGGTTAAAAATTTTTGCGTTCTTTTTTTTTGCATTATTTCTAAGAATTTTGATTTTTGAAAAAAATAAAAAAAACAAACGCCTGTCTAGCTACGTCATTTTTTAATTACTCTCCCTATGATTTCAGCATCCGTAGCAACTTCACGACGTGGTTCTTATTCTTTTTTTCGCAAAATTTCTAGTTTATAACTTGTTTCTTTTGCTTAATTAATCAGCAGAGAATCTCCACTTAATTCATGTGGCGTCGTCGTCTGAGCTTGCGCGTTCTTTTTTTTGACGGCACAAATTGATTATAACGGTTGAGCCAAATGAATTTATTAAGATGCTGCCTAAGTTTTTGATCAGAAAGGGTTTCTCTTTGTGAATAGAACATAATAATTAGGTAGCGTGAAATATTTACAAAAAAAATTGTGTATAAATAAATCACAACAATAAATATTTTGATATGTATTTACATAATTGTTTAATATATTTGTTACATTGGCTGGTGGTATGCAAGGAAGTCTATGCTGGAGTTAATTGGTAGATAGGTAACGCTTTTGGTACAGTTTGACTTTGTTCGACTTTTTTCGAGCTTTTGAATTATTTTAAAAAATTGCATAATTTTTCGATTTTTGATTTTTAACGTTTTTCAACATTTTTGATTTTCTCAAAATTTGTCAATACCCAGCGGCAAATTGATGAAGTACTCTGATTTTTCATGTATGAAATGCTATACCCTTTGTGTTGTACGTTTCACAAATGAAATTGTTACTGTGATATTTTGTTTATTTGCTTGCTGGCTGCCTGCTTTGTATATGGAACAGTAGGCAGTTTGCTTGCTGGCTACCAGCATTGTATATGGAGTTGTGGGCAGTCTGTCTGTTTGCTGTCTGATTTGTATATGGAGAGATGTAAGGGGTCTTGCCTGTTGGCTGCATACTTTGTATGTGGAGATGTAGGCAACTCGGTAAACTATACAGGCACTTAGTAAGCGATATTTTAAGGCAACCTAACTTCCCCTTGCTACACATTGTATATAGAAATGTAGGCAAGCTGCCTACAAAGCGGCCATCCCTTTGTGAAAAGAGTTTACAGTTGTGGCTGGAGTTCTGCCTACAACGAGTATACATATTCATCGATATTGTATATAACATATTTGCCGCTGGGTACATACAAGTATTTCGACTTCTCATTAAGAAATGCAAAATTTTTTAAAATATTTTTACTCGTTTGAATTAAATTAAATTGTATGTATATTTAATGCATCAATGCATACTTTCACATAATTTAAATATTGTCATTTTGATCGTCGCATTTTCCTGTTTCAATATTCACAAGTCGCTCTCTGGACGGTGACACTAACGACCAAATTAACAGGTTTTATTAAATTAAAACAAGTTTACGCGTAGATTTCCAATTTAAGCTTCCAGCTATGTAAGTAAAAGTTCAAAATAATTTGAGCGCTTAATAATTAGCATAAACAATTAAAAACTGACGAATTACATGCAGCATAGTGAAGTGATTCCATGGGAATTTTTTTTAAATTATTTAAGTTGTTTTATATTATGCTTCCATAATATGCAAAGGTTAAAATTAGTTCTTGAAATGTTTTTATTTAAAATAAAAACAAAAGTAAAAACTGTATTATTTAGTATTATTATTGCGAGGAATGGAAAAATACATTAAGTCGGCCTTAGCTGCAAGTTGAATCAAAAATAGGATTCGTAACAATTTCTAAATGTTCGTTTTTCGATTAATAATATTTGATCGAGATATTCATACCCTACACCGAGGGTATATTCACTTTGTCATTCCGTTTGTAACACATAGAAGGAGGCGTGACAGGTATAGAAAAGTATATATGTTCTTGATCAGCATCACCAACTTAGTTTATTTAACGATGTCCGTCTGTCTGTCTGTTGAAATCAGGTTTACGGGAAAACCAAGAGAGCTAATTGAATGAAACTAGCACATTCAGGTTACACCTTACTACAGGCATCTTGTTATTAAAAATGGGCGAAATCGGTTAAAGGAAACGTCTACAGGCCATACTCTATGTATATTTACCCAGGCCAATTTTGAAAAAAGTTGCAGCGATTTTGATGAAACTTGGTGATTTGATGCAAATGTGTACAAGATTTAAATTAGGCTAGTTCTCAACTTTTTAAAGCTTCCAGTAGGGGCGTGGCGCAGCCCTAAATTTTAACTTTTACACCACCATGTCTCGTATGCCGTGCAGGATATTGTGATGAAATTTAGTAAACGCATATATTTCAAATTGTGAGTGTGGGCGGAGTCGTAAAAGTGGGAGTGGCACTTTTCAACAGTTAAATCTTTTAATTTCGTATATCTCAAATTTGGCACAAACGATTTTCATAAAAACTTTGGAGATGATGTCGCTGAAGGCAGTAATTATAAAAAAAAGCTCAGCCACTTTACTAAAAAAACTTTTTGAAGGGCGTGGCACAGCCCACAGTATTTATATATAGAGAGCTAACAACGTTATCGCTATGAAATTTAATAAGGCTAGAAGGTATGTTTTTGCAAAAACTTGGCGCATGTGGAGCATGTGGGTGTGGCACCTCCCATACAATCAAAAAACGTTTAATGCTATAGATAGTGTGCTAAGAGAGTAATCTTCATAAGATTTGGCTTAGAGATGTCGACTGCTATGGGCTTTGAAACAAAATGAAAATTGATAGGATTGCAGTAGTGGGCGTGGCACCTCATATATTACTATAAAGTTGTAATCGTTATATTGATTAAACTATTGCAACAATTGGAATGAAATTTAATTTAGGTTGTTTGCTGGCTATAAGGTATATCTGAATCAAAAGCGGGCGAAATGGCACCAGTGGGTGTGGTACTCCCTATACCAGTAAAATACTTTAAGTGGCACATCTATCGAAATATGTGATCAATCATACTAAAATTTGGTGAAAGAATGTTGCATATGGAATGCTATTTCTGGATCAAAATCGGACCATATTACACCAGTGGGTGTTTTACTGCCCTAAATTTTAAGTCTAATTAAGGCATATGTCGCAAACAATACAACCTATTGGGCTAAGATTTCGTATGCGGATGTCAATGACGAACATAATTTAGTAAACCAAAAGTAGGCACAATTGGAGAAGTGATCGTGGCACATTTCAATTTCTTCTTCCAATATATCCCATGTGTATTTGATTGACTTTCAACCACTTTCAACCACTTTCTATTTAAGTTGTTTTTTTTGAACACTTTGTTTATCTCTAAGTCTGATGGTAATTTAACAAAAAAAGTTAATAAGAAGTCTTCTTCGAGAAAATTTTGTTTAAGTTCAACGAAACTTTTTCATATATAGTTAAATGGGAGCAACAGCTTTTTATATAAACATGGTGGTCCGGCTATTGTAAGACAGTCAGGAAAATTAGATATTCTGGGTCATTGTAAGTAAAAAATTGTATGGGAAATGGGTCTATCTTCAACGTAAATATATTTGAATAAAAACAAAATGTGTATTCAACTTTACAATGCTCAAAATATATAAAGAATGATATATGATAAATAATACGATATTTCATCTAATAATACATTGCTATTACTTCATCTACGAGTAATCTACAAGGACTGCGATGCACTTCATATAAACTTGAAGATTATGCTTCAAAACAATAAAAATTTATTAAAAATAAAAATATAAAATATTAATTCAAAAACATTTATACAATCATTAGAAGTTGAGTGACGAAGTGATTACCAAACAATAATTTAATAGTTAGGTACTAAAATAAACGCGTCGAATTGAGCAACTTAATTGCAAATACATGCAGTGCGATGATACAACAAAAAATTAAATGCTAATTAGAAGAACAATTTTTTGTTTGCATTAAAAACGAAACTAAGTAAATAAATTAAAATATTGAAAGAGAAACGAAATACAATAAATGATTTCTCGTTTTAGTACTGCAGCATACAATCGAATCGAATGCAAATCAATTGAGTGTTAAAATTAAAAACAAACTTAGTTGCTTGAAGTTCATTTGAAAACCTCAACCAAAAATAATATTTAAAAAAAGATTTATACATTATTTAACTTAAATAATGTTTCATTTCATTAGGGGTTTTAAACTTTTTGAAGGTCACTTAACAGAGCAAACAAGAAAAGCAATGGATATGGTAAAGAAAGTCAAAGTTGTTTTAGTTAAACAAACGGCTATGCAATACTTTAACTTAAACTGGAGGATAAGACTTATAAGAGATTAGGATATAAAAAATAAATATACTCAAGTTATAATAAACTAAAAATATTTAGACACTTGAAACATTTTTAAGAATTTTTTCTTTTGCATATATTAAATGAAAAAAGTGGTCATCTGAGCTATGAAGAATGTTAGGATAAACGAAACGATTTTTGGACATGTTTAGCTACTGAAACCTAATGAACAGTGTTTTCAACTACAGACCTAACAAAATATGCCTCATCTTTGTGGAAGAATGATTGAGAATTTTCCAGTTGCATAAAGGAATGTTCTCATTTTAAACATTTCGAAAATCAACCAACCTTGTTCGAATTACTGAACAAAGAAAAATATCATACTTCAGCTCAGTCCGAAATCTTTCGCCCCTTCAGCAATAAAAGGACAAATGAGTTAGCAAGCAGAAGTTCATAAATGCATCCATAGCTAATTGATCAGAATGAACCAACAGTATGGTCTGAGTGAAATTCGGCTTACTACACGCTGACTCTCAACCCAAAAGTAGCTTGCGCTACTTGAAATTTACCAAATTGAAAAATAGGGTAAGCTTCCAAAAATGAAAAACCGCTGATTGAGCACAAGTTTTGCATACAAAACTAATTCTTAACAGAATTTTGATAACGCATCATAATTTCGGATATATCATCATCTGAATGATCGAATAAGCCCTTCATGCAGATTGCAATACCTAGGATGATTTGATTATAACAATACGTATAACATTTAAAAAGGTTCTCAACTTTTGGAGGAATTTAAACGAGAACAGGTCTTCCACGACTGTTTTTCTTTTTTTTTCGTGTTTAATGTTTTGAGCTCTTATTTTTTTTTTGAGGTACTTCTTTGGACAACTTTGCTCACAGCTATTTTTTCCTTATCTAATTTGGAGCTTTTCTTCTTATTATTATTTACTAGATTTCTCTCATGCTACAAATGATCATTTGGACTATAGATGGACAAAATTTCGGATGCAGGAGCTACTTAAAACAAAAGCAAAAAACCCCACCATGAGAATCCAACAGGAACAACATGAGTGCTGAAATAAAAGATCACTGATCAAACGAAACGAGAAAAGCTGTCCTCAATGTGCGCATTGTTGTTTCCTTGTTCACTCGCTTCGGCTTTTTTACTTTTTTTCTGAATGATGCAACAATAAAAAATCTCGTGCATAGCGCGTATAAAAAAAATCGCAACGATAAAACTGTGCTTAGCATTGATGAGTGCATGGGTTCACTGTTTGGATTATTTTTCTTGAGAAAAACTACGCATTTGTTGTAATGAGCCACAAATGGCTCATTTTTCATATATTGCCCAACGCTGTTTTAGACGATATGTATAGATAGACTTTATCGGTAGCAAGTCATCGTCTTAATTTTCGAAGTACCCAACAAAACCGTTTCATATGTTGAAGTAGTTCAAATACTTGTAAATTGGACCCAAGCTAAGTTCGGTTCTATAGTACATGAGAGCAAATATGCCTCAGTCAAAATATTTCCTGTGTTTTCGAAAAGCCACTGTTCTCTGTACAGTTAGATTTTGACTAGCTATATGCTTTAAGCTTGTGCTTAAGCACAGTTGGCTTAAAGGGCGTAAAATTATTTGCTGTCCAAAAGGACTAAAGTATCACTCGGCAACATATCAGGGCTACCATTCATGGAATTATCTACATAAGGCACTGGATGAAATAATCTGTGATCGGCAGCGTATTTGAGAGTACTTTTTTGTCAACTTCGAATCACGATAGCTAGAAGTATTTCCTTCTCTTCTTAATAATTTTTTTCGATTTAAGGCAAATTTTCATATCATAGATTCTATAAAGTATGTGACTTATTTTACCTCAGTATCAGACTTATTTGATATGTTTTCCGATCTACAATTCTGACTGTATAACTTTTTGCATTAAAAATAACCATTCAAACTTTATTCAGATTTTTTTCCTAAATCCAAATGCATTTTAATTATTGAAAACTTAAATGGCATAACAAACAAACAACAACAACAAAAAAAAAACAACAATTAAATGCAATTACACTGCAGCAGCAACCACAAACTGACCAATTGCAATAAATTTTTCTTTATGGTTTTCCGCATTTTTTATTTCACGGTATTTTAATACCGTGAAATAAAAAATCAAACAACACGCAATGAAGAAAAGTTTCTTTCATATAACGCTTACAAAACTATAGAAAGAGAAAGCATGAAAATGCAAGCAAGAAAATCTTGTTTTCTTATACGCTCGGACAATGGTTTTTCATATAGATTTTATGCTGCTCGTAACTGTTGTTGTCGCGGTTGCTGTTGTTGGCGGCGGCGCCACTTGATACATCACTTTTGGCTGGAGTGCTAGTACTCGTAAAAGCCTTTTGGCAAAAACAGAAAAAAAATACAAATTTTTTGGCGAAAAATTTTGTATCATGCTTGATTTTTTTCGAGTTTTTTCTCTTTAGTTTTATCCAGTTTTAGTTTCCGCGTTAATTTGGCGCATAAGGAAAGAAAAAAAAAAAAAAAAACATCGGCAAGAAAACTTGTTTCATCGTGAGAATAGGCTTACAGCATTTGTTTGCAAGAAACAGAAAAATTTGTCAAATTTAACGCTTAACGAGATAAAAGCGATTAACTGATAATAATTTGTATATAGTATTTTTTATAGTTATCGTTGGATAATAGAAATTTTTATTGTTTTGGAAAAATTGTCCATTTACTGACCCACAAAAAGTACAATGTAATTAAAACTCAAATAACTTAATTTATATACTTTCATTTGATATATCGTTTGTTTTTCATATAATAAATTTTTAAAAAAACTTTATTTTTTCAAAGAAGTTTTAATTTTTAAAAAAAATTTAAATACCATTTAGTCAATTTCTTGGTTTTACATATTTATAAAACGATTTTTTAATATTTACTAAGTCACCTTTCACATTAGTAGCATTTCATTGATATCAATTAGGGTTCGATGACTTCAAATCTTAAAATTGCACCTCTATGTTAAAATATGCAAAGTCAATAGGAAAGTAATGCGTATTGGAACATAAAATTTGTATGTACATTGTACGGACATACTAAACAAAATATCTACTTATATGTAAATAAAATTTCATGATCATAACATTGAAATTTGAGTTTTTGTAAAATGGAATTAGATCACAGTAAACGCGTGATTTTTAATGAAAATGTTTTGCAAACTTCAAAAATCACAGTTCTTACTTATTTCTTTAATCGAACGAAGATAATAAAATAATCATGTAATTTTTCTTCAATATATCGTATTTAGTTCTCAGGGAATAAGTTTCCAAATGTCAAGTATGACAAAAGACGTAAATTCTTTAGTGCTGTGTATATAACTAAGTTTTTAGATTTGGTAGTTTTAGCGAATCAAAATTAAAGGTCATAATAATTTTCATGCTTTTTTCCAATAGGAATAATTCTTTCATAAAAAATCAAATAGCTCGCTATATAATGGTGCTATTGCACCAAAAGATCGTGTGATGAGAAACTGATAGACTTCTTTTTAGGCGGCTTGGAAAATTAATAAGTAATGAATTAAGCTATTTAAATTATGGAAGGATATACATTTGGACATTTCCGTCAAAAGGCCAACAGTGGCAGAAAAATTAAAAGTTATTATAAAAGCGTTACTATCTGATATTATCTAAGGAAAATATACAAATTTTGTTAATTTAAGCAATATACACCAGAATTCATTTATCACATTGAGCAAACGACCTGCAAACTTGCATGAATGCAGGTTCTCTTTTTTTGTAATATTGAATAGTAATTTGCCTTTAATATTTAAGTCTGTAAGAGAGGTATGATATATGATGATAGTCTTTCCGAAAAATCTCTCTTCCAACGTCAATTAGCTAAAAACAATGCAAAAACTTTAAACCAATCTTTATTTATTGTAAAATTTTAATTTTCTTAAGTTCATGTTCTTAGGTCACAAATAACATAGAAAAACATTATATGTTTTCATTTCGAAATTGATAACAGCAGCAAGTGTGTCAAAATTTTTGCACGAACAGAGTTTCATGTACATAATTAAAAAAAACAAAGCGAGTGCAAAAAATGTTAAATTTTAAATTTTTGGAGTTGTTTGAAGTTGGTCATGTTCGCAAACATAAGTGTAATAAATAGGCAGTCCAAAACGGTCAAACCACTTTTTCACAGCCATAGCACAACATAATCGCATAAGTTTTTTTTGTTGGAAAGGTTGTGAATGAGGGACATGTATACTTTTTTTTTTCAATAGTAGGCGGTGCCACGCCCCTAACGGGAAAAAACGTTTCCACGGCTAAGCTTCTGGACCGATGTTGATGACATTTTGCTTAAAGAAAGATTGAATCCTAAGAAAGATTATTAGAAACTCTGTTTCCTGCTCCAAATGGGGAAAAACGGTATCACGGCTGTGCCACTACACCGATTTTGATGAAATTTGGTATGTAGATACAAGTATGTAGATTGAAACTTAAGTAAAAATATTTTTTTTAAGTGGGCGGTGCCACGCCTCTTACGTTTTCACAACAAAAAGACAAGTTTTATATTCTCTTAAAAAAAATATCTACTCCTTCCTCTTTTCTTTGTTAAAATTGATCTCGCTAATTGATTTGATTAATATAAACATTAAAATTGTTTCTTTAACTACTGTATATATCTTAGATATTATTATTTATATAAATATTAAAGTCGTTTTGCGAAATTGCCCAAGTGAACATAAACGGAAAAATATGTCCCGCTCGAATGTCCCGTTCGAATGGATTATTATGCCTTGTAAGAAAAAAAGTAAATAAGATTTTTCAATCAAACGAAATCTATTAAAAAGTTGCATTATTCCACAACCTTTTAAAATTTGTCGCATTAAAAAATGTTGCCAGGTTTCGCTGATTTGTGCTTTCTATAGATGGTCATGAAAAACACTACCGTTTTTTGTCCCGTTCGAATGACTTTTTGATTGCCTTGGAACCAGCACTACGTCTGGCATCAACTTAACCACTCAATATAGTGCTATCAAAGGGCTATTCCTTAAAGTAACAGAAAAAAATAAAAGTGTTTTACTTTGACTTTTATTCCACTTTAAAAAAAACTTCCATCCCGTTCAACATGAGAGAAATGCCCATATTCATGTACATTTGTATATATCGTATGTACATATATCATTCGATAAACTCTAATTTCTGTTAAATTTAAATGTTAGTATTTATTCAAATTTTCTTAAATTTTTTTACGTTCCAGTTCAAAGTTTTGCTGGAAAAACTTTCAGCTAAGTCAGTCAAAGAAATAAACAATTTTATTTTTAATAATAAAATATTTTGTTTTATTTTTATTTTCGTATCAGCATTCCGATTAATTTTAATTTAGTTATAAAAATTTTAAGATTAATGTTTACATAATTTTACAAAAATTTACAAAAAATATCACACGTTTTTTTTCGCACAAATTTCTATCATTTAATTTTAGTTCACAATTTTTTGTTATATTTTTTAGTTCTTTCACGCCAATAATTTGTATATCTTAAATTAAATTTAGAGAGATTTTTCTTTTAACTGAAATTTAAAATTTTCAGCTACAGTCATACGATTCTCATAAGCATTAGATTAGATTATAAATCATACAACTACATATATTGTATATAAACAAAAAATAATACGCCTTAAAATCTATTATGGAAAATCTGAACATAAAGTCTTTGTTCTAAATATCGTAGTTTAAGAAAATAAATAAACAATAAAAAAACGTAAATATTTTTGACCAAACAACAGCAATTGACAGAGTTTAATATTTAAATGAAGCCAATAAATAAGAGTATTATTTAATGCCATTTAAAGTAAATCAACCTATTTATTGTTTTTGATTTAATTTTCTGAGGAAAAAAATAAAAAACAAATTAGTGAAATACATTGTTCTCGAACAGTAAGTAATCCAAAAGTAGTCATTAAATGATTTTTTTTTATTTTTATTATAAATTATAATAAACTCAAAAAGAAATGTTAATTTATTAGAGTCAATAACATTTTTGGCACAAGAAATTTGCAAATCGTTTCAACTAACGTCATTTGGTAGTACTGTAGCACAATTTAAAAAAAAAGTTATGACATTTGAAGCTGTAAAATATATATTTTTTGAAAGTTAATTTTATGCCAATTAATTTTCCTAAACAAAATCTAAAATCATCACAACACATTTTCAACTTACATACATTCAAAGTTTAGTATTTTTCATCATAAAATCAAAAATTAAATTTTTAAAAAATTAATAAAATTTGATTGAAGTAGCTTAAATTAAAATTTAAAAATATTGAACTGTAATTGATAGTTAATCTTTGTATTAAACTATATTTTCTAAAACATACATTTTATCGCTTGCATTTTTTTTTGTTCTACTGTGCGGTTTTACTGCAATGCGAAATTTTTCTATTTCTAATTTACTGCAATAATTAAGCCAACGCATTTTTCAAAGTTAAACCAAAATGGATTTATCAATGGCATTAAAATAAAATTAATAGAAATGACCAAAACTATGATATACAGTTGCGACAGCTGGTAATAATCTTATATTTATCTTAGGAAGTACAAAAAAAAAAAAAAAAAAAATAGAGGAATTTTATACTGAAAATTTTATACTCAAATTAATTTCAAATAAATATGGTCTATAGATGGAGTTCTTGTAGGTGTTCTGACAATGAGAATACATATTTGATCTAATATTTCTATTTTATTGGCATTATAAGCTTATACTTTATGTATTACTTTAAATTGATTTTACTATTTTAGTAAAGATTATTTTTTGTGCATCTTAATGAAAACCAGATTCGTTATGATATATTTCAGTTCAATAAAAAAATTTGACTTGTAACCTTGAAAATCAAGCAAACTATGGTAACTTATTTGTAAAGTTGTTGTTTGCAAAGAAAGCTGAAATTTTTTATGTGTCAGTGGGAAACAAAATAGAGTACGAATAGAGAGGTGAAACTTGATTTACACTTGAACAAACTTTGATACAATTAAAAAATAGGGCAATGAAGGTAAGTAATGCATCGAAAGTTAATATGATCCTTATATTATCGTAAACCATCGGAAAGCATCGAATCAATTTATTAAAGCCAAAAATAGTAACGAAAATGTAATTGAATTCAAAGAGCATCAAATAGTAATGAAAAGTCTCGAATAATGTTGTGAAAATTATTCAAAAAGTCAATAAAATTGTAAGAGTATCATAAAAGTCAGAGATGCACATGAGAATTGGCTACTGGAGCTATTAACAATAACATCAGTTCAGGTAAAAAAGACTAGTGCTGACGAAAATTTTTTAACTATAAGAAACTACGAAAAACAAAAGACAAAAGTAACAAGTACTTCAACTCAAAATTACACTAACAAAAAGCATTCGGCAAACTTGAATTGAAAGTCTTTTACTCGAGTGACACAAACAAAAAGCTTGCGACGATAGCGAGGAGTCGAGTAACAGAAAGAGCTGAATGAACTGGTGCAATGAAGACAAAATTACACAAACAAAAAGCATGCGGCGATAGCAAACCGAAATTGTTTAAATTGAGTAAGTGTCTTGAAGACCAAATAACACAAACAAAAAGCATGCGACGATTGCGAACCGAAATGATTTTACTCAAATAATGGAAAAAGCTCGAGAAAATAGTGAATAGTTTTAGTTATTGTTGTAAGAGCTGAACGATTTTCGTGCTGTACATCCCTGATATAAGTAGTATTGAATAGTCGAATAGTATAAAATGGTATCAAAAAAGCTCAGCTTTCATTACAGCATAACTTAAACTTCTCACTGTCGAAGACAAAACATAAAAACAAAGGCAAAATATTTAAATTGTTAATAGCGTCCTCTGCAGTCCAAATTGAGAACTATTTTTTATTGCAATCAAATTTAGTATGTATGTATTTATATGTTGACATATTCTTAACATTTTTGGAGAAGAAATGCAAGAATCTATGAAAGTAGGCGTGGGCCTTTAGTTACATTAATATTTTCTTTTCGAAAATAGCTTTAACGATATACTAATTGAACTAGAAGCACAGATGATTTGAAATGTAGTAAGAAGTTCAAAGCAACTTTTATCAATTTAAAACTTCAGTAAGAGGGCATGACACAACTCTCAAAAGAAGAAGGGATCTTATACCTCAGAAATCAATAACTTGATATTGCTACTTTTATTTCAGATATGCCTTGTGATATTAAAAATGGGCATGATTGCACACAGTAAGTGTGGCACTTTTCAATAGGCATTAAAGTATCAAACAACATATTAAAATGCACAAAATAATCGAAAGAAAAGGCATCGAAAAGTATTGAAATCTATCGTGAGACATCGAAAAATATCAATGGAAATCATATAGAATATCATATCGCTCACTTTACTCAAATTTTCGTTCAAATTTCTGCATCATTAACTCAAAAATCACGTTTTTTGAGTTATGACAGTCTTGAAGTAAGTGAGCGATATGTTCACAGTACATAACTATATATCATGATAATAATAAGAGTTTTTGAGATAAGTTCATTATAACGAAAATAATGCATTTAATTTACATTGTACATTATAATTGAAAAGTGGACGAACAGAACGGCACATGTCCAGTTGGTAAAAATTTTCAAAAATCGCAAAAAGCTGTGTTTGTCTCTGAACTCATCAGAGGAAAAATTGCACTTTTATATCAAAATAGTAAATGAATACGAATCCATCAATAAAATCAAAACGTGTAACCATGGACATATGCCGTTTTGTTCCCCTGTACTTTTTAATGCATTATTTTTGCATAATTAATATTTTTTTGCATAATACATTATTAATGAAAATGTTGATTATTTTAAATTTGCATTTATGTATATTTTTATAAACGGTGCACTTATTTTTTCAATTTGTTTTTTGATTACTTTTTCATAACTTCAGAAAATTTTGTTTTGATTATAAATATTTCCAAGAATTGTGAATGAGTCACTTTTCGTTGCTTTTTAGAAGAATAAAAAAGAACAGTTTAAGGCCATCACCATTAAACAATTTAAAACATTTTTTTCTAAACTTCAATGAATGGAAACATAAATAATTAAAAAAAAAAAAATTAAAATAACAACAATGCATCAAATTTTAATATTAACTTAATGAAAAACAACGATATCATGCTAGCTTTTTTTTCACTCATTCACAATATCAAGCGAATTTGTTATCACTGCTCATGCCAATGCGTGTCGCTGGTCAGTTAAAAAGTGGCCTAGATGAAAATTTTTTTTTCCAAACAATTTCTTTTTCAGTTTTGCTGTTGGTGATATGGGTTTAATATTATAATTTTTATAATAACTAAAAATTAAAAAAAAAAATCTTTAACTTTAACAATCACCGACACATATCCTTGGAACATAGACAGCTTAATGACAGTAAAATATCTGTAATCATAAACTGCCTGAAGCCGCTGCTATTACATGCACTCATATTACATTTAAGTGCTTTAATACGATTGCTGCTGTTGCTGTTGCTGCTGCTGTTGTAGCCGGAAATGTTGCAACATTTCTTCACGCAAACGTTGCTGCCTTTGACGTTGACGCATACGTCGACGTGCCAATTGTCCAAAATTATTACGTAAATCTTCATAGTAGATATCCTCCTCATATTCACTTGAGTCATCGTAATCAGGATAATCGTTGGGTTGTCCAAATATGGAACTGCTGGTGGTCATTTTCATAATGACCACCTCAGCGACACAAATCAAGAAGAGAAAAGCGAAAATCGATAGATTCGTATGTGCCGGGGCAATGGAGATTTTCTCCCAGCCACCGATAAGGCTTGATGTTAAAATCATTGTTGTTTTTGTTGTTATTGCATAAAAATACTACTTTTTTTTTTAATTCAATTGTTGCATAAATCTTTATACATTTTTTCTTTCAAATGTTAAAAACCTTTTTTTTTTGTTTTTTTTTTCAATTTTATGTAACTGGTCACTACTGGTCACTGTTCATTTTAGCTTGGGTTATTTCGAGTTGCGTCTTTCACGGTTGCCTTTTTTTGATTTCAGTATTATAAATTTTTTAAAACTTTTTTATTAACGATTTTATTTTTTTTCGCACCACGTTAATAAAAACTTTATATCTTGTCGATAATAAAAACGGCGACGACTTTCTCGCACGACTGTTGCTTTTGTTGTGAATTTAAATTTGCAAATGTTGTGCTGTGAGAGCGCCAAAGCTTAGCAGCAGCAGCTGCTTAACTTAGTAGCTATAATGACAACAATAACAAATTCAAATAAAACTAACCGGGTTGTAAACCAGCAATACCAGCTGTGATAGTGTTGAAAAGCATATGCATAGGTGGGATAATAAAATCCGGTTATCGAAAATAATCAAAAATTAGTAATCGATTAACATAACTTCCTATATGCTATATATTTTCTTTTCATATGAAATTAAAAATTAAGGCTTTCCTTTACTTTTTTTTGTCCACAGTATCGAAACTGAGGGATTTTATTGTTACGAAATTCCTGTCTCTTAGACGATAATTTCGATCTCTTACAATTTTCTGAGTTCGATCACTGGATTGTGTAAGAATCAAAAACACACAAACTTATTTAATTATAAAATAATTTATTTAAATCACAAAAGTTAGTTTTTACACGGTACAATTGTTTATTTCATTAACATTCAACCTCTAATATTAATCTGGCACTGTATAGACTACTGTTTTACTTTATTAACATACTTAAAATCCACTGTGTCACTTAATTGCTTAAGTTCAACTGCTTCACTTTATTGCTTAAGTTCAACTGCTTCACTTTATTGCTTAAGTTCAACTGTTCTCGAAAACTCAGATTACAATCTTTTATACTACCGTCATCACTTTCTCGAATAATCCAGTACCGGTGTGGAATCCACAATTATCCAGAATGTTACCAACACCTTCTAGATGGCGTATCGGCGGCGATAATTTCTCTCGGTTGTCGACTTTTATAGTGTACTGCAGCGCCTTTTCGGTTTATCATTTTTAGTACAAAAACTACATTTGGCCGCTAGATGGTGTACAAGTATTTTTATACAGCCAGTGATGCTAGCTAGTATCGTTTAGTTTTCTTTTGTTGGTTTTTATTTCGAGAATTTTCTGGCATAAACCAAATTTCGCTACATTATGTTTTTGCTCATTAACCTAAACAACAAATGTGATATTACAAATGCAACGCTTACAAATATATCGATAACGCTAGCGACGATACAGGTGACGAAATAAAAATTCTCCGGCAACACTGTATGAAAAATTTCAGAACAATACATTTTCTGAAAAAATAATATCCAAATATAGGGGTCAAGCGGAGTTGCTTGATGTTCTCTCTACTCATTTATGACATGGCCCTGTTGTCATCAAGATCTCTCGATATGATAGCCTACCTTAAAAACATGCTTGTAAATCATGATCTCTCAAGACCGCACTGTCACTGGCGCATACAAACTTTTGTAAGTTTCTGCTTGAGACGTATATTGAGTATTTAGTGGTCCCGCACGATCAGGAATGACTCTAGGAAAACTTGTCAATCAAGGGCTTGGTGGAATCTGCAGATGCAGAACTCTTTACTTAAGTATTTTGGTCACCTCAACCACCAATATTCTTAAAAAAAATTCAGCTAAAAATCGAAAAAAATTATATGGTTTTTATCAAACAACCGTATAATCGAATAATCGAAAACTATCAATAATGCACAACACTAAGAAACATTCAGTGTTGCGGAGTCACAACTCACGCAACACGTTGATGAGCTCAGTGAGTAGTAGAATTGATGTTTTTATTTCTTTTGAAAATATAAATTATTATTTTGTTTTTAGCAAAGTTTTTTTTTTTTTTTTTTTTTGATAAACAAATGTTTTGCATGACGCTGCAAAAATTTGCATTTATTTATTTTTCAACTTTTTGCTTTTACTTCATTTTTCTTTCCTTTTTTGTTTGAAATTTTATTATTATAGTATATTTATATTATAAGCTTTACTTAATTACAGTATTTAAATAGAAAGAAACACTAAAACGAGATAAATGTTTTTCTAAAAATAGTACTTCAACTACAGAGGAAAAAGATAAACAACTTCAAACTTTTTGCCCATTTTAAGATATGTTTACTTGTTTTCAGTTTCTATTTAATACTTGTTGAACCTTAGGCATATGAAAGTAAATTTGCTTCTAGGTATTTATAATATGCATACATACATACGTACATATATGTATGTATAAAATATTTTAAATCATTTTTAGAATTTTCATGTAATTAAGAACATATGGGTATTTTGCATGATTTCTTTTTTTATATGTTAAGAGTGTAGCAAACAGACTTTGAGCTAGTCATTAGGGATTTTTTATTGGAATTAAAAAAGTTTCTGAAATGCTATTGTGAAATAAGTGATGTATATTATTCTTCGTTAGCAAGCATAATTGTCCCATTTGAGCCAGTGTAAATCCAACTGAGTTTGCCAAGAAGCCGATCGATAGATGGAAGTCACGATTTCATGAAAGTTCTATTACGATGAACGCTCATCACTATTGTGCTATAATATATAACAAAATGTCTAGGACTTGAATTGAAAGCAGTAGATGTAAACAATTTGTTATCTCCCTTATACACAATCTGTCAAATAAGCCTTCCTCCCCCCCTCTCCTCCTTAGGGCGTTATGAAGAGCCCCTAATTAGAAGAACATTCAAATCCGTATTTACAACTCCCAATGTTTTAAGTTATCTCAAGCAAAACCAAAATTTAAATGGTATTATTTTTCTACTATTTTTTATCGTCGTTAAAAAGTAAACAAATAAAATCAACTATTTTTGTTTGTCGTGAAAAAAAAAACAAAAAACTAAGAATGCATTGTAAAACTTATTTATTTTCAACCTAGTTATAAAGTAAACAACTACAAGTTAATTCACCACATTCTCCTTTTTATCGTTGTAGTTAAATAAGTAAACAACATAAATTCAACATTCCACTTTTCTTATCCTCTCAAAAAAGTAAACAACTACGTATGCATTGTTAACTCTACTACTTTTTATCGTAGTTGAAAAGTAAAAAACTACAAATAAATTCAACATTGTACTTTTCTCATCGCCTCAAAAAAGTAAAGAATTACGAATACATTGCACTTCCAACTATGTTCTTTATCATCGTAGTTTCAGGTTAATTGTAGACATCATTATTTTTTAACGTCGTTAAAAAATTAAAAACCTACCAATGCAATGATACTCCACTATTTCATCATCGTCGTTAAAAAGTAAGCAATTATAAATAAATTCAACATTGTACCATTTTACAAAAAAGTAGACAACTACAAATGCGTTGTAAATTCTATAATATTTCAACGTCGCTAGAAAATAAACAAATACGAAAATCAAAATCGTCTCAAAAAAGTAAACAGTTACGAATGCATTATACATTCTAGTATTTTTCATCACTGTAAAAGTAACAACTACAAATATATTGTAAATACAACTATTTTTCACTAACGTTAAAAAAGGAATACATTGGATACTATACTATTTTTCATCGTCATTAAAAAGTAAACAATTACGAATTAATTATTTACCAACGCAAAAAAGTAAACAACTGCAAATGCATTTAAAGTTCTAAAATTTTTGGAAGAATATGCAAATGTTTTAAGTGAATTTCGATTAGGCAGTTAAATATTTCGAAATAGTGGAAACATGTACAATATGAACAAATGTTTCAATTACATTTTTCGCAATTATTATTATAAAATTTTTTTTGCAAAAATGTTGCTTTAATATGAAATAAGGTTAACCCAATTTAAAAATATTTTTTTATGAGTGTAGAACGTGCTAATAAGGCAACTTGGTTGGATAGAAACCAAAAACAAGCGGGTCCAGTGGTACCCAAGAAGACATTGACTGATATTTATTTTTCACAAATAAATGTTATCAACCAAATAACATTCAATAAAGAATTTAAAAACTTTTGACACAAATAAAGTTTTTGATTTACATTAACATATTTAAGTGTTATTTTTACAATCTCTATATTTTAACAAAGCTCATTGGGTTTAACTAACTCACTAATTATAATAATAATACAAATTATTAGCTTAACCCTTATAAAGTTGATTCAACTTTATTTTGTTAATTGAATTTTTTTACTGTTGACACCAAGTGACATAAAATTTCTCAAAAATCCATGAAGGTTTTGTTTATTCTATTTATTCACTCATCGAAACTCTTTGTCATTCGAAAATCAGCATAAGCCATTTCGCAAACACCTTTATTTGCTCTGACCAAATTTGGCAATATTTAAACTGCTGCTATCATTGAAACATGCTTAGATACAAATTAACGCAATTATTAATTATCATAATTTATAACGTGTATTTATCTTGTTTTACTGTTTATTGTTTACATCTTCAATTAGCGTAGTTTCTTGTATTTTCCGCGCTACGGCCCAACCACGCGCTTTAGTACTTTTGTGTATCTCCAAAGAACTCGAATTTTTTTTTTTTTTGATTTCAAGTCAAAGCTTCCGCATTCACGAGATAATTTTACTGTTTACAAAGCTCACGTTTCTTCAATTGTTTTTTATTTTTCTTCTTTACAATGGAGAGTATATTAACTAAAGTGCGCTTTATGGCAAAAAACATGAAAAGTAATTAACAAAACTCATAAGCATCATAGTAAGCTGAAGAGTGCGACTTGAGAATTGAAACAGCCAATAATGCAAAAGTTTTGCGAAAATAACTACGATAAATTTTGCAGCATTTATTTGGAAAAGCATTTATGACTGAATATGTTTTATTAATACGAATAATAATTATGAGTTTCTGTAATCTTCCTGTATCTTATTTTCATGTCTGCACATTAGGGTGTTCCAAAAAAGTAAAAGTAGTCGCATATGCTGAATCATATGGAGAAAATTTGAACAAGGCCTGCCAAAGTTTCAGCTTCCTAGTGCAATAGGAAGCTACAGCTTAAACCCCTCAGATACACTTATGTTAAAAAAGTAAAGAACTACGAATGCATTGATAACCCTAGTAAAAAAGTAAACAGCTACAAATTGATTCAACACTCTAGTAATTTTCATCGTCATTAAAAAAGTAGACAGTTGCGAATTCATTGTAAGCTCCTATAAAAAGTAAAAAACTACAAATACTTTTTTCGTTGTCTCAAAAAAGTAAACAAAATTTAGGAAAATTTGAGTAAAGCCTGCTGAAATTTCAGCTTTTAAGTGCAAAAGGAAGCTGCAGTTCAAACCCCTCAGATATGCTTATTTTTCACTTTTGTTGAAAAAGTAAAAAACTACGAATTCATTGTAAGCCCTAGTAAAAAAGTAAATAGCTATAAATTGATTCAAGACTCTGTTCATTTTTATCGTCATTAAAAGATTAGACAGTTGCGAATGCATTGTAAGTTACTATAAAAAGTAAACAACTACAAATACATTCTATTTTTTTGTCGTCTCAAAAAAGTAAACAACAAATTATAGTACGAGTATGTAAGATAAATTAAAAACCACTGAAAGTTTCTCTTCAAATTAAATTTTTTAACCCTCTAAATGGATACATATCATTGAGATTGCTGTATTATTGAATTATTAAGTCTAATTGGCAACGTCTTGTCAATATTAGAAATTTAAGTTCGAAAAAACCCGCCTCGATTTACATACTGACGATTCGTTTATCAACTTACAAAGTTTTCAACTTTAGAAAGTGTTTGCTTATACTGAAAACTCAAGTAAAATATTAAAAATAATGCATTTGTTTTAAGAGGTTCAAGATTAAACATTTTTTACTCAAGATGCCATAGGGAATTGCGTTCTATCAACTTTTAATTTTATTACTACAATAAGTGGGCATACTATATGCATAAATTATACCTTTGCTGTTATTTATAATTAAAAAATATTTAATTTGTTTTGCTCCATAAAATTTTTGCGTTTATTTATTTTTTATGATTTGTTTATGTATTATATTTAGCATAAAAAAACATACAAAAAAGGAGCACAAAAAAACATCACTGACGTTTTGTTTACTTCGAAATCCTCTGACTCGTCTAAGTTTTTATAGATATTTTTGTTTTTATATTTCACTACTGGTTTCTCTAGAACTTGCCGGACTAAAGAATTTAAATTGAAGAAAAAAAAAATGAAGTCAATAAAAACAAAAAAAAGTGCTGAATTTAAACTAGGCAACAGCATTTTAAAATGCTCTCTCATATATCATACGAATTTATCGCATGAGAGTTATTACCCCAAATTTCAAAACTCAAATGCCAAAAGAAACCTAATGTGTGGTCATCATAATTTTTATGTCTGTTATGCAAATATTTGAATTAATTTAACGCATAATAAAAACATTAGATTTCACTACGAATCAATCAAACATTAATGTTGAATAAGAAGCAACTACGAGTGTCGCTGCTGTTATGGTTTTAAATGACAATTTACTTGCACCGGACGACCTCTGTGTTACTTAATAAATTCAATTAAAAGGCAAATAATGTACTAAATGCAATAATAATAAAAATAGCAACAGCACGAATAAATTCAGCCCCATTAACAATAACAAGGCGCACCACTTTATTTCATGTTAACTTTTGCTGCATTGTAATTTAAGTTGAAAACACAACCGACAATAAATGAAAAATAAAGTGGGAGTTGAGGGTACTTTCGATTTTAATTTCATTTGAATTAATATCATATTATATAATAGTCACACATAGAAAAGGCGCACACGAACAAGTGACCCTATAGGCAGCTATGCCAATGGTGTCACAGGTTACAAGAGTTTTTTTTTCGATATATATTGAAAAATTATGAAAATTAACAGATTTACGGGTCTATGATCAGATCGCATGGGTGTTCAAATTGCTTTAGATTTTGAGGTTTTAAAAGAAAGTAATATATAAATATCTTAATTGACGAATATGATAGAAAATCTATACTGGACTGAATTGGCCAAAAAATAACGCTCTGAGGCTTTTGTTTTATATATTTTATTTTATATTTTCAGTTTTTTTTTGTCTTAAGTAAAATCATGCAAAAATGAGCTAAGTCACAATATGGAGAGAATCGAGAGAATATGATCCAAATTCGATTCCGCGTTTGATAAAAAGCACCAAATATTAAAAAAAAAAACATCACCAAAATCAAATTCCTACTGGGGGCATAAGTACAAACTGAAATTTATATGCCCCACACACACAATAAAATTATTGGATTGCGCGAATTTACACGCTGTCGAACAATTTCAAAATATTTTAACACGTCACACCAAATGACGATGATGACGACAGTATGGCGGTGGTAACGTTGCTGGGTGACGGCGAAGGCAATAACCTCGTCGCTTGCATTTTATTGGTTTATCGTTTACTATTTACCCACCAAAGTTAAACAGAGCGAGTGCTGGCTGGCTGGCTGATGTTGCTAACTGATGTAAATAAATACTCGTAGCGAAATGTTGTTGACAAGAGCAGCTGTGAAGTTGTCAGCAACATGGAATGTGCTTTATTTGGATAAACAAAGATGTTTACATCCAGTGTTGCCAAGCAGCAGAAAAATATTCAATTTGTATAAAATTACTTGTGGTATTTTCTATTTTCGCGTGGTGAAATGAATAGAAGAAAATCTTTAAGAAACGAATATACATTTACTTATTTCGTTATCATTGTGTGCATTTTCTACACTTTAAAAAATTGCTTAAAAACGCATCAGATTTGTGATAAGCATTGACGTTCTTATGAGTATTGTTTCATTTCGTGTTTTCTGAAGTAACAATCTCTAAAATAAATTGATCCACATAGTCCGGCTCTTCAGAACTAATCTCTTTTTATTCTCAATTTGAAAACTATAAGTCAAAAATTCATAATTCTTTGTGGAATCTGAAACAAGACTTCAATTTCAAAAATAATATATCTAAATAACTTAGCTAAGAAAAAACGCATCACCCTTTATAAACAAAAACTGCAACATTTTAAGCTGAAATTTTGATATTCTATTTTGTTGAGGAAAACAGAAATGTTTTTTCAATTTATATTTTTATACATAAACATTTTATTCTTATATCCAGTACCAACCACATAAATACATGATTCCCTTTGCACAAAACTTTAAGTAATTAATGGATTACAATCTGAAAATAAAAACAGAAATTTTCTTTTTCGGGAAACTTTGTTAAAAACCTGTAAGTGTTTTGCTTGATTTGGTAACTACGTGTGCAAACACCTGGTAACCCTAATAACAACTTAAGTTGTTGCTTCGTTGTCTGAGTAAAAATGTTTTGTTTATAACGTTTGGTTACATCCAAAGCTTGTCAACATTTTTATGCTGTTATGTGAAGCCTACAAGTAGGCAATACTTTTTTGTACTGTAGTGATATTTATTTAGCTTATTTGTAAGTAACAGATTTTTCGCTTCATTTTTTTTCGCTTTTTACATAAAACAAAAAAAAATTTTTTTTTTTTACGCAGAAAATGTGAGCAAAAATATTTAAACAGTCGAATTTGTAAACTTTATATGATCGCTAATTTGAAAAATACTCAAATAATTTAAAAAAAAACTTAAAATAAGACATACCCCAATAAAAAATGCAACTGTGTATTGCTTAAATAAAAATGTAATCAAATGCTGCAATTAAAACAATTGTTTAATTTAAATGTTTAAACAATAAAATATAATTTAATGTTGCGTTTTGCATTAAAATCCAACGCTTTACCACCAACTAAATTAATGAATGCAATGCTAAAAATGTTTGCGGTTTACTAAATAATTTTTATACTATTTTTTAAGCCATTAAAAAGAATATTAATAAAAAAAAATAGTTCAATGTCAACAGAATTTCACTGCTTTTCCCCCCACTTTGCTGACTTTCCACTAGCTATGTATGTGCCACAAACTCTACATTAATTGTGCGCGTGATAAAAAAAAAACTATCACTCATTCATTCTATCGTCGGCCTTTGAAAAAAGTTGCGCTTCACTGCCGCTGGGTTTTTGGCCCATTTATAATGGCGCTCATATTTTTAAACCGTTTTAATGAATACTTTAAATTATTACTTCTGCAACGCGTAATTAAAATCTAGAAATGTTTCTTTTTTTTGTTGCTTTAACTTTTAATATAAAATTGAAGTGAGAAACGACAAAATATCAAAAAAAAAAGTATTCATCTTGTTAACTCTGTCTGTCGACACTTTGCTATCAATTTATTAAGTCTTGCTAAGCAAGTGTAACCATAAGTTTGACTTTATTTAGTTTGCTTATGTGAACGAATTCTACTTTTGGTAATAGACAGACTACCGCAACAGGTTGTGCAAAATTGGAATAAAACAATTTTTTTTTGGACTTAATATAAAGTTACAGTTTATTTGAAACTGCGGAAAATGTTGCTTTTTATAAAAGAAAATTGTTACGAATTATATTACAAAATATTTACATGTTGTTATAAATAAGAGATATCTATATCAGCGTGTAAACTTTCCTTAAAAATGATAAAACAATATCATTTGCATTCGTAAAACATTTTGTAATAAATAAGTAGTAGCAGTTTCAGATTCCTCAGTTTAAATAAGTATATTACAACGAAAGTGGTTGTAAGTTCTGTGAATTGTCCAATTGTATGAAATCATACTGAAAATAGAATCGGAATTAATGAAACATCCATTGGAGAGCATTGATAACACGCTGCAACAAAAGGTGGTATGATCAAATGTATGATGGCATGTAAGGTGAGATCAAGGTGGTTTGAATGAAAGTACTCCAGTTGTAATCCTGCTCAAAGTTGGAGAATCAAAGTTTAATAGTGCGGAAAAGTTACCTTTCGTCAAGAAAAACTCATGGAAAAAATCCTTTATAAAATCAGTCAATATCTATCATTGACATAAAAAAAAGAAAATGATTGAAAATCTCGCTAGTTTCGATGACAGTGCGAATTGCTTATAACATTAGCTGTGCAGCAATTATTTTTGTAAAAACAAAAGAAAGCGGCTGTATCTCCTTCCCTCCCTTATAGTTCCTTGACTACAATGCGTTGGCGCAGCAAACTTAGAGCTGGCATTTCGCAATATCAGCGAAGGTTGGGTGTAATGTTTCTGGGAAGGACTTTAGTGTACGAAACAGTAACATCATTCTTAGAACATGAGATTTAATGATTCTTGCTAATTTTAGCATCATAGCACTTTCTTTCTACATACCCTAAAGATTTTTCTAGTTAATAATTTTGGACATCATTCTGATATATACCCAAGATACCAAAATAGAGATGTTATCTTAATAACATTTTCCCCCCTTTCTTATTGGCTTGACAAGTAGCACCTTTTTCGCGCTATAAATTTTTAATTGAACAAAAAGTTTGTGCTTTGATGCGTAATATTCGAAAGCCAATGAGTAAAATATAACAATTCTAAGAGATTTTAAAACTTGTGACCTAAGTCTCTGAGCATGAATTCAGTAGATAAATAAGCTCAAAAATACTGCATGTTTTTTTTTAATTACAGTTCTATATAGTCTATACTATTTATATAAAGTTGCTCATATGAAAATGTTTTGTAACGCTTTGGCTCAAAATATACTGAACCGATTTAAATATTTTTATTTTTAAATCAATATATTAGTGCCAATAAAGATAATTGCATATTTATGTTTAGAATTTTTCTTAAAGTTAAATATTCTTTTTAGCATTAAGTTTGAGCAAAACTTTTATAATTTCATTATGAAAAAAAAAAAACAAAGGGGGCGTGCGCGTGCGACGCCTTGGGTATCACTAGTATTATTATAGAAATATTTTCTTTTCTCGTAAGAAAACCAAACAAAAGTTGAAAACATCCTATGAATTTTATGAATGTAATTTTATCTTTTACCTGCGTGGAAATGCGTAGAATTCCAAACTCATTACAGCAAGTAGCACAAATTTAAAGAAAGTAATTTTTTGTTTCACAAATCAGTTCTTACTAGCAACATTTCAATTTTTTAAAATAAATTAAAATTTAAAATACAACAACTGTTTGATAAATTCTTTTGCATTTTATCATATATTTTTGGGCTTTCAGTTATGTTGTTCTTACAGCAAAACCCTTTTGAAATTGAAACTTTCCGCAACGAATTTGACCGCGTCCGTACGTGTTTTAACTCCGACTTCTAACTGAAATTCTCCACAATAACAGGTGAACTTTTTTTTTTTTGTGGGCGCGCTGCTTTACAATTAAATGCCATGGATGGTTTTGCCAATATGTGGTTGTTGTTGTTGCTGTTTTGGTCTGTTGTACCTTCAATATTCAATGGCATAACAGGAAATGAAGGTGGAGAGCGAGCATGCAATAAAAACAATATCAACAGCTGTGCATAAATTACACAAAAAAAGAGAATCATCAAATTTATATTTTAAAATGAGAGTTGTGAGTAAATATTGACCTTCTCATTTGGTTGAATCGAATGAAAAATGGGTGATAAAAAAAAATAACTAAAATTTTATTTAATTTTTGCTTTTAAGGGTAGGACAGTTTCCAAGCACAAAGTTTCCAAAGAAAAAGTTGGAAACGACAAATGATAATGATGATGTTTGGTTGCAAAGGTGAGAGAGCATTAGTTGCCCTTTTGTGATAATCACAGCTGCTCTTTGTGGTATTGTCATGGTGAAAAGTTTTTTTTTTTTAGTTCACAATAAAACAAACTTTTCCAAAGCCCCATATCGGAGAGTTCTCTTTCCAAGCACATTTATGGTATAGCTCAATTCAAATGGAATTTTCAGTTATGCAATAACCAACTGATTTTTATTGATCGCTAACCCATAGCAATTGACCAGTTTTTGTTTGTCCAAGCTGACTGCCTCACACACCCATTTTAGGTAGCCCGCATGTTTGTTTGTTTATTGAACTCTTTTGTGCTGTTATGTTTTTTTATTTGGAATTTAAGTCGCATTTGTCGCAAGTATCCGCACAAAACATGATGAACGCTACATCCGTTCTAATGTTTGGCATTTCACAGTTGAAGAATTCTATATTTGTTGTTGTAATGCCGTTAAGCCTTTGCGCAGTGTTGCCATTTTCAAAATTAAATTTTTTACTTTTTTTTATGGGATGTCGTAATAGCGCAGTGGTTAATGATGGTTTTTCTGATGTCAGAAAAGAGCATATAGAGGCACACGGTGCTAGGACTAATAAGAAAGGTAGTTTCCTTCCTCAATTAGATAGAGTTTCGTCGATAACTTTTTGCGAACATAAAAATTAAAAAAAAAAAATAATATTCGCACAAGTCTTAAACGAGTTCGTTGCCTAAGTCTTTTAAAAATTTGACAAAAATCAATTTATCAAAAAATCCGCAGGCATTTTTGAATTTAACTGACAGCAAAAGGGGGTTAAATGACAAGAGGTATAAAAGTTGAAGTAAAAAACCCAACTACAATTAAAGACACGTTCCAGCCATTAAAAAAAAATCAGCTAAATTAGCGCTAAAGACAGACCAGACGCACACATCATAAGTCGCAATGGAAAATCACTTTAAAAAAATGGAAGAAAAAGAAAAATCGTAATAAATAAAAGAGCAAAAGAAAAAAACTTAAAAATCGATTAGAATTTATGTAGTTTTGTCATTTTACAGTTCACGACGATGATGATGGTTCATAGTGGCAACACCACAAGTGTCACCATTGCCAACAATCAACAGCAACAAAAATAACGCTAATAGTCAACTTAAGCTGATGGCGGCAGGCAGCTTAAAAAAAAATTTCTAGTGCGGAAGCAGCACCAATCGAATGGTCAGCGCATGTTCCATAATTCAATGTAGAAAAAATGCTGGCAAATACTTTGTGTGTGTGCGCGATTAAAAAGTGATTTAAGTGGACGGACTGTATGGAGACAAAACACATTTGTACGACATGAATTGCGGAGTGAAAAATGTTGTTGCTGTTATCTAAAAGACAACAAATTGAAAAATTTGCTCGTAAAACGTAAAATAAAACGAAACGAAATAACGCAAATAAAGTGATTATTTAACCGCAAATAGCAAGCAAAAAATATTTGCGCAAAAAAAAAAGGTGGCATGAGCCACCAATGAAGAAAAAAATTTAAAATTTTTTTTTAAAATTTTTTTAAAAGTTTAAGAAATTAAAGCTTTCTGTTCATAAAAAACGAAAAAAAAGAAAAAAAAGTGGAGAGGTAGCATAACCCCTGGCGCTGGCTCCCTTCAATGCCCCCTAGTTAGGCCACTGATGCTTAGTGCTTATTTTCAAAAGTTTTCAAATCCTTCATGACAGGATATCTAAAAACTTTCCTTCTATGGAATCACTGCCGTACCGTGAACATTTGGCGCCCGGGACAATGAGATACTTTGCCGCCCCCTACACTCTCTTTTTCCAACAAAATAATTTTATTTACTAAATAAAAGGTTCACAAATTAAATAAAATTTGTTGGTTATGCTAAGGACAAAAGAGCAAACAAAAAAGAACAAAACGTCCATTAAATGGAATTTTCTGGTCTGGAGCGCCGAAACGAAGATCAGCCGTCTTGGCCTGGATGGTAGTAGATATTTTAGACGTCCAAAAGGGGCATACTTCCATTTAATGGACGGACAACCTACATGCGTCTTAGCGTCTTTTAGTTTTTATTATTTTTTTGTTCCCAATTAGTTGACTCAGTCAAATTTGAGGTTTGAGCAGAAAATCTCTCATAAAACTTTTTTATGCTATGAACTTAAGTTCAATTATGTTCTTTTTATATTAAGCTTATATGTCCCACATTTATAATATGTATAAATTTTCTGGTACACGTAGAAAAATAAATGAGAAAGACTACCAATAACACATCGAATGATTTCGTTTCCAATTAGTTGTCAACAGCTGTATATGATGTCCAAATTCACCAATCCTTCGTCCAAAAAGTACTTCTGTCACATGTACTTTTTTTCCTCGAAGCCCGCGGTATTCTTTTCGTGATATGGTGAATTACAAATTTTTATTCTATGGGAGGTGACACGCCCACTTGCCTAAGCTTATGCGTTCCGCTAAAAAAGTTTTTCGGTCATATGGTGGTTTTGCTTCTAGTCCTGTGTCATTCCCTTTCAAAACTTTATAATATCATAATTTATATGTTTTTTTTTGTTATATATGGGAGTTGGCACCATGGCAAACACCAAGCACTTTTCGTCAGAATGATGTGAAAATGTTCTATACCATATGGGACTTTAATCGCATTTCACTTGGGAAAGCAAGTTCCTACATTACTTGTATGGCGTTACTCATACGACAGGGTAAACTAAATAAACAATGAAATAAAGTAAAGATCCCTTCCACCAAAGTTTTGCTACTATTTTCACTTTCATATTAAGAAACTTGAAAATTTTCAGTCCACCTTAAATTTTAATCACAAACATAAACGAAAAGCAAAAAAATCATAGTTTTCGAGATATAAGACAAACTACCATTCACTAAAAAAACTGAAATGATTAAATTTATACACAATAACAACAAGCACCACATGTGCTGTCATATTTGACATTTGATTGAACGCTTTTAGTCGCATCAACTCCAACAGGTTGTTACATCGCACCAATCAGACTACGTGATATGATCATGCAACATTTTATGCTGTTTAATTGATGTCATGTTGTGCGCTCATTTGTTTAAAAAATTTAATTTATTTTTTCATTTTGTTTCATTTTATTTTTGCAAACTATTGAATTCACGTTAAATTTTTGCCATTTCTCCATTACACTGTAATTAATTTTGTCATATTTATTGCGCTTTTTATTTAATTGATAAAAAATTAAAAAGTGAATGGCTAAGAAAGTAGTAAAGTATGTAATAGTAATGGTAAAAATACACTTACCTAATAATATTTTGTGTTTGTGTTGTTAGCAAATAAACACCGCCAATGAAGCCAACAACAGCGGTTACACCGACCACGAGATTATTATGAGGAAAACCGAGTAAATGTAATGGTTGCTGCATTTTAAAGCGCTAAAAAAATTGATTTTGCATTTTGACACATTCTTAAATTTTCACTTCAAATTATTCAAAATTTAGCCAAAAACCATATTTTTTCAAAATGAAAATAATTGTTAATTGAATTTATTTGTTCAAAACGTATTTAGAAGTTAATATTTTGTCTTGTAAGAACTTTTTTTCTCTCTTACAAATATTAAGTTTTCGCGTGCAATTTTTATAAAAAATAACGTATTTTATCAGCGACCATAAATGATATTTAGATATTTTTATTTAACATGCAAAAGTAGCAAAAAATACTGAGACATATGTGTCTGAAATTGCATCGCATTTAAGATATCATAACTCAAAGTTCAATAGATTTTCATATATTGCTTAAGAAATTACATGTTATTCATACGACATGTTGAATGAAATCAATTATGAATATCAGAATTATGAATAACCGAAATCTACTGAGTAAACCGTGATAGTTCAACCCAAAGCTGACACTTTAAGCATATTAGCAGATAGCGCTGAATCTGAATTTATGAACAAAAATCTAATGCAAACATAATTCCATATTCAGCTTGGTAGGCTATTGCCAAAAATTGTTCAGAGAAATTTGACGTAACAGACATAAGAAGTCTTTCGCTAGAGATTTCCACAAAAGAGATTATTGCTACTGCTAAGCCCAAATATGAGTGCCATGTATCTTGATCTTCATAGGCTTTCGAAGTTGTAAATTGTTCAACTCGAAAGCACCTCATAATTAATAGCGCATAACGAGGATGCACCCACATGTACCAGATTTCATTACAAAGTATCATCATTTGCATTTTTGGTAGAAGTTTCACACAAATTTCATAAAATCATAACTTCTTAAGCTTAAAGCTTAGGTAGGAAGCGGCCATTAATTAAATTCATTTGTTAGTGTAAAGCACTTCATGGTCGGAAGAAATTACTTCAGCACATGAGAGCTAAGATACATCGCATTAGACATCAAATCATAAGGCTCAAAAAAAAAAAAAACAAAAAAAAAGTTACTCATACGACATGTTAAACAAAACAAATTGAGAACATAATTATAATCAAGGCATTACTTAATGACAATTAAAATTTTGCGTCTCTGATTAGTGGCCATAAATAAAACTAAGGTATAATTATGAAAAACTTTCTGGCTAGATAGGATTACTTGGACAAATGGATTCTTAGTTGAATAGAATTCGAGAAATAATTCTATAAAGTTATAAAAAGAAGTAGACTTGCGAGCCATACAAAAAAATATATCTATTTCATACTTTGCGATACAGAAAAGGTATGCCTGTTGCTTTTGAATATAAATCAATCTTTATTAATTCCTTCGTGAAAGTATGAGAAACATTTGACTTCTATCGCATGCAGCCGTTAATTAAATTTGATTTTTAATATACAGCATTTTATGGTTGAAAAAAATATACAAGCACATAAGGGCTAAGTAGCATCGCACTGGAGATATTAAACATTAAACTAACTATTAAAGTTTACCTTTGACTTAAGAAAATTAAATGTTACTCATACAACATGACTAACAAAATTATAAGAAGCGAAATTTTAGCTACAGTTTTTCCATTAATTAAAGAATTCAAGCAATGATTTTTCAGCATAAAATATGGGTCAAAACCTTTTGCTTATTTAATAACTTCAATCACTTGTATATTGACGATTCTTTTCTTATTTATAGCACTAAAAATTCTGACATCATATTATCATTTTGTGTCAGTTACATTTGCACAATAAAATTTAATTTCTTCATGAACTTGCTCTGATATTTATTGTATTTATTTTTTATTTAAAAATTAATTTTTCTTCTTTACTTTTACCAATCTGCCATAAAAACTCGGCATGTTGTTTTGCGAAATAAAATATTTTTTTTTTGTTTTTACAGACTAAAAACTAATATTTACAATACGACATAATGCGAAATACTATTTGAGATTATTTTTGTGGCTCTTAAATTCTTTCATTCTTAAGCTTTACCAGACGTAAATAGATGTCGTGGAGTACGAGAATCATTTCAAAATTTAACTTAATCGTCGTAATCTACTTAACGATTTTTGGTTTTTCTTTTCCATTATCACTTATCTTTAAGCGAAGAGAGATACGTAATTTTGCGTTCTTGACTCCGTTTGTTATTCCTTATTGTTAGAATTTTTATTGTATTTGGTTAGCGCATTTTTGTTTATATGTTTTATTGACTTTTTGATAAGCTCCAGAGCACTTGAATTCGTATTGAGGGGAGTTTAATGGGCACTTTTTTTGCTTGGTATAATATAAAAGAATATCATATAGTGGCGTGAGCATTTTTTTTCTACACTCAAAAAATTAAATCGAAAAATATTTAAGGAAGAAATTCATTTGAAAAAAAAAAATCTATAGGCATTGGTAAAAAAAAAACACAAATAAAAAAATTGTTCTTATGAAAAAAATCAAACTTTATAAAAATTTTCCTAAAACATTTAAATTTCAGAACATTTGGCAACTCTGCATTGGTCACAGGTTTCATATAAATTATATGGCATAAAATTGCAAAGGAAATTTCAATTTGCTGCTATTCGCGCTAAACATTTTTTCAAATATTCGCATTCATTCACATGATATTATTTTTTTTTTATTTCATGCAATCGAATATAATTATTTTGACAAATACAAAAATACCTAGGCAATAAATAAAAAAAGTAAACAAAAACAACAACAGCAATAAACAAGCGTGAAACAAACACAACTCCATAAACATTTGTAAGTTAATTGAAATGAAATGAAGTAGAAAAGTAGTAATAATAAACATACAGTACTCATTTGATAATGTTAACAGTAGCAAAAATTGATAAAAATTGTGCTATTTCCACGTATGTTGAAAGTTTTCAATAATTTGATTCACATTATCAACGTAATACTGTGTTTGCATGAAAGCGAAACTCTTTATTTTCATTAATTCAAAAAAAAAAAAAAATGTTAGAAACTTGCGCTATTTTCAATTGTAACAAAGACGCATACAATACGAACTTGATTGATCACTTGTGCAAATATGCGATAAAATTAAAAAAAAAAATCATTCAATAAAAGTAACAACACCAATAGACGCTGTTACACAATGATATCGTCAGATCTTTAAAAAAAAAAAAAACATAACGAGTATTGATAGTGACTTTCTTGCTTTCTTCAGCTTTATCATTTAAACAATGGCAACCAATTTGTTTGTTATTAATGATAATGTTTTATGATATCTTAATTGAATTAGCCGCTAAGTCAGCTAAGGAGTCTATGAAAAAAGTTAATTACTTTTGTTTTACAATGCCAATGTCTGTGTTACATCCGCTCTACGTTGCTTTTTACAATACATCATATTTTTACATTTTAATTTTTTAGCTCGTATGAAACACCCTTTTTAATTGTTAATGAGTTATTTCATAATAACTCATTTTGTTATAAAGTGCAGCAAAACAACTTTAATACGGCATTTAGTTCTAAGGAAGTCCCTTCCAAAATGCTCAACTGACTACAATTTTAATCATGTGGTATTTCGTTTTAGCCATAAATACTTATAATTCAAGGCTAAGTGATAAGCTTTAACTTTTAATTTAATTACGAGTAAAATTAAATTGAGTCTACACTGAAAAGAAGTAAAAGTTAAGTTAACATTTAATAAAATAAAATTTATTTATTTATTTATTTATTAGAAATATAATTATAAATAACAATATTACTATGGTACCTAACTCGAGCAAAAAATAAAATTTAAAAATAAATTCTAATGCAAAGGCCGAGCTTAAGCAAAGTTGACCGAAAATAAAAAGAAAAGTTTTTTCGTAGTGTAATGGAAGAAAAAATAATTTAAGTTATTTTACTGAGCTTACTGAGCACAGTTGAGCTTATTTTGCTGCTGAATGGAATCATCAGTGTCCCTTTAGTCGACAATTGAGAGTTTCCTGATATGTTTTCTCACTCATCGACTTAAGGATCACTGATGATGCTAAATGGAATCACCAGTGTCCCTTTAGCTGATAAGTGACAATTTTCTGATATGTTTTCACTCTCATAGACTTAAGGGTCACTGGTGATTCCATTTAGCATCATTCGTGACCCTATAATGATGCTAAATGGAATCATCAGTGACCCATGTTTTCACTCTCATAGACTTAAAGGTCACTGGTGATTCCATTTAGCATCATTCGTGACCCTATAATGACGCTAAATGGAATCACCAGTGATCCTTAAGTCGGTGAGTGAGAAAACATATCGAGAAATTCTCACTCGTCGGCTAAAGGGTCACTGATGATTCGATTTAGCATCATCAGTGACCTTTAAGTCGATGATTGATAAAACATAAAGGTCACTGATGATTCCATTTTGTAATAACTGCGCAAATCATATTATAAGTCGGTTGGGTTTGCTTTGTTTTACATTCTTTTTGAGTTGGCAAAAAATTTATGCAAAACGAAGAACATATCAGGGTAAGAAGTTCTCACACATTGACTTAAGGGTCGCTGATGATTCCATTTAGGAATCGATGAAACTAGTAAGCCCGCTTTTTTTAATTTGTTTTTTTTTTTGCTCTCGTAAATTTACACAGTTAAACAGCAATAAATGTCATAAAATAAGATTTTTATATTTTATGACACTTATTGCTTTATAATAACGTTCGCCTAAATATCGTCTAAAAGTTCAAAACAAATTTTAAGCAATTTTTGAACAATTTCCATTATTGCGAAAACTTTGGTCAGTTTTCTATACATCTTGGTTATTAGAATTTTCCCACTGTAATTCACTTATTTTTGGGATGGTACCAACTGAAAAACACCAAGATCACATGCTTTCATGGATTGCGCAGGCTCTAGCTTAAATTATGGCAAATCACTACTCGAGAATACCACTAGTTACGGAAAATTTTAGAAACCTCGGATGATGCTACACAAAAAGCAACAACATAATCTAGTGCAAAGCCACACCACAAGAGAATACTCGCGGACTGGAATGTAAAAACATTCACACACCTCGAGCAATTAGCAAAGTTCGGAAATGGCCTTAATTAAGAAAATGCGGATCTAATGGAGACGTCCGTATGAAGTACGATGAATGAAAATGGATACACAAAATTGAGTTGCCGTAAGAAACTAAATTTTAATCGCCTAATATACAAACTACTTATGTGTATAATGACATTTACCAGGTTCAGGCCGACAGAAACCAGTGTAGCTAATTTGAAACAAAAAATTATGCCTGGTCTCTGAGTTCAGGTGACAGCTGTTTGAGTTCCGTGCAGTCTGGAAAATGTTTAATGGCGAGAAAATGATCGACAAAGATTTTAGCAAATTAATGTATTCACGAGATTTTTGTCAAAAAATTTCATTAATTATAAATTCAATTGTAAATCATTTGAGATGTTTTATAACTTGAAATTTTCATAACCATTAACTCGTTGAACTGTTTGAGTCACGTAGATAACAAGCGTTCATTATGTAATTCACAATTATCACATGTGAAAAAAAAATATTTCAATGAAATTTTATTGCTGATTTTTGGCAAAATTTTGACTAAATTTTTGTTAATTTAATTAAATTTCTTTTATTATTTACCACTTTAGTCAAACACTAAATATTATTCCGTAAAAGAGTCGATATATTCTCTGCTGTTCGCAGATGAATTCGCACTAGAGAGGCAATATCCAAGGGCAACGCGATATGACGCGCACGCTAAAATAACGTAATGCACAGTTGTTTGCAATTAACCGCGTTAATTAAAATAGTTCGGGGTTAACGAAATTTACTACGCGGTGCGTAACTGTTGTAAATGTAACGTGTAGCGAGGCGGCAAACGAAAAAAATATTAATTGTTTTTAAAACTCTCACAACCCTTTAACGCTCGACATTGAAAATTTCGCGACACCTGGAGGAGTTACGTATTTTTGTGTTACTTTTGTTGTGACCGGACCCTTTATCGCTTGGCGACTACGAAGTTGTGACAACCTGTTGCATTGGGAAAAGCTCTGTCATGCTCTTCTTTTGCTTTATGGCTTTCAAATTTGTGTTAATGAAATTCAAACTTTTTGAGTTATACGCGCATATGAACGTTTTTAAATTTATTTTATTATATTTTGATAGAAAAAAACCTTTTGACTGATGCGTTGCGGTATGTTGTTGTTTTTGTTGTTTATAATGCAGATAATAGTTAAGGTAAATAAAAGTAAAAAAAAACAAAATCATTTGTTTTGTAGAAAATCGCGATAAAGTTTTACGGTTTTTTTGTGTTAAAATTTTGTTTTCTTCTTTCCTGCTTTGTTTCTTGCAAGAGAAAGCTCGCACGTCTCCCACTTGCAAAGCTTTAGTGGAGATTTTTAAGATTCTTATGAACTTTTTTCAAACTTTTGCGGCGCGCGTTATTTCACAGACTTTTAAAGCTTCAAAAGTGTTGTTTTATAACAAAAAAAAAAGTATTATGTTTGAATTAGATTTCTAATTCTTTACATTTTTATTAGAAAAAAAACAATGTTTTTGTCAAGAAAAAAAAAATCAATTTAAATTTAATTTTTTTTAATTTAATCTCGAAATTATTTTTTGTTATTTTTTGAAACGTAACAGAATTACATAAAAGTACGAAAATATTTTTTCAATAATTTTTTTTTATCAATAAAATTTGATATAATAAACTCTTTGCACTTCTTATAAATTTTAATTTATATCTCACAATTTTTGTTTTTAAAATTTTTTTTAATAATTAATTTTTATTTTTGAAAAAACGTAACGAAATTTGATGTTAATATGATAATGTGCGTTTCTTGCAGAAATCTAAAACGTAACTGGTGGGCCTTTGCAAGGCGGCATAACAGCAACCCCTAACAAATTATTGGTTACATGAAGAAGCAGCAGCAAAGCCAGTAGCAGCAGCAGTAAATATTTGACGTAAAATATGACAAGTAGACAGACAATTCGGCACAGACATTGAGCGGATTTTCGTCTCAAATATCATTGCACGCATGCAATACATGAAAGTTAAAGTGACCAGAAGTAATTGTTTTAAATTTCAATTTTGAAAAAGATGAAGTTCAGGAAATGTCATGCGAGTACTGGTGAAGTAAATTTATTTACCACTTTTAATATTTGAATTTATTTTTTAAATTTATTGCCCCTAGCAAAATTATCGCAAACGCCAATTATTACAAAATTGCCCATCTGTTGTAATATTTGAATTACTTTTTAGACATTAATTTTAATCGTAAGCGACAGAAATGTTAAAATTGTTTTGAAAATTAGTAGAGACTCATGTTTAATGAAGTATTGAAAATTATCACATGCGAGAAGTGTTGCAAGATTATTTAAAAAGTAGAGTCTGTCAAATTAAGCAAATCATTTGAATTTCTTATGTGACAATAATATATAGTAAGAGTAGCGTGAGCTACAAAAATATTTTTTAATAATTGAATTTCGTTCTTAATTTAAATTTTAAGCAAAATTATCGTAAGCTACAAAAATTTCGAAATTTGTTTGTAAACCAAGTTCCTTTAATTTTTTTTGCAACAGGTGTTTTTTTTTGAACAACATCGTTCAAAATTAATTTCTCACCAAATTTTCTTTAGCAGCTAAAAAAAAGTCAAATTATCGTTAGCGACAAAAAATTTCAAAAAATAAATTAACATTTATCATCATATTTCATAAATATAATATGTATGCACTTTTCTGATAACAATAATTAATTTTTTAAAAATTATCGCATGCGACAAAAATTTTCAAAATAATTATCGCATGCTATCAAAATTTTCGAATTATTTATCGCATGAGACAAAAATTTTCAAATTAATTAGAAAAGTAATATTGCCTCATATTTAAAGACAAAATTTAAATTTTTATTTTAATATCAATTAATTTCAGCAAAATTATTGTAAGCGTCGTAAATTGCATAATTTCTTTAAGAAGAAATGTTGTTACATTCTTAAAAAAAAAAAAATATAGCAAAATTGTCGTAAGTAATAAAAATTTCGAAATGTATTTGAAAGCCGAAATCTCTTAATAATCTCACGAAATATTTAGTTTTCATTTTCAACCCAATTTTTTTTTTTTTAACAAAATTATCTTAAGCGGCAAAATGTTCAAAGTTCATATTGCCAAAAGATTATAAAATAAACGTAGGCGACAAAATTGCTTAAAATATATAAACGCACAAAATTAGTTATTTTTAGCAAGAGTAAGCAGCAAAAAAAAAAAAAATGTAAGACTTATGTAAAAATTACTCTACTCTACAGTAATTTTACCTTAAAGTTATTTTATAAGTCTCATTTTTATGGGTCTTAAACGTTTCAAAAAAAATTTCAAAAAATGTTCCCATTAAAGTTGTACTTACAAAATAATTTTGAACACTCAATTTATGTCTTATTTAAAGTTTCATGTTATTATGAAATTTTTTTTTTCTTTATTTTAATTCATAATTTTATATAACACGCCACTGCATTACCAATAGCACACACAGCGTCAAGTGGTAGCAAACAACAAGCAGCACGCGCACACAAAGTTGTCAGCTGGAAAAATTATGACAAATTATGAAACGCAGATTATAAGCGACTTTCAAGCGTTTGAATAACTTAAACGTTTTTACAAGCGAAAGAAAAACAATAACTTGTGAAAGAGGAAATAAAAGAAAAATAAGGAAATGCAATAAATAAAAAAAAATCAATAAATTTTAATGTGGCGATAGGAATAGAATATTGTGCACAGAAAAAAAAACCATTAAGAGTTCAATAAACATATTAATTACAAATAAAGAAACAATAAAAAAAAAAATAATAATTTCATTAAACAGATAATGAAGACAATAAAATTAGGTAATATGAACGGAATATTCTTCATTAATATTATTTAATTATTTGTGGTATTTTGACAAGCGCGCACCAGCAAATATTTTCTATAGAAAAATCAAATTATATTACGACAATTGAAAATTTATGACTAATTTTTTTCAAACAAATTAATAAAATTTTTGCAAAATAGCAAAAACTTTTTGTTTTTCAAATAGGTGTATTTTTTGCACAATCCTGGATACGAAGTTTTAGCGAAAATTTACCATGTTAATAAATTTAAACACTTTACTGTTCGAAATATAAATATAAACTGCCGATTTTTACAAAAAAAAATTAAAGTTATTACAACAAATATTTTGTATGTTATACTTTTTAATTTAATTGATCTGAAAACTAAGCCGCCATTATTGCAACAAAATTTGGCATTTTTGTGGATTTTTCTCTATAACTCATTCATTTCTTTGAATTCATTCGCTTTTGATTTGCAAATTATTAATTGCAGTATTTAAATTGAAATTTTCGTTATTATAAATTTTTGCTGTTAAGAAATTTTAGTTTGATCAATTATAATTTTTAACTTCAGTTTAAGATAATTGAATTGACGACAGAGTGCTGCTTATCACCATTATTGACTTAGTGGCAGCTACAAGATGAAAAAAAATTTCATGCGACTTTGACATAGTAATGGGTGATTTTTTTGCTATTTGTTTTTTTAGTGTACATTTTTTTTACATCTTCAGCGTGATTTGTAACAAGTGTTAGCGCCAAAAATGCTCAGTAAAGTTTGCCATTTTACTATAAATAGACTAACAAACAAACAGTGTTTAAAAATCATTGAATTTTACTATCAAAATTCGTGCACTGTGAAAAATGTGTTTTGCAAAAAAGTTTCCTTCAGCGACGAAGCTCATTTTTGGCTCAATGGGTACGCCAACAAACAGAATTGCCGAATTTGATCTAAAGAGTAGCCAGAGACAGTTCAAGAGCTGCCAATGCACATTGAAAAATTTACTGTTTGGTGCGGTTTGTGAGCCAGCGGCATCATTGAACCGTACTTTTTCAAAAATAATGAAAATCGCAACGTCAAAGTCAATGAATGTCAAGAGATGATTACCGACTTTTTTTGCCCAAAATAAAACTTGGTTGACATGTGGTTTCAACAAAACGGTGCCACATGCCACACGGCACGCGAAACCATGGACCTATTGAGAGGTGAGTTTAGTGAGCAATTAATCTCACGTTTTGGAGCAGTCTATTGGCTGCCAAGATCACGAGATTTTACCCTGCTAGAATATTTTTTGTATAGCTACGTGAAGTCACTCGTGTACAGAGACAAGCCAGGCACAATTACAGCTCTTGAAGATAACTCTACAGCTGGCATTGGTGAGATACCGGCAGAAATGCTGGAACAAGTTTGCCAAAATTAGAGTTTACGGATGGACCAGGAGTAGCCGCGGGAAACATTTACATAAAACAATTTTTAAGAAGTAAATGGCAATAATTGGTGTATCGTCTGAAATAAATATTTCATTCATTATTGCACATTTTCTGTGCTTGTCTTAATTTTCAAAAACCAAACGTTTTAAAAATCACCCTAAAAAAATCTCATGCGACTTTAATGTAACAAAATTATTAGCTAAAAGTATTTATACTGGTCTGGAAAATGTTTTTCTTGTTGTTTGTTTTCAAGATATGCTGGGATTGTATATTTCAAAACCGTTAATTTTGGTCGACCTCGCATAGTTTTTTTAAGAACACCAAACAATCTACAAATTTCGGAGAAAAAAAAGATGTCGATATAATTTGAATTGCTTTTTGAAGAGAAAAAAGTTAAATATGTATGGAAAAGTTTAGTGATATACGAAGTTGATAAAATTTGACGATTTCGACATATACAACCACAGACATCTTGAAACCTGAATATTAGTGTTCAGCAACCTCGAATTTGTTTAGTAAATAAATAAATCATTATTTAAGGAACAAATACGTTGAAGACCAGTGTTATCGACATAACTTTAAGCGTTACAACCTGGGGTGTTAAGATGTTTCAGAGGTTTAGAGTCTAAAGATTACACTCCTTTGCAAGCAAAATCTAAGCAAACCAATGAAGTTGGCTTTTCTGATCACATTGTGGAAAGATTACTATTATGCATATAGTAAGTAGCATATTGGCTTAACTGTTTCAATGCCTTTTCAATGACTTTTTTAAGTACTAAATTTGCCACTTCGGATTTTTTTTTGGCTTCGGAGGCATAGAGATTCATTTCTAGAAGGAAGGATTTTGATCTTTTTCCGAATTTCGATTTCTTATATTTTCTACTTGGTATTAAGGAAGAAGTAGCAGAATCTGGTCATGATACATGACTCAGGCACTCACCACTCACTCGCATGTAATTTTACAGAAACTTTTTCAAAGTACATCTAAACTTTTTAGAGATTTGTTAAAATTTTTTTTTGGGATTTTTTTTGTCGACATATTTTTGATTTTGAGATTTTTTTTTTAAGTTTCCCTAATTTACTTGGTCAAATTCCTAAGGAAAAATCATTTGTGTTTTATTTTTATTCTTCAATATTTTTGATGGCAATTGTGAAAGTAAGGTAAGAGATTGTAGGACAAATAAATTTTAAATTAGATGCTCTTTGCCATTAAAATAAATACTATAAAGCTTTGTAGATTTTTCAATCTAAGTCCGGCTCAATTATTTATTAAAAAATCACAATTTTACTGAATGCTTTGACGGTTAATTTTATTGAAGATGTTGAATTTGTTTTTTTGATTACCTACAAGTAAATAGTTATTTATAAAAATCTATTGAAAGTCATTTGTCATTGCACTATGTCACGATTCGCAACTTGCGACTACTGTTCTCTTGGGACATGCATGCATGGGTGAAATTAATAACTATAAATAAAAATGATTAATTTTTAAAAATGATGTATTTTCCATATAAGAATCAATTTCTCATAGAATTCTATTAAAGTTGATTGCAAAATAAAAATCCATTAGAGTTATGCACAAACAGGTTGCATAAAATTGAAGATTAATGCTGTTGACTATTGGAAAAAAATGAATATTTTTATCTTTATACATAATCACTTTTTATGCCAATTCAGTAAAAAAATATTAAGGATGTACAAACAGCATGAAAAAAATTTGCAAATAATTATTATTATTATTATTAGCATTGTAAATTGGAAAAAAAAATTCATTGTAAAAAAATACAAGAAATTATGAAAAATTACGCAAGTAATCAACAGTCAAGTCAACTTAACTCAACGCAGAGCAGAGCAATTGAAATCAACAATTCAACTTAGCAGGCGAACGCAACGCATAAATTAACAGCAACACGAATGGCAAAATTCAAGCGATACAAGATACACATTGGCGGTATCTAATGGATGCAACTGAGAGAGAAACATGCAGCCATTCGTGCACAAATTGAAATTCGAGCGCTTAAAATTTTGGAATTTCTTAAGTTACCAACGACAATATCGGCGGCGTAGACGAATTACACAGAAATGACAGACAGCAAAATTGTCAGCGAAGAGATGAGGTGACAGAATTTGATACATTTAAGCGATTCTTTATGTCTTTAAAAGTTTTTTTTCTTTAATGAATCATAAGCTTCTTAAAATTCAAAAATAAAGATTACCCAAAATTTGTGGCTCGAGGTCCCAAATTTAGATATTTTACCCATTATAGATTTTGGGTGATTTTTTCAAGATAAAGTTTATATAGACGACGCAAACTTTTTGCAGCATTTTATTTCCAGTGAATTCTTGCTGCCTCGAAAATTTGCACAAATTTGCACAAGCATATTGCCAATCTACGAAGTCATTTAATTTAAAATATATAATAATCCAAATATCGATACTTTTTTAACCATCTTCATATTCCCATTGTGGGAAACCCAAAGCTATGACAATGATGACGGTAATCTAGGTATAAACCACACCGATTACTATGGATATTTAGAATTGGCACACTGATGGCGATAAAATGAGGCAGAAATAATCAACAGTGACAGCCACGCTATGACATGAAAACAAAACAAAAAAAAAATCTCAAAAAATGGCGAACAAAAGCCCAGAAACAAAAAAAACTGTGCAGATGATGACTTAAAATTCCAGATCAGTGCGACTGCATGACAAGCCTGTAGACTAGGTTAGGTTAAATGCACAATGTAGATTGGCCAAAATATTAATGCGGATGAAGAGTAGGAGCTGAAAAATGGAAGCAGGTCGTGCAGCAGTGCTATGACAGATTTTGACTGATGAGTTACCCTCCATCAAAGCCAAAGTTTGTTGATAAGGCGTTCAGTTTGGAGTTTTATGGGTGAGGCTGCTTTGGTTAGCAAAGCATGCAGCTGCTGTTGTTGTACATTCATCATTGATGATGATGATGATGATGAAATTGAAAGCTAATTTTTATGTAAACTGTTGTCGCGATGCTTGTTTTCCGATTGTTATTGTGAAAATAAAAAAATAATGAAATAATTTACATTTTATTTTGGTCTTAGAAGATTGTAGGATTAAGAGGATGTTGACAATTGGAAATATGAGTTGAAAAATGTTAAAGGTCTAGTGGCAATTCAAAGTTGGCAAAGCGGTCTAAAAACAGAATTTTTATGCTCGTTGTTTTAGATGAAAATAAAGTTCGCTGCTTGAGTCTTTTTTAAAAAATAATTAGATTTTTAAGAAATATATTTTAAAGAACATATTTAGTTAAATCAATTTTTCTTGATTTTTTGCACAATTCAAACAGAAATCAGTTTGCAATCGCTACAAAACATACAACTCAGCACAAGTTCAACAATTGGAATTGCACCAACATGGCTTCCACTTGGAGATGAATAAACTGCAAACCAACAACTCAGAATGACTCTGTCTGAACTTAGAAGTTGCAACAAACAAAAAACAATAAATGACATCCGTTTGTCAGTGTCAAGTTATGTGCCACAGGTTCTTTGTTTATTGTAAGTACTCGGTACTCAGTGCTTGTCAGAAGCAACTGCGAATGAATTTATCACATTTGAAATTGAGTGTGGAGAGAAAAAATGTGTGATTTTGTTTCAAGAAATTAAACTGTTCAATTAATTAAAAAAATTTATTATATGCATATTGTTTTTGGTTTCCATAAATTTAAAAATATTAGTGGAATTTCTTTTCTTTTAAGTTAGCACGTGGGAACGTTTTGATCCAATTTAAAATAACTTTTATGACATTCCTCTTCGATTGTACTAAAATGCTGTGGAGTACAACTATCTATAGGCAGCAACAATTACTGAATGAAAAAAAAAAAAATTGTAAGCTTAGCGAGTAAAATAATAGTTGCTATGTACGAGTATACATGGCAAGTTGCCTAAGTGCCACTGCTACCTAGTAAATTTTTATTTTGCCTATCGTGCATTTTGAAATGAAAAGAAGGAGAGCTATTTCACGGTCAGGCGGTAAAAACAAATTAATTTGAAAAAAAAAACAAAACGAACAACAACGAGTACTCGTATAATCAGCGAGTAGCAAACTTAGCAACTTGGACGCTTTATACGCGCTTACAATTAGCTTTTTTATATATTATCACTATGTAACACACGCACTGACTGAATAAAAAAAATGGGCGAAATTATGCAAGTGGGTGTGGCATCACATGTAGAAGCAAAATATTGAGCGCACCCATATGAACTCTTTACTTGATATGATGAATTAAAATATTTTCTTTAAAGCAAGGTGCCACACCCACATGCATATGCCAGTTCATCTTTTGACCAGAGAATTTTCTTATCATTTGGTGTTTTGGACGTTTCTAAAGAAGCGCTACAAATTTTGAGTGTCCCCCTTAACCGGACCAAAGGAAGTTCATCCCATTTGAACAAAATAACAATATCGCATGCTTACGAAGTAATCTGGCGCTACCGTAAGAGATTGCCCTTTCGGATGGAACCGGACGGAAGTGCCAGGAAATGCGGCTTCCCAGGGTTTTTGTATTAAAAATGTAGTTTCTACAAGTGTTGTTAATTTGGTGGTTAGTGCCCGAAAACATTTAAGGGAAATTTGAAAGTTTTGATGGTGTTAAGGGCATATTAAAGTTTTCCTCAATATAAACTTTTATTATTAATGCCTTATCTTCCTCATGCAAATCGGTAGAACTTTTTCGAAAATTATTATTAATTAAACTCGAAGGTTCAGCCCCCTGCTCGATTCCTACATCAATGCCCCGCTTTAAAACACCTCGCTTTGCTTGTAGGCTCTGGCCCCGTCCAAACACTTTTTCTGTAACGTGTTTTTTTTGTATAAGAAACAGACAAACAAATAATGTTGTTTTTATTGTAGTGATTCTTCAAACTTCAGATAATGAATTTTCTTTTCTTCGAACTTACACTCGATTTTTATTCCTTCTCTATTGCTGCATTTGACAGAGCAACAAATAATTGACCGTTTGTAAAAATTGTGAAATCTATTCTATTTATATAGAATTTGCTTATATAGAAATGGTTTGTAACGCTTTGGCGCAAAATTTACTGAGTTAATTTTTATTATTTATTTTTTAAAACAACACGTTTGTGCTAAAGAAGGTTATTGCATACTTATTTCTTATAATTTTTAGAGTTAAATATCCTTTTATGAGGATTGAGTTTTAAAAAAATTTAAAAAAAAATTGTCGTTTTATTTTTCGTTGCTTATGCTGCTTCTTGATTTTGTTGTTGTTTTCATTTGTACTATTTGTATTTGGCTTCAAGGTTCAAACAACAAACTCTCTTTCAATTGTTTTTTTGCTATTTTTGGAGAGGGGATATAGAATGAGACGTTAAGAGAGTAATTTCATAATGAAAAAAAAAAAAAAACCACGGGACGTCCGCGTATGAAGCCGCGGGTACCCACTAGTATTTAATTAAAAGTGCGCTTCTCAGAATTTTTGTTCTTTTCTTAAATTTGTTGCTTTGTTTATTCTTGACTTGAACCTTTTTCACGGTTGCATTTAATTTGTCAACTTAATTTCACAATTATTTAACAACTAAAAGTATGCAATGGATTTTTTGTTTCTTTCTTAATTTTGATTTAACTTGATTTTTAATATTTCTACTTCCACTATACGCAAATTTTGTGACAATATTACCAGCAGTTTTTTTTTCTTAGCAAAATGCTACATATACTGAGGGACTAAATATTCTTATATACGCCATGATAAGATAAAATGAAAATAAAATTTAATCTGTAAAGCGTAGACATTGTTGTCGTATGTATCACTTAAGTTTACGGTATTATTCAGCTGTTGCCTAAAGTGTAAACAAAGATAATTTTGGTGAATTTCCATAAATACGCAATTTTCTTGAGTCATAACTAGAGCAATTAGGTAAATATGTAAACAGCTACACAAAGAATCAATGAATTTCGCCGAAAATAGTTAATGAATTTGCACAGGTGTTTCAGAAATTCGGGGGAAAAATTTATAACTTCATAATAAAATTTCTATAGATTAAGCGAAGCTCACTTACCTTAGACGTTCACGCAGCAGCCGATACATTTCTCGATCACGTTCTAGCGCTAAAAGAATACGCTTGAAGTCCTGCAATTGACGAAGTAACTTAACATCGTTGACCTCAACACAAATGCCGCTGTCAAAACTGCAATCGAGCAAAGCCGGACTGCAGCTGCTTTTACCGCTGTCCGTATCGCATTGTTGTTGCGTCGAGTTGCTGCGACTAATATGTGTAATTGCACTCGTGACGGCAGGCGTGGCAGGTGATATTGTTGTAATTTTGGCTGTAGGTATAATCAACGCTATAGACGGAGAGGGCATTTTAGAAGCGATAATGCAGTTCGTTGACATTTTGTGGAATTTTTTCGTTTAGAACTTTTCGATTTATAAAAATTTAAAAATTTTTTAAAATTTTTTTTTTTTTTTAGTTTCAATAAAATTTCACTTAAACTATTTAGCACATTTTCGGTTGAATTAATTTGAATGCTTCAATTAAAAAAATTAGCAAATTTCGTGTTTTTTTTTTGTGGTTTACACGCGCGCTGCGTTGTTTTTACTCGTGAAGTTTTGACCAAAATGCGGCGCCGCTGTTGACAACATTTTTGAGATTAAATTTTTTTCGAGTTTTTTGCGAATTCGTGAAATACTTCTTAGCGCAAAAGTATCTGCTACCGCTGCTGCTTGTACTTTTCGACAGCGTATTTCCTTTTTAATTACTTAACTAATTTTTCTTGTCGTATGTTTTGTTTTTATTTTTTATTATCGTATTTTCAATGTTTTCTGTTTAAAAATAAAGTAACAACTTTTTCTTTTCTTTTTGCTGCTGCTCTTATCAGTTTGCAGATACAATAACTTTTGCTGGTGTTAGTGGCCAAGTTACACGTTGGAGTTTTTTTTTTCGCAATCTGGGTGCTGGTGCTGTAAACAAAATGATAAAAAAGTTAGTTACTTTAAAGAAATTAATTTATTCATGCTGTTGGTATTTGAATTATTTTTTAATCTTTATTGATTTGTTTGCTGTTGCTTTTTAATCGTTTTTTATTGTTCATTAACACAACATTTTTTGAGCAGTAATTTTCCAATTTTTCAAGTTTTGTCAGCGCTAAACAACAAATGAATTTTTTAAGTTGTATTTTTGTTCAAAATTGCACGTTTAAGTGTATCTCACAGTACGACGTTCTACGATCTAACAAAAGCGTTATACAAATGCTAAGCTTATGAAAAAAAAATCAACTGTTTTTGGTTGTTAAAACTTTTCTAGCGTTTGTGTTTTGTAAAAAAAAGCCAACGGACTATTTTATTGTGAAGGGAATTTGATTTAAGAACATTTACGAAATAATGTCAGAAAAATGTTGATGTGAAAATGAACTCAATATTTGGTGTCTGAAAAACATCCCAAAACATAATTGGTTCTTAATAATAATAAAAAAAATGATATTGATAAATGGCTCAAAATCTTCGTTTGATAATGTGTATAACATTTCCATAGTATTGCCCTAACTCTGAAAAATCAAAACTAAAAAGCGCGGTAAAATGTTTCTTTTCACGGTTAATTATTAAAATTGTTTTAAAATTTTCATGGGAGGCATAAAACCTGAATAATATTTATAAAAAACCTAAGATCGCGAATATATTTTTCTTATCACGATTAATTAGCGGTAAATTAATTTCATAATAATTTCATATTAAGTTAAGATAATGAAATTGTATTTTATTAACTTAACTAGCTCAATTATATATTTAGTAATAATTACCAAATCATATTTTTGTTCAAATAAATATTTCACTGTTATTTTCTTGAATTTTGTGAAATTGTTTCTTCTTTGTTGGAATATTCACATTTTACTCTCTCGTTCTCATTCTCAATTTTTCAATATACGTTAAAGGTCTGTATGAGTACACTCGAAACGATCATCATATAAAATTCCGAGTGCTTGAAGTCATAGATCGTTTTATATTCGATTTATTTGCAAGTGCAGCACTCACCTCCCCTGCTTGGTGTATAGATTTGTTTTGATATGTGTTTTTTTTTTTGCACAAGGGCTCGATGGAGTCGCAACGTGGCGAGTGGCTAAATGCTTTTTTCAAGTGCACTCATGCAGACCTCTAATTTAGATTGCAAACAATAACTCGGGACTTATGAAGAATAGTCAAAAATGACAGTAGCTTTATGATAATAGAGTTTAGCTACTACAGCTAATGGCTTTCGTAGCTACTACGCTTGAAGTTCGAGTCAAGTAAAAATCTTATTAAATAGAGTTACTTCGGGTATTGTGATATAGACATTTTTGTATTTTTAATTAAACGTAACTTTTATAGCATATGTAGCTTCTACTTCTTTATGTATTATGGTTTGTTGATGCATTGTGCAGTATATTACGACTTCAGGGCTCTATAATCTGAAGCTATTTCAACGAAATGGAAAAAAAGTCAAGTAACACCCCTTAATGAAATTGGCGGGTAATGTGATATATAGCGTTCTTAAAATGTGATATACTCTAATGAAAAGTATAACAAGCATAAAACAGTAGGAACTAATTTTCGATTCTCTCTCTGGTTGTACAATTATTTAAGGTCTATCATGTTACAAATACCGATAAAATCACGTCGCTACCTTAGATATAAAGCATTTGATGAACGAATTTACTTCGAAAAACACAAAACGAGCTTATGTATTTGCTCTACTCGTATCTGTCAAATGAAATGTTTACTTCTTTCTCATTGTTATTGATTATTGAATATCTGCATTTTTATCATTTTATATATTTCCGAAACCCATATTTGGATGGTTCTTCAGTTCACCAACCGAGTTGTTTCTGTTTCAAAAAACTGTACGTAATAGTAAGCTCATTAAAAGAATTATAGAATTATAGAAAAATAGAAATTATTTTCATTTTTCAAATCAAGTGGACGAAAATTTCTCTAAAAAGTGAACATGTTTTTTTGTAATACAGTGTAGTTCTTGAAGTTTTGTAAAATGATGCTATGCATAGTTAGTAATTCATTACGATTATTACCTCAAATGAAAAATTTTGTTTTTCTGGCTTGAAAATTTTTTCCAATACCCATTTATTGATTATATACTTTTGAATATATGCATATTTCAACATTCCAAAAATTAATTTTTATTATAATAATTTAAGATGTTCTGATCTAATAAAGACTTCCGTAAAATGGGCCGCTAGTTATTTTAAATTTTTTTTAGCGCTTTATTTTTTTTTATCTACCGCAGTGATATCTGTTGAGGCGTATCTCCCATTTTTCCGGTGTATCGTAAAGCATTCTTAACGCATTGTATACGATAAATATTTAACATATTTTCAAGTACGAAGATAATATGAAGTTGAAATTTTGAAGTTGATTGCAATGTTTTTTGCAGCTGCTTAAAAATAAGGTTATTTTTTTTAAAGTTTAGTAAAATTTTGACATGTGTCATTTTTGTTAAAGCCCATTTTAAACTTTTTTTTGTGATGCGTCCTAAGTAAATGCTGACACTACTCTTATGTATGTATGTGCCTTGTGTTGCTTTTATCTTTTATTGTGTTAGCCTGCCTTAGTAATTAGTTGTGTGTTTTGTGATAAAACGTACACATATTACGTGTTACTTCTTTTTAAAGGTTGCTGCTTCAATTATTTTTTCTTAAATTAATTAACGTGTTTGGTTGTTTAGATAATCTTTTGCTTTTTTTTGATTATTTTGGTATTAGATTATGGCTTTAAATGCAAACAAATATTCAATTAATATAAGATTCGCTCAAAAAGTGTTCTTACAAGCAATGACAATATAATAGCATCGTTTCTGGAATCGTTTATCAAGTTTTTGTTTTATTTTTGGCAAATAATTTTTTTGTTTCCAATTAGCTGACTCAGTCAAATCTGACGTTTGAGCAGAAAATCACTCATAAAAATTTTTTATGCTATGAATTTGAATTCAATTATGTTCTGGTTTTTAAGCTAGTATGTCCCACATTTATATTAAGTTTAGTTTTTCTGGTACACACAGAAAAATAAATGAGAAAATATATCAATAACACAACGAATGATTTTGTTTCCAATTAGTTGCCAACAGCTTCTGATGTCGGCAAACTATTTATTCTGGAAATTTGTGCACAATAATTTTTTAAGGAATTGAAAAATCGATACAAGTAGTCCTGATTCTTAAGCAAATGTTTTGGGTGTGGCAATACCCAAACTGGTAAAAACCCCAGTATAACGTTTCAACTTTTGACATAGCGTGGATATTAAAAATAACAAAACTTCTTTATCGCTATTTTTCCCGCTCAACGGCAAACGTGCAAAGTTTTTGCAAATGTAAAATGAAAATTTATATTATTTTTAATAGGAAAACCAAGCAAAAATACAACGCAATATATTGACACACTTATAAAAACAAACTCAGATCGTATCAAAAGATTCGCACATCAAGAAAAAAAAGGAATAGCTTTCAACAATTTGGATAGCATCAATTACTTAGACAGCAAACAGCACGAGAAAACTTCAAATAGCCAAAGGGTGTACCAAACGAAGCGTTACAACTGAAACAAAAAAAAAAAAGCAAAAAAATCGATAGCAATAAAAAAACCCAAAACACGGTCAATTAAATAAACGAATGAAAGGTCGATAAAAAGCAAAAGAAAAAACCCAATAGGCAAGACTTGAGACGAAGACAACCAATAACAAAATCCAATAGTCAGATCAATATACAGATTAGAAAAACAACAACGCCAGCTAGAATTTCTACAAAAAACAAGCGCTAAAAAAAAAAAAATTCGAAACAACCAACACTTAGCGATACATGAACTTCAAACAAAACCGTGGACATCATCGATGGAAACTCTGTTGCTCTGATGGTCACTTCGATAAACATGCCATGGATAACAACAACAAGCGAAAACATTTGCATGAAAATTTTCACGCAAACTTTATTGTATTTTCAGCGTTACCACTTTAAATAACAAAAAATTGAGTGCAAAATAGTTGGCCAACACAAATCTTGCAAATTCATAGCCATTGGAATGCATTACGAATTCAACAAATTAACTTACATGCGAACAGCTGTGTTAACAACTGACTTTAATTAACAAAAAAAAAAGAAATGTTAAATAAATTAAAGAATTTAGCAAAAAAAATATAAAATCTTGACAGTGATGCTACATCAGTGATGAACCAGAAAAAGTTGATTCAACTGTGATGTTTTTTTTTTCTTTGCGTATATTCTGATTAAAATGTCCAAAGCCTTTGGGCTATTGGAATTTTTAAATTTCTAAATGCCAAGTTCTTTGATTTGCCGTTGCTTAGACCTATGAAATTTCAGCTTATAACAAGCATATTTAGTTTCCCGAAATAGCTCATTAATATATTTTTATGCTGCTTAAAATTTCGATTTTTTATTTTCTTCTTTTTTCTTAATTTAAATTCAATCGACTTAACGTTTATTGATTGTCATGTGATGTGTGAAACTCTCACTTGAAAATTTACATTTGAATTGTGCCAAGTTTTCAAGTGGCACCGAAATTGGAAACCTTTACGTTGTTGTTGTTGTTTAAAGATTCTTCCATTATTTGGGTTAAATTTGAACTTTTATCGTTGATTATTCAGTTTTAATTTAATTTTATGTGCCCTTTGGTGTTTTCGTTTTGACACTTGAGAAATCTTAAGAAAAAGTTGGTGGATCAGCGGAATCCTCTTCATAACTTTGTTGACAAAAAAAAAAAAATTTTTTTGTTGGACTTTAATAAATTGCAGTAAAAGTCTAAGTATTTCCACGACCACAGTATGACTTATTTAAAAAAAAAACTAGACATCTTAAGCTATGAAAGTAGCCAGCGTATAGCGTTACAAGCTTACTTTGTGTGCAAATTGTGCAGCGGCTTGTAGAATTTTTTCTTATGAAAAATTGTCTCAAAAAGCGATAGGTTTAAGTAAAGTTGTTCAAGAACTTTCATAAAATATAGACCTAGGGCCGTCTATAAATTACGTGAAACGAAATAAGGGGGAGAGGGGTGTCAACAAAAATCTCATGTCGAATTTTTAATGCAGAGAGTATACATTATTATAGCAGATAACATCTAAAAATTATATGGAAAGTCTCACGGAAGGGAGGGGGAACCAGAACTCACCAAATCTCACCAAGGGGCGACGTCCCTTAACATAATTTGAAATATTATTTGCAATTTTGAGCGAATATTCAACATTTCATTTTGACTTATGATAAATTTTTACAAAGCAAAAAAAAAAAAAATTAAAAATCACCCTAAAAAAATAAACAAATTTTAATTAATAGTTTCTGAAAAATATCACTAAAACGTTGTGTGCATTTCCACCGAAATTGTCATTTTAGCCGACCACGTTTTTATTAGTTTTTTAGGCACACTCTTCAACCATGGTTTTTCTTGAAGTCAAGATTATCTTGAATTAATATTCATGGGGGAACAATTAAAATTCAAAGACTTATTTTTTTATGTGCGTTATATGTTCCAAATCGATGATTTTTTTTAATAACTTTTAAATGAAATACAATTTAATAATAGTGGTGTTCATCTTAAGGCGCAAGTTTACCATTTGTGCAGATAGGCAATTTTAAGCGATGTGTTTCACGAACGCTCCTTCGAATATTTTGTGCAATTTGTGGCAGTTAATTAGCATGTCATTATTTATGAGTGCATCGAAAAGAGAGTGACAAATACAAAATGTGTAAACAATAAATTTTTGCTGAGAGAATCGTATGGGAAAAGAGAGTGACAACAATTGCACAACTAGCAGCACATGTTTGCGCTAACCAAATTATCGTTCAAAAAACTTTCCATACGATTTTTGACAGTTCGTTTGCGAGAGCGCAAAAATGCACAGTTTGCGAGGGTTATGCGCGCTAAGATGAACACCCATGATATATATTTTATTGAATGGTTTCATGGCCTTAAGAATAATGCAGGGTACCAACATCGGTCAGACGCGGCTAGAGTTATCAGGTTTAATCGCATTTACAAAATATGTTTAAAATTTACAGTATTCTTTAAAATGCAGACAAACATTAAGACTTACCTACAATTTTTTTTTTTCGAAAAAACTTAAATGCATTAATTACCTAGCGAACGATTGCAACATCGATCAGATCGGGCTAGAGGTCCTAGAGGTAAGAAAAAAAAATATCTGCATCGACATGGAACATTAAACGCACCCTGTACTAATAACAATGATAATAGTATACCAGCGCAACAGCCCATATTGGGCCTACGTTTCTTCAGAATGCTATATACCATAGATGGGCAAAATTTTAGAAGCAGGATCTACGTATAAAAACAGAAAAAGCCCTATCATAAATTCAATCTCGATAGCAAAAAAAAAAAAAAAAACACAGCAATAAATCAAAAGTCAATTCAAAGCATCAAGCAAGAACAAAATTAGTGTAGAAATAAAAGTACACTGATCAAACAAAACCAGAGAAGCTGTCCTCAATGTGCTCATTGTTGTTTCCTTGTTCACTCGCTTCGGTTTTTTTGTAAAAAGGAGTGTAAAAAAAAGTCACGACGATAAAAATGTGCGTAGCAGTGGTAAGTGCATGTGTTTGTGGTATTGGTTATTTTTCTTAAGAAAAACGAAGTGTTTGTTATAAAGAGCTAAAATTGACTCAATTTTGTTACTTTGCCCACCTATGTATTTTCATGTAGGATCTAAACGGCTTTAGCTGAGAAAGATTTTCATGGAAAATTATGTTCTGGAAGCATTGCCAGTGAAGATTTGAAACACAAGTGACTAGCTTAATATACAGCATTTTCAGTATAATAGGCGCATTTTCCAACAATTGATACAGTACAGTTTTTTTTGGATTTGGGTCTAAATTTTACTTGGGAGAGGCGTAATTCTAATAATTTTAAGAAAAAACTGCTTTTTCTCAGCTATGACAGAAATGAAATTAAAAATAATTATATCATAGAGTTTATGGGGTTCTTTAAACTTAATGAATCAACTACAGAATTATCGGTGTTTATTAAGTATATACGTTTCTAGATCCAATTTCCAGTGCCTTAAGTTGTTTGGCACCTTCGATTCATTTTAAAAAATCTTAAAAGTTTTCTTTGGCTTATGAATTCTTTCGATATAATTTCATTTTTTTGTTTGGTCCCTGAAAAACCCTCAAGAAAACCCCACAAGAAAAGCACGAAAAATAATGAGTTGTAGAATACAATCACTTTGGATATCAAGAGCTATCACAAACATCATTGTCTAGGAAAATGTTAAAGAAAGCTATTTTTCTACTTAAAATGTGTATTTCATTTACCGTACCATAAAACGTAAATGCATTTGTATAAGGGTTTTTCTAAGTAAACTTTGACTTGCCACTGAAATTACAAAAGTTTTCAGTTTCTTATCATATTATTGTTTAACATTAAGTCTACCTTAAAAATTGTCTGCATAAAAATCACACAAAATTTGTTAAACCACTTAAAAAAATATTAAAAATTTAATTGCCAAAACTTAAAATCGAATTTTTTATGACCAATCGATAATTGCAGCGTTTCAATCAATCAATGCTGCTGACTTGGTACGTACCTACTTCCTTTTAAAATGTAATTTCGATAAAAATTTGAAAAGCAAACACCACTTTTGTAAGTGCAAAGAAAAATGTAGAAAAAAATTATTAAATAATTACAACACAGCAAAAATGCCAATCTATACAACAATAGCAACAGCAACAAAAATTAAATAAAAAAAGAAAAAAAAAATAAAAAAATTCAACAGATTTGAAAGTCGCCGCCGCATTTGGTTATTGAAAAAACAAAACATGGCATCATCATCATCATCATCGCCATCGTTGGGGAGTCAAGTCAAGTGCAAGCAGCAACGACTTAACTCACGCGCCATTCATCTTGCCACCATCACTGGCAACAGCAACAGCATTATCACTAGCAACATTCATCACTGGTTTCCTCAACACAAAATTGGTTATATAATCATTGTTGGTGCTCTGATTACTCAATTATTCGCTCGTGTTTGAGGGTAAAACACTAGGAAAAAAAAACCAGCAACAATTGGAAGCTGCAGGAAATTACATGAAAATGTAACAGAAAGCTGAAGTTGGTTGGTAATGTGAGTTCATTATCGGGAAGTTCATAGAACAAAGAAGATTTAGTTAGAAAGAGTAGCCAAAGTCAGTTTTCAGTGGTTTTCTTTGCATTGTTTTCTATTTTTTTTTTTTTTAAATAAATACACGTTATGTTTACTTTTTTCTTAAAAAATGTAGGAAAATTCTAAAAGTTTTCGCAATATTGCGAAAAAATTGCATGCGATAACATGAATGTACTGCAGTATGCTATCTTTGCATTTTTTTCTTTTTTTTTTTAACTAAATAAATATACGTTATGTTTACTTTTTTTAAGAAACTTATCAATATTCTTCAAAGTTTTGCAATGTTGCGAAAAAAATCGCATGCGATAACATGAATGTACTGCAGAATGGTATTGCCTGAAGACATTCTAGAAAATGAAGATATCATGCGTTAAAGCGCATGTTTGTTATTGGTTGACTTTCTTGGGGAAATTAAAATGGAGCACACTGTGCAAGTAGTAATATGCATATTAAAAGGACTTATAGAATTTTTAAAAACTTAAAAATTCAAATCACTAATTTAAAAAAAAAAATGGCAACTTCTTTAATTTTATTTTTCTCAATATACGAAAAATCCAGAAATCATTTAAAAAGTATTTTTAATTTTTAATATGAAATAAGTTCATATTAATGGTAAAGTTAATACTTTAAAACTAAGTATCATTAATCATTTGACACAAATTACTGAAGATTTTTTAATTGCTGTAATTTTCCTTTCTTTTCTTTAAATATATACTAAGAAGTTGGCCAGATTTTATGTATTTTATAGTTTTGTTCTTGTCTCTTTTAATTGCTTAAAATTTTTATGTTTTCGCTCATTAGGCAATATCTCTCGGACAGCGAATATTTCGCTGCTGATTCTTAAAAAATATTTGCATATAATTAAAAAGACATGATTAACTACTAGTATTAAAAAAATGTAATTTAATTTTGCAGCAAAAATCTTTTCTTAAGATTTTTACGGCCAAAAGGTAAGAAAAAAAAATTAATTTCTTCATGCGCATGTCAATTAAAATTTCATATCAATTTTTTATGGCAACGTCTTTATTATGTTGGACCAATTTATTTTTTGTATTTTTTATTATAAGGCAGAGCATCTGCTTTAAATTGTCAGCATCACTAATTGTTATTAATTTGTTGGAGTTTATTTGAGGTTAAAGGGTTAATAACATAAAACAGGTAGTTGTTAGCAAAGTGTACGAAATTGAAAAAAATTATTGTTCGGAAATTTTGGAAATATTTATCTTGATGATGATCTGGACTTATAGCAACAATTTGAGCCCTTAATTTACAAAACGATAAATTAAAAAAAAAAAAGTTCTCTCAACACAGCGAGTTAATACGACACACCATAGCGTATGTTAATTGAAGTTGATTTAATTAAAGTTCGCCAACAAAAAATAAATTACAAACAGCTGCAAAAAGTAACTTTTCCAGTTTTAGTTCCTCTTAATAAAACTTTTATCTATGTTACAAATTGTGCTAAATGCAGTCAGAGTGCCCATTGTACTGCGATATTAAAAAAAAAAAACCATTAATTGTCGTAATAAAAACTGCAGTGCAATGACTTTGCGTTTGATATTCAATTGAATAAAATTCTATATTGATGGCTCATAAAAGATACTTAGTTTTTTTTATGGATTTTTTATCTTTCAGTTAAAGTCAAATAAAACCGTTATTGAGAGAGTGCGCAGTTATTTTTGTCGAAAAGAAAAATGTCATGTAACATTAATCATTTCTTATGCTTTTTATTTTGTAATTAATTTCTTGCGCGCATTTGATCCACTGACAACACACAAATTGATCACATTGATCTTTTGATGTCTAATTTGTAAAATCTTATGTTCAATGAAAATTACTTAATTTATTTAATTATAAGAAAATTAAAAAAATTATGTTTAAAGTTAATAACCATGGCCCAAAAATCGTTAAACAAATTTGACTTTACCTTTAAAGAAAAAGAAACTATTGTGCAGTTTTAAGTTACAAAAATAAACTGATTGTCGTCTGTTCCGGTCGCAAATTATGCGCTCTCGCTGTTTAATTTGCAACAAAGCGATTTCTAATGAGGTCTCGTTGCCTTGTAGTGTTTGCAATGGTCGGTGCCATAAGTCGTGTATGGGTGTTGACAACAATTCATTCGAAGTCTTAAATAATTATCCCAATTTCGTTTTTAATTGCGATAAATGCGTAATCAGTTCAGTAAACTTGTGCGAAATTGTTTCCAAATTAGTGTTGGAAGTTAAAGAACTAAAAGCCTTAATAAGTCAAATATCGAGCTTTCCTAGTAAGAGTGATGATGTTAAGAGCAAATTGAACTCTTCAAATAATTCTTATAACGATGCTGTTTTGAAATGCTCTTCATCGTTAAGTTCATCGACCTTAACGTTAAAAACGCCAAATAATGCTAAAAAGTCATCATCACCCAGTGCATTTGTTGATCTCGTTGATGTGCCAAATGCTAAGTCATCAAGTCATGCTGCTATTGAGAATGCTAATATAACTGGATCACGCTCTCATTCTAATACTCTCTCAAGTAAGGGTTCTGTTGTGGACGCTGCAATTACTAATAATTGCTCTTTGCCTAATTCGTCCGTTGATGCTGCTTCTGCTGAAGATGTTGCTGTGAAATTGTCTCAGTTGTATTCTGCTTTACCCAGTACGTCTTCATCTGGTGTTTCATATGCCAGTGCTGCTGCTGCTGTTAATGATGTATTGGGTGATATCGATGCTAATTTAAATGAGCCGTTACCAGTGGTCTCAAATGATGTGTGGAGTACGGTGAGAAATAAAAAGAGCAGAAATAAAAATAAAAAGAGCTGAGGTAAAGTTAGTAAAGTTGACAACGACATCATCGTCGGTAGTAATGACAATGACGAGCTTGATGTGGCTGCACCTCAGAGAGTCTTACACCTCTCTTCATTTAAAAGCTCTGTAACTGCTGATAATGTGTTAGATTATATCTCTTCGCATACTAACATAAGTAAGAATAATTTTAGTTGTTATCGACTCGTGAAGCAAGGTGTAGATGAGTCAAAATTAAAGAGAGTCAGTTTTAAATTAATTGTAGAAAGCAGTGACTATTCTAAAGTTTTTAATTCTGAGATTTGGCCTGCTAACGTTCGTGTTCGGCCTTTCTCTTTTTTATTGAAGGTAGGAGGAACTCTAACGAATCTTTAGTTGAGAGCAAGCTACATTCTTCGTCATTTTTATTGGATGCAGAATCACCAGCTCGCATTTTATCGTCTGACATAACATTACATTTGCATTTGCCAACACCAAATGTTTTGCAGTCTATACCGCTGTTACAATCATCGTCATTTGCTAATTCTCATACTGTTTTGTTACCAAAGCTTGCATCGCAAGCATCAGAAACAAATTATGATAACTCTCATATTCAAAACAAATCTTATTTATTGTACTATCAGAATGTAGGTGGTATTCGAACTAAATGCTCACAGTTTCTTTTATCTATGTCTCTACAAGAGTATGACGTTGTTGTAATAACTGAGACTTGGCTCCATAATCACATATATAGTGCAGAATTATTTGGTAATTTTTATAATGTATACCGTACAGATCGTTGTCCGATCTCATCTGGACGTGAAAAAGGGGGAGGTGTATTAATTGCTGTGAAGTCTGTGTTAAATAGTCAATTGGTTACATTGCCTAATAATACTGGGATAGTAGAACAAATATGTGTGCGTGTAGATTTTGTTGGAAATAAATCAATTTACTATTTAAGTTCTTATATACCTCCATGTAGTTCTTATGAGTTGTATAAGAACCATGTTGATAATATTAGTTATGTTTCAAATTTAATAAATTCTGAGCAACATATGTTTGTTTTAGGTGACTTTAATCTTGGAAATATTTGCTGGCTTTTGGATGGTAAAGACTTATTACCCTCCAACTTTAAATCTGACATTGAATTGCTAGTGGTTAGTTTTTTCCTTTCAAATGGCTTTAATCAGCTGAATTACATAAAAAATGATTTAGGTAGAATTTTAGACCTAATATTTATCACAAATGATATAAAAGTATCGTGTGAGCCTAATTTATCTCCTATCTCTAAAAATAGTATTCACCATAAAGCTCTTACTTTGAATTTTGAATTTTATGAGTTCAGTATTGCGGATTCAGGATCCTCTGCGGTTTTTGATTTTTCAAAAGGGAATTATTTAGAATTAAATAATTACTTAAACTTATGCAATTGGTCTCTAATTGATTCCTGTGATGATCCAGATGCAGTTTATAAGCACATTATTGAAATGTTCTCTTTAGCAATTACCCGTTTTATTCCATTGAAAACAATCGTTACCAAAAATAAGCCACCTTGGTTCAATGCAAGGCTTTCGCATTTGAAAAATATTAAGAATAAAGCCTTTAAAATGTTTAAGAGATCAAAATGTATATCTGATCAATTGCATTATTTGAAATTGCGTAAAGAATTTGATTTCTTACATAAATTCTTATATAGCCAATATATTTTTAAAATGGAAACTCAGTTAAAGTTAAATCCAAAATCTTTTTGGAACTATTTAAACACTAAGCGTAAAACGAATGGTTTTCCAACGAGTATGAAACTTGAAAATTTCAAATCATATAATACGCTTGAGTCTTGTAACTTGTTTGCAAAATTTTTTCAGGATGTATATGAAAACTATGATAGTTTGACTGCGACAGAGGGTGTTAGTTTTGATGCCTATGATTTAGATCAAATAAATTGTTTTATAGTTAATGAAGAGGAAGTTTCTCATTGTATTTTGGGACTGAAACCGAGTTTTAAGCAAGATAATGATGGCCTGTCATCAATGTTTTTTAAAAATTGTGTGAACAATATTAAAAAACCCATAACCTACCTTTTTAATTCCTGTTTTAAGCATGGTAAATTTCTTGACTGTTGGAAAGTTTGCCATGTTATGCCTATATTTAAATCTGGTGATCGCAGCAACATATGTAATTATAGAGCCATTGTTAAGCAGTCATTATTTGCTAAATTATTTGACCAAATTATTAAGAATAAATTATTTGCTCATGTAAAGGATGTAATTTGTGAAGAACAACACGGGTTTACTTCTGGAAAATCTTCAAGCACTAATTTGATACTGATTTCGAACTATATTGTACGGGCTATGGTTGATCATAGTCAGTTGGATATTGTATACACTGACTTTTCGAAAGCTTTCGACAAAGTTGATCACTCAATATTGTTATTTAAGCTAAGAAAATATGGTTTGTCTGATTTGCTTATAAAATTCTTTAAAAGTTATCTTGATAATCGTAAACTATTTGTTAAAATTGATTTCACTGTCTCGAAAATTGCAATTAATGCGTCCTCTGGCATTCCGCAAGGTACGCACTGCGGTCCGCTTTTGTTTTTAATTTTTATTAATGATTTACCAAATATTTTAAAATATTCCAAGTGTCTGATGTTTGCTGATGATGTCAAATTGTTTTTGAAAGTTTCTAATATTTCAAGTTGTCATTTGTTACAGAATGATTTATTACGTTTTATTCAGTGGTGTTCATCCAATAATCTTAAATTAAATATTACCAAATGTTGTGTTATGTCATTCACTAAGTGTGTCAAACCTATTATTTTCGAATACTCGATAAATAATTGCATATTAGTTAGAAAGCAAGAAAATAAGGACCTAGGTGTGATTTTTGATACCAAGTTCAATTTCAAATCTCACTATGATTATATTGTATCAAAAGCTTATGCTATGTTAGGTTTTATAAAAAGAAATTCGGACAGTTTTAAGGACCCAATGACAGTGAAAGCTCTTTATGTTTCTTTGGTCAGAAGTATTTTAGAGTACTGTTCAATTATTTGGGATCCATTTTATGATGAACATTCAAATCGTATTGAAAAAATACAAAAACGTTTTTCTAAGATTGCATTATATAGATTGCGTTGGCCGGATGGTATTCCGTCTTATGATGCAAGGCGTAAATTGCTTGGGTTGCAATCTTTAAAAGATAGGCGCATATATAGTTCCTTATTATTTGTTCATAATGTTTTGTCAGATAAAATTAAATGTCAGGAAATTTCTAATTTATTTGTTTTATATGTTCCTAATAGAAATTTAAGACTTAATCGTTTATTCGAAGACCAAGTTCATAGAACTAATTATGCAATAAATGAACCTATTGCAAGGTGTATTCGTATGTCTAACCAATTTTCACATTTGTTAAATTTTAATGTAAGCTTATACTTTTTTAAATTAAATTTATTTATTCTTTTTAATTAACTAATTTTTAAATAGTCTGTAAGATTAAATCTGTAGACCGTAATAAATAAATAATAATAATAATAATAATAAATAATTTCGTGATTATTTAATTAAAGAATTAATATGCGAATTTAACTGTTTAGGGGATATTTCATATCAAATCGTATGAAGCGAATATGGTGGATTTTAAAGGCAACATACGACAGAAGTTTGTATGGCCATCGCGGAGTTTGTGCTTGCTATATAATAGTCTAAGCCATAGGTGGGCAAAATTTTTGTAAGCAGGAGCTACTTACAACAAAAACAATAAAAACAACAACAACATCAACAGAAAAAAAAACCCAGCATAAATTCGATCCCGATAGCGAAAAAAAAGTTCAGCAAAAAACCAAGAGCTAATTCCAAGAATCACGTCATTAACAACATGAGTGTAGAAATAAAACTACACTGATAAAACGAAACAAGAGAAGCTATCCTCATTGTGTGCATTGTTGTTTTCTTGTTCTCGGTAGCTACGGTTTTTTTTGTTTTTTTCTGAATGATGCAACAAAAAAAAAATGGACTTATGCTGTCCTATGAGATGCTTGCAAACTTTAGCGTAAGGATTTATTCGATACTATTATTTGAATAAATAAAAATGTTCTTAGCAGTGGTGAGTGTATGTGTTTGTTGTTTTGGTTAATTTTCTTTAAAAAAAACGGCTTGTTTCTCATAATGAGCCACAAATAGCTCATTTTTCGTTTTATGCCCACCCATGGTCTAATCGATCGGAAGAAAACAAATCAAATTGTGACATTTTTGCAACACATTACAAAATGTGAGCTGTGATTCTAGAGCTCTTAAGTTTTTATTTCATACATTTTTTTTTGCAAAAAACTTTTTAGAAAGAGTGCAACTGAAGTGCATACACTGTATCAGTTCGTCAAATTTTCTTAGTAACAGAAATGAATTGAAATCTTAACACAAACTATTAAAGCCAATCTTAGTTTCAGTTCTGCATGCCTTATACAACACTGTACTAAAAACATAAATAGCTCATGCCTTCCTTCCATTTAAAATAATTAAAATTCATTCATGTTTTATTCATTCAACATTCAAAGCATAATTTTAGCATGACACCCTTTTGGACCTGCCTTAACAATTTCATTGGATTTGTTTCACACCAATTTTCGCATTGCTGTAGTTAAGGCAAAGAGCTGATTAAAATTTATTATTGACCCATATAAAGTTGAATGCCAGGCTTGTTACGAGTGCTTATCATGTAAATTAAATCATTTCATTTTATGATTTTTTTTGTTTTCAACGTGAGATTTTTTGCCACAAGTCAATTGAATGCAATTTAATTGCTGGAATTTGATTTGCATGAAATCGAATTGTAATTGCATATAATTGCTGTATAACGATAGAATCATTTTATGATTTAAAAAAAAAGTTAAACCTTTATTTTTAATTGTTTGAAATTTGAAATTCGATTCAAAATTTATAAGAGAAACTTTAAAAACCAAATTGATATTTACATCATGCATATGAATATTACAAATATCTACAACATGCTGTGTAACTGCGATAAAAAAGTAAAGTAGTTCACACGTTTACTCCCATATTGCAATGGAAAACTACAAAAAAACACTTGGCATTGAATATGAAATAAAGAAAAAGTACTTTAACGATAAAAAATGTCAATAGCAAAGTTAATTTATTTGAAACAATTGGCACATTGCATGAATATTTTAAGCCTTTGGCAAAAACTCAGTGACTAATTGGATTATTAGGTTTAGTAGATAAGAAAAAAATTTAAAAAAAAATTAAGAAAAAATTAAAAAAAAAGCAAAATGTCAGTATAGCGAAATTTAATTTAGAACAAATTCAATTCGAAAATCGCTTGAAGAAAATTAAGCATTAAAATGCATGCCAACCGGTAGTAATTAAACGTGATTTTTCCAAAAAAAAAAAAGGAAGAAACGTAAGCATGGATTTGTGACAAAAAAAAAAAAACATTAAGAGTCACAAAATATTAGATATATAAAAGTAATTCATAATGAATGACTCAATAATTCATGAAATATTTATTAAACAGATTTGATATTTTTCAAATTCAAATGGACAAGTCATCAAAAATCGATAGTACTTTCTATTTGGTTGTTTTATTATAAAAATTCTTAGATATTTTGTTTTTAATAAAAATAAGCATTTACCTATTAAAATTAATCATATTTCTAGAAACGTGAAAAACCATAAATAATTCACAATGATTTCTTTAAATCTTAAAGAAATTCTATGCCTCATGTGATATACTTATTTAATATTTCTAATATGCTAATAATATTCTGAAAATAAATCTCTTGTAATTTTTGAAAAATTTTTTTTTGCTATGATTCATGAAATTTTTTTCTTAGAATAATATAAGTTTTTTCTATTTAGAAATAAAGTTTTTAGTTACATTAAAAATTTTAGGTCTGCTGAATTTTTTTTGTAAAAATCGCATGAGAGTTTTTGGCTAAGTCTCATGAAATAAAGTTTTTAATACTTCCAGTAATATGAGATATTGTAAATTTCATGTAATATATTAAAATATGATGAATTCCTATCTCACAACTTTTTCATAATTTTTTCAATAAATCGTTGCGAGTTAAGTCGCGTGCAATTTTTAAAAACTTTTCAAAAATATTTTAGTTAAGCTTAGTGACATGCTATTAAAATTTTCTAGTTAAAAATTCAATTGGTTTAAGTTTTAGTTATATGAAAAATTTTAAATCGCTTAAGATTTCTGCTATTAAAGTTTCATTAAAGTTTTTTGTTTAGTCTCATGAGATAGTTTTGGAAAATAATCAAAATTTCTAATTAAAAACTTATTTATTGTAATTACAGTAACACGAAAGTTTTTAAAACTCTTGAGATTTTGTGTAACTTTCATGAGATTTTTGAAGAGCTTAGAAATTTTGACATAAAAAAGTTGTTGTTTTAATTCTTACGTGTTTTAAAGGGACATTTTGAGCTGTTTTGAATTTATAACTAAGCTTTGGGTTATTATTTGTATAAAAAATATTCAGTTCTAAATTTTTTCTAACAATTGTTTTTTTTTTTTAAATACATATAAATTAAAGTATAATATAAATATATGATGCTTACCTTTCTTTTCTACAATACGTTCTGATGCTGATTCTTGATGCTCATTAAGTAAATTATAATTGTTCTTATTTCTCTTTCATTTACATAAAGAAAAAATGTTGCACAAGAAAACACAAGAAATATTCATAAATAAAACACTGACAGAATTTTCTCATAGCTCAACACGTTTTACAGTAAATTCGTGCAAGAATGCAAGATATAAAAGCAGAAAAACTAAAATAAAAACAAAAAAGATTTGTAACTCGTTGCGGAAGATTAACAATAAAATAAATAAGAAAAAAATTACAAGAAAGACACAAAAAAAATTCGCATGAATTTTCAAAAAAAAAACTATGTTTCGGCAATGGTTGTTGCTGTTAATGTTGTTGCTGATTTATTTTGTATTTTTTGCTGTTACTGATGTAGTTCATTTGCAATTTTTAACATTTTTACACAATTTATTTGCTGCAGTCTTTGTTTTATTTAGCACAAGTAACGACGATGGTGTCACAAGAAAAAATCATTACGAAAGTAAGCCAACTAAACATACATTTAAAGCAGCATTAAACATTTAATCTAATTTTTTTAATTTTTATCTGCTTTACTTTTAAAGGAAAAGTAATCTTGCACTGTTATAGTAATAGATAAATTATTAAGTCGTTTTATTAATGCGACATTGTTCAAATTGTTACATAAACTTATACTACATCTGTAGGCTCTAAATCGAAATTTATTTTAAAAAATTCCCTAAAGTATTAAGTCTTTCATACACCAATAGTGTTGTAGAAAGCCAAGACATGATATAAATGCGTTTTTAAACAGCTGAGAAAATTTATCTAATTTTATTTGGGATTTGAAGAACTATGTAAAGGTTCTGAAATGAGTATAAAAAGTTTTCAACGAATTTATGAAAATTCAATTTTTGATGTTTATTACTTTTTTAATTCTTCATAAAATTTTAGAAATATCGCCAAAGTTTTTATTTTAGTGTCAGCAATAAATATAAAAGACCGTAAAGTCTCACGATATTTTTAAGAAGTTCAAGTTATATTAAGCTTCATGAGAGTTCAAAGAATTTTTTAAAAAATCTCATGTAATATTTCAAAAAGTGAGTGCCAGCAATAAATATGAACCACCATAAAATCTCATGACATTTTTTAAAAGTTCTAGCCATTTATATTAAGCCTCATGAGAATTCAAATCAATTTTTAAAAAATCCCATGGAATTATTCAAAAAGTGAACTAAAATTTTTCAAATTTTTAAAATTTCTCAGTTCTACTCTTGAAGGAGTTGTCAAATCTTGGACTCACAGAATGGTCGATTTAAGAACTAGTCGTGGGCAACATTTGAATTAAATAATTTTTAAAAATTGAGTTGTAGGAACCGAACTATCATTCCAAATAAAAAAATTGCATCAATGCATTGATTTTTGTGTATTTTATTTAGAAAGCAGAGTAGGAAGCTCTTATTGGATCACCCATTAGTTACAGTGGTTTTCTAGAATCCTTTGCTTGCAAATCATTATGAAAATGAGCGAGGTTCAATTATATGAATTGGCCAATATACATAATAATAAGCTCTTTTCGCCAGTTGTTTCAGAAATTAGCTTCCGTAAAAAAAGCATTGAAAATGACTGTCTGGCTGTAACTTGGGGAAATATATGCCCACATGGCATAAAAACCAAAATTTTAAAATCGCAATTAAAGGTTTTCTCGAATTTCTTATAAAAAAACGGTCGAACAAAATCGTAAAAGATTCAATTGAAGTACTAAATGAAACCACCGAAATTCGAAAATTTAACGTTTTCGAAGACTTTCATTTAAAGTTTACTTTTTATGCAAAGTATCATTTGTATCGGATTTTGATGGGCAGAAAAACAGACCAACTAAAGGCCATCGAAAATTTATCAAATTGAGCATAATTCCTTCGTTATAAGTGAAAATGATCGAAGTTTACTTTCGAGAGAAACGATAAAAATCAGCTCAGCTGTTTAGATGTGCAAATGTCCTGTAACTGACGGAGTCAGTCACGTGACGCAATCTTTGCCATTTTGTGTGATAATGACTAGTTTTCATGTTATCTTTCTTGATCTTCAACTATCCCATATCAGGGAAGATATCACATGCTATAAAAACAGTAAATGTATGCTATTCACTCTCGCAGTCTCCAAGCGCATTAGGTTCTGTTCGAGTGCTTTTTCTTTCTTACAAAAATTTGATTTGATATCCCTGATATGGGATCAAAAAAGATAAAATGAAAACGCCACTTAAAATGTGTTTTAATTTTAACAACGAGTACTAATCGTCAATTTTTCCGTCGTCTGCTACAATTGTGTTTAGGGCATTAAGCCGAAAATGTCGCAAAATTTCTTTTGTTTTTAAATTTAGTTATAAGAGTCGTGTTTGGTATTAAAAGAAAAGAGAAACTGGAAATTTTCTAATAAAAAATGAAACATTAAAAATTTTATTTTATGTTTCATGTTGAACATTTTGTAAAACTTGTCTTTTATTAAAATAAATGCCATTAAATGCAGCACTTGCTACTTAAATTTAATGAAATTTTTGTAATGTTCGCTATCGAACAACTTTTAAGTCGAATATTTTACTTCCAGTTTAAGCGAATATACGAGTAGTAGTTACAATTATAAAAATGTCAATATAATTCGTAAATTAAATATAATTTTTTAATTTTTGGTTCCATGAAGAAGATATTTCATCCAAAAAATTAAAATCTCATGCGATTTTCTACTTTCTTAGTCTTTCGTTAGAAGTTTCGGGCTTAAATTTTATTTCATTTAAATTCTTCACTATAAAGCGCTTATAATTTTGATTGTTGTTGTTGTTTTTTTCATTTTCATTTTACACAAATTTATTTGACATTGACATCTGCCACAAGGTTCTGACACTTTTTTGTTGTACATTTTTTTGTTCCGTTTATCATTTGTTTTGGCGCAATTCGCACGCTCCACTGACACAGTAGGACCTTTAAGTTTTTTTTATAGCTTTATTTTTCCTCTCTTTCTTTCACACACACATGGAGAAGTTTGACCGTTTTTTTTTTTCATTGAAAACATAAAAATTTCATAATTTTTGTTTCAGTCACTACAAGCATTTTATTGTTTACATTACATTTTTGTTATTGTTTTTGTAGTATCACATTTAATACACTTTGTTTTATTGTTTCAAAAAATTTCAACGCTTCACCGGTTAACTAACTAACAAACAAACAACACTAACAACATCAACAACAACATCAACAAAATGATAATAAGAACAACAGCTGCAGCTGTTGCCGCCGCTACTGCAACAACATTTTGTTTTTTCTATTTGTTTGCTTTGTAAGTGAAGGCATTTTAAGTTAAACACAACAACATGTTTGTTGTTGTTATTGTTGCACACGAGTCCGTTTTTTTCTGCTTCTTCGTTTTACTTTTCTTTGCACAGTTCGGGTATTTTCGCTGAGTTTCGCGCTGCGTTCTTCCACCATCGACGACGAAGGTATAAACACGAATGCTTTTACCGCATACTTTGAGTTGAGCTCAAAGCTATTTGTACGCAACAGCTTCTGCTGCTCTGCTGCTGTTTAAGCGTCGCTTTTGTCGTCACCGTCACCGTCACCGTCATGTTTGTCATTCAAACAAAGATACAGCTGGTGGCCGCCGCTCTCTGTTGATGGATTTTGACGTGCGATGAGTAGCAGCGGCAAATGCAGCATTACCACAGCGAAAAAAAAAATGTGACAAAAACAAAAAAATACAGAAATAAATCAATCAGCTGTGTGTTTTGGCTGGGCAGTCACACACACACACACACACACGAAGACAGCGAGTGCCAAACTTGTGCTTACTTATAACATTGACTAGTTGTAGCAGCTTGTAACACGCCCCTTTGTCCAATCGCGCCTACATTATTCGCGGTGCTATGTACATGAATCATGTAACATGATTTATGACAAAAGCCATAAGTGCAAATTATAATGCGATTTTGTTGTTTGGGGGGTGCCACGCCACGTTGTCAAAGACCGCAAGATGGTTGATACATAGAATATATGAGCTGCTCTCTTTCAATATCCCCCATGCGAATATCTCGCAAAAACTATAAGTTTCTAGGTGGTCAAATAACCGTGACCTTGGCTTTGACTTTGAAATAAATTTTCAAAGTCAACTGTGTATTTTTTATTGCAGATTTGTATTCTATGGAAAAATATACTAGGTTTGTTTTGTATGAAAAATTTTTCTTCTGGGCTTAAGTTTATTACTGTTAATGTCTATCTATAAATCTCAGTAGAATTGACCTTGAAAATTGGTTTCGAGCAAGGGTACAATTACTTGACCCTCATACTATAGAAACTTTATAACTTTTGTCTAAAATATTTATCACTATATGACTCAGTTCTCGAGATATTGGCCTGAGGAAATTAAAATGGATTACACGGTATGTTATGTAGGCAGTGGCCAAAAGTATTTTTGTTGTATCTAGCCTTATTTTTAAGAGATTGAGATTGAAAGATAGTAATATAGTGCTATGATGCAAAAATATTAATTATAGGAAAATGTAGTTAATCGGTTTGGACTTTGAGTGGCTTATATATCCATGCGTTAAATTTCATATTTGTAGCTGTCAGAGGTGCAATATGGACTTTTTGCGATAGTAAGTATCGTAAGGGCTTTTCCAGGACATAGTACACTAACTATCCGTCAAGTCTCATTTTATTTCGTCAAGCCGTTAAGGCGATATCGAATAACAAACACTTAAGCTTCCTGCAACATACGGACGTTTGAAGTCCTAAGAATAATAAGCAAAATATCATAAGAAGGTCGGACACTCTAACAAGTAGGGTGTTTTTGCCCAATTTTCAGCAATTTCTACGATTAAAAACAGCATTTACAAAGAAAGATTCAATTAATTTTCATATTGTAAAGTCAAATGGAAATCAGAAATGCGTTTGACGTAAGTAGGAACATAGTTAGTAAAAAATTAATAAAAATCAATGTAGACCGACAGAAGAAAACTTTTGCTGAGAGAATGTGAGCCTAAGGACATCTGATAATTTATTTATGAAAATATTTAGCTTCTTGTGATTTATGCCTTCATGTTGATCCTTTTTTCTATTTTCTTTTTCCATGAGTAGGTTTGGTTAAAAGGGTCGCTTACATATAGCAAGTTTCAATCGGAGGCAGTTTGCCCATTGTGTTACCCTATATAGATATATGTTCTCTTCCTTTCTCCTTAAAAATCTCACCCAGAAATCTTGGTGAAGTTGAGGATGCTGGTAAGCTCCAACTCGGCTAGCTCCTCAAAGCCAACAAAAAAACGCAGAACCAAAATATTTGGTTCGATTGCTCATTAGCACCGGTGATTCGCAGGGCAAATGCCCAACCGTCTCATCCTCTGCTTCGTCACCAGAACTCCTGCAAAAATCTCTGAAAGGGGCACCATATTTGGTGACCATAGGATCAATAACACAGTGCTCCGTCAGCACTCCTACAGCAGTTTTTAACTCTACTCGTTCTGCATCCGGCGGTATGGTTCCACCTTCTGTTCGTTTTTTTCTTGGTTATGTCCTCTATCCGATAGTCTAGTTCCCACCGGCGGTATCCTAAGAAATAGCACTTGTTGATTCGTCGGTTGTTCCGATCCTATTTTGGCACATTCGTCAGCTTTCATGTGTAACTTTTGTTAGATTTTTTTCGCGCTTCATATGGAAAAGTCGATATATATTTAAGTGACAATATTGCATAGTATACCATGTATTGTTTCGTAATTTCTAGTGTTGAAATAACCTCTAAATGATCATCACACATATGATTTTCACACATGATTTCATGCTTATGCTGCTATGAATGCGCACATGTCATGCGAAAAAGTCTCGCATGATCGAACTCAAGCTCTCTAGGTACTATAATATCAAGGTGACTTTTTGTTGTTCATAAGTAAGAATGTTGAAGAAAAGTTTTGAATCGAATGTACCCATTTTCAAATATACTTAAATGCAATAGAACATTGAAGATTTTTTAGGTAGGAGCTTTAGTTTCCTTAGCTCAAAGACACTAATATAACACCACCATGAATAATTTCTGTACCATAACGTATAGTTCTATTCTGAATAGAATTTTACGAACTTTGACCAGTGATGATGGCATTTTCGGAATATTTGTACTTTTTTCAGTACATTTGCGTCGTAAAAATTCGAAAATTCTTAATGCATTCAGTACATATGGTGCAATTTCAGTACATTTCGAGAATTTTCAGTACGTTTTTGGTACATTTTCAGTACATTTTTGGAACATTTTCAGTACAGTTTTGATACTTTTTCAGTACATTTTTGGTACTTTTTTAGTACATTTTTTGGTACCTTTTCAGTACATTTTTGGTACATTTTCAGTACATTTGAACTATTTTTAAAATTTACAATTTTTTAAGTATATTTTCGAGTAATGGTTTTCACTTTTTTTTCTTTAGTAAAAAAGTTAATATTTTGCTTGAATTTTTTCAATGCTAAGTAACTTTTTCATGCTCATGACAAAAAAGTACATTTCAAATCTCGATTTAGTACATTTTCACTAAGCCCAAATGCCATAACTGACTGACTTTCACTCCTCAAAATCTGTAGTTGAAGGGAAATAAACAAAATGGTAATATTTATGGAGCTAAAACTAATGAAAAATATACTTAGAACTAAAATAACTAATAAAAAATAATTTCGGGGTGAGTTTATAGAGTAAGTGTTATTTTAATGAGCTATTAACCATTTTTTTTTAAATAGAAAAATTTCATCAATGCAAATTTTTTTTCACAAAATTAAAAGCAAAAATTAATCAACAAATCAGACTTCACTTAACATCAACAACATTTGTGTCAACTAATAGCAGCCATATTTTCTCACACAAATATTTCTTTTCAAAATAATTTCTTCGATATCAAATGTTTTTCCCACTTAAGCCCACATTTTGTTGATGGAATCGCGGCCAACAGCAGCTCGCAGCGATGACTTGTCGAAATACCAGCGCGGCGCGGTAAAGCTTTTGAATTGCGATGAACGATGCGACAAAAATAAAACGAACGCCATTTAAATGATTGAAAGTTCGATTGAAAGCGTAAACATCAATGAATGAATGACTGAGTGAATGAATGAAGCTTCTGGCAAGATATCAGAAACATTTCCCACTCTTTTTTTTTTTTTTCTTCCACTTTTAATTTGATACTCTGCTGCGTTGCTCCTAATTGTTGTTTGGCAGATCTTTTGTTTTATTTTTTAAAATATTTTTCTCTAACAGTTACAACAAAAAAAAAAAAACAACAAAAAAAAACAGAAATAAAAACAACAACAAATACTAGTAATGCAGCATGGCTCCAACGTATAAAAAAAAAACATAAACATTGAATACACGTAAATACAACAAATTGTGGTCGAGTGTCGTTCGTTCGTTTGTTCGTTGCTAATGTTTTTGCCGTTTACTGCTAGTATTTGTTGTTGTTGTTGTTGTTGTTATTATTATTGTTGTTTTTGTTAATCTTCAACCGTTCAACCATTGACTCTGACAATGAGTTCAACACAATATTTGCAAAGTCAGCGACGGTGCGCTGCAGCGGACGGAATGCGGCAGGAGTCGCATTGGTGACTATGGTTTTGTTGTTGCTACGTCAGTAGATGCGCCTTTTGCATGAACTCAGTAGGAAAAAGTGCATGGATTTTCAACTGAATAAATGGAAATGCAACTTGGTTACCATTTAGTGTCAGAAGTTGATGCGTTGTTATTTTGAGCTTTCTACGAACTTTTAACACCATGCGATGATGTTTCCAAAAGTTAACCAAAAATTATATCCAATAATATGCTCTACGATTCAGTACCCTTTTGAAACAATGATCCCATAGAGTGAGAGTAATTACACTTCACATAAACCATAAAGTTCTTTAGTGATATCACAAACTCTCTACTATAACGTAATAATAAGTTCTGATCCTTCTTATTGTGATACTTGTCCAATTAGGAAGTGAGTGCCTTTCGCTATGGCGTACTTTTCAATGTCACTTAGTTGGATTTTTGTCAGTTTTTTCAAGAAGCAAAAAAAAAAGTAGAAATGAGAACTCTCCCATCGTTTCTGAGGGTAGTTGCCTATTATTCAATAAGCAGTAATATTGAAGAGGTACTATCTCATTCACGAATTGAAAATTTGAAAGACCAACATGTTCAAGCTGAGAAGAAGCAATTCCCGGCGTTCTCAAAAAAAAAAAGTCTTTACCTCAGTTAGTAAAAATTAAATTTTTTTGGGTAAAATTTGATAAACTTTGTTTTAAGTACATGTCACAAAAATTGTCGAATTGTCGGCTATTTCAGAAATTTCTCAATTCCTATTAGGTCCTCGGCCTTGACATGAAATTTTAGGCTTGGTCGGGTTAGTACCGACCAATTGGCAACTTTGCTCTGGCAGTAAATTTTTCTTTTCTGTTATTTTTCAGTATCCACTGAATGACTGCCTTATTCTCTTCAAAGAAGAAACTTCACATAAATGGTACACCATTTTAAAGGGGACAATAAAGCTAAAGGTTTATAACACATTTTTTGGAAAAAATATCGGTTTCCTAAAGAAAAATCGGGTATAATTCAAAAAAGTTTCTGTATAGAAAAGTATGTACAATATTTATAAATTGTGTAAACAAATATTATAGCTTGTTAAATTATCTTTCATATGACATCTATGTTTTGGAAATCCTTTCAGGCATTTCCAACATATAATAATTTTTTTGAAAAGCTATATGTTCGACTTCCGATGGCTATATTTTTGAGACTAGGTACGTCACAAACTTTTGATAACAGTTTTATTATTTTATCTTAGTGCCCCACACCCTTCACCGCATCTTCCCCTCTCGGACCTAGAGTTTCAACATTTACACTTTAACCCTCCATTTTGGGCTCGTCTGGCAGGTACTTGCAACTGCGAATAACGTCAGGATTTTTTTATATTTAGAAATATATAATCTCAGACATATTCGAAAGCCAGCGAGGTTTTTTTCCGCAGAATCTTTCATTTTGAAACAGTTAGGGCGTACCTTTGCAACCACGTCAACACTGCCAGACTTTTCAAAATGACCGTTTCAAATAAAGTAAGTAAATAATTAAAATTTTCCTCTAACTTTAATTTCTTCTGCAACCTTTTTTCTTTATCAAGCCACAGTAAATCACATTTTCCTACTGGGCACTTAGGTATCGCATTACAAACGATAGACGTAAGAAGCCGGACGTAGTTCATGCACTCAACTGGCGTTACAGCAAAATGCTGACTCGCGTGACGTAGACGCTGCTGATGAAACCACAAAAAATAAAAGAAGAAAAAGCTTATAAGCAGCAGAAGAAGAAGGAATATGGGAGAAAAAAAAATCGGAAAACATAACGTTGGGAAACGAAACCAACATCAGCAGCCGTAGCCGCAGCAAGACAAACTGCAACACCAAGCGAACGGGAAGTATTTAGCGACTTATTTGCAAGCCAAGCTAAAAGTAACAGCAACAACGAAAACAACAAAAACATTAACAATAAAAAAACAGCAACGATAAGCGGCCATAAGTATCAACGACAACAACTATGGTCAATACCGTTCAAAGTGTTGTCGCTGTTGCCATTTGCTTGTTGGTCAACACCGACCGCCGCCCGTTGCAACCAAGACTGTTGTTTTTTGTTTTGCATACATTGCTGTAGTTTTGTTGTTGTTGTTATTGTTGCAGCATATTACGCACCTGTTGCCGACACTTTGCTTGTGTTTTCCTCATTTCAACTGCACATTCCCTAATGGGTTGCTCATCTTGATATGCTGTTTATTGTTGTTTTCGTTTCATCTGTGTGCGCTGCCTTTAATTTCACTTAATTTTTTCCTAAATTGTTGTAATAACTGTGATTTATGTTCGCCTGCCTTCGCCATCAAGCGCTCAGCTGCAATAGCAGCGGCTCTAATTGGTTTTGGCCATTATCACCTTTTTAGCCCATAGCGCGCGCATCAGCAGCAACTTAACGTTTTTGTTGATGTTGCTGATTCCCAGCCGATATCGTTTCGCGTGCTGGGAATTAATGTGAACCCGTTGGTCGTTGACCACTCCAAGTGTCAATTTTGGTGAATGTTTGCTGTGCTATGGTTTTGTTGCTTATCGGGGACTGCAATTTGTTGCTGCGATTTTGTAAATATGTTTTTGTGTGCTGCTCTTTCATTCGTATGGATTCTGGATAGTGATAAAATCAACCGTTTTATGTTATGTTTCATGGCAACGGCAGACACTTGAAGTGATAATTATGTTACATGTTTATGAACGAAATCTTAGCGGGTGGCTTATAGTGTCTTTGCACTTAAACACATATAGATAAATTCAATTAGACAAGCACAATTTTGGATAAAGCCAACAAAAAAAAATGATATCGTTATAAATATAGCATCAAAAAAGTTGCCAAAAGTTATACAGAGGGTAGACTAAAAATTTCTATTCGAAAATTAATTTTAAAATTTCTCATTATTTTTGCACAACTTATTGCTTTTCAAAAAATAAATTCCAATTAGAAACAAAAATACTGGGTGATTTCTTAAGCGTTTGGTTTTTGAAAGATGAAAAAGAAACAGAAAGTTTGCAATAATGAAAAAAAGTTTTTATTTAAGGCAATACATCAACTCCTGCCATTTATTTTGTATAGATTATTTCATCTAAACTTTGCCCTCGACTACGCCTGATTTGGTCCATCCAAAAGCCCCAATTTTGGCATACTTTTTCCAGCATTTCGGCCGGTATCTCACCAGTGGCAGCTGTAATGTTGTCTTCCACGGCAGTAATTCTGGCTGGCTTGTCCCAGTACACGAAAGACTTCACATAGTCCCACAAAAAATAATTTAGCGGGGTCAAATCGCATGATTTTGGCGACTGCTCCAAAACGTGAGATTAATTGCTCATCAAACTCGCCTTTCAATATCCATGGTATCGCGTGCCGTGTGGTATGAGGAAACGTTTTGTTGAAAGCACATGTCAAAAAAGTTCAATTCTTTCATTTTGGGCAAAAAAAAAATTCGGCAATCATCACACGGTATCTTGCTCCATTGACTGTAAGGTTACGATTTTCATTATTTTTGAAAAAGTACAGTCCAATGACGCCGCCGGCCCACAAACCGCACCAAACAGTGCATTTTTCAGGGTGCATTGAGAGCTGTTGAACTGCCTCTCGCTGAGCATGGATTTCGATAGTAAAATTCAATAATTGCAAGCGCTGTTCGTTTGTTAGTATATTTATGGTGAAATGGCAAACCTTTTCTAGCATTTTTGGCAGTGACACATGTTACGAATCGCTCGTGAAGTGTCAAAAAATTTACAATGAAAAAACAAATAGTAAAAAAATCACCGTTTACAAATGCGAATAGCCGATAAACAACGTGAATACCGTTATATGCTTCTGCTCATATAGAAGGAATTATGCGAAAGAGAGTGTGCAATAGCAGCATCGAGGCAGTTCTCGAAACTATCAGACAATGTTAAGTTCGTGTGTGACTACAGCAGTGTCACTCAAACCTGCACAGATGCATGTCCCTATGTGCGTTTTATTCTTACCGTGTACACAAAATAGTAACCGAACATAATAGTAGTGCCGAATCGTTTTTCGCAGCGTACACGATGAGTATACATAACAAAAAGTATATATACAGCAAGAGAAGTACTTACTTAAGACTTATGTTGCTGGCCAACGCATCCGAAGTTTAGAACGAACATGTTTATATAGTTTTTGAAGTTAAGACTCAACATGTATGTATACTTTTTGGTTAAGGCAGCATCAATTTATAAAAAAATATACATTTTGTACATAGACGCAGCCAGTGCTTTAGTTCTGCCGGAGATGTTTGTGGGCGGCAGAATGCCTGACGCTGGTTTCTAGAGAGAGGTAAGTAAAATAATTTCATAGTGCAAGTTTGGAAAAAACTACATAGTGAAAATAAGATACCAATTGTTAACTATATTATTTATTCATAATTATTCATATAAAAAGTTTGAGTACAAATTTTCGAAATTTAACAATAATAATAATTATTTACTGAGCTACCGAGAAGTTCTCGAATGTAAGTCTAAAAAAAAGTTTCCGGGACTTTAAGCATCTTAAGTTAACACAAATTTGGTTTCTTATGTTAAAATCTCAAAGAATACTCAACAAAATATGTTAATGCATTATGTATTAAAGTCACAGCCTCATCCATTCCTCTGGAAGAGTTCTAAAAATTAAATAAGCTTTTGATTTTGTATAAAAACCAACGAAAATCAAAATGGGTTTCTTTCTTAATTTTAGATGGATTTTTTTTGGTTTTCTGAAAGCTTTCTAACGATCTAAAAGTAGTTTGCACTTTTACTTAAAACTAGCTGTACCCGTAGCAATTCTCGAGCACTCCCAATTGTTCAACCCCGCCTACATTTTACGCAATTCATAAAACTCCAGTTAATTCAAAACTTCAACGTAGGTGATCTTCATGTGCCAAACTCTCAACTTGGAATTTCCTAACATATTAATTAATTCAGGTAAATAGTAACTTTCAATTTTTAGAAATTCGCCACATAGGAAGTACGCAAATAATAATAAATCAATAGAAGAAATATTTATTTACATTACAAATGCTCGTGCTCACCTACAAATCTTCCAATCATCAATCAACTAAAAAAATTGCTGCGTTTATGTGCTTTTGATTGATATGTTAATTTGCGGGAGAAGACAACTAAAACAACAACAGTAATAATCGTATGGGCAACAAGATATATTTAAAAAATACCTTGGCATCGAAAGAGTTTAAAATCAAAATCTTTGCTTTCTTTTCTATACCTAGGCGCGTTTTGTGATGTTGATTTAATGGAGAAATTGTTGTCAATTTAATTTTTTTATAAATTGTTTCAAATGTCATCAATGTACCTGCACCTAGTTACATATAAATTTAGCCTTAATGCTCGTGTTTGACAAGTCTACCGTTGAAAACATGGAACAGCAAACGCCTTTAATGTTATGTTTGTCAACGTGTGCGACAAAAATCACTCATTAATTCATGTCCGCTAACAGGCGCGTACAAAGACCGCCAATCAAACCGACAACGACTGTAGTGAGCTGCACATATCAGCTGAAGTTTGAATGGGCGCGTTTAAAGGCATTGCCTATCCTGTCAGATGAATAGTGCTGAAGTTTTTTTTTTTTAAATGCAACAATTTAATAAAGTCGTAAATGTGCGTTATAAAAATGTTGACAGCATTTCACTGTTTTTTATGGAATTTAATAATTAACACCATGAAGAAGAGTAGTTTTTTAGAACAATGTTTTTTGATAGAAACAAAGCATAATTTTTGAAAAGATTATTTTGTGCTAATCAGCTTTTGCAAATGCAAAAATATGTAAAAAAAAAAAAAAAAAAAAATATTTGTGCGTGGGAAAGTTGATCAGCGAAAAATTCCCCTTTTCGAAAATGTATATTCATCTGTACCACTTGAAATTTTTCTACCAGAGATCGTTATTAATAGCGACATGTAGCAGACCATTTATGCCTATATGTACTTATTTTCGCATGGAATAGAAAATGTTGCGAAAGTACTGCAAATGTTGCTAAGGTTTGACATTTGCCTATGTTAATTCTAAGTCAATATATTCTGTAACATGTTGCATATGAAATTTTCTATCGGCATGCTGCTGCATAATGCTTTACGTTGTAATTAATAGGTATGCACTAAAATGTTATATAAAATTGTTGACGCATCATCATCATTTGATACATTAATCTTTCTTCATTATATTTATAATTTTATTTATTTTTTACCTCTAATGATGGAATATAGGTAATATCACTGTCATTTTTATGGTATTTTCTTTAATATCTCTTATCGCATTACAAATGTGTTTATGTTGTGTTCAATATACTCGTTAGCACACATGATTAACTAATGACAATTTAAATGCATTTTCACATAAAATGAAATTAAATTAATTTATAGGATTAATTTTTAACGCATATTTTTGATTTGTGGGAACTAGACCATATCAAATTTTTGTGGTTTAAGGCCAACTAATGTTCACACGCATTATTATTATGTTGAACATTTAACTTACTATTTATGTTTACTTTGGAGAAATTGGTGAAATGGCGTCCCCTCAAAACATTCCAACAAGAGTGCAACCAAAGGCGCGTAAACTTTGTTGGAAATAAAACGAAAAATTGTTTTATTAATTTTCTGTAAAATGAGTAAAGAAAAATTGCATAAAAATTTAAATCAAAATTCGGGTGATTTTTTTGTTATTTGTTTTTTCAGTGTACATTTTTTGACACTTCATGCGTGATTCGTAACATGTGTTAGTAACAAAATTACTCAATAAGGTTTGCCATTTTATCATAAATTGACTAACAAACGTAAAGCGTTTGCAAATCATTGAATTTTATTATCGAAGTTCGTGCTCTGTGATAAATGTGTTTGTATCGAAAAATTTTCTTCAGCGGCGAAGCTCATTTTTAGCTCAATGGGTACGGCAACAAACAGAATTGCCGAATTTGGTCTGAAAAGCAGCTAGTGGCAGTTCAAAAGCTGCCAATACACCCATGAAAAATGCACTGTTTGGTGCGGTTTGTGGACCGGCGGGATCATTGGATCGTACTTTTTCTAAAATAACGAAAATCGCAACGTTACAGTCAATGAAGCAAGGTACCTTGCGATCATTACTGACTTTTTATGCCCAAAATGAAAGAATTGGACTTGGTTGACATGTGGTTTTAAGAAGACGGTGCCACATGCCACACGGCACGCGATATCATGTACCTTTTGAGAGTTTGATGAGCAATTAATCTCAAGTTTTGGAGCAGTCCATTGGCCGCCAAGACCATGCGATTTGACACCACTCGACTATTTGTTGTGAGACTACGTGAAGTCTCTTATGTACATGGACATGCCAGCAACAATTGCAATCCTGGAAGACAACATTACAGCTGCCATTTGTGATTTACCGACCGAAATGCTTGAAAAAGTATGCCAAAATTAGAGCTTACAGATGGACCACTTCAGGCGTAGTCGTGGGCAACATTTACATAAAATAATTTTTAAAAAATAAATGGCAGGAATTGTTGTATTGCTCCAAAGAAATATTTCAATCATTTTTGCAAATGTTCTGTTCTTTTTTTAATATTCAAAAACCAAACGCTTAAAAAATCATCGTAGCTGTGGTTTTCTATTCATGCAGTCATTTCGAAAAAAAACCTAGTAATTGGACAATTTGAGCAAATTTGTCATCCAAAAACGCCCATAACTCATGAATCGTAAAGGAGGAGATGAAACATCAAGCAAAGTTTGATAAGTCATCAAAAATTATTAAAGCTTAATCACCACCGTCAGAATTTAGCATGTCAATTTATCTTCAAAACTCTGTGTATGATAGGCATGATATTAAATTCAGACAAAACTTAAAGTCATCGTCTTGAGTAGCTGCAATAGCGCTTTGAGAATAGATAAAAAATAGTATTCGCCTCTACTGTTATAATCGAATTTCTTACTACTTCAGTAAAAAAAGTCTAAAAGCAAGCATACTTATAGGCTCATCTCAGCAATGCCAACTTTTTGATATAGGTGACCGTAAATAAAGAGCTTGGGTAGCTTTGCATACTTAAAGGTGTTTGCTTAATTGGATATTGTTGAAACGTGCTAATTCACAAAAGAAAATTCTTTTCAGTAATGAAGAGTGACCGATTTCCAAAAGACCCTGACAAGTTTCTTTTAAGTATTTAGAGGCTTGAATCGAGCAAAATTTAACATATTTTCTGTTAAGTCAGTCAATTCTATTTTTAATGCTGTCAAAATTCTTACCCTCAAATGCAAGCACATTATTTTAAGCACACAATTAACTTTAATAAGTTTTTCCTTCTAATCTATCGTGATGCTCTACAAATAAATTAACCTCCTCCTTGTTGTTTTCATCGAAATTTGTTACACCTTTCATGTTCTACCCATTTTCACTGACAAATTTATCGCTACGCTTGTCTGCGTCTTTCCAGGTTGCCACACAACACAATCAACCATAGCTATGAAAACCTTAATTTGATACCTGATAGTTTGAAAAGACCACGATGATATCCTTTCAACCTTTTTTTCAAGGATATTTTTACAGCTCGCTCTACAAATATTGACTATTGGTAAATTATCTATGCGGGAGTGAAGAGGGGAGTATTTTTTTATTTTAGATTTAACATCAAAATGTTTCATTGCAACAACCTTGAGAGCAGATACCCACGTTATGCTTTTTATGCTGTTGAGAGTAAAATAAATCATTTAATTTTAAATCATGAGAGATAAAAGCATGAAATTTAGAAAATTACGATAGTAAAGTGGAAGTTATTTATTTAAAAATTGTGAAGGAATTTAATAAAATTTACGAAAAAATTAATAAAAGTATTGAGTTTAAGATAGCTTTAAATTGTGCTTAACGTTGGAAATCATCTGCCATATTGATAGCTTACAAGAAATATGATAAGTGTCACCACTTATTTTAGCATAATAAGCCAAATTTGTGAATTGAAATCTGTTTTTAAAAGCAAATCTTGTGATAAGTTTTGAACGCTCGTAGGCAAAATAAGCGAAAATTCAGAATAATTCTGTGGTACTGACCTATAAGATAGGGGATCAACAAGTATTGTCGGATATTTAAAGGAAAGAGACGTCTGATTTTGGGGTTTTAAGAGTTGATAGAACTTAAAATGATAGCCTGTTCTATTTTGCAAATAATAATTTTGAAATAAGTTCTGTCACTAAAAACAAAAATAGCTTCAATCTTTGTTTACACACAGAACTTAAGCTATTTTTTCTTTATACCTCAAATAATCACATGATATATTATTATATTGCTCTCTTTTTTTTTATTTGATACACTGAAACTTAAGTTAACATTTTCGAGTGTGAAAATATTAACACTGTTAACTAACATGCCGGCCGGCTTAAATTTCAGAAAGTTTAAGAGAGTGAAAATCAAGTATAGTCGTTTATAAAGAGTATATTGGCTATTAAGAGTAAATACATTACAAGTTGAATACAGTGGGCATATTGAATAAATATGGCATTTCATTTGATGAGTTTAAAAAATCTTTTAAATAATTTCAAAATTTATAATATTTTTTAACGCATTTGCAAGAATTTACTTGATGTAAAATTAAAATTTAAAACAAGTATTATAAAAAAAAAAAAATTAAAAAAAACAAGTTAAGTAAACTCTTGAAATTTTGGTTTTTAATTCACTATGGGGAGAAGGGATCTAGAAAAATCTCACCAAGAGGGAGGTTGGATCAATAAAAATCTCACGTCAACTTTTTAATGCTGAGACTATACATTATTATAGCAGATTACATTTAAAAATTATGAGGCAAGCCTCACGGAAGGCAGGGGGGTCCCGTCAGAAATTACCAAATCTCACCAAGGGAAGGAGGGATCCGAATTTTCAAAAAAAAAAACACCTCACGTAATTAATGGACGGCCCCTAAGTAAATGTAATTAACATTTCATAGGTACAGTTAACCCAAAAAGCCATTAAATACGTCTTTTGCTGTATTCGAGAGTATATTGCACCGCGAATAAATTTTTGTCATCAAAACTCGTTACAACATATAAAAGTACCGCTCTTCCCCTACAAAATCTATTTTGAATTTTTTCAATATCTTTTTTCCTTTATCAGATATAGTTAGTTAAAAAAACCCTTTATTACATATGGCGCTTATGATAAGCTTAAATAGATAGCAGCATTCGTGATCAATGGAAGATTTCTTCGAAAAGATATTTGAAATATTCAAATAAGGGTTTAAAGAGGGCGAGTGGGACTTTCACTTGCCGTAACCTATTTTGATGATAAAAATTAATTCGCATTGTAATATACTCTCGAATGCAGCAAGAAACCTTCATCTATTTTGTAGTGTTTTGTGAAGGATTTTGACATATTTATTTTAATAGCTATCTCAACAAAGCATTTAAGGTGAATGGCAGCTGTTAAACCCATTTCTGTAACCTAGCGCACCATGACTTTTATGATTTTTTTTGTTAACTTCTCGTTCACATATTGATCTTAACAACATTTAATCTCAGTATAACGTTTTTAACCCTAAGCGGCACCATGATGTTGTGAACGACCCCACGGATATCTTAAAATAATTTTTCGAGATAATAAATACTCAAGTTTAGCCTTTTGAAAAATATCCCTTATAATCATTGAATTTCATAAAGTATAGTCATCTTAACGCTCGTCCACAGCTCTGAAGCCTCGAATTGATAGTTTGCTTTTTTATAATTTTTTTTTTTTTCAACGTGGGGTCGTGAAAGACCCCAATGTGCCGGATTGTTACAAAAATTGAAGTGTTGCCGCTAAGGGTTAAGTTCTTGTTTATGCGAGAGATATCATAACTTCTTGGCAATATCCGCCCAATTATTGTTCAGTTCTTTTACCAACCAACCCTAATAGTTGTGTGAATTTTGTTTACAATTTCTTTAATATATCGGCATATCTTTCAAAAGGTTTTGCTTGCGTAGAAAGTGACACGCCCTCTCGTTTACTTGATATTGTGGTCATAAAATCGAATCTCTGCGTTGGGCACAGTTTTATTCATTTTTTTCTTTTAAGTTGTGTGAGGATCTTACATTTCTTGGTTTGACAAGAATTTATTTTGTGATATGGGTATTTCCATGGGTCCCGTTCGACCGTCGAACACATTTAAAGTAAAAAAATGTAAAAATAAAACGAATTTTATTTTGACAATGGGTTTAACTTATAGCTCCTAATTAGCTTTATTATTGGTGCTAAGGTTGAGTTTGGGCAATTTTTCGTTTTCAAGATAATTACAAAAAACCAAGATGTCGCACGGGACAAAAATTTCCGTTTGCGTGGAAATGATCTTATGTAAAAAAAAGTCAATTTTAGATATTATTAGTAGTATTTTTAATTTCGTAAAAATCAGTTTTTCCAAATATCTCAAAAACCAAATCTTATTAAAAAAATGAACTGAATATCATTTTCAAACTCAGTAAGCTAAAATTACGCAAAAAATTGAACATAGTTTTGTTTTTGTAGACCAAAATTATTTTTATAGATTTTTGATGATTTTGTCCCACTTTTCTGCCAATTGTTTGTACCTGCGCATTGGACGGCTTAAAATTTTAAGCAATAGGACCACCACAACACAAACCCAATTGCAACAACCCTAGAAATTAAATAAAACAAACAATGAAGCATTAACAATGGACAGAGAGTATATGAAAAAGAGAGAGAGAGAGAGTAAGTAAAAACAGCAAGTTAAATGCAAGTTAACACAACTTGCTGCTGGCATTCACCCACAGTAGACGGTAGCTGTCCAAGCAACCCCCAAGCAGCAAGAGATTTTCCGCACATTCAATGTAAATGTCAAGCGTAGCTTTGCATTATGCAGCATCATTTATCACAACAACGCAACACAGCATAGATTGTTGACGTTTGTGCTCTATGGCACATAGATGGCGCTTTCTCACCGAGAAAAAAAAGGATAAAAAAGCTACGCTACCATCTCGGTGAGTCTCAGTTTGTTAAAGAATTTCAGCCAGTGCTGATGGTGCCGCTACTCGAGCAGAGTAAAAAACTCGAGTTGAGCAGCAGATTTTAAGAGTCCACTTCAAGCGCTGCAGCGTAATGCATATTGTTTGTAAGAAGGTGGTGATTTTAAAAGTGATTACTTAAAAAACAAAACATACCAACTAATTGAAAAAGAATACTGAACAAAAACTTTAACTTGCATAAATTCTTTGTATATTTGTGACCAGGACTACAAAAAAAACATAAAATTTTATTTAAATTGAAATATTGTTATAAAAGAAATTTATTTTAAGCTACGTAGCTTATGAAAATCTATGACTTACACTTAAAAAAAAGCAATTGTACATTGTGCGATAACATTTGTGAGCTAAGCTATAAATAAAAAATAGTAATAAAATACTTCGTTTTAAAGGAAAAGATTATTCAATTAAGCAATATATCCAAGCTCTCTTGCTTTTTATGACCTTACACTTTAAAAAATAATCTAATTAAAATCGTCTGTCAAAAATCTCTGAAGTGCGTGCAATTATTTAATTAAACTAAAATTAAAGTGAGCATTTCTAAATCAACTAATTGTACTTAATCAACGCACTTAAATTTGAATGAAATTTTTTGCGCGCTTAAATGCTGCACTGGTGTTAGTACACGCATACACACGTACTGTAAAAACATGTGTTAGTGTAATGATATGTCTACGCTACCAGCTGACAGCTGACTAGACATCGTCTGCATTTTTAGTTGACAATATACGCGCGTCACCGCTGACGTTGTACGACAGTGAAACACAACTTAGGGTGAAGCACAAAAAAACAGCACAACTCTCAGCAAAACCGTGTGAAGCTGTGCTGCATCTTTTACCTTTTACTTCTCTGCTCTCAAAATTTATTTACCTTTTACATTCATGCGGTAAACTTTTTATTGTAAGACGATATTTGTGCGGTTTAAAAAATCGTTAAATTGATTTTTTCCTGTGCTGCACAAAAGTTTGTGATATCAAATCTTTAGTGCCAAAAAAAAGAAGAGGAAATACCAATTACTTAACGCTAAATATGTTACTGGATATTTGAGTATTTACTAAAGTATAATTGCTCTCTTTTACTCCCTACTCTTACATTTGAGTTTCTATGGAAACGCTGCAGAAATAAAACAACAAAAAAAAAAACAATAAAAACTAAATAGGACTACGATTACGACAACGTTTGCGTGAGCTTTCTTTTGAAGGTTTTTGAACTTGACACAGTGGGTAAGTTATAATAAAGTTGTGTATAAAAAATTACATTGATATTCTTACTAATATTGTTAAAAAGAATGTGTGTTTTTCACTGTATGTGTGTCACATCTCTTCACAGCTTAACTACTAAAATGATTTTTACAAAAATTTTTGTGGCAAGGTTTGTTAGACTTATTTTTCCCAAAAAAAAAAATGTATAAGGGCGTAGCACCTCTATGAAGCATAAACACTTTAAACGCTATATCTCTTGGCACCTTTGATAGCTAAATTTTTTCGATTCGATATATGAATGCATATTGTTTGTATCAAGACCATTGCAAAATGTGCACAGGGTTGCAAAATTGTGCGTGCGAAGGCGTAGCCGTAACTTTGATGTTGAATGTCGGTATTTATCGTTTGTTTTTCTTTACAAATATCTAGTACTCTTTGCTAAATTACAAACGCCACATGGAAAATAAAAAAACTGGATATATTTTTCAGTATATCTATAGGTCATTCTACCTCGTTTTTGCATTCAAAATTCAGATTTGTCAACAACAATTTTTTTTCAATACTTTGTAAAAAAATATTCGATACATGTTTTTGGAAAAAGTTTTTCCGGGCTTATTTTCGAAAATACGATTTTTTGAAAATCACAAGTTTTAAAAATGCATGGATTTTCGGACGATTGTATTTCAAAATGAACGCGTCAGGTAGAAAAACCGCCTTGGCACAAAAGTTAGCATTTGATGTCTACTTTCATATTATCGTATTAAAAATTTTCTTCTCTTAAGTTATAAGCAAAAATTTTGCAATTTAAAACTCAAAATCGATAATTTTCTTCTTTGGGTATGTTTAATTTTTTTGGTTTTTTTTTGAGAGAAAAAATAAAATCTTAGCAATCAATTTGCAATTTATTTCAAATTGAGCAGAGTACTGGTTCTCTAAATATGAATTTTTCAGTGTCGCCACGCGCCAAATAACTAACAAAATCATGGAAAAGATTCAATCATCAGGTCTCATCAAATCAGGTTTAAATAATCAAACTACATTTACTTTGTATCGGGGATGTCCCAATTATTTTTCGATGAAAACTAAAATCTTTGCCAGCGGCGTTTTTGACAAAAAAAAAAAAAAAATACCGTTTTAAATCTAAGTTTCAAGTTTTTCTCGAAAACCATAAGAGATGTGAAAAAAATTCATGAGTACATAATTATTCCTCGAGAAAGTTGCATTATAATGAATCATTTACTATTTTTCATTCCAATGGTCGTTGAAAAATTAATTTTATAAATTTCTAGTGGAAAAGTTTTTTTGTTTGAGAGACACCTCTACGATTTTCTTAAAATTTCAGTATGTTGTAGAGCTTAGCATGTTGATCAAGAATTTATATGTCACCGGCCAAACTAGTTTTTAGGACAAACTAGTTTATCCTAGGCCAAACTAGTTAATTTGAAAGCCTAAAAGTATGCAATTTAATTTTAATGCAAAAGCTCTGTGAATAGCGAAGTCAGTGTTGCACATATTATAGACTGAACCGCGAAGCCGAAATCTGACATATTGGAGGATGTAAATCCTGAGCCGCGGCCGAAGGCTCCCCAGTTACCCCCACTTACAACTTGCCAAGTATATAATGAAATTGACAAATTTTGTTTTCTTACTTTGCTACTGTCGTAGCGCCTTCACTAACTACAGTGCTTTTGCATTAAAATTCTATTGCACATCTTTAGGCTTAAGCTAACTAGTTTTGCCTAAAAACTAGTTTGGCCGGTAACACATACATACATATGATGACCGCGAAAACGCCTCGTTTTTATTTTTTTTTTTGAGCTTGAATATCGCTAGCCACAGTAATGCTATATCAAAGGTAGGGTATGTTAGCACCTTTCGATCGCGGCTCAGGATTTACATCCTCCAATAGTTTTACACTGGTTAAGGATTCCGATTTTCAAGCTGAAAAAAAAAAAAAAAAAATATGACGGAGGCACTTTCTCGCCCATCAGATGTCAACTTTAGTTTGACGCACATTTTTTAATATGATTTTTCACATTTTGATTCAAGAATGTCTTTTAAAAAATGAGACCAAGTTTTTTGGCTTTTTATCCCAAGGACATCACACATCATTACGAATAAATCAATCAAAGTTTTTTGGCTCTTGCAGGCAATTTCTTGTGTGATTTTTTTTCATTTCTTTTTAGAAAGTTCAGTAGCCCAGTAGTTAGCGTGTCTGCTATTTATGCGGTTTGATTCCCCCAACTACCAAGTAAAGATTTTTTTTTGCGGCTACCTCTCTCACGAGTCACTGGCAACACTTGAGAGTATAATTTACTACTAAAAGCTCTTTCAATTATCGTCTTTCGGCATTTTAGTGTAAGTCCCAGCCATTATGTGAGAATTAAAAAAATTACACAATATAATGACGAATGGATAGCTATCTATATAGTGTTGCATTCAAATATTATTATTATTATTTTTGAACCATTTCTGCATAATTCCTTAAATTTTTTGAAATTGCAAAAAAATTTTACCTCATATGACTCAATTTCATGGTCTCTTTGTGTTAAGTCGTTTATGGCTTCATTTTGCATCAATTTAAGATCAAGCGTTAGAGTTCAAAAAAAGAAAAAACCCGCGGCTACGCAATTTTATTACAAATTTTTTACACTTTTTTTTTGTTTTTTTTTTCTTTCTTTCTCTTGCTAATAATTTCCGCTTAATTTGATTTTGATTTTTTTTACGTTCACGTAGCATAAAAGGAAGACTGAGAGACAGACAGACAGATGGATACACTCCGCTCATTTACGTCACAAAATTACATTTTTCTTTTTTTTTCGCCATCACAGTAAATTAAATTTTCCTAACCAGCAATACAGTGCTGTGCACAGGCATAAAGGATTTTTATATGTCCGTGCATGTGTGTATGTGTGTACACTTTTATGTGCATTAGAGATAAAAAATGTGAATGTATAAAACATAACAGAAAAATGCGCTGAAAACTGTGAGGCTTGAGGCAAAAAAAAAGAAAGCGTTTTTTTTTTCTAACCGCCTACAGGCAAAAATAATGAACCATGAGAATCGCTATAATTTAACAGCATGGGCACAAATGCAGATGGCTCCTCTGGTATGAGATACTGCAAATTGGTACTGTGGAAAGATAACAGTAAAAATGTGGATTTCTTAAATAAATGATTTTAAGTGGCAATTAACTAAGAATCCGGCAAGGAAAAGTGAAATAATAACACATTTCGGCAATGATCTCATTAGATTTGCATAATTTAGTAGAGCTGCTCAAAACAGATGTTTTTTTTCAGAAATTTCTTTTCAAATTGAAGAAAGCTTAATTTTCGAACAATATAAATGCATGCATAAGCATGGAAAATTCTAAAGCACTTCGCTTAAGTGAAAATAAAATGTGCTCCACTCTCGTAGCATTATCTGCTCCAAGTGTAGCGCTTCGTTTTCATTGTTTGTTACTTTAATAAAGCACTTTACTAAGCGGTTTTTTTGGAGCACTTTTTGTAGGTATTGTTATTGTAGATTTGAGTCAGCTTTCACCGTTTTAAAGTCACCAATAAGTACTGTAATTTTGATCAGAAAATTGTTATTTTGGGCGAAAAATTGGGTTTTCAGATTTGAACGGGTAATTTTAATTTAAAATTTTCAATAAAAACCATATTTTCGAAAATGAACATGGTCATTATGAAATATGAGAGGTGGGTCAAATCTTGCAATACGAAAATTTTTTGGGCATGAAATCGATGTGTTTTGATCTGCTCTACAATATTGGTCTAAATGTATTTTTCTACTTGTGGCTTACTTTCTGAGTTATTGAGCGAAGTTTTTTCTGTCGGCCTTTCACAATCAAACCCACTGTGATTCTGGTGACTGACTCTTATCAGCCATATTTAAGCTATCAAATGCAAAAAACTGTAGCGGAAGGAAATGACTATGAAAAATGCAACGCTACCTCCCGGAATATAATGAATTCCCGAGAATCCTCTTTTAACCAGTTTAAAAGATAAAGAATAAACTCATTTTGACTCAACTTTCTGGTACTCAATCAAATACTTCAACTGAATTTTATTTTTGTGCCATTTTTATTCAAAATTCTGACTCAAAAAGTCATTAATTACGGGAATAATTAGTTATGCTTTTGTAACGCTTTAGATAAAGTAAAAGTGAAGCGCTTACCTGCAATGAAATGACAATGCCAAAAGGAGCGCTATTTGTAACGAAAGCCAAGCACTTAATTGAATTTCTTTTTAATGCTTCAACAATATTTTCTGTGCTCTTTTTTTCTAATAATATTGCGCTTTTAATGTGCTTTAGTTACAGTAAAAGCAAAGCGCTTGAATTCAATGGCATGACTATGTGAAAAAAAGTGCTATTAGATACGAGAAAAAAGCACTTCAGTAAAGCGCTTTCTTTTCGCTTGAGAGTACTAGATAGTATAATGAAGATCGCTTAGTACTATATACCATACTTCTTCTGAAACGCCAAACCTTTTAAAGTTTCAATTAAAGTCTAAAAGATATGCTATCTTGGAAACATACTGAATTGGTCAGCTTTAGACCCAGTAATAGCATGAAACGTACATTACGCATTTGCATATTTTTTTCTTCTGCCACTGAATTTCCACAATCCACAATTTTTTGCACCATATTTTCCTATAGCTTCATTTTATTTGAAACAATTATACCAGTAATAACAAGAGCTATTAAGACCATGATTTATTTTGATTGAAAATAAACCAAACAAATTCAATTCAATCATTAATAATTGACCATTTAGGGATGGTGAATGAAATAAACTCGACTCGCAGCCAGTTTATGACAGTTGGACGTATCCTTTTTATTCTCATTGTGTATTCATAAATCAATCACAGAGATTTTAATCGACTTTGATTCGGGTGCTGCATACCAACCCATCATCAAATGTACCAAGTTTTATGCAACAATAAAATAAAACAAATGACAAACTAAAATTAGATTTCGATTATAAACGAAATTGTTGTTTTCATTAATTTGCAACGTGCGCTACAGCACAGCACGTAAACGTAAACTATCCGTATCCTTTATATTCCATTTAAATCTTCACGTACGTAACTAATTTCAAGCGGAAGTTCAGACAACCCCAACGCTACGTAAAATTAAGCGCAGTTGACATGACCGCCATTTTTTTTAAAAAAATAAACTCAACGAACACTTAACTACGCGACGACGGTTACGTTACTATTTGGCGTGACAAGCTAAAGCCTTTGACCTTCAAATAAATGCTGGAAAGAAGATTCCAACCCACACATAGCGGTCGCATGTAGTCATTTACTCACACTGTGACACCTTTCAATTTCAAGCACAATCTCGTTATGTTTGTAACGTAATGTAAGGTAAAAGCTACGTAGTGTGTGCAACATTGATGATGATATTGCAAGAGGAGAGAAGTGAACAAATTGACGGAAAACTATAGATAAAAATGTGCTTCAAGGCTAACGACGTAATCTCTATTGAGAAGTCACGTAAAACAGCATGTAAAAATGGCACTTGTGGCTTACGTTTTTTAACGGTTTTTCCCCCATTAGCAAACTTTGTGGGATTTCTTTCTTTATTTTGGTTTATTTTTTTCTTTATTCCGTTTTTTTTTAATTTTGCGCTTTTTTTTCTGATTTTTTATTAATGCGAAAATTTCGTTGCCTACTTTTTTGCTGTTTTTACACTCAACGCACGCTTGCGTTTTATTACGTCATGACGTAATTGAATAGCACTCGCTGGTTTTTCTGCATTTTAAGTGTCGATCTTTTGTTGTTGTTTTTCCATAGTTGTTGCATTTATTGTTCTATGCAATTGTTATTACTTTTGTTTGTATTGTGTGCCATATATCCTACAACCTTCAGGGTGTCGTTCTCACAGCTTACGTGCTTTCAATACATAGTGTGTGCTGTATGCTTTTTGCATTGTTTATGTTCCCAACAAGCTGTCGGATTTTTTCGCTATGCTATTTTTGTTGTTAAAGTTTTTTAGGTGGAAAAATCTTTTCTTAAAAAATTGTCAATTTATCATTGGTTTCACGCTTTAATGTTCACGCTTATTTTAAGTTTGCTTAGTTTTTGACAAATTTTTGTATGCCTTATAACAGTTGATCATAAAAATCAACGAATCTCAAGGTTCTACACGAATTCAGAAATATGTATGTGATCATTCCTAAAGAATTAGAGCGTCAGCTGGCCAACTCTCCATATGAATTACCTTAACTATTTATGACTCCTTACTACTGCCGAGAGAACTAAAGTGTTGCTGAAGGAGCAACGGGGCATATGGGATAGTATATAAAATATTAACAAAATATGAAAGCGAGAGAACAATATTTAATTACGCAGGGGTCTTTGAGATTAAGTGGCCCCGTCAAGTTTTTGCCATAGAGCTTTTAAGCCTTGAGCTTTACTCTACTTTCACTTCCGTCCTGGATGTATTAATACCTGTCGGTATTTACAAAGGCGGCAGCAAGTACAGCTCAGAGCGAAACTGCTCAGATCACAACCTATTACTAAAATGCTACTGTTTGCCCAGCTCGAGCTGTAATAAAAACTTCCACTTCTTCCTGCCGGATTGTCAGGAATAGTATCATTGCCTCGCTTTAAGAAAGGTCGTCTTTTAAATTAACTTTAATGATTCAAAGATGGATAGATAAAGTAGCTGGCAGCCATTTATCTCATTAGCTTGGATTTTAATTTACCAAACTACTGTAGCGTTTGTCAATTCTAACTGCGTTGGATTGGCTAAATAGTTAGGGAGTCGGTGGCCAACATTTTTATATGAATTAATCGTGCAGCAGATGTTGAAAATCATAAAGTTCTAGTAATATAAATGGTAAAAATAAGCTCTGCCATTACGTTGTAGGTGCGTTATTTATTGAGAGCACTTTAAAATTGCAAAAAAAAGTGTAAGATAAACAGTTTCATCGCGTCTGCCTTTTATTTTAGAAAATGTGCTTAAACACAAAAATAGATAAATGCAGTAGGCAGACGTTTTATTTTTTTTATGCGTTTAGGAGTAACTTAATTTTTATCAAAAACTTAAGTGATTTTGTCGTCTGGCAGATTGCAATAATTGTAAAGATAATGTCATAAGAAATAAGATAAACAACCTCTGCCACTTAGCTATTGCTGCATTTAAGAATTGTAATACTACAATCGTGTACATAAAAAATTGAGCAATAAATCTTTTATCTCGTCTGCCTCTTGGTGGATTGGTTTTTTTACTTATAAAAAATATTAAAACAAAAAGGCAGACGTTTCCAGCGTTGATTTATCGAAGGCAGACGTTTTTGTTTTTGAGAAAATTCTATATTAAAGTAGTACAGTACAAATTTTGCTATACAAAATTACTATACAAACTTTCCTACTCTATTTTTTCGGTCATATATATTATTTTTCTGGCTGTGTGTATAGTGTATTCCACGCCAAATGAAACATTATTTTGCATTTTGCATCTGTGATTTTTGAGAACATTTTTTTTTTTGTGTTTTGGTTGAGACTTGTCCCCATAACTTATCTTAGTTTTTTTCCCCTAAAATATCGTGAATTGAAATTTATTACTCAGGTCTACTTACAAATCTTCATAGGTTCCAGTATGACAGGACTACTGGAACATTTATATTTACGATATCTAGGAGAAAAAAAATTGATATCGATATAATTCAAAATTGAGTTTAATGTGAAAAGGTTAAGCTTTTCAAGTATATTCGGAAAAATTTAGGTTCATTAAAATTAATATACGGAATTCATTAAAACCGACAATTGTGACATATGCAACCCCACATATTTTTAAAAACCTGTGATCTACACGTCTGCCTCTTGTATTTTCTGCATGTAGGGAAGACAGCTAAATTATGAAAAAAAAAACGATAAAATTATTTAGTAAATTTTTGTTTACATATTAGCAATTGCAGCTATTAAAATGCAGCAGTGTGGACGTCTGCCATTTATACTATCATTATCTATAGTACGCCCGGAACACAATACATCAGAAGCAGACGCAATAAAATTTTTTTTTTGCAATTACAAAATAAATTCTTTAAAAAAATCAGAGTTTTCTTCATTTTACTCTTAGTTTTTCTGCATCGCATAAATGTGAACTAATTTATATATCAATACCAATGACAATGAAATCATCTAACTATAATGTTCACTGGTTTCCAAGCTAAAAGTGTTTGGGCGTTTCTTTGAGAAAAGATTATATTTTCACAGACTATCAGGTTGCTATCACATCGCTCAGCTCAGCCTTTTACAGTTCTTTTGCTGTGTGAAATTACAGACAAAATGAGATTGATGTGAGCTCTATTATAGGTCTTATAAACTTTTAAATATTTCATAAAAACGGTGCTATTATATACTGCCTAATTAATGGTATACGAATAAGAAAGAGTTTTGCTTTAATTATTTTCCGATAGTGAAAATACTGGTTAAACGAAAGAAAAGGTTCTGCTAACGTTCAAAGTTATATTTTCCCATATCCCCGTGGTATGATAAAATCCGCAGCTTTCTTGCCATCGAAATCACATCACTTAACATTTCAAGAATCTTTTCAAATTGCAAAAAAAAAACGAAAATCTCTTTTGCTTCAACTCTTTCTGTTAAGAAACGACCCCATTAGGCAGAAATAAATAACAAAAAAAAAAAAAAAAGAATTAGAAATAAACGCCACATCTTTGTTAGAAACAGAACGCCCTTTGTGCTGCACAATAAAAATCCTTTCACTTTCTTTTCTTACATAAAAGAGAAAAATACAAAAAAAAAAAAGGAATTTTGGAGACAATAGCGGAAATTGTGCACAAAAATAAAATACAAATTTCAACTTCCGTTTCCTTTGACTACATAGATTTGTGCTGGTGTTGGTTTTGGTCTTGTACCATATTGTGTTACACTTTTTTTCTTTGGTTGTATGTGAAAGTCTTTCAAACGCTGCTGGTTTTCCTTTTAATGTGGGTTTCTTCTACTACTTATTTTCTTTTAATTTGCATTGTTTTCCCCACTTGCGTATTGTCTGCAATTTATTAAAGCAACTCTTTACTTTTTCTTGTATTTTCTTTATTTTTAATTTGCTTTGTATCCTTTTTTTATCATTATGGCGACAGGCATTTCAAGAGCATTAACTGCAGTGCATTTATCAAGTTTATTGCTTTGCTCTCCTGCTTCTGTGTTGTTGTACTTGCTACAGTAGTCAGTCTTAACGCTTGTCTGTTAAAGATTTTTCTAGGTTTTTTTTTTTTATTTTTTTTTTCATGTCGTTTACAACAATTACTTTTTAGTGTGTGCAAATGTTTTATTCATTCGCTAGAAATTAGCTCTAGAAGCCAGTAGAGCAGCGTAAATTGTTACAAAAATAAAATTGTTAATTTGAGTTTATTGCTTTGTAGTAAGTTGCTGGCTTTTAGCATTTGAGAAAATTTAAAATGAATTTATTTTAACTCATTTGAGGCAAAAAAAGTGAAAGTAAAAGTGAAAGCAACATGCATCAAAAAATTGAATTACTACAGCATCACTACTGTCCTTAAAATTAACAAACTTTCAATTTGAAATTACAAGCAAATTAGTCGTTACTTAGCTTTTAAATCATTGCTGGCTTATTGGAATAGACTTTACTTTAGAGACATCTTTAATGAAAAAACTTCAAAAACGTCGAATTAAAAAAAACTAAAGCTAGTCATACTAGTTTCAGCCATTACTAAATAGAGTCATCAGTGACCCTTGTGCTGATAATTGAAACTTGTGAGACTCAAGGTCACTGATGATTTCATTGCTTAATGGAATCATCAGTGACCTCTGTGCTGATAATTTATATTTGAGTAAACAGCAACAAGAAACGTTAGTCATTCTTGTTTCATCTATTGCTTAATGGAATCATCAGTGACCTTTGAGTCTCTAAAACATCAATTATTAACTCAAAGGTCACTGATGATTCCATGATGACATTGCTTAATGGTATAATCAGTGATCTTTGAGTTGATAATTGATGAGAGGCTCAAAAGTCACTGATGCTTCGATGATTCCATTGCTAAATGGTATCATCAGTGACCTTTGAGACTCTAATCAATTAGGAACTCAAAGGTCACTGATGATTTCATGATTTCATTGCTAAATGGTATTATCAGGTCACTGATGATTCCATGATGCCATTGCTTATTGGTATAATCAGTGATCTTTGAGTTGATAATTCATGAGAATTCCTAATCAATTAGGAACTCAAAGGTCACTGATGATTTCATGATTCCATTGCTAAATGGTATTATCAGGTCAGTGGTGATTCCATTGCTAAATTATCAGTGACCTTTGAATTCATAATTAATGAGAGGCTCAAAGGTCACTGATGGTACCATTTAGCAATGGAATCATCAGTGACCTTTGTGCTGATAATTCATATTTAGAGACTTAAAGGCCACTAATGATTTTATTAAGCAATGGATGAAACAAGTACATATGACTAGCTCTAAGCTTTCTTTTTTGTTGTTTTTTTACTTTGCTTTGTGTAACTTTTTTGGTGTTAACACACTGTAATGAACAGTAGGTTTAGTAAAATAATTTAAAATTATTTTCTGTTTAGTTACACCGTAATAAATTTATTTGTTTTTATATTTAGATTTTATTTGCCTCTTTAATGGTGCTACAGCCACCATATAGTTTATGACTGCTTTGGGTATGTAAGCGCTTCTCTTAACTCTGAAACGAACGACTGTCAGCCTTAGAATTTCGTCAAAATTTATAATATGTAATGGCAAATTTTAGTGATACTCAAAAATACGAGATTAATATTTAAGTTCAATAATAGTGCTTTCCTCGTTATGACAGTAAAGTTTTACGCAACAAATTATGACCTCTCGGTTTGAGTTCTTGAAAATTTTATTTTAAAGGAGTTAAAGCAAATATTGTTTTTCAAATTTTCCAGTTATATCACCGCAAAAACACCCTGTATTATAATACACTTACACCGTTCAAGCTATTGTCATTCGATTTCACTTTCTCCCCGCTTCTTATGACACTGAGGCACTTAAAACTTTAGCTGTCATCTGGCATCATATTAATTTATGACCATTTTGCAATTAGCACAAACATTTCAAACTGCTTGTCCAACTTGTTATATTTTCTGTCTCAGTATGGGTGTGGCAGCAGCACTGATATTTATAGTTTGTTTGTTAGTTAGTTTTGCTGACATTTAGCAAATTTATGTCAAGTTCACGTACTATGAATTTGATTTATTCGCTAAGGAAACCATTAAACACCAAAATTTGTGAATGTGCAAAAGAGATAAAAAAAACTTTTCTTCATTTCATTCTTTTCGACTATCAGCAGTAAGTGGGAATTCGAAACGTGAAAAAACAAAACAAAAAAAAAAAATTTTACTTCAGTTAATTTCCGTTTCAAAAATTCAAAAGTCATGGCAGTCATAATTAACTTGCGAGTAGTCGAGAGTTTTATCATGGCGCTGCAAAATTTTATGAACAGTCATGAGTTTACAACTGCTGCTGCTGCTGTTGCTGCTGCTGCTGCTGCTGCTGCTGCTGCTGATACTACAACTATGATTGTTGTTGTGCTTCAGCTTCCATGCTCTTTTGTCCTGCTACTGGTCATGCTATTAAGTGTTAAGATTTTTGCGTTTCATAATTTTTTTTTTGCTGACTTATTTTTAGTGTCGCGCGCGTGTCCTTTAGCTACGTAGAGATTTTTTTTCTTTCTTATGGCAAACAATTTTGTCCTTTTTTGTTTTGCCCACTCATTTATATTTGAATTTCTTTTTTGCTTTGTTGCTTTTGGTTTTTTATGTGTCACGTTGCTATAATGTCATTGGAATTGTTAATGCGAGTTCTTTTTTTGAAAGGTGAAAGTAACACATTTTGAACCAGCTGCGGTCAGGCACTCATTTTTTATTAATGTTGGGAAACTTAGGCGTTAATTTGGTATTTTGCTACGCACCACAGGTGGGATATTTTAGAGTACTTTGAATATATGAGTCCAGAGGCTCACTTTTTCACAAAACATGAGTGCAGTCTACGCTACATATCATAGTTATGGTTCACTTGAAATTTATTTGGTATTTATGGACTTTTTCAATGCTCTGCAATTTTAAACTATTTTTCGACAAAATGCAATATTATTTTAAAACTCAAATGTTTTGATATTTAACAAAAATATCATGACAATTTTAATTGGAGATTGAGACCAAGCGTCTAAGAAATAACCCGAAATAAATTTGATTGAAATTGAACAAGCAGTTTTTGCGTGATATGCGAACATCGAAAACAGCTATCATTTTATTTATATTGATACAGTTTTTTTGTATGAAAGTTAATTAAATTGTAAAATTTAATTTACAACACAAAATTGAAACGATAATTCGTAATTTAATATTTTTGACAACTTAATGCTGTCGCGTGTAGCATATGCAATTTGAATAAATCGCAGCAGCAACATTTTTAATCACAACAATTAACAACTTTATATTTTTTAATCACTTGAACACCAACAAATTTTGCGATAATTTTGAAACATTTTTAATTTTAATTCGCTTGAATGCAGCTGCTACCCCTTGTAAAGTGTAAAGCCAACCACCAACATCACTCATCACTGAGTAGGTTTCATTGTGTTAACTCGATTTGTGGGTGGTTTTATTGCTGTTGTTGTGTATTTTGCGCATTGATGCTTTATATACTCATATACCATACTCGTATTTGATGCAAATTTGGCTCATTAGCGAATGTAACGCGCCCAACAACAACAATATTATGTTAATTTTTAACTTTCTGTTTAACTTTGTGTGCGTAAACAATAGCGAAATATGTAAATTCTAAATGGCTTAAATAAGTTGTATGTTTAATTGGAAGAGATAATTAAAAATAAGCCGAAATTAAGACATATGAAGCCTTGTAATGCCACTAAATGGAAATTTAAAAAGATGCAACAAAAGACAATTAATCACATGTAACATTTATTGGCATAACATGGCGTATGAGCAACATTTAATTTCAGTTGAATGAAAAACAAAGTTTTATTTTGAAGAAATATTGCGCATACGTCATGGTGAGCACAATAAATTAAAAACAGAAAATAAGCTGATTGTTCGATATTTAATTTTATTGAATTGCTGAAAATTATTATTACGATCAAAATATCAAAGTTTTTTTTAAAAGATTTTTGCAATATGGCTACATGTGTATAAAATGTTTTTTTTTTTTTGAATATGATTAAATATCAAATTTAAATTGAAATAAAATACTTTTGTGTATAGCGTCTGATCATTTATTTGATATTATTTGAAAGATCATTCCATGAAGCTAATTATAAGAAAATGATTGCAAACAAATTGACCCCTTTGCGCGAAATAATCGTATGTGACAAAAACCAAATTTCAAAGGAGGGGGTTTTTTTCTACTTTTCTGTGCCTTAGTTGGCAATATCAAAACCAAATTTTAGACATAAATTTTTGGCGTAACTAAGTATAAGAATATCAGCTACAATATTTTGCCAGTTGATACTTTTTGGTGTGTAGAGCAAATTTGCATCAATATGTCAATTTCGAAAAAGTTGCACATACGATGATTTCGATCTGACCGCAGCTACTACTTCGTATGAGGATTATTTTTTTGGTCAGTTTTTAAAGTATTTTATGTCTTGTGTTAATAACTCGAATTGGCTCAGCTGCTTAAGCGGAAGTCATTGAAAATTTATGTGCAGGAATCCACAACTTCACGTACTTCTGAAGTTAAGTTAAGTTTCACGATCTTGTAAGCCAGTTCATACATCCATTTCCGGCGATAATGTTTCGTCAAAGTCTTTCTTTTTAAATCGATTATTTTGTGTGCTGTATTGCAAAGGAAATCATCTAGCTAGAGCTACAACTTCTTCGAGTCAAAACCTTCCGAATAGAGACCAAAAAATCACTAAACACTTGCGTGTAACGTACCTCATTGTTATTAGCATGCTTTCCTGCGTCATTGCAAAGTAATTAAAGTTCGATGATGCCTCTTGCATGCAAATTGCATCACTCAGTGCATTTTCTAGATTGCAATGGGCTTAGGAAGGTCTCGCCTATAAATTTATATCCCTCTCAATATGCTGGTAGTTTTTTTTTTATTAACCGATTAACCAGGAAAGAGCTTCAAAGATGGAATTTGCAGTTTATTTCATTGAAAACGTTTACTTTTAGGCATCATTTTTTGAAACAGTTTAATTTTGTAATGGAATGCATACCAAAATTTCAGCGCAAAAAGTGGAAATTCATTTTTCAAAAAAAAAAAAAATTTCCAAACTTTAATTTTTCTAAAAATTTTTGTAAGATTTCATCACAAAATTTGCTCTATTTTTGACAATCAAAGACAAATCAGTAACCTTGCAATTTGCAATCAACATGAATAGTACAAATATCTCCTGAGCTTACGTCACGCTTAAGAGTAAAGCACGAAAAAGCACTCACACACAGCGTAACAGCCTGTCACAGAATGTAAGCAAATCAACGAAAATTTGAATAAAATTTGACTGCATGGAAATCTCGTTGGCTTATCCCATGCCACTTCCGTTAAGCCGCCGAGACATGCAACAAATTTACTAAATTGTTAACAAACAAAGACAACTTTCAGGCCACGCAAACTGCATTTACGTAATACCAAGCCGCCATCAACAAAGCTGTTGATGCTACAAACTGAATGACATCACCAACAACAACCCACAGAGAGTTTTGTGTGATTTAATGCTTGTGCGTTGTACTTAAGGCAATAATTAATTTGATAAAGTTGCACAAAACTGAAATTTTCATAATGCAATAATTTATAACTAAATATGAAAGTGTGTGTGTTAAGTGCAGGTTACATCTTATTGTGTGTGTGTATTTGAATGCCACAATTTCTTCGTTTATTTATTTAAAAGGATTACATAAATATCTACTGAAGCTGTCTATGTATTTAAGAAATTGTGTGTACAGCAGTGAATTAATGTGTGATAACATTTACATCATTCATCATTTGTGTTTTAGAAGTGCTACACTGTCACTTCTACTTTACTCTGCACTCATATCCTTTGTGGTGATAGTTGTGGGTTTCTCTTAGCAATAAGCATTTGTAATTAACCAAAATTTCATGTTTGTTTATTAATGACAATTGTTTGTGGATTGAGTTAATTTACAAAATACAGTCACACATGACGTATGAGTGACACAATTTTGCTTTGGAAATGAGCGCATATATTAATTGTTGCGCATACGACATGTGATACCAATATTTTTTAAATATCTTAAGCAACGAAATAAAACACAATTGAGCGGATTACAGTCCACAGTAATAAATGCGAAATTAAGACTTAAGTTTTGCTTGAATATACACATCCGAATTGAAGCTTAAATGGAGCACACGACGTTACTGAAGTAACAATTTTATGCATTGAACTAATCACTTGCTTAAATTTACATGTTTTTATGCAAATAAGTTTTCATAATATAAGTTCACTATTAAGTTCTTTTCTTCCTTCGAAAGCACCAAATTATAAGTAAATATATACGCATGAGCCCAACACAAACCTAAATAGTATTAATTGCTCCTAGTTGAGATGATTCAATTCACACTAAATTTTAACTTTCAATTTGAATATATAATATTTATACAACAATTTAAATAATTGCTATGAAAATTATTTAACTAATTGGCTTAAAATGTGCAAAACTTTCAAGCATCCTTAGGACATAAAAAGTTTTCGTTGCTCTCTTTTTTTCAGCTGCTGCAAACAATTCATTGTCAGCTTTCATTTTGTATTTAGATGATAACTTCTTAAAGTAAAAGATGAGTTATATAAAATGTTCAAGTAGGAAATCGTTTTAGCTATACCCAAATGAAGCGAATGCAAAAGTTTTGTATTGTACAATTGACCGTCATTAAACTCAATTAAGTGATAATTCATGGCATAAAGTTTTGCACCATTCGTATTGGGCGTTATTCGTTAAACTTTGTCAAACTGTAATAAATAATAAAATTCAAAAGAATATTACGTTCTCATTAAAACCGCAAATGAGCCAATTTAGCAAAATTGAACTTAAAAAACAACAAACAAATGTTATAAAGTTTTATCACTTGCAATTGTCGCAAAAAGTATAGTCCTCTGTCACATTAGAAAATTCTCATAATTTGCAGGAAAATTATTATTTATTTTCTGTTTATGACATCAGTTGGTAGTTAAGCAAGGCTTTCTGAAGTAGAAATTTTTTAACAAAATATTACGAAAATGCTGTGTAAATGTTTTATAATTTTGTCGTAAAATAATTTTTTTTTTTTTTGCTTTAAGCAACAGAGTTTTCAAAATGTATTTTAAAGCAACTTATAGAAAATAGTTAACCTAATTTTATTAGAAGTAAGTAACGGGTGTTTTTTTAGAGGTTTGTTTTTCGAATAGAGATAAAACTGGCATTTTATGGTCAAATCTGGCAACTCTAATGTCATTTATGTTCAGTTTGGTTTGCCATTTCATCATGAACAGGTTGACAAAAGAAGAACGCTTGCAAATCGTGCAAATTTATTTCGAAAATAATGGTTCAGTTCGCGAAGTTTACCGCAAGCTCCGTCCATTTTATGGTCGACATAATCGTCCATCAGAGCAATTAATTCGGTTAACCATGGGTCGTTTTCGCACTATGTTTACTCTATGTGATAATACGCATCCGCAGAGACGTCGAACAGTGCGCACCGAAGAAACAATTGCCGCTGTAGAGCAAAATGTTGAAGAGGACCCGAATGAATCGATTCGCCACCGTGCACAGCAATTGGAGCTTTGTCCATCAACTTTATGGAAGATTTTGCGCAAAGATCTTGGCTTGCGACCTTACAAGATCCAGCTTGTGCAAGAATTAAAGCCGCGAGACCATGCAATGCGTCGTGATTTTGGTGTATGGGCCGAAAATGAGATTGATCTCGATGCTGATTTTCATCGCAAAATTTTGTTCAGTGATGAGGCTCATTTTTGGTTGAATGGCTACGTCAACAAGCAAAATTGCCGCATTTGGAGTGAAGAGAATCCACATGAGACCCTTGAGACGCCATTACATTCACAAAAACTGACTGTTTGGTGTGCTCTATGGGCTGGTGGAGTCATTGGGCCATACTTCTTCCGAAATAATGCTGGAGAGTCAGTTACCGTTAATGGAGACCGGTATAGAGCCATGATAACCGACTATTTTGTTCCCGAATTGGATGGCATGAATGTGGATGAGTTGTGGTTCCAACAAGATGGCGCTACATGCCACACAGCGCACGTCACAATCAATTTATTGAAGGAAACATTCGATGAGCGCATAATTTCGCGGAATGGACCTGTCAATTGGCCACCAATATCGTGTGATTTGACACCATTGGATTATTTTCTTTGGGGATATGTGAAGTCGCTCGTCTACGCCAACAAACCAGAAACGTTAGGGGACTTGGAAGCCAACATTCGTGGCGTTATTGCCGACATACGGCCCCATATGCTCGAAAAAGTGGTTCAAAATTGGACCTGTAGAATTGGCTTTATTCGAGCCAGCCACATGCCCGAAATCATATTTAAACATTAATGGCATAAAATTATCCTTCCAATAAAGCCAAATTGATGGACATTAAAACGATTTTCTTGTGTTTTATTTCAATTCGAAGCTCTATACCTCTAAAAAAAACACCCTGTATAAGCTGACTCATGCGAAATTTGTCATAAAATTCCTATTGAAAAAAGTACCTCTAAATGAATCACCCTATCACAAGAAAGAACCAAAATTAAGGTTTTGTTCAGAACACAAAGTTTTTTTTGGACCTAAAAGGTCTGAACTCTGGGTAAAAAATTTGTAGACCTGCGTTATTTAAATTCTATTCTATTCAAACAATTTGCCATGACTTAACATTTTCGCTTCCAATTAAAATCGCAAATACTTTAGTGATTATTGCATATTTTGATGAAATCTATTTCAATTTCAATAACTTTGTTGTATCGTTTAAGCTTTTAGCATCAATGTAGCTTTGCGTGTACAAAGTTTTAATTCATTCTACTTCAAAGCGATGATATTTGCATTTGAATAATGTAGTCGATTGTGAGAACATTTTAAGTGATAGCATTTTGTTAAATTTAACAATTTAAATATACAAAAGTAAGAAGAATTAGCATAGCATTACACAGAATTGTGTGTGTAATTCCAATAACAACTGAAGATACTTTTCTACACATGCAAGTTATCTACTTACTGGCACATTAGGGATGCCAATACCAAGAGATTTCGGCAATGCAATGAAATAAAAATTTTATAATCTCGGAAATTTTCGAAATTAAAAAATTCACTTTTGACTACATAAATTTTCAATGAATTATCTACGTTTTTCTACAATTTCGAAGACAGTTGCCAAATGAGAGGGCTGAAGCCATAAAAGGAATAACTCTTTGACTGTACTTAAAGCTGTCAACATTTTTTTATAATTAACATACTAAATGAAGATTTTTCTCGTGAACATAAAGCCAAAGAAAATACTTTAAAAATTTAGCAAGTTTTTCTAAACTTCACACTTTAACGCTTGAGCTTTTTATATTTAGCACACGCTGTTTCTATCATGCCAAAAATTTAATATCCACAAAGAAAATGAAAAAGTTCAAGAGATGATTTTTTTTCTCTTCAATTTTATATTACTTTAAGCAACACGAAACTTTTCTAATTCCTTTGAAGCGTATATTAACCTGCTGGTAACAAAATCACAGTAATCAACATAATCTTAAATCATCCCAAGAAATCTATTTAAAAATCCAATAACCTGCTTTTCTACATAAAATTTCATAAACACCTTCAAACTGAAAAATAAAGTTAAGAGCTCTGCGTAGCTTAAAGGTTGCCCTTGGCTAGATTTTAACAAACGTTGATTGTGTGCACATCGAATATCTTTTGCGGGCGTAAAGCAACACCACAAAATATTTATCTTTTTTTTTTGAGTACAGGAATTTTTTCTTTAACTTTTGTGTGCCGCAAGCACATTTTTTCTTTTGACTTAATCGTATTAATTTTAGCGATTTTTTATTTCATAGCTTTTTCTTATTAATAGCATTACCAAAGGATTTTTCATTTTGTAAATTGAATTTAAGGCATTCTGTTGCTTGCATTTAGTTAGCTAAGGAAATCTAATATATTTTACTTTTTGAAGTTTATTTATTTACAATTTCGTACAATTTTCTATCTAAACACGCATTAAGTTCTTCGTATTGATGTTGCTTTAAGCATTCTTGAATGATTTTTGCTTTGCTTTTGTTTTTACCTTTATGTTGTTTGGTATTGTAACCAAACTCATTAGCAGTTTACGCACACACACACATAGAAAGTACTTAGCACGCATACATAAGCGTATTGGCACACGTGCTTTTAAAACGTGAGCATACATTAATGAGTTTTCTACGTTACTACAAAATATAGTTTTTGTTTCAAAGTGGAAACTTTAACTAGAAAATTATGTAAATTTTTGTAAATCAAACTTTGCTGAAATGATGCCTTACTAAATTTGTTCAGTAAAATTGTTCTCAACATGAATTTTGTTTTTGTGAATAGCATAGAAATATTATTTTTGGCAAAATAACGTGATTAATTTTATTAGATTTCGTTGATAACATATTGGAAAAACTTCTGCTTTTATTTCATTATTTCAATTTCTAAGCGTTGATTTAAAAAAATTTTGCAATTGGAACACAAAAATAAGCCAATATAACATTATATTAGGCATTCACACTGTCATCAAAAATAGCGTGTTTTTCATTTATTTCGTTTTTAAGCCAAAATCACATTTTCCATGCAAATCAAACGTCAAACAGAAACATCACAGAATTCGTATTCTAAGAATGATTTTTTAAGCGTTTGCTTTTTGAAAGTTCAAAAAAGAACAGAAAATTTGCAACAGTGAATAAAATATTTATTTAGAGCAATACATAAATTTATGCCATTTTTTTTAAAGATTATTTTATGTAAATGTTGCCCGCGGCTACGACTGAGATAGTTCATCTGTAAGCTTCAATTTTGGCATATTTTTTCTAGCATTTCGGCCGGTATCTCACCAATGGCAGCTGTAGTGTTGACTTCTAGGGCTGCAATTGTGGCTGGTTTGTCCTTGTACACGAGAGACTTCACATAGCTCCAAAAAAATATCGGTAATCATTGTAACGTTGCTATTTTTATATTTTGAACAATTACGGTCTAATGGTGCACCCGACCCACAAACCGCACCAAACAATGCATTTTTCAGGGTGTATTGGCAGCTCTTGAACTGCCACAGGCTGCGCTGCTAAACTGTTATGGAACTGTGCCAGTGTGAAAGCTATTTTTAAAAACGAGATAAATGGAAAACGGGAAAGTGTGAAAGCCCAAAAGCTCAACGTTGTTGCAGCGTTCAATGCTCCATAACAATTTCTTATCTTCCACTCTCTACGACTGTAAAACGCTAACTGATAAATTTCATCTGAACTAAAATGACGGCCAAAGAAAATTTAACTGAAACCTAAAATGCACCCTGTAGAAATGTACTTTTCAAACTTTTGGACTCTAAGGAAAAATTATATGTCATATATTTGGTTCTGTATGCAAGGAACCAATAAGCCTACATATAAGCATTTGTGAGATTTGTATAAGAGAATTCAGAGTTGCTCTATCACTTCTGGTTTTTGAGATATATCTAACTTAATGAAGCAATTCTGAACCATGTATTTGTTTCTAAAACACCAACAAATTTATAAATTTCCTTAAATTTTTTTTTGTGGTTCTGTGTTATTAATAGTTTATATTCTTCAGCAATTGTTAGCACTCCGTTCAAATTGCACGATGACAAGGACATCAAAAACATCTTCTATGTAGAATATGAGCTTCATTTAATCTTCACAATGAACTACTAAATGCTAACTAAACTTAAAGACCATTTACGATTTTTGTTGTAATAAAAATCATGTTTATGTTAAAACTCTTTCATTCGTTCCAGAGACTTAACTTAACAGTACAATAAATAATTTATGACGTAATTGTTACTACATATCTTTGGTGACAACCATCTTCAAAACATATAAAGATACATCGCCTGTGCTACAGAAAAGGACATTTTTATACATGTCCCCATTTATCAGCAGCTAATCTTAAAAACACTCACAGGACTCGCGCTAAGCTAAAAATAAAGTATCAGTGCCTTAAACATAAACAACACAACAATCACAACATCAGCGGCGGTAATAAAATGACAACAAAATAATGATGATGGGACTTGCTTATAAGAAAACACAAAAAGAAAACAAATCCCCTAAGCAATTTTAATATTATGCAAAAAATGTACTGTTGCCGATTTTGTCTGGTGGCCAAACCAAATGAATAGGGTGTTTATTATAAGCGATTTTTTTAGTAGCCATCAATATGATTTCAATATTGTGTGAGAATATAATACTGTTCTAAGTTATAACGGCGCTGAGTTATTGAAAACATAAATGCTGTATTAATCTTTAATAACATGACGTATGCGTGACTTTTAATTTCAATGCGCTATCAAGAGAAGTTTAGAAATGAGGAAATTCAAACACTTATAACTTTACACCGATACAACTGTGTATACATTTGTCAACTGCAATTTGATTTCATTTATACAGCTGCACAAAAGCTGAAAGTTTGATTAGTGGCTGCTTAAAATAAAGCTTCAAATTTATATAAATCTGTTGCCTACTTTTAGGAACAAACTTTAAAGATTATTGTTGCAGTAACTTACTCTAAATTGTATTTAAAATTTCATAGAAAAAATACAAAAAAATTAGATCCACTCTAACGTTTAACCACACATAACGGAAACAGAAATGAAAATGAAATTTCATGGTGGTAACTTTCAAACGCAAAAATTTAACGCATTAATTTAATTTCATGCGAATTTTTCTTCATTTTTTCACCATTTACCCCTCAACATGTTGGCTTAAGGAATTTTGGTTGTTCTGTTGCGGTTGTTTCTGCAAAATTAGCAAAAAAGTTTCCGCAACAAATCTTTCCACCGTTTCACTGCGTGGTTTTCGACCTTTGTTGGCGTCGCAGCCTTTGCTGTTTGATGAGAACTCAATTAGGAATCTTATTAAGGATTTGCTGTTGTTGCTTCCGGTTTGAATGCGTGTACGCTTGGGTTGCCGCCGTTGTCTGTCTCTAGTATTTTCTTATTTATTTTTTTGATGCGATTTAATCTGCCCATGGTGTTAATTAACTGCCTACTTACTGCGGTGATTTATTATCATTTTTAATGCAGCGTTAATTATTTTATAAATTAAATTATTCTACTCAATCTCCTCATGAAGCAGAGGGTCGCTTCTAAAGTGCAGGTTCAATAACGAGTACCTTTAACGCTCAACTGCATTTTCCCTTTTTACGTATTTCTTAGTTTAAGATAGTCGCGTTTTTTGCTGCTCCATAGGTGTGTCAAATTCATACCCATTTTCGCTGATTGAATTCAACAAAAATCCTATCTTGATGACATTTGATGAGAGTTTCAACATCGAAATGGTTGTATGGTTGTATAACCACTTAAACATCATATTTGCCCATCTTATTTCCTTTATAAGACGAGAAAAAATGTTGAATTTGAAAAGGAGTCACCACGCCTACCACAGCAAAGCGGTGCCACGCCTACTGTCGCAACTTCATTCAGCTTTAATTTAATGAAAGTTTATGACAACAAATACCAATGAGCTAAATTTCACAAAAATTGTTGTAGAACTTCCCTAAACTGAGCGATAATAATTTGTTTTATATATATCGGGTGCCACGCCCACTGATGCAATGTTGCCTACTTTTGACATAGAAAAATTTATTGAGAGCTTATCCTACCAAATTTTACTATGATTGCTTACGTAGCTAACCATATACAATATTTCAAGTTTTGTTTTTGTATGGGAGGTGCCACGCCCATTTATACAATCGAATTCACTCTTGAGCCAGAAATAAACTTTAGTAACTGACTTCGTTATACTGAATTGCATTAAGATTGCTGGTACAGTTCACAGTATATTCAGTTTCTTACTCGTATGGGCAGTGCCACGCCTTTAATTTTAGTTCCAAGATACCTTAGAACATGTAAATCACTTTAATTAAATTTTTAAACAATTGCTGTAATAGTTCGCTTAAACAGTTTTTAGTTTTTTTGTGTATATGGGAGGTGCCACGCCTACTAATTCAATCCCATTGAATTCTATTTATCTGAAAAGCTTATAAAATCCGTCATCTTCCACCCAATCTAATTAAGATCACTTCCATGGCATATTAAATATAACATTAATCAGTTATCTTGCTTGAATAGTAAGTGCCACGCCCACTGGTATTGTTTTGATCATTTTTAATATGAAAATACTTTATAGCACGTAGATTATTTTTAAACTATATAGAGGTCAATATCAACTATTTTATATTATCTCCAAAACTTTTATAAAACTCGTAGCACTCGCTTTCGAGCAACATTTTTCGATTTTTTATAAGTGACGCACCAAATTTTTCAATTTCACTCACTTGTAACGCAATAAACTATATTTTTGATTTACATTGGCCAACAAAATTTCGTCAAAATATTTTTCATAGCTTGCGGAAACTATTAGTTATCGTTGCTAATAAATCGGTATTAAGGAAAGGTCAGTAATAATAGTGATTGTACTTAAATTACTGTCAAAGTTGACCGTGAATTTTCTCAGCAATAATACAACATTGGTAAGAACGAATGCTTTTTTAATAATAAAGAAAATGTTTTCCCTATAGACTATAGCTTTTGCCAACTTGCTGCTGTAAATTTCACAGAATATTAAATGAGTTAGTTATTAAATAAAAATTCAGAAGTTCAAAGTTGAAAACTAAACTAAGTTCCTAAAATTTTGCTGATTTCACAATGTTTTTCTTTGCTACTTGTGGTTCGCAATAATTCTACTCATGACTTTTTGAGTGCATATTCTTACATATCTACCCACACGTGCTCGAAACTGCTGCTATGTCAATTGGTACTAAAACTATAATAAATGTAATTGCAAATAAAAGTTTTAAATTGAACTTGTCACTCAGTTAAGTTTTGCTCGTATTTGTGCGGTTTTAAGTTTTTTTTTTTCAAGTGCTAAAGTGGCAAAATTTGCGTTTAGTAGGTTACAATGAGCTGTGACGGTAATGTAATGAGAATTTTCAGTAAGAAGAGTAAATAAAATGTTAAATTGAAAAGTAAATATGCAAACCTTCTACGATAGTATACTGCTGATATTTTGTCAAATAAACTCATAGCGAAAATGTTCAAAAATAAGTTACATGAAACCTTGCTTAAATTACTAAATATACAAAACAATAAAAAATTACCATGCATTCATATTAAGTACAGGCACATAAAATTTTATTTAGCAAACCATATTCCTAGCTAAGCAGCTTAATATATCAAAATCGATTAAACAAATTTTAGCCAAATCGTGTAGTGCAAAACAAATATTACGATTCATATCAGTGATACAACGCAATATGAATTACAAGCAAATGGAGGCGGATTATCAAAGAAAAACATTTTTTTTTATGAAGTTATTTTTCAATTTGTTTTTGAAGGTTTGTGCCACGTGCAATTTAATTGCATAGAATAATTTTTTTTAAATAAATACTAAATTATTATTTAGTTTCATTTATAGGTAGGCACACTCAGAGAAAAATGGCATTATAAATTTTAAGAAATTTATTTTAACTAAACCGCTAAAATTTTAAAATTGAAAATAGTAAAATCAACAATTTTTCTGTTTGTTTTTAATAGAAACAACTTTAATTCAAAATTTTATTTTGAATTCGAAAAGTATTGAAAATCAAACCGTAAAAAATTTCAAATTTTATTTTACATTAAACAATATATTGTCATTTTGTATCATTTGTATATAAAAGCACTTTGAGTCAAAGTGAATACTTTTTGAATTCAAATCGAAAATGTTTTTCTTAATTTTGAACATTACCAATTTGCCGCTAAGTCATGAGCTTTTATAGTTGAATCAAACATAAAATATTTTCTCGTTTGTGCCATGCTAATTTGAAGAAACTCGGCAAAAAAGCTGCATCTTTACTTATAACTTGTGGAATGTTTGAATTTTGTACATTGTTAAAAATAAAACATTTTTGTCTGCTATACCATATATACCAAAAGAAACATTTATATTAAAATGAAAACAAATTTCACACAAAAAAAGTTTTGTGCAAATTTGCGCAAATTTCGATCTTAGGGCGTAGCAACTCTTTGCTTGCAATCGGAGACTTCAATTTCGAAATCAGTTTCTTTTGTTTAGAACTGTTCCTTTCCATGCATTATAAAAGCATAAAATATATTGTTTACACTGAACAAAAAAAAAGCCTTATAATGAACTCAAACCATAAATGTCATTTTGCGCTACACTGTCGATTAACTTATCAATTAAAAGTTACAATTTATAACAATTTCATGATAAAAACGAAAAACCTCTAAAGTCAAAACGATATCCAAGAATAACAACAATAAAAAACAACAACGATTGCTAAACGAGCGATGTCATTAAACTTCAAAATGCATATGGAGTAAATGCTCTTTATTGTTTTCTTTTTCGTATCACTGATTAGGGTTTACTCAATTATGCCCCAGTCAATCGTTTTAAACAGTTGTTGTGGTTTTATTTATATGAGACAGCTACAACAACAACAACAATGTGCAAACACTTACAGCTGTTTACAATAACAAAAGAGACCAATTTACAATAAAAATAAAAAAAAAAACAACAATTTAAGTAGGTACTTAATACGAATGAGTTGGTTGTGTCTTTTACATTTTAAAAGAGCGCGCGCTTTATTCATTCCAAGTTGATCTCTCTTAAATCAGTTGTTGTTTATGTTGTTGTTGTGTTTAAAGTGCTTGTTTTTGTTGTTGTTGCTGATGTTTTTGGTTGATTATAACTAGCGAATATTTTGTTGTATACGGTAAATAACTTGCATTCAGTCCAAAACTAAACCTCGTCGCTTAAAGATCAGCACGCAAAGTTGAATAAATAAAAGCCGTAAAAAACGTGGGGTTTTTTAACAATATAAATTTTTAGTGTTTTCTTAGAAAATTATAAAAAAACGTGTTTCATTTAATAATAAAAATTTGCAATTTGTGTTTTCATTTCATTTGTGTGTGATTTTAAAATAAAAGGAAAAAATTTTTAAGTTTTCGGAGATTGGAGCTGAACTAAATTAAGTTAATAAAAAAAAAAAAGAAATAAATTTTTGTTGGGCAAAAAATTTGTTCAAAATTAAAAAAAAAAATTTAATTTAACAAAAAAACACCAGCTTTGACTACACGCCTGTTGCATTTTAAGAGTACAAAAATATCACGCGTCTGTCACTCCTTTTCGTCAGCGTCAAATTGTCTCTCCCATTGATTGCAGTTATCTATTCATTTTTGTAAGTGCTGTTGATTTTTTTTTTTTTAAATTTTTATTTTTAAATTTACAAATGCGTCAACAATTGTCAACAACGAATTTATTGATTTAATTAGTATGTACGTGCAGGTTTGCCGCCTTTTATTATTTGTTGTTATTTGCTGTAGATAATTTAATTTTTGCTTTGGCATGATTGGATTTGCTTTGAAATTTTGTGAATTTATGACCCATATTGCAAAACAATATAATCCGGTTAAGAACGGTGACAAAAATAAATAAAAAATTTTTAAAAAATTTCATGGCGTTTTATAAAATTTCAACGCTTAAACTGCAAAACCGCATATGCGCCTAGTGGAAAATCAAGCGCCTATATAGTGGGTGAGCTGTAAAATTCAACTTCAGAGATAACTTTTATTGAATATATCAAGAAGAAAACCAAATTTAGCGTGAAGCGAAGCGAAATGCTGCTGAGTCTGTATACGTTTCTGTGCAAAACCGCGCGTATTGCAACAATGCCATGATAAAGTACACTGAGAAAACGATTTGTTTAGATATAAGAAATTATATTTCATATAGAGCATTTAAATATTTGATTGAGTCAAACATATAAAGCTTTAACCAACACTTATCACTATTTGATTCAAACACAATATGCTTAAGTCAAATAAATATTTGATTGCTCTATATGAAATATGCATTTTTTATATTTAAACAAATTGTTTTGTCAGTGTAATTATATCAGTGTTTTATATCTTTTGCTTTACTATTGCAGTTGTCATATTTATATGTAAATAAGCATCAAAGTATCAATTTCACACCAAGTGTTATAAAAAAGCCGGCTCGTTAAGGTATGCCCCACATTAAAATAAAACAAAAATGTTAATATTGTTAATATTGGCAAAAATATAGTTATGGATTGACTTGTTTTATGCCAGTTGGCCACACATTTTTTGAAAGAATTTATTTCACATAAAATTGTGACCTTTCTACTTAGGTTTGTGGACAGCAATGCATAACTTTCTATATCAATTCCTGGAAGTTGCTATTTGGAATTAACCATTTCAAGTCCATAGTAAATAGAATTATTCTTTTGAGAATTTCATTTTAGGACCCAGCGGCAAATCGATGAAGTACTGTGTTGTTTCACAAAGGAAATTGTTACGGTGATATTTTGTTTATTTGATTGCTAGCTGCCTGCTTTGTATATGGAGCTGTAGGCAGTCCGCTTGCTGGCTGCTTGCTTTGCATATGGAAATGTAAAGGGGCTTGCCTGTAGGCTGCATTCTTTGTATGTATGTGGAGATGTAGGAAACACGCTAAACTATACAGGCACTTAGTAAGCGATGTTTTAAGGCAATCTGCCTTTCGTTTGTTACACATTGTATATGGAGATGTAGCCAAGCTGCCTACAAAGTGGCTATCCCTTTGTAAAAAGAATTTACAGTTGTTCATCGATGTCATGTAAAACATATTTGCCGCCGGGGAATAAAAAATTAGCAATATAAAAATATTAGATCCATTTCCGTGTAGGGTGTAATTTGGTACGGCAAAGAAAAAAAAACTGACAATTGCTCGCGTCTTCCAATTTATTTAAGCATCAATATATAAGGGGACGTCCATAAATTGTGTTAGGCATTTTTTTTAAAATTCAGACTCAACCCTGTCCTTGGTAAGATTTTATGAGATCTGACGCGAAGCCCACCCCCCCTCCCCCTCCGTGGTGAGACTTACCTTATTATTTTTATTTTTAAATACATAATTAATTATATGTTCATATATTTTGCTTCATGCCACTAATACTAATCTTTACTACTTATTAGGCATATAACAGTACGTGACATACCAGCAATGTTTCATTTGAAATATTGCAAGCAAAACGTTACAGAAATCTTCCTTATATATTTCAAATGTAAGAAATGTTAAGAAACGTTTCAAATGAATTCAAAAGGTGGATGTCAACACATTGTAGAAAGGTTTCTGAAATGGAAATGATAGGTTTCTGAAATGTAACTGACGCTTTGCAAGATTTCTGAAAGGTTTACGAAATGTTACATGTCGGGTGGGTGGGTATATTTTGCTCCGCGAAAATGTTTAACTAAAACCCTGAACCCTGGAACACTGAGAGTTCCACTCTAATGCTTGCCGGCAGACTTCAATCGATGATTTTCGCAACGTGTGTCCAATACATTTCCATTTGCGTTGTTTGATTTGAAAGAAAATTAGATATTGTTAGCAATTATTTTAGTAAATTTTCAAAAATACTTTAAACTAAACGTAATATAACTGATTTATTTTTTACGTGACAATTTTTTAAAAACATATGCAAAAAGTGTTATCGCATGATGAAAAATTACGACATTTTTATATTCCGATCAACGTTTTTATTGAGGTTTCAAGCATCTAAAATTAAATTTATAGCCCAATCGTTAAAAATTCACAAGAAATATATTGAAAATTGAAATCAAATGCGCAACTACTTAAATGTAAGACAAGGAAAAACTACACAAAATTACATCAAATCACATAACTATAGCTACTAAAATACACAACATTAAAGTCCCTTAGCCATAAGTTTGTCAAACCAAAGAACTTTTAGAAGAGAATTTTTCATATGCTGAAATAGAAAGCATATCAAGAGTTTGCCTTAAAACGAAAAGTCTCTCCGCAGTATTTGGGGATTTCGTTTTCATATGTTAGTTCCTTTTATGCAAATAAAACTGAAGCAGATATGCGAATACATTCATATGTCTTCACAAGCATTGCTTGTAAGTTCATTTGTATGTATGAATGTATGTATTGTATTTATATTTGTGAAAATTGCATTGCTTATGGGCAATACCGAAACCATTTGAATTATTCATGGTAAAGCTTATAGATGCCATGCCACAATCTTTTACGGATTCATAAGGTTTTCCTTTAGAGTAGTGGTATGGTGTGGTATGGCATGGAATGGTTTGTTACGGTGTAACACATAACTACGGCCAATTTTCAGTGTTTTTTTTTTTGGGCTGCTGCTAAAAATACACTTCAGGGAATAATGGATGCTGAGTTCACGTGTGCATAAGGCGTATAAATTGTAAATATCCTTAAATGCAAAATTTTCGAGTTCATTTTGTTTTTTCTCAAGTTTAGTAGACTTTTTTTTAGGTTTTGTTTTTTTTTTTTGGTTGTGTTTGTGGAACTCCTAATGAAATGGTTTCGTGTGGTAAATTTAAAATTTTATTTATTTGTTTATGTAATTGGTGGAGTCTGTTTTTCTTTTCCCATTCAATGGCTTTAAAGCGATTGGAGTAAAATTAAAATACATTTTACTCGCGTTGTATTATCTGCTTCAAATATAGTACTTCATTCTTGCCAGCTTATTGCGTAAAGCCAATGTACGCGGTTACGCGGTGACGGTCGGCAGTTTTTCCAAGCATAATTCACTTGTGGTACCCGCGGCTTTGCACGCGCGCCTTTCGCTCTTGTTTTGATACTGAAATTACTCTCTTAATATCTCATTCTATCTCCTCTCTTCAAAAGTAACATAAAAAATATTGAATGAGAGTTTTTCTTTAAGCTTCGAAACCAAACACAAACGGTACGAATGAGAAGAAGAGAAAAAAACAACGCTAACAACAAAGAGTTCAAGAAGCCGCCTAAGCATAAGAAACAGGATATCAAGCGACAATTTTTGTGTGAAGTTACACAAAATCTTGATCCTAAAAAAAAATATTTAACTTAAAAAAAATTAACAAAATAAGTATGCAATTACCTTCTTTAGCATAGAAATAAGAGTTTAAAAGATAAATTATTAAAATCGGTGCAGCATATTTCGCGCCAAAGCGTTACAAGCCATTTCTACTGTAGTGTTTTAAGGTTTTTAGATTACTGCAAATAAATTTCACAAAAAAAAAGTAATGAAAGATTTGTGCAAGCTCTGAACAGAAATTAGCTAATTTCGTAGAGGGTGTGGCACCATGTGCTCAAGAAAAATCTTTAAAATGCCATACTGAGGACGTTTCTAAGGAAATGTTACCAAGTTTCACACAATTACTAAAAATGAATCATTCTAGCACTATAAAAAAAGCAAGCGTACTTTAATTTGATTGTTATATTGGGCGTGCCACCACCCATCACAACAAAAAGTATATAACTAGAAAAATTTAAAGTAATGTAATAATTAAAAACTGATTTGGACAAACATTAAATAAAAAGTGGGCGGTTATTACAAGAGGGAAGTAATACCATTTGAATAAATATTTTAGACTATAATGCCGAAATTCGATTGTGGAAAGAGTGTGCAAGACTGGAGTTGCTCGCAAGCAAGAGACTTAACTATTTCAAGAATTTGGTTGAATTAGTCAAGTGTTAAAAAGGTTGATGAGCTGTTTTGTTTTTCATTCGAATTCAATTTGTTATTTTTTTAGCATTCCACAAACAGTTTTTTTTCTTTCTCTCTTATTTATTTTGTTCAGCAACAAAATTCTTTTCAACTTCTGCTTTGATTTCAATCACCTGTTTACATTTTTTGCCGCTTAACAATTTCAAACTTAAAACATTCTTGGAGAAACTCTTGTTAACTTGTTTTGGCGTAAACAAACAAAACTTAGGTAACTGCAAAATAAACACAACTAATTTACAACAAAAATATTTTGAAATTCTTTTTAGTAAAAAAAATTTCATAGATGCTATACCGCATTTACTTAAGATGTAGAGCTTTTGGTTTTTCGGTCAAAAAAAGTTATTGGTGAAGAGAGTTCAATTAAATTCCATTTACGTACATTCAATTCAAATAGTAATAAATAATTCTCAACATTTAACTAATAAGCAGTGCTGTAATTTAGCAGATAATTACGTTAACTACAAATTGAAATTACACGCGTAGTGAATTAAAATAATTTCCCAAATTAAATTTTACATTTATCACGTTATTGTTTATTGCTTAAAATTTATCATTAAATCAGCTTATCAATTTCAAATAAAATTTTCCTAAACTATTTATTTATCTAGGAAAGATCTTAAGTTTTGCATGACAGCCAATAATTTAGGTACGCGCAGCACATAAAATAACATCCCATTATACGAATGTTCAAACACGTAGGTAGCGTTCTACGATTCAGAGATAAGAAAATAGCGTCACTTGTTTGTATGCATTCATATCATACTATATAGTAAAAAAATCGACATAAAAACAATTTAGTTTTGCTATGAAAACAGATTAACAAATAAATTTTAGAAATCAAACCAAATTTTCCTCGAATTGTTATTGAAGTTGTACAGAAATCTGACTAATAAGTCGGTTGTATGCAATTAAAATTTCCACATTTTGTATTTTTAAATGCTGTTGTCAATGACTTCATGCTCAATAGTTTAATAAGTATATTTGACAGCTGTCACATGATATTTTGAGTGCCGCGCACGTTGTAAATTTACTGCAGTGTATACCTATACAATTTTTATAACATTTCTTACATAAAAATGGTTTGTAACGCTTTGGCGAACAATTTACTGCACCGATTTTAATATTTTTTTTTTTAAAAAGACATATTTGTGCTAAAGAAGGTTATTGCGTTCTTATTTTGTTCCATTTTTAAATATCCTTTTTTTAGAATTAAGTTTTTGTAAAACCTCACAAAAAAATAGGGGAAGATAATGTTCAAAAATTAAATGTTAATCACAATCACTTATTGCAAGTAAAAAGCCACATTAAGTAGTTTTAAAAATAAATAAATGACCTAGGTCTACGAAGAGAGACCTTTTGTCCGAAAAATCGAATTTTAAATATTCAGCGCTACTGACGAAAAGGGTACAATATTTTTTATGAAATGTACCGCATCTTTTTAGCTTCATTGTTTATGTACACATGAAAAAACTTATAAAAAATCATTAGACAGTAGACGCTTTTTTAACACTCGAAAACTTGTTTCGACAATAGAGACTAAAGTACTTCATTTAATCCGGCGCTATACGCAGCACGTTTTATCAATGAAGTGTGTGCACATATGGCATTCGCACGTGATTTCAACGAATTTAGTGCAAAACTAACGCCTCATTAAACAACAGCGTAATTAAAATTAATTTCCAATTGTTTCACTTTGATAGCATTTATGATAAGACGAGTTATTGTTTTGCATTTTTTGCATAAATTGTATGAGTAATTGCTTCTTTTTTTTGTCGGTTTTTCCCAAGATTTTTATTTTTACTTTGCAAAACGTTTAAAATTTATGCAAATTTTTTTGTAATGAAATTAATTACTTTAATTAGTAATATCAGTGTTTTTTTTTCACACAACTAAGAAATTTAAATAAATCGTTTAACTTTTTTCTGCTGTTTTTAATTTATTATCAATGTGGTTTTGCATTCACTTTTTATGGAATTACTTTTTTTTTGTATTTGTGTTTTACCTTTAGGGCTTTTACATTGTTTTGTTTTCTTAAAATTGAAAGTACTTTGATTTCTTGAATAAATTAACATATTGTTCTTTTGTCTTAACAGGCTTTATGGTATTTTTTTATTTGTACTTTTTTTACGTTTTTAATATTGGATTTAAACAATTATTTTCAAGTATATACGTACATATATTTATAAAAACATTTCCGGTAACATTGGTATACGTAATCAATGCGGTTTGCGCAATAAAATTAATTAATTTTGTAGTTATATAACATACAATCAGAGTACTCAAAAGAAGTGCAAATATTTATTTTATGGCTTAGTGACAATGCCAAGGCTTTCCAAACTTAAAGCAGTAACTTTATGGAAAGATTTTCAAAACAAATGAAGAAGTCACCATTAAAAAGATGCTCATTTTGAGCACTTCGACAAATCGTATTGTGCGAAATGCATCGAAAATTGGAGCACCGTTGAATTAAATGTTTTCTTCTAGTGTAAGCTTTTAGTAACCGATATCATTATGTAGGGTTACCAAGTTGTACAGAAGCAATGCCAAATTTTTCACTTACAAAGGTTTTTTTGAGAGGAAAATTTGATGACCTTTTTTTTACCTTTTTGGTCAACAATATTAAATTATTTGAGGCACATACTTGATGATTTTTTTGTTCGTTAAACCAAACATTGAAATTCAATTCACAAAATCATCGAGTTCTCGGCCTATGACATGAATTTTCCGGTTAGTTTATTATATGCACCAATAAAATTTCGTATGCATCATAACTATTTATATAAAATTTTTCACATGAAAACGGCTTTGTAACGCTTTGGCGCAAATTGTACTGAACCGATTTTGATAATTTCTTTTTTAAAACAACATATTTGTGCTAAAGAATGTTACTGTACACTTATTTTTTTATTTTTCAAAGTTAATATACTTTTTCTAGAATTAAAATTTTGCAATACCTCACACAAAAAGTGTCGTTTGATTTTTCGTTGCTAATGTTTATGTTGCTTCTTGAATTCTGTATTGTTTTTCTTATTTTTACCATTTGTATTTGGCTTCGAAGTTCAAAGAACAAACTCGCTTTTTCTTTTTTTTTTGTATTTTTTTTTTTTTGTTACTTTGAAGAGAGAACATAGAATGAGATATTAAGCGGATAATATGATTATGAAAAAAGTATTAGCACTAGTAATATTTATAAAATTTTTTTTGTTTTTTAAATATTTTTGAATAATTTTTCTTCAAAGGACCTAAGTCGAATATAATTTACATAAGTTGCCATAACTTGGGTATAGGTAGCGTTTGTAAAAAAATTATATATCAATATCAATATCAAGAAATTTAAATTGACCGCAAATATCACGAAGTCATTAAGTGTAAAGTAAAGCTCATTTTTGAATTATGATTTTCAGCGGGTCTAAAGCCCCTTGAAATAGGTTTTAATACTCCTGCAATAATATTTAAAGTCTAAGCTTAACTGAGCAAAATTGAGACTATTTTTGAATTCAGCAGCATGCAAGAATTGTACATAAGTACAGAAACATAAGTTTTTTTCGGCGAGGCTTACTTTCTGTATATTGTCTATGGTTTCGTAATAAAAATCTGGAAAAATTTCTAAAAGACGAAGAACGAAAGTGTAATTTCATTCCGCATGGTTTGACTCACATTAAATTCTCTCTAATTATGGAAGATAATAAAAAGATATGCACAATATAACAAAAGATATTCTCGAAAAATAACCTTGGCAGCTAATTTTTATAACAATAGACAGGCATGAAGCCGCAAAGTGGTACTCAAAAATGTTGCATTTCAAGATTTACTTTCATATGAAATCATTTGTAATTGGACTCAATTAGGTACACAATTTCTAACTTAATTCTAACAATATGCTTGAAATCGTTATATGAGCGCGGTGATAGCATGATTAGAAAAAAAAAAATAATACAAATCATATGGATAGTAAAATTAAAGATGATAGTGATGATGCTTAACATTGAAATTTGTATATCAAGAGCGATGATATTCATTGAGGCCATCAACTTAACTAGCTAGAAAATTCAAATTGAGGCCATTTTCATTCTAAGAATTAATTTACATAATTTCTAATGAAATTTTGCATCCATTTTGCAATGAAATTTAAATATTTTCAAAATTTTTCTTTATAGATATCGTAACAAAATGCAGCACGCTGAAGATTAAACACCTCACAGAAGCTGCCATTAAAGTGCAGCCCAATTAAAATTCCACCCACCTACTACTCTTTAGATGAATGATTATTTTTTGCTCTTTTTTCATGCCAAGCAAGACACTAATAAAAAAAGCAACAACGACGTCATTTCAATTTAAATCCTAGTTTTCAACTTGCACACGTCCTTTTCTAACGCGACATCTGACAAAAGGATAACAGGCAACCAAATCAGACAGACGTGCGGAAGGCATTAAGTGGCTGCTACAGCGACTGCCTTAGCCAGACTGTGCTTGGTGGCAACAACATTAGCAGAAATACCAGCAAAAACATCAAATCAAAAATGGATTTGAAACATTCCAGCATTAGCGAATCTTCCGATGCGTACATCGCTCCAAGCAAGTCAACAGATTTAATCAAACCAAAGGATGGCATGGAGCGCGAAACGAAACGCCATGAAGGTGAGTACGATGTGCTAGATTTTGATTTAATTAGAATTGAACTATGGATCTATGGGTGGTTACGGGCACGTTAGCTGAGGTTGTCAAAAATGTATGTAGATGACATATGTTTCATATGTGAAAGTGTGTACATGAATTTTAAGATTTATTTAAATTTAGAGAACGGATTCAATAAGCAATTTTAAGAAGAAATACAACTGAAATGCTTCAGTTTACGCCACTAATAAGCCTTCAAGTGACTCCCAGTGATGAAGTTTGTTATTCAAAAAAAGTGTCCATAGTAGGAATATCATGTAGCACTTGATATTTTTGTCGCATATAAATGATTTGGCTTTAAGGTCGTATATGGCTGAAAATCTGTCAATAAAATATATGGTTGCTTTCAATAAAACATTCCATTTCACATTTTTTGTAAAATAAGAATGAAAAGTCGAGTTGGTCTAAAAAAAAAACGTATAAAAAGCTGAAAATTCGCATTAGCATTAGATATCCGCATGCGATCCCAAGTAACATAAGACTAAAAAGTCGCAAAGCTAAAAACAAAAACACAGAAGATTAATAAATCCAATATGACAAAAATACACTAATGACCCAAAAGTCACTTACATAACATCATATTTAAAAATCTCATAAGACAAAAAAAGCTGCATACAATACATTGAGCAGCAAATGACTAAAAACTCGCATGAGAGTTACAGAATTGCATTCGAAGCCTAAGTTGCACTGAAAAATTACATAAAACCAAAATTCGCATTCAACCAAAAGTAGCATGTACTAAAATCGCAAGCAATATTTTTTTTCGCACAAAGCTAAAAAAGCACGCTTAGGACCAAAAATGTGTCCGGAACGTATGCTACCAAAAACCACTTGCATAATTTTTTACACATTATACTTAAAAATCGCATAAGAAATAAGTTGCCATCAATATTTTTATCACATTAGAGTAAAAAGTCGCATCCGATTAAAAAGTTTCTTGCGATTTAAAAGTTATATGCGATAAAAAAGTTACATGCGATTTAAAGCTCAGCGATTAAAAAGTTGGAGGCGATTAAAAAGTTGCATGCGATTTAAAAGTCACATGAGAGTTATAAATTGCATTAAACTGAAAAATCGCATTAAAGCAAAAGTAACAAAAGCCATAAATCGCATGCAATATTTTTGTCGCACAAAGCTAAAAAAAGCACACGATTAATAAGTCCATGTGATTAAAATACCCTCACGACCAAAAAGTGTATCTGAAATGACTAAAAAGTTGCATACGTTATTTTAATCACATTATACTTAAAAATCGCATGAGAACAAAAAACTGCACTCAATACTTTTGGCGCATGATTTGACAAAAAATTAGCATACGACAAACCACTCCATATGACTTTTTTGATCCAAAAAACTAAAAATATATGGGAACAAATAATATAAACTTTAATATGTCGTTGCGCGACCTCAGAAGCGAAAAGTGTCTTCTCACAAATTTTTAAAACATGATTTGAACAAATATTTAAGTACAGTGCTGCCTTATTCTTGCGAATAATGATTCATCACAAGCACAACATCACGACGAATACAAAGTTTTGTAAGTTATTGTTTGAGACGGGTATTGAGCACTTCACCTCACGATCAACCATACTTCTATCAAAAGAGATGGGTAATAAAAAGACGTCAATAGATATGTCAGATATAAAATCAGGAAAGCTGCTAAAGAAACTTGTGGACCCACAGAGAGGCAGAAGCAGCCCGAGATCCAATATATCATGGCATCGCAGTCTAAGTTATGTGTCGCAGATCATAACACTGTTGTGCATACATAAATCGCTTTATTCTAAAGATAAATGTCAGTAGAACTTTAAACATTTAAATTCCACAAAGGATTTTTCAAAGCAATTGAAATTTTTGAAAATTGACAATGTCTTACATAGGAGCTAGAGAAGGATTAAGCTTCAAACTTGATCGGCGCCAATGGCATTCCTTATTTAAGCAACCACAATACGCAAGTATGTAGTTAAGTTCTATTAATTCCATTGTGATTATGAAAATCGTTAAAAATTTGTTTTTCATTTTAAATTGTGACAGCAAAAAATTGAAAAAATTTCATAATATTTATAAGTGATTTTTTTTGTAGTAAATACAAGTAATTTGTTATTTTTCGAATGCATTCATAAAACACAATTAATTTGCCACATTTAATTTAAAATTTGTCATTCATCTTAGTGCTGCATCCTCGTAGCTACTACTATTTATTTTTGGCTTAAATGGGCGGTTGAAAAACATTTTTGCCCATTGATGGTTTTAATTAAAACATAAATTTTATTTATTACTACTATTAATAGTGGCAAAAATTCATTGTTGGCATTTTTATTAATTCATTTTGGTCAAAGCCATTTTTTATTACATAGGATCTCCACTCCTTTGATAATTAAAATTGATTATTATCAAGCAAAGCACATACACACAAAGACGTCAATTTCTCAATATTTAGGAATGGCATCTACAAGAATAGTAATTTTGCACAAAAAGCGTTAATGTCCTTCTTTAAGAGCTTTTAACGCCTACACAAATGCTTGCACAAATTGCCAATGAATATTTTATGATTACGGTTGGTACTCCATCCAGTACCATTGTTACTGAATGAAAATGTTAACACCGAAACTGGAACAGAATAGTGAGAAATTTAAAGAAAAACTGGGAACTTAAATGTTGTTGAATTGCTTTCAATTTTTGCTTCCCTAAATTTATATCTTTTGAAGACAAGAGAAGATAGCAAGTATTTGTAGTCAAGAAGGGAAACATCTATAAGACCATGCATGCACTAGTGAAATTGTACAAAAGATAACAACTATCAGGGAACGGGTTAAAATTCCATAATTTTTGCGGATATTTTTTATGGACAAACTTCAGTGCGTACAGCTCTAGACCCTGAGTGTCAAAGAGCATAATAACTTGCCTACCACCCCTATAAAATACTGACTTACTAGCCTTCTCTTCTACGATTTATACTTAATGACTTGAGAGGGTAAAAAAAACGAGCCCACTCCGAAGCGATTATTTGTTGGATAATCATTAAACAGCCCAAAAATCTGACTAAAAGGATGGCATAATTCAGAAAAGGAATTGTCAAGGCAAGGCCGAAAACGCAGCTGAAAGTCGGGGATTCTATATGAATTGAAAAATTTCTGAAAAAAGCCGAGAATTTGATTTTTAAGGAGGAAAAAAAAGTATTAAAAGTATTTAATTTTTCAATATTGCCGACTAAAAAAAAATAAATGTCCTTAACCCTTAAATGCAGAACGCACCATATATGGAACGTGCCTCAAATCATAACCAAGTCTATTCTAACAACCTGCATCGCGTTAAGTTTTGCTCCAACTTTTAGCAGGCATTACCAGCTTTCACATACATAAATGTCTCTTCAGCTCTCCGATGTCTACTTTCAGTCCACAGTAAGCTATCAAAGTGGTCGAACGTCGTATTTACAAATAATTTTAAAAGTGACCCTCATCAGTGAATTAAATATTGATAATTTTCATTATTCATTTCCATATTTCATTATTATTCATTTTTCATTAATTTCTATTAATAAAAAAAAGGTTTCTTAAAAAAAGTTTTTCATTTGAAATATATACGCTTAATGCATCGTGTACCATATTTGGTACACTGCAAAAATCACACTTTTTGAGCTTTTCCCAGGAAAACGTTGCATTTCCCAGGAAATGAATGCTCATTTCGTGGTCAGCATATGATTTTACATAAAAGAAGCTTGGTTTTCTTATTGGAGGCTGACTCCGTGCATTTAAGGGTTAACTTTTTTCCCAAAAAAAAATGTTTCTATGTACCATTCACTACAAGGAAAAGTTATTTCATGTTGGATGACCGGACATATATAACAATTTGCCCCACTGTATAAACTTTGAAACTGAAATTATTATTCGTAAGCATTTGTGGGTGCATGTGTTTGACATCGTGTGAACAGGACAAACCTAAGTTCAACTGCAATATGCCTTCATGTTTGTCTAAGTATGCCTTGGTATTTGTATGCGTCTTCAACTTTTGCCATCATGTTGCAACAGCTCTTGACCTACAAAAGCAACACAATGACTCTGATGTAGCGTACGTACGTGTAACCTTTCGTTTTGTTAGTATTTAAAAAAAAAAAAATATTTTAAATAATAAATTTAAAAAAAAAAAATGTGTTGTTTCAAATGTGCTGTGACTTTGCAAATAAATAAAGAAATAAAGTGCACTTGACCTTGGCAGCAGGTGACAGGGGGACTACTTTGTGCTTGATAGGAATTGCCTTTGACACAGCAGGCGAGAAACTTATTATTGGCATGAAAGACTTTAGCAACTGAGTGACTCACTTACACGCACACACATAGGCTGATTGCTTTTTTCTAACCTACACATAGAAATGTTTTGTGCAACTTTTTCTTTTAATTTTCGCTTCCTCTATTTTTTTTTGTTGTTGTTGTAAAGTGCACCTAAAAATAGAATTGCATATAAAGCAATAAAAAGTTCATCCTTTCATGTGATGTTTTTTTTATTGCCACGAAATAGAATTGAATTTGAGTATGCAAGAATGTGCATGCATGATTGCGCAAAGTCGAGATGGCGCACAGTGCACCGTTCGAGTTTGTTTCGGTTGATGTTTCTCTATATTTTTGCCAAATGGAATTTGGTGCTTTAAACGAAAATTGTTTTGCTTGTTAAAAACGCGAAACATCCAAAAGGGGCATACTCCCATTTAATGAGCGCCCAACCGCCCCAACCCACCAATGGGTGTTTGCGTATAATTCGTCCATGGATTCCAGCCTCAACCAATCGACAAGCGACAGTTCACTTGGATATTTGTGCTTCACATTGATCAATTATTTCGCGTTAGAGGTCTGCAGCAGACTTGCGAAGATCCAATTTTGCCTTGCGCACAATCTGGCAATTCCTATACTCAGAAGTCTTATGAGGTCTCTTTTTGCGAGGAACATTTTTTGTTGTGTCATACTTATTGAAATGATCAAGTGCGTTGCATACCATCTTTTTGAAGTTATTTAGCTCTGTTGCCATCGCCTGATATCTCATGGTCGTTTTTTGAAGCTCAACAGTTGACTTACGCGTAGCCGGTGTTCAACTTTTAGCCACAACTCATGATAAAGGATACGCTTATAAGCAAATTCGGTTAAAAAGTGCTCTTAAAAGCAATGAAAATATCACAATATAGTTTCTGGATTCTTTTATCAAGTTTCTCTTTTATTTTTTTGCAAATTATATTTTTCGTTTCCAATTAGTTGACTCAAACAAACCTGAGTTTTGAGCAGAAAACCTCTGATAAAACTTTTTATGCTATGAATTAAAATTCAACTAGGTTCTTTTTTTAAGCTTATATATCCCACACTTATATTATGTATAAAGTTTCTGGTTCACATAGAAAAATAAATGAAAAAACACAACGAAAGACTTCGTTTCCAATTAGTTGACAACAGCTGTATATATTGCCCGTTGGACAAAAATATTTTAAATATACTTTTGGTTATATTATAATGCGCGCTATAGATTTTAATCTATATCTTATAAAAATGTTCTCTTTTTGAAACGCAACTTCAGTGTATTGATATTAATTATTAAATTTTTCTGTTTTTTCAGAGTTTAAAGTCTACAGAAGAAGATGGGCAGTACTAATGTTGTTTGCATTTTACTCTGCCTCGAATGCCATGCAATGGATACAATTCAGTATTATAAACAATATTATAACAAAGTAAGTACAAAATGGTTGTTATGTACTTGATAGCGCCTATAAGTATGCAATGAAAAAAAAAAACGAAATATTGGAGTTTTTAATACATGAGTTCGTGAGTATTAAAAAGGACTCAGTATCAGCTTTATTTTTGCAGAACTGGAACATGGAATACTATGAAACATTTTCTTGTAATGCACGTAGGCACTTTTGCAATTTATGAAATCATAGTTTACCCAAAATGTCTTAAAAAAACGGTGATTTGATTTTCAGTGAATACTTTGCATTGAAAATCAAGCGACGTAAAAAATGGACAGTCTCCCTGCTAATGACAAAAATGTTTTTAAAAAATTTTTCCTCACGCTTCCCAATGACAAGCTTAGTAATTTCTTTACTAAAATAGCTCGCACTTAAATAATATGCAAAAAAAACTACCACTGCATAAGATAAGACAAAAAATTAAAAAATTATTCACCTAATTGTTGTAATATAATAACATCAATTAACACAGAGCACAAGGCGGCAGCATTAAATTAAATTACAATTTTTTGTTTTTTTTATTTAATTACAATTTTCCTGCTAGTTGAGTTTCGCCGCTATAAAAACCTGCTTCCGGCAAGTTATGTGTTTCAACACTCAGTGCCATAATTAATCGCACACCTACACATTAACGCAAACATACATACATGCAGACAGCCAACGCAGATACTCTTACACTCAAGTACACACACAGCAGCAGTTTTACGTTACGTTTTAATTACTAAAGTTAAAATCTGTCAAGGATTAAGGAAAAAATTCCGAAAAAAAAATCTTTTAAAATGCATTCATGCTGGAGTCAGCTTTTGGTAACAGCTGCATTTAATACTTTAGCCCAGCAATGTCATGGATTTAAGACTACAGGCATTTTTTCTATTTCATTTATTTGATTTTGAGCTTTAGCCTTAAAAATGTAATTTTTTGCTTTTCAAAAAAAAAAACTTTAATTCAATTAAATTAATTTAAAATGTTCCTTTCTCTCTCTCACATCTTGTGTTGCATTAAAATGCTGGCTCTTCTGCTGCTCTCAACATTCATCATAAATCAGCACTAGTTGATGGCGGTTTTAATTAAATAAACTTTTTGAAAGATGCATCACCATCAACATTCTATGCATTGCCTTCAATTAAAACTCTACTTAATTTGTTTTTTTTTTCCTTTCATTCAGCAGTCCAATGGTGAGTACCATTGGTTGTTATCCAACATCAAATCAACAAGTTCTCGCCTCCGTCTCAGTTTTGGTTTCAGTAATATTTCAACGTCACTCGCATTGGAATTTTGCATTAAAAACTTTGACAAAAAAAAACTTTTCTATCAAATAGTCCTTAGTCGAGTCAGTTAGTTGATGCAATTAATATTCAGGTCCTTTTGTGTAGGGCAATTGAAATTTTGCACACATATGTTAAGCGAATATTATTTCTGAGTTATCATTTCTATCCAAAAGTTAAGTGGGCGAAAATCTTTTCAATGGAAAACGTTTGTGGTGGGATTGCTCTAACTGCCTATGTCTCAAAAGAATGTTGAATAGAAGAGCTTTACAACATCATATCTACTTAACAGTGATGAGCGATATGTGACTAGAAATTAAAAAGAGAAAGAAATAGAGACACTTACACGAAAAAATCAGTAGAATTATGTTGCCCTGATACGTTAAAAGACCCTAACACGAATTATTTTCCAAATGCTATTTTTGTAGCATTCTCGAATCGGTCTAAAAAAAATTAACTCTTACCGGGCACCATAGGGTCGTGAACGACTCCAAGAAAATGTGAAAATCACTTTTCGAACTAATAAAAAAATCCCTAATAATTTTTGAATTTCAACACTCGTTCACAGCTCTGAAGTTTGGAATTGAAAATTCACTTTTTGATACATTAATTTATAACGTGGGGTCGTGAGATACCCCAAAGTGCCGGATTGTTACAAAATTGAAGTAGTGCCGTAAGGGTTAGTTAAATTAAATTCAATTCAATGATGATTTGAGTAGTGGACGAACGAAATATATTTTGAAGCCAGAAAAAAGCCATGAAAAAGTCGGAAACTTCTCCAAAAAGTCACATGTCCATTAAAGAGTTTGGCCAAAAGACATATATCCATTAAGGGGTTTAAAAAATGGCACAAATCAATTAAAGCTTTAAGAAAAGAACACATGTTCAATAAATTGTTAAACAAAACGGCATATGTCCATTAAAGTGATAAACAAAAAGGAACATGTCCATTAAAGTGTTAAACAAAAATGCACAAGTACAGTTGGTCTCTACAAAAGGGCACATGTTCTTGATATCTCTTAAAGTATTAAGCAATTTTAAAATATTTTTTTGGGAATGAACGAGTTAAAATAGTAGCGTGAACTGAGTAAGTTAATGTGATCAGTTCAGTGACATAAACATTTTTTTTGGGATTTCTGAAAGTTTTTAGCAACAGGACTTGTACCGTTTCGTTCGCCCACTCCCCAGTTATATTGAAATTTGTAATGACACCAAGTCTAGTTTAGTAGGTAAAGAAATTCTTTTTTTCTGTAAGATTTTGTTCTTCAAAAATGGAGCTTCTATGTTATTGAGGCAGTATGAAGAGTGGGTATTTAATGTGACTGCTACTTTTCGAATTTGAATAAAACAATGATATTTAAAGCCATGTTTGGCCTTTATATCAATTATATTTTACAAATATTTTTAATTTATTGTATTCAGTTATAAACTAGAAATCTTTTGTTTTTGTATTTAACCCTTAAATGCATGGGGTCAGCCCTCAATATGGAGACCAAGCTCCTTTTATGTAAAATCAGACGCTGACCACGAAATGGGCATTAATTTTCCTGTGAAATGCACAGTTTTCTCGGAAAAGCTCAAAAAGTGTGACTTTTGCAGTGTACCAAATATGGTACACGATGCATTAAGCCTATATATTTAAAATGAAAAACTCTTTTTTAGAGACTTTTTTTTATTAGAAATTAATGAAAAAATTTATAATAATAAAATATGGAAATGAATAATGAAAATTATCAATATTTAATTCACTGATGAGGGTCACTTTCGAAATTATTTGTAAACACAACGTTCGACCACTTTGACAGCTTACTGGGAACTGAAAGTGGACATCGGAGAGCTGAAGAGACATCTATGTGAAAGCTGGTAATGCAAGTTGGAGCAAAACTTAACGCTATGCACCTTGTTTGGGTAGACTTGGCTATGATTTTAGGCACGTACCATATATGGTACGCTATGCATTTAAGGGTTAAGTGTTAAATTCCACAGCATAAAGTGTTAAATTGCACACTTAACGCAGAACATTGCAGATTTAACATTTAACCGGCTGGGCTTAATGTGCACTACGCGTAGCTAAACGTGTGAAGAAAATTATTATATATTTTTTCATCAATATCAAAGTTACTGTTGTTGACGCCCATATAAGAGTGGTTCAAGAAATTGATTTTCGAATTTTCTAGTTCTTAAAAGTTCATTATTGATGAAGCAATGAAATTGACACTTCCGAAAGCAAATTCAGTTAAGGTTTATAGCATAGGTGTGCAAAATTTTTGAAGCAGGAGCTACTTACAACAAAACCAACAAAAACAATAATGTCAACAACAGAAAAAATCTCAGCATAAATTCGGTCTCGACAACAACAAAAAAATCTACAATAAACCAAAAGAGTTGTAAAGAGCTGAAACTGGCTCATTTTTCCAATTTTGCCCATCGTTGTGTTCGACACAAGCTAAAGCACATAGCTGTGGAAAAATGCAATTTTAAAATTTTGTGTTACCATTGTATTTGGTTTTTACAAAAAACTATATGTTCTTTCAAACGATGTACACCGCGTTTGTAAACCTTACGTTTTTCACTTTCAGGTGCGCATAGCTATGGGTTTAAGGCAAAAAGGCGACGATTTCTGAGCTATATAGCCTCTCATGCATAACTTACATTTTTGTCTTGCTATTAAATATTATAGTGTTTAAACAGACATTTTAAGCGATGTACAGCAATTTGGTGCTAACTAAATTTTTAACATATATTTGGCCATTTTTTTCGTTTTTCGTATTAGGAAGTGAACTTTTAAGGTATTGAGAACTTAAAAAATTATTTATATTTTTTGCAACACTCTAACTCTCATGTTTGCGCCCCAAAGGCCGTTTATTTTTGTTCTTGCAGATTAAACAACGTTTTTTTTTTAAAGCAACAAATAAAAAAAAAAAAAATTTATCATATGCGCCACAGGCTAGGTTTTTTTTGCCAACTAACTTTAACGGAAATTTGCTTTTCAATTGCGTCCATCTCTAAATGTTCTCTTTTTTTTTGCTTGTTTGCTTTCTTCCTTTCTTTGCTGTAGATACTACAACGTCAGTGACAAATGGGTCGACTGGACATCTATGATTTATATGATACTCTACATACCGCTGATATTTCCTGGAAGTTGGTTTCTAGATAAAATGGTAAGTGCGAGTAGTCAAAAAAAATAAAATTATTGGCAAAGAATATGTCCGCTGACAGAAGTACAAATTAAAAGTAAAAGCTGAAAATAACCTACCCCACGTGGTGAACAACAGAAAGTTATTGTCACACGTGTGTACATATAGCCTCAGGTGATTGCGTGCAAAGTTTATCACATTTTTGTTGAATGAAAGTTTTAGCATTTTTATTTCGCAAACAATCAATGGGCCTGCGAACTTTATCACGAATATGCCTCATTTCCGTCTAAAGCAATTTTATCTGTAATATACCATGAAACATGTGCTTAATAAATATTTTTTTATATCAATTAAATCTTTAGCCAACCTAACAACAGTTATTGACGCTATTAGATTAGTTCATAATATTGGCCGATATGCGCCAAGTGATAAGAAAAAAGAAAAAACCCTGAGCACTAAAGTACAATAACATAAAAATGATTAGAGTTTGCAATGAAATCACTTATTCAATCGTACGACTAACCAATGTAGAAATAGGCAGACTGAGGGCATGGCCACATAAAAGCATTTGTCAACATTTCACTTTAAATTGATAGCTGAAAAGTATGTTATCTTTATTTGATATCAATAATGAAAGCATAACAACTCTATTGATACAGTGGCAATGTAATCGATTTGAGAAATTCTTAAAGTAAATAGTTAAGCATAAAATATTACAATGTCTATAGGCTTGGAAATGATTGAAAAACTATGTTTAGTTAAGGAGTGTTATAGTTTGAGCAATTTAAAATAAAATAATAATCTTATTAAAAATTTCATAAAAGCAGCATTTCTGAGTAATGTTCTGCAATTGCACATTACAAAGTAATATAAATAAATGAATAATTTAAAAATGTAAATAGCACGTTTTGAAATAGCCCTGCTCTCTTATGCTGCTGCAGGAATTTTCTGAAAACCACAAAAAAAAAGTTGAAAATTTTCGTCATTGAATGAAACCAATGACATCAATGAGCTGTGACTTTTAACAAAAAGGCATAAGTCGAACGAAATGGTCAATTTGCGGTCAATTTTGAAAGCAAAATGATGTGCTACAATTTTTAATGTTAAGTTTAGTGGCTTAGTTTGTTGGCTTAGCATAAATGCTAGAGCCCTAAGCATCACTAATGCTGTCATTTTAATACCAGATGTGTGACCCTAAAAGTTGGAAAAAAAGGTAAAATTTAATTTAAAAAGAAAAATCATGGTAACGATAAAAACTGTATCGAGTTAGTCCTGTTGAGATTTTAAAGCAGCAGTCCGATTTCATTCGCCAATTTGCAGAGATTGTTGAAGAAAGTTTTTCCTAGATATTTGAGCCTGGTACTGGCAATGGCCAAAAAGTTGCAGAGCAAGTGCTCAACAGATTCTATCGCGTTTAAACTTAGACAATTACGGCAGAAGCAGTTGAATGGATTACTTCATTTTTCAGAAAGTTTGGTGATAGTCCAATATTCAGTATAAGTTGTAGTGATGATCGCGATATCACTGAGGCTATTGAACAGTAGTTTAATAGTTTTTAAATTGTTATAGGATGGACATATTGCTCTGGTTTCTTATAGGTTTTTAGGGTCCTAAAGTCCTTTGCTGCAAGCAAGATGACCTTAACTATACTTAACTATATAGCGAAGTATGCACGTTCTGAGGCAATGGTTTCGTTAAGCAAGAAAGAATGCGTTTTTTAATACTTTGCTGGCTTCTCATTCAGCTAGTAAAAGCAAAAACCGTAATTTTCTCAAAAAATTGTGCAGCACTAAAATTTTTTTGCAGCACTAAATTAGCATTTAATAAGCATTGAATTGTGGCATATTTAAAATTGCATTTTGCTATATAGTTTTAAAAAATGCTTTGCTAGCTTCTCATTCAGCTAGCAAAAACCCTTAATTTAATTTTAAAAATCGTGCAGCACTAAGTTTTTCCATTCAGCATTAAATTAGCATTTAATCAGCACTAAATTATAGCATTGGTTTCGTTGCATTTTGCTGAATTTGGTTTGCTGAGTTAAAGAGTCTTTAAAATTGTCTCTAATTTATTCTTCATTTGCAACAATATTTAATATTGATTTTGTTCTAAAAACTAAAAAATATTGGGAAGGAGAAACGAAACAAGAAAATTTTTTCCAAAACATCTTTATTTTCTAACATTTTTCGTTGGCTGATTGGGGAATAACCTTCAGTTGCTTCAGTTAATTTGCTTTAATAGCTTCAACCGACTTAAAGCGGCTTCTTCAAAATGGTGGTTTTAGATACGGAAACAGGAAAAAGTCAGACAGGCAGATAACAGTGGAATACGATGCTTAGTCAATGACATTCGTTAAGTTTTTTACCTTTAGATGGCCTTTTGCTATGGTGTAATGTCGTGTTGCAACGTTCATGTGTTTTCGGCGAACATTCTCAAGCAAGTGCTTCTTGATGACTAAATAATACTCCTTATTTATGTAATAAACTCAATTTCGGATATCTTTTACTGTATAGTAAGCATTCCATCCCTCAATCGGACACCATTTTGCACAGCTGATTTTTTTGAAAATTTTTTTTATTTTTTTTGGATTTTTTTTTTACCAAGCTATTCAAGAGAAAACATTTTTTGGATAACTACGTAACTTTTGAAATGGTCACAACACAAAAGTATAGTGCCCTTACAAAATTTCTCTGCAAAAGTTCAACTTTTGTGGAAATATTCAACATCAATACATTTCAAATTAACCCTCAGTGTATTAACTCGACTTTTATGTCCACTCTAACAATTTGCACGTTCACAATTGATGTTCACACCATTTCATTATATTCCACAGGGACTACGAATAACAGCATTGGTTGGTGTTTTTGGTACCTGTATTGGCTCTTGGATTAAAGTGTTTTCCGTGAGTCCAGATCTTTTTTACGTCGCCTTCCTTGGGCAGTCGGTTGTGGCGTTGTCTCAGGTAAGTTGCAGCTGATGCTAAGCAAAGTTAGCTACGTTTATTGAATGTGTATGTGTGCATGAAATGTTGCAATGTAACAATGGGGTAATAGTGTCGACGTGTGCATGCATGTGTAACATGATTTACATGCACAAATGCGTACCTTCAATCAAATGTCATAAACGTATGTGTGTGGGCATGGGGTGAATTTTTTTTTTATTTTTTTGAAAAATTGCTCTGCTAAACCAGGTGACGTGTAAAATGCAAGCAATTTAGCAAAACGATTTTTTATGTGAGACTGAGACTGACCATAAAATTTTGAATGGAGACAGAAGTGGGCAAACTTAAACTTTTTCAAATAAATTTCTTTTAAAATTTTTAGAAAAATTTGCCCAGCTTTAAGTTTTTTAAGATAAAATTTACTTTTTTTTAACTAAATTTTTTATTCGCTTACTTCCAAGGTTTGCATTTTATCGTTGCCCGCCCGCGTTGCTGCCGTCTGGTTTGGACCGGATCAAGTATCATCAGCTTGTAGTGTCGGCGTTTTTGGCAATCAGGTGAGTGAGTTAACCTAATACTCTTTTTATTCTTTTCCACATAATTTTGAAAATTATCAAGCTGCCCTAGTTTGTAACAATTGAAAAATTGCTTTAGCTGCAGCTGAAGCAAGCGACTTGTTAAGCCGACTGTTGGTTGCAATCAATCATTTAATTTAATCTCATCAAGCACTCTCGCAGCAACATTTCGCTTTTGCGGCTTAATTCATTTGCTTTCATCTTTGTTGTAAGTAACCAAAAGCCATGACGTTGTGTCTGTGATTTTATTAAATTGTTGTGGGTGCGAAAATTGACAGCCACCCCCGATTGCTGTTGGGTTTTTTTTGCATTTGAATTTCTAACACTTTGCATTAAGCGCTCGTTATGGCCTTTTGATTGGATTTGTGCTGTGGCAATTTCAACTTTTTCTCATTTTTTTTTGCACACAATTTATTTGTGGTTTACCACAATTTATAAAATTTTATTGCTGCCACTTTGTATTTTATTCGGCTGAATTTACGCCATTCATTTGTATGCGGTGGCACGCACTTACAACTCAAGTAAATTTCAAATAAAATTTTAAAAAATTTTATTTATCGTTGTTCCAAATTTGTAATTGACAGCTTTACATTTATTACACAAGCGGAGGCAATTTGTTATTTTTATAAAAATGTGCAAAAAATTGTATACTTCATCAATATATGTCTGAGCGGCAGCAATATTTTCGTCACATTAAACAGATCTTTGTCTTACTAGCACGCGAACATTATAAAACAATCTATAATTCGACGAATAATAAGCGGACTAGGCCCATTATGATGACCATAAATAGTAAAAAATGCTCTATAAATTGCAATAAAATTTTTGAGTTTTGATAAAAACTTGTTTGATTTGAAAACATTGTTGAGGCTTGAATGTTTCTCTAGTTAAATTGCAAGCTTTAATGTATACAACTGAAGATGCCGCAAGACTTTGACAATACAAATATAGTCACACAGTCTTATTGAAAATATATCATCCACATTGATTAGTTTTCAATTTAAAATTCATACTATTTACATAAAATTGTTTATATGGAAGTGGTTTGTAACGCTTTGGCGCAAAATATACTGGACCGATTTTAATAATTTATTTTTTAAAACAACACATTTGTGCTAAAGAAAATTACTGCATACCACATTTTGTATTATTTTTAATTTAAATATCCTTTTTATTAGGTTTAAGTTTTTGCAACACAAAAATTGTCTTTTGATTTTTCGTTGCTTCTGGAACTCTGTGTTGTTGTTTTTTCTCATTTGCACCGTTTGTATTTGGCTTCGAAGTGCAAAGAACAAGCTCACTTCCAATTGTTTTTTTTTTACTTTTGAGGAGAGAAGAGAATATTTTCATTATGAAAAATGAACGGGACGTGCGAATCCGCGAATACCACTAGTATTCTAAAAAACCTACAATCGAATATTATATGAATTTATGAAAAATAATAAATTTCGCATGATTTCGCCAATATACAAAAATTGTGCTGCAAACATTAATGAGATTTAGTTACATGTGAGAAAAAAACAGTGTTGTCGAAATTAATCTGATACCATTGCAAGATAACACCATAGCAATATAAATACTAAAATTACTGCTCACACGTTTTCGCAAAGCTCTCGATTTACTTTATTTATTAGGTGAGAAAACAAACCATTTTCCAATACCCATCGCTAATATAGTGCAATTTTCAAATATATGGCACTACAAACAATACACTTCGTATCATTAATGTGCTGCCAACATGTAACAAGCAACCAGCAACAACTAACAGGGGGCATTACTTTCCACTTGATTTGCTTTCTCCGCTTACTGTTACGCAACGTTAGCAGCGGCTACACTGCAGCGAATATTCCGTCACGCATGCAACAGCGAAATGCATTCAACTGAAAATGCAAGTGATTCCTTATAACTGAACAGCAACATAGTAACATGCATAGATGCTGGCAGCATGCATACTGATTTATGCTGACGTTATGATGCTGCTAATGCTGATGCTGCACTTAATGCATTTTACTGATGATTCTCTTGATTTGATTGATTTTTGCATGTGTGTTGCTTTCTAGCAGTTGATAAGAAAATCAATAAGTTTGTTAAATAAACATTAAATGAGCAACTGTCTGTTTCCCTTTCTTTATCACACCGTTACATTGCTGCTATTTACTTAAAAGTGTCACGTGCCACAAGTTTATTTTCCTTGTTAGTGGACAAAAAAAAAAAGGAAAACAAAAACTGACGGACTCCAGCAGGAAAACTCTGAAGAAAATTCAATTTATCGTAGAAAAAGCAAAATACGAAAATATGTTTATTGTGCACTTTAAATGCAATTGAGTTGTTGTCGTTGTTGTTGTCGTTGTTTTTGTTGCTTTTATTGTTATCTTAAAAATGCTGACATGTGTATTTAAGTCTATTGTTATATTTGTTGTTAAAAGCATTGCAAAGGTAAATTGCAGCTGATGTGGAAACTTAATATCAAGAGATATATCGGTCATTCCATGAATTGCTGTAGACTTTAATCAATTTATTTAATTTAACACATGTCAACATTTAAGTTCAAACACAATCGTAGTTTAAACAATAGCTTTAAGCTTTAGAAAACATGTCGTGTGCATTACATTGAACTATGTACTTGTTTCTTTGTGTGAAATTAATTTTTTCAGCAATTTTAAAACTTTAATATTTTGATATTTAACAGAAATATCATGATGATTTTAATTGGAGATTTAGACCAAACATTTAAGGGATGAAACTAAACAAATTTATTCAAAATTGGTCCACTAATTTTTGCGTAATGCGCGAACATCGAATCATTTTATTTATTTAGATTAGTCTGAATCGAAATTTAAATTTAAACCAACGGTATTCTTTCAGACCTGAAAAGTTAAAGGAATGGGTTTCTACATCAACGGTTTCTAAGTCAATAGAGCTGTTGTTGTTCTCTTCAAGGTCTTCTTTATTTTTTGTTCAAACCACTACAAAAGTAGCATTTTTCAAAGGATTTACATCAACACAAATTTGTTGAAATCCTTCTCTCTTTAATATATTCAAGCAGAGCTACCAAGTGACCGGGATTGACCCAACCAGGCCTGTTAAATCAGGCTTGTTAAAATCAGGGGCCCGTGGTAGTAATTGAAAAATTTCTGAAATAGTTGGGAATTGGAGTACGGAGGATAAAAAGTCATCAAGTTTTTACCACCCAAAAATTTTCTTTTTTTTGCATTTTATGAATTAATTTTTTAACTTTGGTGACCAAACAAAACAAAAAAATAGGTTATCAATTTTTTCCAAAAAATTTTTAATTTTCACCATTTATTTTTGAGAAGGCCGAGAATTGTTTCTGTATGACTTGGTAACCCTGTATTAAAGAGAACCAAAACTGTATTCCGACTCTAAGTGCAGTACATTCTCACAAAACCCAAATGCCATCACTGGACGAGAAAAAACTGCAAAAGGCTTTATGGAGACGTATTTAAGGTAATGCAACCAAATTTCGTAAACAAATCGAAATTTTTGGTTGTTTCAAAATTTTTGGCATAAAAAAAAATTTTAAAAATTTTTTAAGTAATCTATTTCGATGGGAAAATCAATTCTCTACAAAAAGTTTTATATAAAGTATATCGAAATTTTGCTTTGTTTGCGAGATATATAGAAAAAATTAGAAATGGTACATTTTCACCAATATCTCCAATTTCCACCCTCTAATTTAATAGCACTCCGCGGTTTTTTCTTCTTAAATGACTCATTGACAAATCCCTGCAATAAAAACCCGTAAATGTCTTAGTTTCTTATTCCCTCTTTTTTAAGGACATAATCAATAGCCTATTTATTGGTAGATACCATACGTCTTTCAAAAACATACTTTTAGAATAGATATTTTCATAGAATGAGGATCTCATTTTCTAATTTTTGTTATTTCTGGGATAAGCAATTTGGCTTGAGCATTGATTCCTAGTCAATTTGTCAAGAAAAATAGTGATTTTTGTAAGGAAAAAGTGAGTTTTTACTTTTCTGAGAAACGCCATATAGCTTTAGCATTTGAATATCAAAAAATTCTTTCTAGGTAGATATTGACATTATGCGTAAGACTCATACTCCGAGTTTTATGTTTCCAGACAAACCTTTTTGGCCTGGGTGTTGTTTCCTAGTCAGTCAGTCAATGAGGCTGACTGGGATATCCTTTACTTCTTTAACCCTTAGCGGCACCATGAAGTCGTGAACGACCCCAACAAAATGTTAAAATCATTTTTCCAACTAATAAGTACTCAAGTTTAGCCTCATGTAGCATAAACATTTTTTGAAAAATGTCCCTAATAATCATTGAATTTCATTAAGTAGAGTCATCTCAACACTCGTTCACAGTTCTGAAATCTGAAATTGAAAATTCACTTTTTTTTATACATTTTTTTTGCAACGTGGGGTCGTGAAGGACCCCAATGTTTCGGATCGTTACTAAATTGAAGTGGTGCCACTAAGGGTTAAGATTCGCATTTTGAAAAATATATTTCTTAGTGGCTATTGCCATTGTAAGTGGACATTATATTTCAGCTTTTTTGTTTCTGTGGCAAATAGTTTGACCTGAAAATATTTTCCTAGCCATTTTTCTATGAAAAGTGTGAAAATATAAATTTTTGAGACACAATCTATGAATTGGAGTTTCAAAAAATCGGACTTAATTATACGGTTGTATCATGAATATATTTAGGTTTTTATGACAAATAGTTGGATCCGTGCGTTAATTATTAATCAATGAGGTTGAAGACTTTTTTATATATAGTACAGTTTAAATATTGTATATGAAATCGAAGAAAAACAAAGTTCTTGTTTTATGTAAAGCCTTTTAAGAACTCAACTATCACAACAAACAGTGACAAGCACTGTATAAAGTTTTTTTTTTTTTGCGCATAAAGGTATGCTACAAAAAATGTAATAAATTGCTTGCTAGCCGGTAAAGGGAAATTTTAATATGTTAAAAATTAGCCTACATTTATGAACGTATGCGTATTTTATATATTTTAGGGTTAAATATCAAGAGCGTGACATACGTGACAGGCTAACTGACTGGTTGACTATCAGCCTGCCGCCTTTCTAACTGTCTGTTTATGTCTACTGCTATGACATGTTAATATGTAAATTGTTTTGCTGTACTGCGTATGTGTTTCACACAAATTCACACAGTTGCCAGCACAGCCAGTAATGTATTTTTCTTGTTAGTGCAGCGCTGTTCCGCAACACAAAAATATAAATATTTTATCAATTTATCAACGTTGTTTATTTATTTTATTTGTTTTTTTTTTGCACTTGATGTGTGAAAAATAAAAATGAAAAAAATTATTTTGTTGTCAGTGGCAATTGAGGCATACGTTGTAGCAACACTTGTTGACTGATGAGTTGCCGCCTTTATTTGGTTACTGCTTGTCAAGTGGAACTTGTACTGGGAAATTGGCTAGCAAGCTATAGCAGTCTTTTTTATTTATTTATTTATTTTGTTGGATATTATTCGTAATAAAAATATATGATATTTTCTGGTAATGAAACTTATTTTTGCAATAAATTTAAGACAAAAGATGCTGGTTCATGATATATTATGTTTCGGCTATATTAGGTTCGTTGAGCTTGAAAAACCTAAAAACCGAATAATGCCAAAAAAAAATTTTTTGAAAAATTCAAAAAATGTTTTAAAAAACGTTCAAAAATATTGTAGAAGTCAATAAATGTTGAAAAGATGAAAATTGTTGAATAAAACTAAAAATTCTGAAGATAACGAAAACTCACTTAAAATGTTCAAAAAGTAGAAAAATCTTGAAGAAGAAGATGAAGTATTGCAAAAGTCGAAAAAAATAGTAAAAAAGTTATGGGCTCAAAAAATGTTGAAAAAACTAAATAATGCTAAGATGTCGATAAGTTATGCAAAACGCTCAAAAATTCGAATAACGCCAAAAAAAATCGATTAATGTGCAAAATTCAGAAAACTTGAAATAAATCGAAAAAGGTTGAAAAGTGAATGTGTTATAGCGTTACCGTGATTCCTAATTTCTTAGTAAATTCACTTCAGTATTGATTTTTTTCTTATGAATATTCGTTTGCAAAGATGTTCCCATGTCAGAACTCTAAACAAAATCTGTTTTGAATGTGAAAGACTGGGTGGAAAGGGAATACAACAGTATGTATTGCATACCTGCAGGCAGTTTATTTTCCCAAAAAGTTGTAAAACTTTTAAAGTTGACATTGTAAACATTTTAATAAGACTTATGAAGTTTTGAAAACTTTTTCACTGCTATGTGTATGTAACTTTATATGAAAAAAAAATATTTTCGTTGTTATTTATATAAATAAATCCACAAAAAAAAAAAATTGCTACACGCTATAAAAGTTTTTCAATTAAAGTTGTTACAAGTTTTTGTCATTTAAATGTCACACTGTTTTTATAAAGCCGCTTTTTGTTGAAAATCACAATATCCCACTTTTATTTACTTAGAGAACTGTAGCATACATTTGAGCGCAATTTACTTACAATCAGTTGTTTGCAGGTGAAACAAAAATGTGTCATTCAGCGGATTATATAAACAAATACCCGCAGGAATAATTTAATATTTTGTTTTTAATCCTCATTGTACATTTATGTGTCGCATGCTTTGTGCAATCATTGAAATTGCACACTAGTTGCCAGGGTTTATTTTTATTTTATTGGTCTAAAAAATTTAACTTTTATTTAAAATAATGTAGAAAGAAGACATGAGATATTGCGAGGTTATTTCTGAAATTCTAGTTAACATTTATTTTATAGCGTACTATTCAGTTAGATTATATCTGAACTAATCGAAGAGGTATAATGTATTACTTCTAATTACTCCTTTTGTTACTCTATCTATAGTATTTTTTTCCAAAAGTAAAATCCAAGCGGCAAATCGCTGAAGTACTTTAATTTTTCATGTATGTATGTATGTATGTAGTATGTTTCACAAATGAACTTGTTACTGTGATATTTTGTTTATTTGCTTGCTGGTTGCCTACTTTGTATATGGAGCTGTAGGCAGTCTGCTTGCTTTGTATATGGAGATGTAAGGGGTCTTGCCTGTTGATTGCATGCTTTGTGTGTGGAGATGTAGGCAACTTGCTTAACTAAGCAGACACTTAGTAAGCGATGTTTTAAGGAAATCTGCCTTTCGTTTGTTACACATTGTATACAGAGATGTAGGCAAGCTGCCTACAAAGCGGCCATTCTTTTGTAAAAAGAATTTATAGTTGAATATTTTTAAATTTAATGCGTGCTACTTTGTATTTCCATTGTGTTGCATATTACCAGCATATTTATGTTATGAAATTCTTTCTAAGCATATTTTTTCAATTTTCCACATGAAAAATTCTTTTTTGAAAAAAATATTTCACACTCAAACGCAGGTATTCGTACAGCAAACATTGCGACACATCATGTTAATCATGTTAACTCAGGTGTTTTGTGCGCGATATTTGACAGCGCATAAAGTAGGCACCCAAGTGAACTTTTTAGCATTTTGTCTCGATATGTCAGGACATCCGACAATGCTGACATTTTGTTACACGAAATTTTCTAGTTCCGTTGTGTTTTTTTTCTCTTCCATTTTACCTGCTACATATTTAAAATAAAATACAAAAAAAGAAAAAGTTTGCTTTCAAATGCGCTCAAGTGACAATACAATACAAACAAGGATACGAAATATTCAAAAAAAAAAAAATGCTCCTTTTCACTTTTTTAATTTTGCAATTGTTATTGTTGTAGTTCCTTAGGCAAACATTCACATCATATCATAATGTAGGTGAGCTTTATTTGTATATATTATTTTGCTTGTGTAAATTTGCATGACTGTCTGTCTGCATGTTACACATACTTACTACTACATACAACAGTTCCGCAGTATGTCTGTCATATGACATACATAGTTTTTTTGTTTTCTTTTTTCTCTTGTTGCTGCTTGCAGTGTACGTATGTGGTGTATTATGCAAGGATATGCGGGGGCTTAAACGAGCTGAACATGAAAAAGGCAAATAATGCTCAGTTATTCTTCGAGTATTTGTAGATCATTACAGATATTTGCACTGCGAGAGATATAAGTACGCATTTAATGGGTTTGTGTCAGTCTGTTTGGGAGTATAAGATAAAAGGATTGGTATCAAGGCATGTGCTTTGAGTCAAAATAATGTCATACATGAGAATGTCAAGGATTTAGTGGAGTTACGAGGATTATGGAAATCGTTTGCTGAAGAAAAAAAGAGCTTAAAAGCGTGTGGCTTCTTCAATTTCAAACCGAATTCGAGTATTTGTCAGTAAGCGTCTCTGTTGATGTATCGCGATTTGTCTCGTTTCGTTTTTAATTTTCAAGCCTGAAAATATGCTATTAAATTTTAAATGAAAACAGAGATATGTAGCATGTGCTTAGGGTCTCTTTATGTATAACAATTCGTCTCGTCTCTAATTTGCAACCCTAAAAATATGCTAGCGCAATTTTTATATTTGTAGTTAATCATTCATTAAGCACAAGCTAGATATTTTGGTTTTCATTTAATTTACAATAGCATATTTTCAGGCTTGAAAATTAGAGACGAAACGAAATGAATTGTGATACAAATGAATAATTTATTACAAATATAGAAGTTTTTCAAGCATATTTTTAGGCTAGCATATTAGAGATGGAACGAGACAAATCGAGTTTGATAAAGAGGCCCTTAATCGGTAAAAAAAACAATTTTTTGATAAGAAAAACTTCTAAAAAATGTTAGCTTTTTTTCTGTTGCATATTTTAGAGCGCTCATTTAAACAAGATTTGCTTGAACTCTACAGAATCCATGTATTCAAAAAGTATTTAAATTTTCAATTATCTCCTAACACGAAAACTAAATTAAAACAAACGCAAGGTAAAGATAGGTGAAAAAGGTTGCTAATGTTAAGTGCTAACTAACATGAAATCCAAAGTCAACACTATTGACAATTGACAGAACGAGCGCATTGTTCAGAGCTCTGTACAGCCCATATCTACTACGTATGCAACTGCAGCTACTACTTTTGCATAATTACGCAGGCAGTAAGCAATCAGGGACAGGAGTGCATTGCAAACATTTCATTAAATAAAATAGAAAAAAAATCAACAGAAAAGTAGAAAAAGGTTTTCTTACGACAACGACATTTTTCTCTCTCTCTTGAGTCACTTCAGTGCAAAAATTAAATAAAAAATGAAGAAAAAAAATCTAAGCTCAGCATTAAAATCAAAACCAACAACGTTGATAGCGACAAGAGCAAGGTCATCAGAATGACAACCCTCCGCTCGAAAGCATAGCCACCTCGCCTAAGCGAACCAAAACCACTTGAGAGCATTTGCAACAAGGGCGTCATAGCTAATGCAACCATTTTTGTATGAGTGTGAGTAAATAAATCTATGCGTGTATGTGTCAGCTGAATTTTTGTAACATTTTTATGATTTTAATTTCTTTTCTTTTCGGTTTTGCTGCTGCTGTGTCTGCATTTTATATCTTGCACCCTGTAAATGTCACTTGCAATAAATTCGTGTGCGCCTTTCACCCTGACAACAAAATAACGAAAAAGAGGATCCGCATAAAAACTGCAAATATTTTACTTATCTTGTTTTACATAACATTAGATACGACAGTGCGCTTTTCTTCGCAAAAACATTTTAATTTTGAATTTTTCCGCTACATTTTATAGCCGCAGCGCTATGTTCGATGTCAGGCGGAAGTTGCTCTCTGAGTCTGTGTGTGTGTGATATTGTCGTGGTGTAGTGCTATTGAAATAACTTGGATATATGGAAGAAAAATGTTGTGAAAACATACTAAAAACATGCGCTCGTATGTAGAAAACATCAAATATAAAACTCAATTTAGTTCATGCACTCACGACAAAATGTTAGTACTCTTTGCAGAAAAATGTCGCTTCAACAAAAATTTGTGTGGAAAATGCATTTCAGTTGCGCCGCTTTTTTTTTCAAAAATTCCAGAACTTTTGATTCAATTTTTCAATTAACTTCCTTGTTAAATTTTATATATTTTCATAAGGCGTTTCCCACAAAAAAAAAATACATCATACAATTTCGTATTTTACTTATGCAAATCCGCAAATATATAAAAGTAGAGTAGTGACAACAGCAAAAAATCGATGCTGCATATGTTGAGCGTACAAAATTACTTTGGTGAACATAAACACCATGAAAAAACCCCATAAAATGCGCCACCGAAATGGACTAAGTTAAGCCGCCGCTTTGTTTATAAAGTGAATGGTGACTGAATGCTGCTGTCTAAAGTTTCTGCTATCTACTATGACAACACCCAACTCCGCCTTTGGCACAAGCCTATTTGGTGTATTTTATATCAATTGACTTTTTTTATGACTGGTCCTGGAAATTCCGAATTCTGCTATGGTATTTTTCTCATTTTGATGGGTTTCGTTTTAGCACCAAGTGCTGCTGCGGTTTATATTTCAATGAGTTGCCGTGTAGTTTAACATTTATTGAATTGGAAAAGTGATATTTTATGTTTTATTTGATATTGGAATAATTTAAAGGCGATTTGTTTTAAATGGATTGGAGAGTACTAGCTTGTATAGAGAAAATATGTAGACTTGTGTTGACAAAGACTAAGAAAATAGTATGTTATCCTACAGCAGTAAAGAAAGAAATAAGAAACTTTTTATTGTGAAACACGCTCAAATTAAGGGATATTAATGATTTGTTTTGCAAGGTGGCGCTCTGTACATAGCTGCAATTTTGGATCTAGAGTATCGATTTTTATAAAATTTTGGAAAAACATTCTCGATTACTCAAAGATTACAATTGTTGGAAGAGACTTGTAAATTATGTTGCAAAGTGCTAGTAGTTAATTCACTCGGCATGTAACGTTTCGGAAACCTTTCAGAAAGCTTTCCCACTAAATCTTACATAGTTTCAGTAACGCTTCAGAAAAGTTTCATTTCAATTTCAAAAAACATTCTGCAATGTATCAATGTGATGTTTCATAGCCGTGCAGAAGCACTGGCTTCACATTCGCCTAAAAACTTAAGTGCTTCATTGTCGTTGACATAAGTGAAGATTATCAGACATCAAAAATCTGGGTGCTTTTCGCTATGTTTATACTTAAAGAGGTGTGCGTAGTAGTTCTCCTTAAAGAAAAAAAAATCTCAATTAGGAGTATCATTATGTATTTAAGTTTTGGACGGAGCGTGCTAAAAATTAATGAGCGAACAATCGCTTTTTGGACGAAAAACAAACGTGTACATGTGGGCTTAGCTACTCCCATTGAAACAAAAAATGTAATTTAGCATAGCAATTACGAACCGATTTAGTCATACATATCTCGAAGAAAATTTGATGAAACTTCGTCAAACGATATTAAATGACTCACGCAAAGTTAAGACAATTTGTTTAAACAAATACCTTATGAAAAAATTTGCTTAGAGTTGGTTGAATAACTTATAGATTAAGTCATAGGGCGTGACACTTTTTAAAACAACCCAAGTAGCATACGTTGCAAGTTTTTGGCATATATAGCGCATTTTTAGCAAAAATCATTGCTGCATTGCTTTTCTTGCTACTGGGAATTGATCAAGAATGTACTGTCATATAGCTTATAAAGCGCTTTTGGGTATCAGAATTTAGCACATCACATATTTTTACAGAAGAAAAATGCAAAAAAAATAGCCCCATTGCTATGCCACAAATTGTCTCTTTTTTACAAAAAGTGCAATAATTTAGTTATTAAAATGTTTTAGAATTGTAATTAAAGCGCTATTTTTTGCCATTCCAAGCAATAAAGACGCTTCAAAAAATTGTATTGGTATTATTATGATTGTGTTAGTTAATTATATAACAAGCATTTACGTATGTGATATTTATTGGGTTGCGCATTATTTGAACAAATTTACTGCTGCTCTTTTATTTTTTTGAAAAGTATGAGATAATATATGTAACAATAAAAATATTTCAAAAAATAGCTAATAAATTGCAGAAAAATAAGTTTTACTACATTGATATTTTTCAGCAACATTTTTGATTTTAAAAGCTGATTTATAGCTAAGAACTAGCAGTATAGAGAAAATAAATATGTGTGGATTTTTTTTAGCAATAATTTGAAGCACGCATGCGAAATAAAAACTATAAAATGTAGCCATTGCTTTCACTGTAAATTAACTTTTAAAGCGCTTTAATAAGAGCAATGAATCTGCGCTATGCTTTGTGATTTCTTTAGCTATGAATGCCAAATCAAAACAATATAGTTGCTTTTGTTTAGCTGTAATCTTTTCGTTAAAGTATAGTACATAGCTAAAGAAAACAACAACGAATTTGTGCTAGTTCTCAACATCTTTTTTGGCTGTATAAACGTTTCTAAAGCAGGTTAAGAAAATATTTTGAAGCAATGCTAATATTAAGCTAAACACAAGATGTAAGAGCGTTTTAAAAATATTTTTTTAAATAAGTCTTCAAATAAATGACTTGTCAATTGCATTAAAAGTATTTTTACAGCTTACTCCTAGCAATTATTGTGCTGTAGTATTTTAATGCTACTTGGGAATGCAAGTTTAAAATTATCATACAAAAAATAGTTTCTGAGGGAGGCTAATGAAAGTTGGTACAAAGAATTAAATATCGTGAGCAGCGACTGAATGATAAGTACAAAATTTTAATTAGGTGGGCGTGGCACCTAATTTAGGAGTAAAAAAACTTAAGTACTCATATCAAAAACGAAACCTTACACTAGTTAGTAGAATAAAATCAAAGAAAGTATTACTTATGAATGAAGTAGAGTTGGGGATAAAATCACAGGCTGTCTGAACAGCTAAGTCCCAACATCCCAACTTAAATCACTTATTTTGGTACCAAAGACCAAACACTGCGTATCCCCAAAGAATTTTTATACATTTCGGAATAAATGAAAAATGAAAGTGTTGTTGGAATGTTTTGGTATTTTTAAGCAGTTCCCCTTTAAAAATTTTCGTTTTGTTTTCACACAACATTTTTCACTTTCAAAGTCGTTTACGCGTAGCGTGACCACGTGCTATGTGTTATAAAATTCATGTTAATACTGAATAATACAAAGTTGTTAAATTACTCCCAAAGGACTAACCATAAACAACAAACTTGACACTAGAAAAAAAAAAACAAATGAAATCAACGAGATTCATCGCTCGTTGATAGGTGAAAACAAATGTTTTATGCGGTGCAAATAGATCGGCGTACTAACAACAAAAAACTAAAACAAAACCACAACAACAAAAAATTTTCTGGTTCAATCAACAAGCAACCGTCAATCAGTCAACAAAAAAAAGGGCAACAAGAAAATCAACCAAGGATGTTAAAGGCAAAGCCAAAGAGCTGCCAAGTAAAGTTAAGGAGTTGATGTACTTGAGGGAGATAACAAGGGATGAAAATAATTTAACAAAGAAATGCTAACGGCAAAAACTTAATGCAAGCGAAGTGCAAACAAATTCGAAAGACAAAAAAGGGTAGAAGGCTGTGGGATTTCAGAAATTTAAGGAAACCCCAAGACAAAGTAAATTGAGCAGGCTACTTACTGAGTTAAATTGGAAAATGTTTAATCTTCGACAAATCTTAAAGTTATGATGATTTTTTTTTTTTTTTTAATTCATAAAAAGTTTCTTTTCAAATAAAAGTTCGGAATTATTTTTAAGGACGAAATTTAGTTTTCAATTTTATTTTATTATTAGTTTTTTGTTACTTTTGTAACAAAACAAAATTTGAAAAAAAAAATTATGTTGCATATTTTATGGCGTATTAGCTGTTGAGACCATGCGTCAGCTGCAACGACAGCATAGTTGGGCATCATGTTGCTATATTTCTTACTACTGACTTTCTCTGCTTTTTCCTATAAACATTTGCATATCGTTGTTGTCTTATTTCTGTAACAGCTGACAACTGCAGCGAAGTGAATTGTTAACTGTCACTCAGCTAAATTTTTGCAACAAACTTACAAAATTTTTGGTTGCTGTTATTGAAATATTTTTTTTTTTTTGAAACAAAGTCTAAAAAAGTTTAAATTGTATAATAGGACAAGTTGAAGTGTGGCATTAAATCACTATTAACTCACAACGAATTATAAAAAAATATATAAAAAATTAGATATTTTGCAAGCCTAGAAAATATTTCAACTTCAGAAATTAACATTTCACTTTGCTTAATAATTTCATGTATTTATTTACCTAACTTAGCATAGTTCTTCTTGCCATAAATTTGTTTGTGTTGGTTGAACCACAAACAAAAGTTTAACCTCCTAAGGAATATAAGCAATCGTTCGTTGCGCCTGCCTTTGATTGAAACTTTCCTTGGGAAACTTTACAACTTTTGCCACCTACAACTAAACTTTTTTGCTTTTATGCTTCAATTTGATGAAAACGCATTTAAGTGGTTCATAGTTTTGACCCAGAAAACATTAAGAAAGTAACATTGTGCAAACAATACGAAAATTGTAGTTTAACCCGACCAACCCACATTGATCCGACAGTTCCTGCTACTTTGAGTGGCTGTACTTTGAAAAAGCCGACTGAATGCATAAACAGATTTGAAAAAACTTGAACTTTTCCACTATGCCTTAAGGTATTGACAGTTGGATAAGTTCTAACATTTGTTGAAAGACATTTTTGTGTCATTACTTTACTGATGTTGAAAATTTTAAAGTCACTGGCATTACATCTATCGAGAATTATTGACACTGAACTTTGCTTTTAGTCAGTTAACATCAATTGGTTGCTATTAGTCAGTTTGCTTGCATCCAACTACTTTACTACTTTTATCAACTGCACTGCTGAACTAAGATTAATGGCTATTGGGAACATATGAGTGTGTTAGTAGGGATTGAAAGAAGTGTGAAAAATACTGCTAGGCCTGAGAGTTTTTTTTTTATATTTTATTTCATTTATTATCATGAATTTTTTTAGTTTTTTTGGATATTTAAAATGAATTTTTATAGATTTTTATTTTAAAAAAATGTAAATTAAAAATACATGCTTAAAATTGCATTTTCTGAAACATTTAACTTTAATAAAACATAACAAGTTAAGGTGTTATCTTCGGACAGGCCGAAACTCAGCACTGCACTGAAAGTTGAAAAAATGTGAAATGTAAAAAAGGTTGACAGAGTTTGAAAAATAATGAAAAATTCGAAAATATATGTAAAATCTTGAAAAAAATTGAGAAAGGTTGAAAAACTCTAAAAAAAGTTGAAAGAGGTTGAAAATTCAAAAATTCAAAATCGATGAGAAAGTCGAAAAAATAAAGAAATTAATGAGAAAAGTTTAAATAGGTTGAAAAAGTCGAAAGAATATGAAAAATGTTGAAATAAATCGATTAGAAATGAAAAATTTGAAAGGTGCCACGCCCACTTCCCCAATTCCGCCTACTTTTGGCTCAATAAATTATATATGTGGTTGGCATCTGCATACCAAACTTTAGCACAATAGCTTGTATAATTTGCGATATATGCCATAGTTGGCCTTAAAATTTAGGGCGGTGACACACCCACTGTTACAATCCAGTCCGGTTTTCATGCAGAAATATCTTTTCATTAACAAACTTCTTATACCAAATTTTAATATGATTCCTGATATTTGATTTGATATGATTCCTGATGATGATATTTTATTTGTATGGGAGGTGCCACGCCCACTGGTGCTATTTCAGCCACTTTTGATTCAGATATACTCTATAGCAACTGAACCACTTACATTAAATTTCAAAACGATTGCTTCAATAGTTCACTTAAATCAGCGCTTTCAAGTTTATGCTTATATGGGAGTTGCCACGCCCACTGATGAAATCCCGTCGAAATTCATTTATTTTTAAAGCTTATAGCAACTGACATCTATACACCAACTTTTATGTTGATAACTTTTATATCACACACTCTATAACAATAAACATTTTTTGTTTATATGGGAGGTGCCACGCCCACAGGTACTATTGGACCAAATATTTGTAATAAGAGACCTTGTAGCAAGTTATCTACATCACTTAATTTTATAATGATTACATTGTTAGTTCTCCTTATATACCGTTTATAATTATTGTGGGCTGTGCCACGCCCATCAACGAGTTTTTTCAGTAAATAGCTAAGCTTGTATTGATGACTGCTTTCAGCAGCATCAGCTCTAACATTTTTATGAAAATCGATTGTGCCAATTTCGAGATTTACGGAATCAACATTTTTATCTGTTGAAAAGAGCCACACCCACTTTTATCACAAATCAAGATATATTTGAAATGTACCCGTTTACCAAATTTCATCACAATATGTTGCTGATATGGCGGTATAAAGGTTCACATTTAGGGCTGTGCCACGCCCCTGTAGGAAGTTTTGAAAACTTGAAACATAGCCTAATCCTAATTTGATTCACATTTTCACCAAATTAGCAAGTTTCATCAAAATCGCTGCAATTTTTTTCAAAATGGGTCTGGGTAAATATCCGAAAGTATAGGCGGTAGGCGTGTCCGTGAATCGATTTCACCCATTTTCAATAGCAAGATGCTTGCAAAAAGTTGTGAACTGTGTGTGCAAATTTCATTCAATTAGCTTTCTTGGTTTTCATAGCTAAATCAACTCAGATGGTGATGCTGATCAAGAATATATATACTTTTCCACACCTGCCACGCCCCCTTCTTTGCCTTATAAACGGAATGGAAAAGTGAATATACCCTCTGTGTAGGGTATAAAAATTGGCAAAGCAAAGTTAATGGGCTCTAAAATTAAAGGACAATTATTTTTTTATTTATTAAGTCTGTACTTACTAGTAGAGTGCTATTTTTTTGTACTAATTCCTCGAACACGACCTTTTCTAATTTACTTCAAGTTTAACATGATTATTCTTTAAAATAAGAATAAATGTTTCAAAGAAAACATTATATTTGCAATTGGTGAAATACTGGCCTAAATGCTGCAAAAAGTATACCAAAATTGGAATATATGAATGGACAACCTCAGGCATAGCGCGGGCAATATTTACATAAAATTATCTTAAAAAAGTAAATGGCAGGAATTGATGTATCGCTCCAATAAATATTTTATTCACTTTAGCAAATTTTCTGTTCTTCTTTTAATTTTCAAAAACCAAACGCTTAAGAAATCACCCTTTATAAGTAATTACTTTCCTTGAAAATATAAATAAAACGAATTTAAGCTAAATAACCTTAAAAATTTTCAAAGAACAACGTTTTGAAAAACATGGAAAATTTCAATTCATCTGAAATGCAAGGTTTATTTATTTTTGTAGTCGCACAAAGAATACCGAAACATGCAGACCATAACAAGATGTTTCACACTCATACCATGATGAAGTTTATTTCCTTTGCTTTTTGCAAGTGTTACATTTTGGCTTGATCTCTTTGTAGTACATCGTAAAAACAAAAACACATGCGCATGTATATTTGTGAATGACTTATTCACCAAAGTCAAGTCATGAATATACGAGAGTGTGTGTGTGTGTTGCCGTTTCCGGTTAAAAGAAAACGTTGCATATCTATTGCGTATTTCTTTTTTTTTCTTTAGTGCTACGACACTTTGAGAAAATGTACCTTGTTTTTTTTATATGCTCGTATATAGTGACAAAGGACACAAGAATTGTGTACGGAAAGTCATGGACACGGGAGATTTCAATTGAAACATAAACGAAATTGAAATTGAAATCGTATTGATTTGCATTTTACTTGCTGAATTGGAATTGATTAGTGGTTGAATGCTGAAGAAGAAGAGCATGTAATAGAGAATGTACAGTAAAGCACAAAAGTAATGATTTACATGCTGAATAAACAAAAAAATGGATTAAACCTGAGGACCATAAAAAATACTTGTGCACTTGCAAAATGATGTCAGTAAAAAAAAGCAAAGCAAAGCAAAAAGATATTGAAATGACACGGAATTAAATAAAACCAAATAGAAAAAAGTAAGCGATTTACTTAAATGCGGAAATAAAAATCTTTACAATAAAAAAAACAAATTTATGAAGGTCAAGTTTTTATGTCCAACTCAAATTCAAGCATAAAAAGGATATTTTTTACACAATTGTAAAATTTTACTGCATACTTTAAGACAAAGTATGGTGTAAGTTATTATGGTGAATTAGCTTTATTTGTATTTTATCAGGATTTTTTGTTGTGCTCTTTATTTTGATTTTATTTTTTTTTTTAAACATATCCTAGTGCACAAAGAAACGATGATGTCTTTGCTGTTTTGCATGTCAGTTTTTTTCTTCACTTTAAATTGTAAAATAATCAAAAAGATTTTGTCAGAATTTTCTAAATCTTTTTTAACAAAAACAGCTTGGAGTAATAAAATTACGCATTCTTTACAATACAGTGCTGAATTTTTCATCTGGTTTGATTAAAAAACTGCGACATTTGAAAATTATTTTCGTAGAAATTAAAATTCGTTGAAAGCAGAGATGACTAGGAAGCGCTTGCGTGGGAGTTTCCACCAAAAATGGCTACATTTGTGGTATGAGAAATCGTCTCTTTTGCACCATCGCATAAAGAGTTTTTTGCAAGAGTTCTTAAGCCAAAAATTCAGCAAATGTCAAGCACCTTATTCAGCTGATATGACCACGTCTAACTTTGTCCTGTTCCCAAAGCTAAATTTATCGCTTCGAGGAAATTCTTTTAATCGGTTAATTTTTTAACAAATTAATTTAGAGACTTAAAGTTCAGTTTTTCAACACTGTATCCACCCTTTTGCTCCTTCAAAAAACAGCTGCACAAAATGTTGTATTAACGATGTGGCGCTCAATATTTGTGTAACATTCAGAATATTATTTTTGTACTTCCACAAGGAAAAAGCCAATATAAAAACCACTCTAGAAATTTATGGTTTTTTAACCAAATAAACTCTTTCAATAAAAAATAAGAGTTATACAAATGTCATGGGGCAACTGTAACCAATAGTCAATTGCACTATGTCAAGTGTCACGTGCAGCAAGTGCCCGCAATGCTTTAAATAAATTAGAAAACTTTCTATGGCGAAAAAAGTTGCACAGAACATGAAACAGCAACAAGAACAAAAAACAACATGCAACATTACATAACATCAACAAAAAAAAAACAGCAACCAACAGTGATTGAGTAATAACAAACAACACATCGATCAAACTCAATATTGATGGGATGGGGCGGGGAAGAATCCGGTGGAAATCTGACGTCTGAAAGAACTATCGAAATTTTGTCGCCAGCAAAAATCAAATGCAACCAATCCACCAGTGTGCATACGAAGTAACATCAAGACTTTTGCTGTTAAACGCTTCAATGAGCAGCAACTGAATTTGAATGGATTTGAATGAATTTAAATTTTGACAGCAAGGAAAAAAAATTGCTCGTACTAAGTTTTTTTTCTCCTCTTCAGTAAAATTGTATAACGACGTTAAGCTAAGGCTAAGGATAAAAAATGCATCATGTGAAAAAATGGCTATTGGGAATTTTTTTTTTTGCCAGCAAAAGTCAGTGAAGATTTTTTATTCGGCTTAGCGAGAGATATTCGATGTTGGGAAAAATTGTCTATGTGCTAAAGAAGATTTATTGTCGGCCAAAAAAAAAAATGGTAGGCAAAAAACATTTTTTTTTAAATTAAAACAAGAAAAATTTAAAGTTTTTGCTATTTTTAAAATGTACTTTACTTTAAGTGAATTGGTATCACATGTCGTATGAGTGATTAACAATTAATAGCGATTGTTGGCCTTTGGAAGAGAGTTAAAATTTTATTATTATTTTTTCTTTTATTTATCAAAAAAAAAAAAAAATCTATACCAAAATGTGCTCATTATACATGAAATCTTAATCGAGTTGGTTCTATATCATATTTTTTTTATCATATTGCCTTCGCATCGCATTACAGAGTGAGGTCCCTGAACTTCAATAATTTTTCAATACTTTCAAATTGATTGATATTTTTACTGCAAATATTTGTTCTTAACTTAAAATCTGATGCCATTTTCGAGCAATTTCTACGAAAACCTTGAAACCTCAACTACAATGGTGTTAAAAAAATTCATCTCTATGTCATAAATAAAGTACAATAAGCTTCCTTATACCAAAAGATGCTACATTTATTTCCAATCTGATAGCATTTTGTTTGTGTGAATTTGTTGCATTACTTTTACACTTGGATAGTCATATACATTTGTTTTCCTGCAATACATTTGCACCAAAGTAATTGCGCAATTTCTTTGTATGTAACAATAATTTTCGACGCTGTTCATTTGACCGCAAATGTAGCCACTTCCGTATCCGCTCAATACCAAGCGCATCATTTTTGTATGAGCGAAGAACTGAGATTTTTTTGTAGTTCATGCTGCAACAGCAACAATTTCATAAGCAAGACGTAAATGTGTGTGTGCTGGTGCTACTTAAATTATTCCCATAAGTTTTGTAAATGAAATGCTTGCAGCTAAACAGCGATTTAGCAGAGCCCTTCCGGCATGCATTATTTTTACACTTTCATTTTCACAAATGACGCATTCGCATGTTGCTTACTACAATTTTTTATACAATTTATTTTGTTCGCTTGAATTTTGAAGCTTACATGAGTACATATGTATATGTGTGTATTTGTGTGAGTGTAGCATGATGTGTGTGTAGCATGATGTGCTTATTTTTAGTCTCGCTTGTTTATGTCTACACTTGAGCTTAAATCCACTTGCTATCACTATTTTCCTTGTTGGCCCCCTTAAATGTAACAAGCAACATACACAGGATGAATTTTGTTACTGCTAGTGTTATTCCTGTTGTTGCTTTTACTGCTACAGTGAAAGTTAAGCGATTCAGCCGGTTTCTACGTAAAGCTTTCACAAGTGTACGAGCAAAAAAAAAAAACTATAAAATTTTCATTGCTGTAGTTCAAAATTTAATTTTACTTTGCTTTGTCTTCAGTTGACAGGGAGAAAATTTTTGCAAATTTAATAAGCTTAGGGGAAAGTTTTTGTCAGAGAAATTGTTCGGTTAAATTTGTTAATTTTATCAAAAATATAATTAGTTTCAATGGTTTTGAACCATAAAATAAATTAAAATTTATTGTATTTATTGAAAGAAATTTTGACTGAGTTAATACTGAGCCAATATCTTCACACGTAAGAAATGCACTTAAGTTTGAAAAAAGTTCCTAACTCAAAGATGTAGGGAACATAACTGAAATCTATATGAAAGTAAAGAAAATGGACTTCGTTTTTATTTTAGTTTTATTTATGTTTCTGGGAAGTCACTGCTCAAATGTTAAAGATTTTTGAAGAAAAATATTCCCTCATTGCCATTAAGTTATGCACTTAATTTTTATTTATAAAATTGTTCAGCTGACAGATAAGCTAATGTCAAAAATGCAAAATTACTGATAAGCTAATGTCAAATATGAAAAATGCAACTGTGATTTTGGACTGATTGGAAGTAATTTTAAATATTTTGGCAACACTGACTGGATATGAAGTTTTCCATTTCTCATGATCGCAAAAAATCCGCGAGAATCGTTTTCCTCCGGATGTTCATGATAGTGGTGTATATTTATATATATAGGCATTTCCATGGATCCTGTTCGACCGTCGAACACATTTAAAGTAAAAAAAAAGTCAAAATAAAACGGATTTTTATTTTTACATTTTTTTTAGTTTTAGTTTTAAAGATAATTGCAAAAAAACCAAGGTGTCGCACGAGACAAAAACTTCCGTATTCGTGGAAATGCCCATATATATTGTATATTTCAATTTTGAGCTGCTTTCAAGCACAAACAGTGAAGCATTAACAAAGCGAGTGGTTATATTTTTTCAATTCCTGAGTCTGAGCAAAATTATTATCAGGTGTTTAAGCAAAATTATTATCAGGCTAGTGTGGCTAATATTCAATTGCTTGGATCTGTGAAAAATTGAGATTATCATTGAGACATTTTTTTATAAAATACGCACTGTTTCGGAGCTGAGTTTTTAATATTAGCCAAGATTATTTAAGTTTATATCGATTCATTTCGTCACATCACATGGCTATGATACTGTGTTGCTGTCAATTTTTGTAGCGCAAAAGAACTGTGAGTGTCAAAGTAATGGGTAACTTAGAAAGAAATCGCTCTTACGAAAAAATTTACTGAACATCTTTTTGTGGAGAGAAATGGAAATCTTTAAGATCCAATGATCAAATATTGGCTCATTGCTCTTATTCAGTTTTCGGAAAATCCGCAATTTATCCAAAACAAAGATCATCTATACTATATAATGAAATACAATTAATTTTGATAAGTTATTGACTACAAATATAAAAGTTACGGGGTAAGTGGATTTGACACCTTTTCCCAAATTTAAAATTTTAAGGACCTCTCATGAACAACTTTTTTTCGTTACTATTTAGTTCATCAAGTTGACTTCGTTGGGATTAGGCGGTAATTCATAGTTCATGATACCACAATCACTGTACATTCTGCTTATTATTAAATATTGATGCTTTCAATGAGGCTCTCTCAAAAAAAGGCCTAGAGCCGAAATAAAACCAACGATTCTATCAATAAAAAGGTCGAATTTAGAATTAATTTTAGACTCTCATTCAATATGAAAGTGCCTCTCCCCACAATTTTTACTCGCCGAATCTTCGTTTTGTTTGGACGCGAATTTCTTCGTTCAATTTTAAGTGTTTAAAGCCAATTTTCATATTTTATTGCAACAATATTATTGTGTTACAAGAAGCTGCTATAACTCGCATAATTTTTTCTTCTTCCCTCACAGCTCGGTGTTGCCATTGGTTTTGTGCTGCCACCAATTTTAGTAGCAAACGGAAGTATCGAAGAAATTGGCGACGATCTGCAATGGATGTTCTATTATGTTGCAGGATTAACAACAGTCTTAGTTATCTTAATGGTTTTGTGTAAGTACAAAAAAAAAAAGAAATAATAATTGCTTAAGTGCAATTGTGATTTTGCGTTGTGAAAAATCAATAGTAACTAATTTCGTTTATGTACTGATGTGGCACTTAAGTGGCGCTTATCAAGTGCTTGAACAATACTAACTACACTACACTATACTACAGTGCATCATTGCCCATAGCAATAACAATTACAATAATAATTAACTCTCTTTTGTTTTTGCCCTTTATAGTCTTTCAGGATAAACCGCCTACACCACCATCGGCTGCACAAGAGGTGGCACAACCCGGTGCCGAGGCTGAAATCTCTTTCATGCAATCGTTGAAGAATTTAATGTTGAATCGTAATTATGTGCTATTGCTGATCTCATATGGCACGAATGTGGGCGTGTTTTATGCGATTTCAACGTTGTTAAATCCGGTGAGTTTTTTTTGTTGCTTCTGGGCGGATGTGAAACAGTATGTGTGTGGGTGTGTGTGTGCGGAAAATAATAGTAATAAAGTCATTCTTACACACACACACATACAGATGAGCAGATTTAACAGTAAAAATAGTCTTTGTCCTTTGCCTATTGTGCGTTGTGTACTACTTGGTCGGTTTTTTGCTGTTCGATTTCTCGTATTTCTTTTGTTTTCTCGTCTTTCATTTCATTTCATTTGACCTTTTGACTCATTTTTGTTGCTCATTTATTTTGGTATTTTCATACATCTATCGATTTTTGTTGTTGTTGTTGTATTTATTTTTAGTTTTATGCTTTTGCTTTTGCCTTGCAGGTGGTGCTCAAGTATTATCCTGGTCATGAGGTCGACACGGGACGTATTGGCTTAAGCATCGTTTTGGCAGGCATGCTGGGCTCAGTGGTGTCTGGCGTGATTTTGGATAAAACGCACAAGTTCAAGTGAGTACTGGAGAGTATTTAATAAGGAGAGTGAAAAATCGCACACATAAAATTCTCAAGGGAGCAATTATTGCATGCGAGAATACTTTGTATATCAAGAAAATATCAACTTCAATCAGTATTTTAACATAATTTTAAGATAATATGCCAGGTTATTGCTTGTACGATTTTTCTATATCTCGATTTTGAGCCAAAAACCAGCAAAAAAATTCTTTTTCCTAGAATCATCTTGGACCTCGATATCATTATACCAGTTATTTTTCCACTTTGTCTATAAATACTCCTATCTATTTTGAAAAATCTTGCAATAAATTTAATATACTGCAACAGATAAGAGCTCTTTAAAAGGAAATAAATGATTTGCAAGTGGCGTTTTTAATGGTAATTTATTTTCCAACGTTTTGTGCTTTAGCGAGCGAGCGCATCCTTTTATTTAATTTAAAATCCTGCAACTAATCTCAGTCACTTCATTGCTAAGCAAGAGATTGCATTGTTGTTACGTTCATGTTAAAAACCCATTGAAATGATTGTCACTGCGAATAGCATTGCGGCGCGGGTTGAACCCGATTTCCGTTTCCGCTTCCGTTGCTATTGTCGTTTCCTTTGCCACTTACCAAGTCATTAAATGCAAATGCGTGCTTTTGTTCCAGATGCTTTTTCGTTTGCTACTTTTTATACTCTACACTCAGTCTATATTTAACATTCAGAGATATATTGAATCTTGAGGTAAGATATTTTTATTTATGGACGGTGCCACGCCCTCTGTTTAACGGAGCAATATACTTTGATGAAATATTGTACATTGGTTACATCATAGCTCGTGGGATTGAAATAAGTGAAATCGGTTCATGTACACGCCTACCGCCCATACAAATAAAACATTTAAAATGCAATATTGAGTAAGTTTCTTTAGGTAATGCAACCGAATCCCAAAAAAAATACTAGAAATGATTTGGACAGCAAACAAGCAAAAATTTCAAAATGTTAGTTATACTGAGAGCTATTTTTTATATGGCAACGGCCACATTTGGTCACACAAGCTGCATTAGAAAAAATTGTGGGCATGGCACTTTTTATATATGCAAAATTTCAAGACTATGTATTAGTTAGGGACGCATTTACTTAAATACAATTAATTATTAAATAAATTATTGCATTTAGTAAAACAAGTGGTAAACACAGCAAAGAAACAAAAATTAGCGACCTTAACACGCACTTTTACTGTTAATACAGCGTAGGGTATTATTATGAGAAAAGATCTATACTGCAACCATAGGATATATTTTATCAAGATAAATCCTAACAATTTTTTGCTCTTACATGTGTTTTCTTACGACGTGGTTATTTGGCGCTTTATATGCAAAAAAGCAGTTACAATTAAATTTGGATTTATATGCGCATACACAGGGCCAGCTCTGGCCTTGTTACCACCAGGGTGTAATTTCTGGTTTGCCATCCCAAATATTATACTTAATGTGTAGTAAACAAATCAAACACTTTGGCGTTTTTCGAAGCTTGTATGCTGTTAAAGGCTGCGAATATAGTCAAGCTGTGTGCTGAACTGTATACTGTACTGTGACTTGTGCTGTGCGAGAGTTGCTTTGGTGATTATAGTGAAGCATTTTTCGCAAGACATTTCTCGCCCACAAGCATTCTATTGCAATTATTTTGGTTTTTGTTCTGTACAAACGGATCACTTTGTATATGTTTCAAAACAAATTAAAATACTGAAAAAAACAAATAAATATAAAAACAAAAATGCACACGAAAACACTTTTAACTTTTAATCGTTACCCACTTATTTTCAACCATTTTCAAAATTTCTTAAAGGTTCTGCAAGAGAATAAGCACCAAAAGACAAAAATTAATTATTTCGATTGGGATGAAAATTGCGCTTTTTTGAAAAAAAAAAAATTCCCAAAATAATCTATCAAGAGATATTATAAACGACTTTATTTGTTCACATCGGTATTCACGATCGAGAGCAATTGACTTGGCACATTTGCTCTTAACACCAACAAATTACATGTGCACTAAGTCTGCTATGTAGATATCTGCTCTTTTACTCTACAAAAAACCTTGAATTAAATGTGAGAGTATCATGCCACTACGAAATGCAACCCTGTGTCAGGAAATCTTTCTTTGTCCACAGAAAACAGCTGACTAATTTGGTGTTACTATACCTTAAAAAAGGTTGCTCAACAAGTTCATTGCTAACTTGCCAAAAAGCTTGCCCTAGATCGTGAATACTGCAACTTTGCACGTGATATATTGTTGGGAACACCTTTTCCGACAAATAATCAAAAACGCTCTTTCATCAGTGCTGGCTACCGCCAGACATAAATAACCTCACATGATTTTGCTATCTGATACCAAATTAAACATTTCCACCGAATTTCATCTTTATACAAATCTGTCCATCCCATTATTTATTGGATTATGGAAGGGAAACTGTACTTTATACTTGCATTTGGAACTTAAAAAAATGTTAAAAACAAAAAAGGAAATACTTACCGATTGACACCTTAAACTTCTCATGCAGTTGAGGAAGTACTATACGAAATAAAAGCTTCTGAAAGCTGCATCTTGGCATGAGCTGCAATCCACTTACACTGTTGAAGGATTTTCAGCGAATAAACTTTAATAATATAAACAAACAATTGCAAAAAAGATTAAATATAATGAAACACTTTCTGCTTTTAATTAGATCAAAAAATATTGAACAAAATCGCAGAGAATTTACAATAAAAAAAACACTGCACTTGCGACTCTGTCGACGGCGCCGCTTTCAATAAAAAATTTTAGATTTTCATGAAAATTTCATTGAAAATATCACAAGCAACTACTAAGGCCAATTATGAAACATGGTTTTACAAACTTTTTTTTATTAATAATTATTTATTCCGAATATCTTAAACTTAACACGAGAAATTAACGCGAACATTTCAATCAAAATTAAATCTAACGGTGACAGTCATTAGCGTTGCCACATCTTTAAAATCCGAATGACAGCTGTGGAGTTAAGCGCACCGCGTAAGACTGCAAGTTGCATCGTTCATAAGTTAATTGTGTCGGAAACTATTCAACCGATTTAAACAAATGATGTATCATTTTATATATTTTAAATAACGCTGTGAATGAATTGAATATGCCTTTGCTCATATGTATCTCTGTAGTTAGTAGTTCAGTTTTAATGAAATCTTGTGTGTTTTATTTAATACCTAAGCACTGCGCTAAGTTTTTTTTTTTGAAAATTCAGACACTCTCCTCCCTTTGGAGAGTTCTAAGGGACCTCCCCTCTCATCACTTCCGTGAGACTTGCCTTATAATTTTTAAATATAATCTGCTATAATGATGTATAGAGTATGCATTAAAAAGTTGACATCAGATTTTCATTGACGCCCCTCCCCTTGGTGAGATATTACCGGACCCCCTCCCTTCTCTATTTTGTAGGTGAAAGAAGTAAGTGTGCGGAGTGAATGGTCCTGCCCTTGTTGAATAGAACGAAAACTTTAGAGTAGAATGGAATTGTTTTCCTTGTTGTGAAAGAGTGTCCGACAATTTGCTGTGAGAAAACAGGCAAGTTTCAATTGAATAAGCTTTTTATAATTAGCCAGCAAGAAAGTTTGAAAAACATATTTTGAGCAGTGATGCCGATTCGTGGGATATTAACCTGTTTGTGGGAATTTTGTTCAATAAATACCTAGAGTAAAAAACGACATCTTTAAAATACCCCAAAAAAAGCGTTTTTTTTTTTGTCCAGCACTATAACAATATCGAGTACTTATGACTTTATATGACTTATTGCCCACGAATAATTTGCATGCTACTTAGTGCACACGGCTACTCGCTGGCACACTGTGTATTTTTGTATGGAAAGAATTTGAGATAGTTGGAAGCGATTTAAAAGCTATTCCAGCATAGTTTCAAGTTGAAAATAAGGGATTAACGACCTCCCTTTTTTTTATATAAAAACTTTATTTTTAGCCACAAATTTAGTTTAATAGAAAAATTTATGGTTTTTTTTTGGTCGTTAAAAAATATTTATTCCAATTAACCGGCTTTTTCCGATATTTTTAAATTCCTACAAGGCCCCCGGCTTTCAATTAATGGCGTCAAAGGCGGCCACTTGGCATCTCTGATGTACATAGATGTAACTACCGCCCTGATGGCGTGCATCTTTTGCACAATAACCAAAGCCGGCCCTGCACACACACTTGTTTAATAATTGCATATAGCATGTTTTTCTATCTTATTTATACCATTTTATGTTTAGAGTGCTGTTGTTTTTCTACATTTTTGCTTTAATAAATACCATGGTTTTTCTTTTTCCACAGAGAGACAACTTTAATTGTTTACGCCTTTTCCATGGTAGGCATGTGGATATTTACATTTACATTAGATACCGGTCATATCGCTGTTGTTTATGTGACTGCATCATTGTTGGGGTAAGTAAAAACGTCTGAAATTGTTAATAACCGTAAAATTACCATTTCCTATGATCGAAAGATTAAAAATTATTTTATCGAAAAAAATGGTTTTTGTAAATTTTAAGGCAACCACCCCTAGAAACTTTGCAAAAAAATCAATGATTCATATTACCCATAAAATTTTAATTGTTTTGCTTTAATTTCCACACACACAGCTTCTTCATGACTGGCTATCTACCTGTTGGTTTTGAATTTGGTGCCGAATTAACCTATCCTGAACCGGAGGGTACCTCCTCTGGTATATTAAATGCTGCCGCACAAGCTTTTGGCATCATCTTTACCATGATCTACTCAGAGCTGTTGACTGAATTTGGAGATATAACGGCGAATGTGACTATGGCGTCGGTAATGGTGGTCGGTACTGTGATCACGGCGCTCATTGGCTCAGATTTGCGACGTCAAATGGCGCAACACGCAGTGCCGACCAGTAGTCAAATAAGTGCAGCCAGTAATCCATAAAGTCAAACTTATGAATAAGTCGTTTTAGTCAATTTAAAGCAATTTAGTATTTGGTGCCAAAACAAGTGTTTACACCAGTCAACAGTTCTTACGATTGGTGTGGGTTGGAAGAGAATTTAAAAGAACAAATTGTTCGTTATTGTTTACAGGGTGTTTAGTCAAGTTAGCAGATATTATGTATAATGACAGTTTATTTTAAGTATAAATTTTATAAAAAAAAAAAAAAACACAAATTTTAATTTTTACACTATTGCACAAATATGTTACAATTTTAATTTTTTTTTTTTTTTATTTAAGTATATGTGCTAGTGTTCAGAGGTTGTATTGTTACTAATGTTATTGTTTATGTTTTTTAGTATTTAGTTAGTTAAATTTAGTAATTGTATGTTAGCAATAAAAATAAGCAATTTTAGCAGCAATTTTTTAGTTTAGATTTTGCTACACTCTAAATAAAAGTAAAAATAAATAAATCTTGTTAGTGCGTTTCAGAGTTTATTATTATATTCATACTATAAAGATATCAATAAAACAAACAAGACAATTAATTTCTAAATATTAACATATGGTTGACACTGCCATACATTAGCACGCATACATCCAAAAACATGCACATCCAATTGGAACTGTTAACATGCTAAAACTAATGTTGCCAACAGGGATGATTGCTATCGAACTTTGTTTTCCATGACAAACAGCATTGGGAGGCAAGGTTACCGCTCAACTTAATTTTGGAAGAGGCACAATAGCAAAAGGGCAGAGTTTCTAGAAAATAAAACAACCGCATTTCACCAAAATTTACTAAAACTAATGGTAATTTTTATAAATAGTTCAAATATACTGAAAATGTACCGAAAATGTACTGAAAATTTGCCAAATGTACTAAAAATGCAACAAGTGTACTGAATGTACTGAAAACTTGTCGAATGTATTGATAGCGATTTTTCAGGACGCAAATGTACCGAAAAAAGTCAAATGTACCAAAAATACCATCATTGTCCAGCATACGCGCAGAAAAACAGGGATTGGCTAACGCGTGTTCTTAAAGTGGGTTTGCTGTCATTAAATTTTTTTTTTTAATATTTTTTTCTTTAAAAAAGATAAGTTTTCTGATTTTTTCGAAAGTAAATAACACTTTAATTTTAAACACCGCTTGCACTAACTAATATGTTGATCAAAAGTAATGTCAATTTAAGAGATGCACAAAATGTGGTACAAAAAGCTATGTAAACAAAAAGCCTACACCCATATGCTTACAAACTGTCTTGCGACATAATCTTGTGTTAAATCGTATCCTTTCCCACGTACCTTACAAAATGCATTCGTGTCATATAGCTGAAGAGGTTACGTAGTCGATACCAGTCCGTTTTAAAACATGTTCCTTCAGGTGCCAAATGGGTAAAACAAAAAAAAAAAAAAAAAAAAATACTATGAAAACTTTTTATGAAAATATTTTCAGAAAAATTGCTTAATTTACTTTGCTCGGGAATTATGTATTGAAAAAGTACGAACAAATAGGATGAAAAACATATTTTCTGATATATATGAATATATACTCAATCTATCATTTCACCGCTCAACTTAAAACCCGAAATTATTATTGAAAATTCAGTATATACATATCTGAGCCGCTCTGACAAAACCTAACTAGTGTGCCAAAAATATTGCGAACCGCCAAAGATGCGCTATCATTTACTCGAAAACATGTTGTCACATACAAGGTGGGTGTTATCAGAGAGCTTTGAGAAACTATGAAAAGTTTACATATATGATATGAGATAAATTAAAGTTTAAAACTTTTAAGAATTAGGAAAAATGCTCAATAGATAAAAACAAAAAATTCCGATAGACGCTTGTAGTACTGAGTAGCTAAGATAAGTAGGTATAGTTTTGGCCACTTAAAAAAAAAACTTACACTTTAATAACTACACCGTCTTACAACAAAGTTCTAAAGTAATTTAATTAGAAGGAGAAACTTATTAGAATGTAGAAATTTAAAAATATGGATCCCACCACTAAAATAAGGAAAAAGTTACCTAGTGTAAGTTTCACAAATAAAAAAAAAAATCTGCAAATATGGAAACATGCATATTGGATTGCTTTAGAGAAATATATAATAAAAAAAAATTTTAAAACAAAAACTTTGCCAAATATTTGTAGAATAGTAAGTAATAAATCGAGTTAACATAAAGAGCCATTTATCAATTGTACTAAATGTTTGTAAATATTTATTCCAAAGTATATTGACAGCTGTACCTAATGTTTAATAAAAAAAAGACAACTGTTAAAAAGCGTCAATTATTTAGACACGCGCAATAGATTCAAAGTATAACATATCTATGGATTAGAAAATGCAATATTGAAATATTGTGCCAAACAAAAAAAAAAAAACTTAACACTTGGAAAAAATTTCACAGCAAACTGAAACCATAAACCAAATAATACGCAGGCCATGCAATTCTATGGAAAAGCGAATTTCGATGAATTGGTGGAAATATTAGACCCTACTCGTTGGTAATTCGTTACCGCAAAATAAATTTTCCAGTCCGTTGCGATTGCAGTGTCTCCATATTATAAAGTTAACCAAAAACCAATTGTATAAGCTACCTAAGTAATAGTTAATAAAATGTTCTCTTAAAATCTTTGAAAGAAATTGTGAATATCATTCTAAAATTCTATTGTAAAAATTTCAAAAACTCTGAAATAAATAACATTCCCGTAGATGTAAAATAAAAGATTTTAACAATTTAATTGACAAATTGTAAATAAAAACACAAGGTTTAAATGAAAAACTACAAAATTTAGGGAATGAACTTAGAGTTGCGAATGTTAAACTCAAACCCCAATAAAATAAAATATATAGAAATCAAACTGCAACATTCTTGAATTGCAAAAGAAACTTAAAAAACAACACAAAAAAAATAAAATAAAAAAAAAAAATATAGATATGTATGTATATTAAATAAAAAGGAAAAAACACAAACATAAAATACTTATGTTTGTATAATGGTCAAAATTTAATATAAATATTATGTTAAATTGAATTGAAGATAATCATAATCTCAACAAATAACTCCAACAACATTAAACAAAAACATGACAATAACAGCACGGTAAGATTTCTTTTAAAAATTTTTTCAAGTTTTTGCCCTTATTTCGACAAGCATCAAGCAACAAAAATGTTGGTTTATTTCAAGCCACAACCAAAAACTGTCAATTATTTCAATTTCTCAACTGGGAAATTTATTTAGCGGAAGAACAGAGCCGTTCTACTAGATCATGTTACACATACTATGTATTTTGTTTTACCAACATTTTTGTCAAAACAAAAGTGAGCATGGTCATAGTGAGTTAGTGAGATAGTTTTCAGTTAAATGCACTCTTAGAATATTTTGCATAGCATAACTTTAGGCTCAACTTGCAGTGCGGCCTTTGCCGCTATGGAAAGCCAGAAAAGCGAGGAGCACGAAAAAAGGATTTATTTTTCAAAATTTTCAAATTACCAAAATTATTTCGAGTACCTATCAAAGAAATCTTTAGAAATATTAAATTGCGTCCCAATTTCAACTTTAAGTAATTTCGTTTTAAGTATTTTCTCCATTTCATGATTTTTGCAAAACTACCTAAAACAACTCAATGAACAAAAACATAAAACAAACAAAAACATAAAAAGTTAACAGTGATTACACGATTTTCATGAAAAGTTCTCCTGAAAACGTTCAAAACCTTTAAATTTTTGACCTTAAATAAAAAAATTTCATTCTGTGGAAATTTTATGTAAGTCATGAGACGCTGCTTCAAGGGCGTACACTTAAATAAAACTTACAAAGTTTTTAAACGCTCTCAGAGGAAAACTTCGTAAAAATCGTTAAATACTAATCATAAACATACACATGATATTAAAGGGAATATTTAAATATAAGAGTTCAAAAACAATAAAAAAAAATCATAATAATTATGAATTACATAAACTAAATGCTTTATCTGTGTGCTTTCAAGTAGACGTATAACAATAAATCAATCCCAATCGTTTAATGAATAAAAATCTTTAAAAATATCAAATAAATTTAGATTTAACAACAATTAAAATATGTAAACAGCTTGATGGATTTGTCTGTTGGAAAGGTGATATAAACATTTTATGATTCTTAGTTTTTTTTTTATCAAAAACGATTCGATTAACTGCTTTTTATCTCGCCATTTTAAAGAATCCAAGATTTATTTTTTTTTTCAATTGGCAGCAATTTTCTGAGTATGCAGTTTTTATAAGTGAGCCTCTGTAAACATTTCAACCCGTCGTTTTGTTTTAAAGGATATAACAGTTGAAAAATTGCCCAAAACAAAGTTCTCAAAAGCGGCAAAAAACTGTGATTTCTATTATGATTTTACTGAAAAACAATTGGGATATTTTGCGTATAAGCCACCACTGATCATTTAAGAACTCTTAATAAGTACGACTTTTACTAACAATAAAAGTTTGTAAAATAAATGCCATACATATGATATATATTGGTCATTCGATCAAAACGTCCATCGTTTCTCCCAAGTTTTATCTGAAATAAAAATATTAATAAACAATTTTTCAAATAAAATTGTACAGGTATTTACATTTGCCGCAATTTGTCCATTTTCCCACAAAAGTTCGAGGATCTAAATTTATACCTATTGTTTTTCTAGCTTTCATGAAAATGTTAATAGACGCCTTTCAATGAGACACTTAAAAAACTCTAAAAGAAACGTTTAAAAAATGTGAGAAATGTGTAAACTTAAGCTTTTATGTATTATAAGCATTAAAAAACTGTAGTAAAATTTAAGCAAAAATTTAAACAAAAATGAATTGTTACCAAAATAGAGAAGTGTTTATTTTAATGTATTTTAGCAAAGTTTTAAGAAAAATCCAAAAATGTATTTATCAAAAATAAATTATAAATAAAAATTATTAATTGTATATTATAATATTTGTGGTATTTGGTCCGAGTTGCTTCACTCTTCTCAATTTCATTCTGAAAAATGTTGGTTTTGAGTGTCGTTTTTTATTGCAATCCATATCGTTGACCCTTAGCCTTGCAAATTTAAAAGTACAAGTTGAATTTTTTCATAAGGTACGTATTATTTATTTTTTTTGTCGATTATAATAAATTTTTAACATACAACTTATACAATACTTATAAATGTGGCCCATTTTCTAATCGAAAAAGGGAGTCACTTTTTCAAAAAATTATACTCCCATGACATTTTACCATTTTTTCTTTTCAAATAAAAAAACAAAATACAAACATGTCTTTAAATTGCGAATAAAAACATAATATTAAATATTCAATAGAAATTACACTAGTGTACACAAATAAACAAAAATATATAAGGGAATAGCATAAATATTAAACGACAAGCTACATATTATGAAAATTTTAAGCGACTGGCTAATAAACGAAAATTAAATCTTTGATTTAAAAAAAAAAATTCGATCCAAAAAAATATGTAGTCAATTTTTTTGTCTTATTAGTCAGGCTATTGATATATATGTAACTAAATTATATTTCTTTCATTATGGTATTCTTAGTACCATATTACACGATTGCGTTAAGCTCCTTAACTCGATTCGTAGCATAATTAACATTAAAATTGATTCAATGATTAAATTTCAACATTGCGGTGGTCCCCATGCACGCAACAATGTTAACGCCTTATTAAAATACGCACACCACTCTTCCCGTTCTTCTTTTGTGTCAGCCGAAAGCAAATGACGCACAATAGTCATACGCCCATTTGGTACCATAATCAATGATTCCTGATCTGTATCCTTTGCCAGACGCTGACATTCTAGCAGCATTGTATTGAGGCGCGCACAGATATCACGTGGCGCTGTTGTGACTTTTTGTGAACAACATGTGTATAAATCAATCGAGCCCATAGGTGTCTTCTTCTTCTCATCATCTGGATATTTCCAGTAATTCAACATTGTGCCATTCAGATGACACCAACGACGATGCCAAGCACCAAAACCGGATATATCTTCAAACATAGTGAGAAAACCTTTATATTCCACAGAAACGGAAAGCTCACAATTCACTTTCATGTGCACAGCACCATCTAAGGGGCTTAAGCCAAGCACCTGAAAAATAAATTGAGTTTCTGCTTGTAGCTCAGCCGCAAAATAAATGATTTCATTAATATTCAACCACTACAACTACAACAAACCTGAGTCAGCGTCCAAGTGGTACGTTGTATTTCACGTAATGAAAAAATAGCAAAGCCATATTGCACCAATGCTGGTGTGCGTACAACATTTGGTCCGGCAGGACTTTGTACAGGGGGCATAACTAAACGATTGTCAGAGCCTTTCTTTTTGGGTGTTTTGTTGCCGGACTTTTTGTTTAGATTTATGTGATATTTCACCTCATGTGGCAGCACTTCACGCTGTGCGGTCATGCCATAAATTTCCAAAGTAATCTGAAATGAAAAGAAGAAAGCATAAGCCCGAAATGACAAAAAATATTTAATAAATTAAGCATCGTTACTCACACGAAAATCTGCGTAAACATTATTGAGTTGCAGCACATCTGGAAATTTAACTGCCAAGAGACCAGGTAGTGTGGGTACCGTTTTGGTAGCCAATACGTGTTCGTTGTACCTGAGTAGGCAGACTAAATGATGACCTGAAATTGTATCTGCAGCCAGTTTACGTATGTAATCCTGGCGCAATGGCACTGTAATATCCTTGACGGTTAAGCGGCCTTTCTCTTTAGGTGCGCCGATGGGACGTAAGCTTTTTTCGACACGTAAACGTTGTACTTCATCAAGGCAGGCCTGACGACGATGTGCTGAAGAAAAAACAATTTAATTCAAATTAAAAAAATTTTTACAGAAGCCGTAGTATTTTTACAACTCGTGGTATTTTTACAACGCGTAGTATTTTTACAACGCGTGGTATTTTTACGAGACATATTTTTATTGGACAGAAATAAATGTCAGCTGTGGGTTTAAATTTAATGCGTGTATTTCCAACTATTTTCCAACCCTCTTTTGATACATAGAATAATATAATAATGTATAAATAATACAAATGTGAAATAACGCTACTTACTGGCTACCAACAAATGTCGTTCACCCTCAACCGACTCTGTCGAACCGGAAAATTCAATTGTGGCTGCGCACAAATTCAAAGCCTGACTAGTTTGTCCAATCACTTGTTGTTGCTTGCATACTTCATCAATTAATTTCTTAATTTTCTCCTGCACCATATGCGAGTCATCGATGCTATCTGTTTCCGATTGTGAATCCTCATCCTCTTCAGTATAGTTATTATTCTGGTGTGAATCATATTGGAAATTTGCGGTTGCGCCACCAAGTGGTGTTGAACGTAAAACTTGCTGTTCACGGCATATTTTTCGTACCGGTGTGTTATTGTTACTCTGTATATGTGGTGGGTGGGTAAAATGGTGACAGAAAAAATAATTCAATTAATGAGAAAATTTAGAATATTTAAATGAGAAATTGCAACTGACATTTGCTGTTTGTTGCCGGCGATAGAAGCTAACAGTATGCACTAGAGTGACCATATTTTCATCTTCCTGATTAACACTTAATTCTGATTTAACAGGTTGTGTGGAAGCATATGCACTGACTGATGTTGTTGGTGTACGATAGTCATCACGCTCCTCCGAAATGGGCAAACAATTAGAAATTTTCCTGGGTGTTTTTCTAAAAGAAAAACTATTTGATGCGGTAGTACCTTTGCTCTACAAGAAAAAATAGTATGAATAAAATATTTATATTTATTATAATAAAATTGTTTAATGTTTGTGTTTACCCCTCTGGAAGCTTTGCTTGCATTCGCTGTATCTTCATCGCTCTCTTGTGTAAAATCATCATCACCATCATCTTCGTTTTCTATGTGCTCATCATCGAGTGCTTCATCTAAATAGTCATCAACACCCATCGAAGCCTCCTCAGAGGAATTAATTGAACTATCACCGTAGTAATAATCCTTTTCAGCATAGTGTACTTCCTATAAAATCACACAAAAAAAAAGATGAATAACAAAGCAAACAAAACAGAACGAAATGTGCAAAAACGCACATATTTTATGCAAAAACTAAATATCCCATCAGCTCCAAGCTCACCTTATTGTGTTTGTTTTGTCCACTGTTTTTTTGCTGCTTATCATTCTTTGTTACAGCCTGCAAAACTTCACGGCCCAAACTACCAGTACCAAGGCCAGCTGTGCTATCTTCTGAATCCACGTAACTATTTTTAAAAAAAGCAAAACAGTTGCGTTGGTTAGTTTTTAATGAATTTATTTAAAGTTTGTTTATAATTTTGCTAACATAATTTCTTTGTGATATTGGAAGTATTAATAACTTTGCTGTTGCGCTTAAGTTAAAAGTTTTAACAAAGTTTTTTAACAAGCAATTTAAAACTAAGTTTTATTTCTAAAAGTAGTAAGTTCTGAGTAAATAGTTGCCCATCAACAGTATTTAAGCAATTTATTTTAGCTTAGAAAATATGACATGTTGAGTTTGATTTATTTTAACTTAGTGTTTTTTTTTAAATATTTTTTTGAAGAAATATTTCAAAAATTAGCCTAAATGTATGACCCAATTTCACTTCGATTATTTTAAATGTTTCAAAACAAGAAAGAAAAAGTCAATACCCGGAAGAAACAAATTAAATATACCGAAATTTCTTTTTCGAATTTGTACCAAAAAAAAACAAGCTTTTGGTGAATATCCAAACAAATGGAGAAACTTTCATCAAAATCTAATAATACTCCTCGAGTATAACCACAATAGAATTTTCCGTTGCACATAATCCACCTCATCACACTTTGGAATTTAAAACTATATTCATAAAAAAATTTAAACTGACTACGAGATTGTGCATGTTGTGATTACCATAGCTGGGCATTAACTCGTTAATCCGTTAATCGTTAATTTACGAAGTTAACATTTCGACTAACGGATTAACTTTTAAGTTAACTTGAAAAATTGTTAACGGACTCGTTAACTTCCGTTAAATTTCCTCAAGTCCGTTAATCCAGTACCTATTTATCAAAAAGATACTGCACGCAGTCGAGTGGATGCAGTAAAAAACTGTAGAAAATGTGTTACGACAAGAATCCGCCGAAAGTTCGAAGAAGTGGTGGCGGAGGCAGAAATGCGAGTAACAACGACGATGATGACTCAATCTAAAGATAAACGTAAGTCACAAGTCTTTAAAGATTAAAGTTCAAAATTTCAACGATGCAGCATTCCTCGGGAAGCAGATATTCATAAATCTGTTTATCAAATATAATGCAACTATACCCTCAAGCGCTGCAGTTGAAAATCTTTTTTCCACGGGCAAAGATATTTTAACGCCGAAACGAGCCTCGTTTTCAGACGGGAACTTCAACATATTAATGTTCATGAAGGGGAATATCCACATTATGCCAGATGACTAAATTATACACTCCAATTATACAGGTATTTTTCTTTATTTCTAACCTGTTAACTTCCAGAACCCAAACCAACATTTTTTAAAAGAAAATCACTAACGCAACGATATAAAAAATGCAATTTCTATCACGTGTTAACGGAATAACGATTAACGTTAACTTGCGTTAAGTCTTTCGAAATGTAACGGTTTAACGTTTAGCGAACGATTAATTAACGATTAACGAAGTTAACTATTTGATTAACGGTGCCCAGCTATGGTGATTACTAACCCACCACATTTTGCATATAAACTACTCTCAGCAATTAATCTAGAAAACTAATAAAAAATTAAAAATCTTCAAACTTAAATTATGAGAAAACAATCAATTAAAGCTAATTGTATATGTATGTCGATTTGGAAATTTAAGTCTCTTTAAGTCGCTATGTGCTGCTGCCCTCTTAAGCATTTTTTTCTTCTTCCCGCTATTGCTAATTTTATTCAATGCACAAAAAAAATAGCAAACATGAATAGCACCCATCTGCCCACCTTTCATTGCAATTGTTTTCATCCTGATCTCTGTGCTCATCGTCCGCTGTAGCACGTCCTGAATGTGGTGGAGTAGCTGTGGTACTACAGCAATTGTCATTGTCCGAGTATGAATCTTCTTCTTCATTTGATTCGAAATTGGAAAGTGCAGGATAAAGGCGATTAGTATTGGATTTTTTAGCGCGCTTTGTCTCCTCGTCAATGATATCGCCAGCTATGTAAATAAAATCATAAAATAGATATTAAGAAAGTTAATAGGCGGTTGCAGATTTGTTTTTTTTTTTTCTTTCTATTGAATTATTAAATCTTGAAACTGACCGATTTTGTTTAATGTTTACTTACGTGAACGTCGCTTTGTGGTCAACGTATTACTTTTAGTTAGTCCTGCATTCATTGGTGCTGGTGGCGGCGGCGGAGGTGGTGGTGGCGGCCGCACATAATTACCGCCACCTGACGAGGGGCTGGCCCCAGCTTTAGCCTTTACATGACTTTTTTTCGGTTGACATGTTTGCACATTCTGCTTTTCGAATGAAGACTTTTCTTCGTCCTCTTGAACGAAAATGTCTTTTTGTTTATTAAAACGATTTGCCAAAACCTGCATATCCTCTTGACGCTGTTTGTTTATATCGGCTTTGATTTTATTCCCTGAAATTGTTGTCGCACTTGCCACTAAGGCAGCAACTTTTTCGCGCACATTGTTATCAGCGTTTGCTTTGATAGACGCTAGGGAAGAAGTGGATACAGACGGTGAAGGTGCTATTAAATTGAGAGCAAACAGGAATAAAATTTATTTGGAATTCATGCTTTGGGTTGGCTTAGATGAAATTTAACTTGAAACTTTAGATAGAAAATTTTTTAAATAAAACTTAGAAAACAAATTTATTTAATTTATTGTATTTACATTTCATCAGAATTTCTTTTCCAATGGCACTTTCAATACCTACCTTTTAATGCATCTCTTTTTGCTGTTGCTGCTGCCGCTGCAGCTTCTTGCCGTATTTTATTTATGGATGGTGCCATGCCGAAGGCAGCCTTGGGCAAAAGTGCTTCACCTTTATTTTTTTCAAAAAGCTGCATACGCTCCTTAAGTGATAGCTCGGTAGGATCTTTTTGTGGACGCTGTTGTTGACTCACAGCTGCTTTGTGTTCAAATACAGCAGCACGTCCTGAAACCAAACCAGATTTGACATTTGGAGTTTTCTTTTCAGCCACGGCAGGCTTGCCGAAACCGCTTTCTTCTTGCGCAACATTAAAAATTTCTGCATGTGCCAGTTTGCCAACTCTACCAACATTTGGTGGTTTATTTGCAGTTACAGCAGGCTTTTCCATTTGCTTCAATTCGCTGTTTAAGTCATCCCCGCCGTCTGTTTTCCCATATTCGTATGCAATTTTAGCCGTATTTGATTCACGTCGTTGAAATCCTTGTGCTTCTAATGAGTTTATAACTTTTGGATCCCACTTGAGTTGTTTAGTTTTGCTTGAAGCACCACTGCTGGCGCTATCGACAGAGTCACTTGATAAAGGTCGAACAGCATTATCCATTTTGTTGGTGGTATGCAGTGGCTTTGCAGCAGTATCTGTAATTGGCGTTGGTGTTGGAGGTGGTGGTGTTGGTGCTTGTTGTTTCTTTTGCCCCAATCTTCTACTTGGCAAATCTGGCTTTGGTGGAGGTACATCAGATGCTACCGTTGTTGCATGCGCTGTTTGAAGCGTGTGGTGGGATGTATCATCCTCCCATTCATTTATAGTATGGGCCAAAGTGGCAAGTTTTCCATAACGTTGCTTTGTTTTCTTTGCGGTAGTAGTAGTTTCTTCAGGATCTTCAGCTGAGAATTTGCCCTCCGTACGATGTATTGGTGATGACAAATCTGCTGTTTCGGAATACAACGCTCCAAGACGTTGTAAACGATTGCGTGATGTATCACGTAATCTGGCTAATGGCTGGTTAATAGCTTCAACTTGTGGTCGCTGATTTTGTTGTTTTAATAGGGGATGTCCCTCATCGTCATCGGTAAGTTCCTGTTCTTCCACTTGAACCTGTACCTGAGTAAAAATAAAAGGGATGTAAAGCAATTGATTGACAATAAAAACGTCACTAGGGGTATCGTGCTTTCATCAACCCAAAGCTGAATAGAAATTATTCGTTTGGGAATCAAATTCCTAAAAAAATCTAATTTCGGCTTAAAGCTTTGGACATTTATCGTCAATTCTACTTTATTTCACATCGTTTTCGTTTCTAGTTTCAATATAAAAAAATAAACACTGTGAGAGCAGTTTTTTATTTCATCAAATAAATTTGACTTGGCACCTTTAGTAAAATCAGCAGTCGATGTCATATACTTAAAAGCATAGGTGGGCAAATATTTTGGGAACAGGAGCTAGTTACAACAAAAGCAATAATTACAGCAACAACAAAAAACCACCATAAATTCGATTTCGATAGCAAAAATAAACTTTGCAATAAATCAAAATCCAATTCCAAGAATCAAAATGTCTGTTTTTTCGGTTATTTTTCTTAAGAAAAACGCCGTGAAATTGGCTTATATTTTTTATTTTGCCCATCGTTGTTTTAAGGAACGGTAATAATTGTTCGTTCCCATGTTACAGAAAAGATTAAAAATCAGTTTCAGTTGATTTGGACTATATTTACATAAGTCAAAGCTGGATATTCACCTGCCCAGAGATCCATTTTTAAATTATCCTTTCACCGCTTATTCGATTTTCCTTATTCTTTTATTTTTCATTTATAGATGTGTTGTTCATTAGGTTTGTAGGGTTATGATATGTATTTAAGGGTAAGGGTTTTAGGGTATGTTTTATTTCCAAATTCCGGGACTGGGATTTCAACTTGGGACTATTTTGTTTGAGAATTTTGTGATAAGAATGCAATATTTCCCGTCCAGGACGGGGATGAGTATGTGGCTGGAATGCAGAATAACGTCTGCGGGTACACTAGTAAAATATATATACGGTAATGCGAAGGAATGAAAAGATTTAGGTTATAAAATGGTTTTTCACACATCACATATATTTAATGCATTTATTTGAGGGTTTCAACTTATAGCGAAAAGGCTAACACCAACTTTATTGCACTTTCATTTTCTCTAGGAACCCTTAACGCTCCCAAAGTCGAAGCACCTAGTTCCGAAAAATTTGCCCTAAAGGTATTTTTTGTAAATTAACGTTTCCATCAAGTTTTTGTGATACGATCTGCGCTAAGAGGCTTTATCTTGCAAGAAGAAAATGTTCATGAGAGCGAAAAATGTCACTCAGTGTCAAAATTAACGATTTTGTTGAATTATAGAGCTGGGTAGATATTCTGCCACACGGTATCCACTTAGGTTTTAGTTCCAAAAGCTTACGAGTGTCGATTTGAACCAAAATAAATCAAGTTCTAAGTTTAATACATATATAAAACTAGAATTTCCCAAAGTTCAACTCCGATCTGTTTCTGTGATATTCAAGCAAAACTATTTTACTGTACTTATTCCTAATAATTCTAGAAGTTAAATTTGTTGTATACCTCAATATTTTTATCTGTCATGATATTAATTTCAATGCCCAAATCCATATTTTCCTTATCCACAGCGGAAAACTGACGCAGCACTTTATTTGGTGAAACACCACCACTACCCGTTGAATTTCCATCCATCATCGTTGGCTTTTTCTCTACAACTTGAAGTTTATTCAGAGTCGTTCCCACAGTGTTTGTTGACGCGTGCGTCGTCGTCGTTGTTGTTGTCGACGTCGATTGTGCTGAAGAGCGCAATGGCAGCAGCTGCTGTTGTTGCTGTTCTTTTATCTTCTGTTGTTGTTGCTTTTGTGACGTAAGCATCGTTAACGCTGCGTCGCCACCGCCGCTGCTACCAGCTGAAACGACGTTGACGCCGCTGCATTCCGTGAGTGGAAATTTGCTGGCATTGCTAATGCCAAGGGCACGGCTGCGATGTTCGGCTTTTTCGAGCATACGCTGCAAAAATTATACACAATTTATTTATTATATAAAACATTTTACCTCTATTGTTTTTAGAACATTGTTAGAAATATTGTTTAATTTTTCGTAAATACACAAAATATTTCCGCTTCGCTGACCTGCGTGAAAGGATCCATTTTGATTTTTTTTTTCTGCAGCTGAGTTTTTGTCTTACGACTGCACTAGAGATCACTTCACAAAATTTAATTAGAAATTTTTATTTAATTTGCGACACAACACATTGACACACACAATTTACATATAGTTTTCTGTTTGTTTAATAAAGTGCACCAAAATTTACGATTTAATTACGTAGCTGTGATTTTTTACGTATTCCTTTGTGCTTAATAGCGCGACCTTTGTAGGCTGAAGCAAAATTTGCAGTTGAAGTTTGAATTTTTCGCTTAAGTGCTAAAACTCGACACACAGATGTCGCGAGCTTTCAATTTAGTTATTTCTTAACTCGTTACTTTCTATTTACTCGTTATTTATTGACAATATCTGGCCAGGGAGGTCAATTAAGTGGTTGAGAAAATTTCCAATGTTTATTTAACTAGGATTGTATTAAACAAATTCCTGTTTATTTTCTTTTGGAATTTTCGTTTTTTGTTTGCGACAAATGACAAATTCTGTATCTCGCTCCTTTCGTTTTTCCCTACTTGCCTACAAATTAAGAAGAAATTGCGGAAATAGTTTCTGCGTGTAAGCACAAAGTAAATAACATTCGTAATATAAATTTTATATTGAAGCCTCAAAAATGTGTGAAAATATGCACTAGGCACATTTGAAAAGCATTTGACATGATAGGGTGTCTAGACTTCAGAAATTCATTAATAGTCAACTATAATGTATCTACTTCGGCTTTCAAACTGATATATATTTTTAAGCTAATGGTCAAGGAATCAGAAATATATCCAAATAAACATACGTTTGAACGTAGTGTCATAGTTTCAGTAAAAATAATGTTAATCAGTTCGGAACTTATGACTCACGTTTGCTCTGCACGAATCGTACTACATCTTATTAGGCTGCAGTTTGATATCACAGTAATTTGTTATAATAGAAAATTAGTACGCAACTGCGCCAACTAGATTAAAGGAGAAAACGCTAATAAAAGAATGGACATTCAATAAATTTAAATGAAATCGAAAATCAGGAAATCCGTACATTATGTTCCGCTTACGTATTCACATTTAATTGCACCATCTGGCAAGCCTGCCTAGCACATGCCAAAAAATCAGCTGTTTTTTATTGACAAAAATAACAAAATCGTGTTAATGGCGGACTAAAAACATTCACTGCAAATAATATTCATAATCTTTGATTCACTGGTTGTGACTCTTAATTCGGACCTCGTTGAGTTAATAAAATGCACGCTGAAAATACCGTAAAGTTATTGTGGGATTGCGCCAATGCACTGGACGGAGGGACGCATACCAACAAATTGCTAAAATCTTACTACATGCAAGTAAAGATTATTAAATATAACAAACATGTTAATTTATTTTTTTTTATCCAACATTTACAGCAATACTTGTCGCAAAATAGCTAAAGATAAAATAAAAATCCCTAAAGAAAAATTTGCAGTTTCGAAAATGTGTCCGCGTTGTTCTGCTGTATGGAGCGAAAGTGAATTTCACCTCAAATTGAAACCACAGAAAGTGGCCAGTAGCGGAAAGGCGAGAAAACTTATAGCGAAATTGGAAGAAGCCGTTAGCACTCAGAAGAAAGGATTACTAACTAAAAAACAGCGAAAACGTGCCAAGTGGTTAAAGAAACGTGTTTGCAGCAACGTAGTAAGTGCTAATTATCTGAGTTATAAAATTAATTACAAAATTAAAATCTAAATATTTTACTTTCGCGCAGGAAATACGCTGTGAAAATTGTAAGCAAAAAACGCTTATACCGCTGCAAAAGCCCGAAAAGCAGTCTAAGTTAGAAGAAGCAAAACCCGCAGTGGTCGTCGAACCCGAATCAATTCCAAAAGTTAAAAAGAAGAAAAAGAAAGATAAAACGGCGGGTTTGAAAATTTCACAAAATATTACGAAACAAGAAGGTAAGATAACACCCAAACAACCTGTTAAAAACGTTGAAGAGAAACCAAAGGTGCTTGTGTCAACTAAAATAGCGACAGCTGCGCCAAAAGCAAAAGCTGCTGGAAATCAAACAAAGCCGAAGCCTAACTTAAGTCAAACCCTTAAAGCTAAAAAGAAGAAGAAAAATAAAGCAGCAGCAGCTCCAGTACAATCCAAGACACAACAAAAGAATTCTATATTACAATTGGCAGCGTTACTTAAGACGCAAGCGAAAAAGTCAAATACTCCACAGAATCGTTTGGAAACGTTGCTGTGTTAGCGCTGTAGCAGCTGTTAATTTAATTTACTTACAATAAGTTATATGTCAGGGTTTATAGTTATAATTCAAATCAAAATATTCAATATAAAATAGTATATGAAAATAATAATAATAGAGTTTAGCTACTACAGCTATTATAGCCTTCTTAGCTATTTAGCATTGAAGCTTTATACCAAGTAAAAAGCTTATTCAATAAAAAATGGAATAGAAAAAATTATCATGCACATTAATTTGTTATTTATTTTATAATTTTTTCTTAGCTTTATCGCACTTTCTCAACATAAGAAAATATTTAGTTCATCCTTGAAAAACTTTTTTTAATATTCCCTTTAAGGCTGATGATCGAAATAAGCGTCAGTCACCAGAATCGTGGTGGGTCTGGTTGTAAGAGGTCGACAAAAAAAATGTTGCTCAAGAACTCCGAAAGTAAGCCACAAGTAGAAAAAATCTGTTTTGATCAATGTTGTAGAGAAGATGAAAACACATCGATTTCTTGCCCGAAAAATTTGTGCCATTTTTCATAATTTTAAAATTACTAATGACCATCTTCATTCTCTAAAAAATACGTATTGAATATTTTAAATAAATTCGATTCTGAAAACCATCTTTTTTGGTCCAAAATAACAATTTTTGCTCAAAATTACAGAAACTCTAAAATGGTGAATGTCGGGTCATATATTATTGTATGGGAATTTTTCGGGCATGAAATCGATCTGCTTTTATCTCATCTACAACATTGGTCAAACATATTTTTCTCCATTTTTTTGTCAGCCTCCCACAACCAGGCCCACCATGATTCTGGCGACTGAGCCTTACTTAAACTATCAATTGCAAAAAAACTAAGCAGGAGGAAATGACTTTGAAAAATGATTGCCTTAGATTCCCTCAACATTTTCTCAATTCACATATCTCTATCGCAAACGTTCGTTTCCACGATGAACTAGGATATCCTGCTATGCTAAGAGTTTCACTCCAATGCCTGCCGACAGATTTTCATTTCCACTTTCGCCGTTTAATTTAGATGGAAATCGGATCTTGCAGGCATCTGATGAGCTGTGCTATAAAAAAATCAAGTTTCTTCGAATCTTTAAAGTCGTTCTTCAATGCCATGCTATAATGGACAGTCACCATAACATTATGTAACTTACAATTTTCCGCTTATAATTCATTTCATGCACTTGCAATAACCAAATGAGCTTAAAATTAAACAAATAAGTGCACATAAAAATTTGAAGAAAAATTATTCAATAGCTGAACTGCAAAAGTGTAAACGTGCACAGCAAATCGCGCTACATCTTAATGTAACACAAAAATGTTTAGCAACATTTTGTGCCAGTTAGCAACATGGAAATTATAGAAAATTACTAACAATTCAAGCTGAGACGCTTTGCTTAATAAACGCATTATAACAATAGTACGAGTACCTCTTATAATAATAGAAAATAAAACATTTTTCACAATATTACAAAATGCAATAAAATAAAAAACAACAAAAATAAAATCAAAAATAACTTTATACAACAACAAAAACAATTTATTGTAGTATATGCCAGAGACTTTGTACAGGTAGAAAAATTTTCATGGCTAGCTAAAGTAATAAATACAATAAAAAATTTAAAAAACAGGTCGTATGATTAACATTTAATAACATATGCCTGTCGCGTAGCTTTAATAAAATTATCACAGCTCCAGCATCTTAAGGGCAAATGCCAAAAAATTCTAAAGAAATTGGCCAACCAATCTTTAGAAAAAATTACTTCAATGGTTTTTAGGCTTTATGATGGACAAACAAACAAACATTTCATTTTCTATAAAAAAGAAGATTGCAATTTCGTGCCTTCGTGTTATTGTCTTACTAAAACAAAATAAAATTAAGTAAAGGAAACAAACTCGCAAGCCAACTGCATGTTAGCACGCAAGCAAGTCAGCAAAATCCACATCGTAGTGCAGTGCGCAACTTTTGTTCCGAAGTCAAAGCAATCAATGAGGCAAAGTCAAGGCTGTTACCATAGTAAATGTTGTTATTGCAGTTGTTGGTAGTTTTTGAAAAAAAAAAACAAATAAGGAGTGGACTGGACTGGCTATCGTGTATATTTTATGCCTAACCATACTCTGCAAGAACAACAACCGCTTTAAGTTGCGTTGCTCTCTCAATACTTGATTTTGGGCACGATTTTTGCTTGCGCTCTCTCGTTAAATCTCAAAAGTTGCGCAAGTCAAGTGAAGCATGCAAAATTAAGTTTTCTTTATTTATTGTACCTACTTCGTTTAGCTAAGAATTATGCGCTCGGCTACTGTTTTATGCCGAATTTTCGGTTTTTATTTTGGGTAAGTTAGGCTCAGATTACACAACAACCTACAAACAAGTTTGTATTAAGTTTTTGTTAGTCGCTTTTATACTGTTTTAATGTAAATTATTCTCGTGTAATAGGTCATCATGAGTCAACATACATATTATATGAATATTTTCGTTTTGACCATTAGTCGGTCTTCTTTGGCAAAATTAAACTTAAGTATCTGTGAAATATGGGAGTATGAAAAGACCCGGTTGCCGAAGCAGCTATTCGCTAAATGATTTTTTAGGTAGAGTCGCTATTTGGCCTCAAGATTACCCTAGCATATCAAGAATTTAATGTATTATGATTCATGACCAAACTGAAAAAAAAAATGCCGTTTAGAGGCATATTGGACTTAATACCGTACTTGGAGAAAATGTTCGGAATGATTCTTGTTTATGACATTAGATAATACGAATAGCAATCTTTCTCAATAAACTCTGTACTCTTGGCTTTGCATGTGCCTATGAGCAATATAATCAAAAAATTAAATCAATAATATTACCATATGTCCCAGAAAATGTTCTACAGGCAGCATACATACATAAGCGTGAAAATAATTAGCAGAGTTATAAGCTGAGATGAGATACAGTGGCTCACATCGAAAGTCGGGCAAGTGTTCACAAAGCATGCAAAGATGCTGGTTACTATAAGCTTTGAAATTAAATTAAGTTCGACGGGATTGAATTAGTAGGCGTGGTATCTCCATACAAGCAAAAAAAGTTGAATATACATATCATATAAAATATGGTATAGAGATGTCGGTTACTATAAGCTTTGAAATTAATTGTGTTCCGATGCGATTGTATCGGTGGGCGTGGCACCTCCCATGTTAAGAAAAATTTCCGAGCGTTAGGATTTTTTTAAAGTTTTTGAACTATTTTGACCCTTTTCAATTATGTCCTTTCGATTTTTTTAACCTCTTCAAACTTAGTTGAATTTACCAAGATATTCCAATTTGATTTCTTCAACCCGTTTCATTTTGAGTTTTTTAAGCTCTTCCAAGTATTTTAGCATTAGGGGCCGTTCAAGTACATATTACGTAACGCAATTTTCGAAGATTTTTGACCCCCCCTCCCCCCTATGTAACGCGCCGTAACGTTTTCCTCTACCCCCCCCCCCCCCCCTCTTAAACGTTACGTAACACCCAAGTGACCATATTTACCTAAAAGTCACAATTATGTTGCGAAAAGTACCGGAAATACATGCGTATGTTGTTTATTTTCTTTATTATACCCTACACCGAGGGTATATTCACTTTGTCATTTTTTTGTAACGCATAGAAGAGGGCGGTGGTAGGTATGAAAAAGTATATAGATATATTCTTGATCAGCGTCACCACCTGAGTTGATATAGCTATGTCCGTCTGTCTGTCTGTTCAAATCAGGTTTACGGAAAAACCAAGAAAGCTAATTGAATGAAATTAGCACACTCAGGTCAGACCTTCTAGCAGGCATCTTGCTATTCAAAACGGACGTAATCGGTTCATGGACACGCCTACCGCCCATACTCTATGTATATTTGCCCAATCCCATTTTGAAAAAAAATGCAGCGATTTTGATGAAACTTGGTGATTAGGTGTACATTTGAACTAAATTAAGATTAGGCTAGGTTTCAAGTTTCCAAAGATTCGCGTGGCACGGTCCTAAATTTTAACCTCTATACCACCATATCTCGTAAGCCGTGCAAGATATTGTGATGAAATTTCTTTATTTTTTCGACTTTTTCATCGATTTTAAATTGTTTAGACTTTTTCAACCTCTCTCAACATTAACATTTTGCATATATTTACGACTTTTTCAACAGTTTTCAACCTCTTAAACATTTCACACTTTTTTCGAATTATTTAACCTTTTCAACGTCTTTTTTTACTGAAATATATGTACCTACTTTGAGTGCAGTGTAGGGTATGTGAGTTTCGGCCTGACTGAAGATAACACCTTAACTTGTTCATATTGTTATTTAATAAAAATCACACATAATGTAATAAACATTTGCTTAAGCTTAAAATATGTTAAAATGGCGAAAAATGAGACGAACATATTTTATTAAAATGATAAAAGTTGATGGGATCTAGAACAGCTACAGCAATAAATGAGAAAAATAGGAAATCTTTCCACGCTTACATCTCTGGTTTTAGTTAACCAATCTCGAAGATGATAGTTTTAGAACATTCTGCTTGATAAGTGCTTTAATTTAACATATCATTTATTGCTGTAAATTATCTAGATCCCATCAACTTTTATCATTATAATAAAATTTTTTGGCTGTAGCTATTCAATAAGCATACACATAAAGAAAGCGTTTCATTATACACACCTCATTTCAAATCACCACCCGCTAAAGTAGTTTCACTTCTAAAACAATGTTACGTAACGCGTTGTTCGAACCCCCCTCCCCCCTCCCCTGTAACACATCGTAACGTTTCACAAGACCCCCCCCTCCTCCCCTAATTGCGTTACGTAATACTTGCACGGCCCCTTATCCATATTTTTTTGGCTTTTTCAACCTCTTTAAATTTATTTCAACTTTTTCAACCACATTCAATTTTTTCGAGAATTTCACCTTTTTTCGAGTTTTTTAATCTCTTTCAACTTGTTCAACACTTCTCATATAATATCGACTTCATCAGGTCTTGTCAACATTTTCCATATTTTTTCAACTTTCTCAACTTCGTTGAACTTATTTCGAGTTTTTCAACCTCTTTCAAATTTTTTAAACACTTTCCACATATTAACGACTTCATCAGTCTTTTTCAATTGCTTCAACCTCTTTAAACTTTTTTTATATTTTCCATATTTTTTTCGACTTTTTCAACCTCATTCAATTTATTTCGTCTAATTTAACTTTTTTCGAGTTTTTCTAATCCGACAGCATTTTTCACCTGTTTCAAAATTTTTTCAATCTCATTTAACTATTTTCAACCTTATAATGTTTTTTTTTTTTTTGGCTTTTCGAACATTTTTCGGCTTTTTCAACCCATTTCAACATTTTCCAGACTATTTAAACCTCTTTCGACGATTTCCATATTTTTTTATTTTTCAGCCTTTTTAACACTTTTCAACAGTTTTCAACTTTTTCGATTTCTTCAACCTCTTTCAACTTTTAAAATATTTTCCATATTTTTTCGACATTTAAGATTTATCAGCATATAGCATACTTTTTCGACTTTTTCAACCTCATCAAAACGAAATACTGAGCTATGATCCGTTTCCAAATACTGCAAAAAAAAAAAAATAAATCTCAGCAAATCGAAATTTCTATCGTTTTGGCAAAGATTGCGCTATTTACTTAAGAATTATCATGAATGTTTGATAAAAACAAAAATACGTATGTGCTCGTATGTTCATAACAATATTTTATAAAACTTCGTATACCTAATTCTATAAAATATGTATGTACTTCAAGGACATTTGAACTAGGGATGGTCACAATTTCATCAATAATAACTTGATAATTTTTGGTTTATTTCATCTTGCAGATGCTGCAGCTGTTGCTTTGTTGTTTGTATCTTCTAACTTGTTATTGAATTTGTGCTGTCGTCTGCCCACACATGTTAAGTTACACACAAACGCGTACGCATACCCTCTTCGTAGGCCATGCAGCTTTCAATGTGGACACATTCGATATCTTCCTTAAAAGGATTTAAGAAAAGAAGAAAAAAAAAAAACTATAAGAATAAAGTAAAGTTGCAGCCGCTGACTTGCGCAAAAAAGCAGTTTAACCGGACAAAGAATGATTTTCTTTTTTCTTTTCAAATTTTTATACGTTAAGTATCATATATTGTGTATTTTCATATCTTTCTTTATATATGTAGCTACCTACTTATTTTATTAAATTTTTTTTTTATTTGGTTTTATAATTTTTGCTATATCTTTCTCTAGACTGCGTTGATATATTAAAAAATTGCAAATCGCATCGATTTTTTATGCGTATCAGGCTACATATTTGAGAAAGCAAAACAAAAATCAAAAAAAAAAAAAAAAAATCAAAAGCGTAGCAACTAAATAAATTCAGTAAAATAGGCGTTGCTGGTCGTCTGTCTGCCTGTCTGTTTGTTTGTATGTTGCGGGCCACAACGTTGCGCCTGTCTGTTGTCCATTCCGTTCCATCGATCGTTTGGTCGGTAGACCGGCATGTTTATCTTTTTATGGCAGCAGAATGAGCGAATTAAAACGTCAATATATGTGGCATGCAGGGCTTAGAATTTGAACAGTGGTGTTTTGCGCTGTGGGATATTTCTTAAACATAGAGAAACCTTAAACTTTTTTTTTTAGAAATTAAAAGTATGTGATTTTCACCGATATATTGATCAATATTGCTTAGATTTTTTTTGTAAATATTTCTAACCTGAGGGATCCCCCCTCCCTGTGGTGAGATTTGGTGAGTTTTGGCGGGTCTCCCCCCTTCCTTTCCGTGAGACTTTGCTTATATTTAATATTAATATGTAATCTGCTATAATAATGTATACTCTCTGCATTAAAAAGTCGACGTGAGATTTTCGTTGGCCCCCCTCCCCCCCTTGGTGAGAATTTGCCGGATCCCCTCCGCCCTATTTTGACTTACGTAATTAATGGACGGCCCCTAACGTGACCAGATATATTTCGACAAAACGCGGAACAGCCAAAAAAATCATCGAATTTGCGTTAAATTTCAGAAAAACTAGATGACTTTTTTTTTTGGGTTTCACTTTGACATTCGGAAAACCCCTAGCAACTTTTATTCAGAGGCAGTTTCCCCATTGTGATACCCTCCATATATCATGTTTCACCACTTTCTTCTGAAACTATCTCATTGAATGGGATCGAACCACCAGAAGCTTTGATGATGCTGATGAGCTTCAACTCGGCTAGTTCCTCAAGGCCAGCAAAGAACGCAGAACCAAAATATATGGTTCATTTCCTTTACCGGTCTAACGGTCTCATACTCTTCTCCACAATTCCAGCAGAAATCTATGAATGGGGCACCACATCTGGCGGCCATGGGGTCAATAACACAGTGCCCCGTCAGCACTCCTACAACAGCTCTTAACTCTCAGCTGCTGAACCTTAAAAGAATTTGTGTCATTCCTAGGTTTAGTTTAGGCCACATGTTTCGAAACGTTCTGTATTCTGCGGTTAGGTTAAACCTTCCGCTCGTTTGTTTCTTGGGTATGTCCTCCATCCGATAGCTTCGTTCCGCCAGCGTTATCCTTAGGCTTACCACTTGTTGTTTCTCCGGTTGTTCTGATCCAATTTTGGCACATTCATCAGTTTTCTCATTTCCGAAAATACCCTTATGACCGGGCACCCAGCAGAGCTCTATAGTATGCTGTCGGATTAAAGGTAGTGACTCCCTGCAGTGTTCTACACACCTAGACTTCACGATTTTGGCGTTCAGTGCTTTGATCGCTGCCAGATTGTCCACACATATCGTAATGATGGAGAGAGTAAGCTCCCTGTTCCTGCTTGGCCTTCAGCATATATTTCAGCTTGAAAAACGCTACAATAATTGGGCAGTTCGAAAGACCATATATTGCCCATATTTCCCGGATCAATCCGTGAAGATCTCTTATCGGAAAGTTGATGTTGTAGGCAATGTCGAAGTCAAGTATTGGTACTCGGTAATCACTTGTCATAAGGCAAATTTCCTGCAGTATATCTTGCAAAATGGACCAGCTATCCTCAGAGCTTAGATGCTTGTTACATTCTTTTAACCTAAGAATCCCTTTTGCCGCCTTATTCGTGATGTATAGGTCAATGGAAGAAGATACCTAAAAGTAGTTAAATTTTAAGAGGTGATGCGCTGTTTGAACTTATAAATGAAAAATCTCCGTGACTCTTTTTTACAAAATATCAATGTTTTTTGTTACAGAAAATTTTAAAAAATTAATAACACTACGCCACTGTTGCCACTCAATGTTGTCAATGCGTACATCGTGTCTGATTCCCATATTCTTACTTGTAGAATAAAGAATTTTAACTTCAGTAAATTCACTTCGAACATTTAAACGATGTTGCTGTAGTTATGATTTTTTCTTTCTGTTGCTCGTCTTCTGTGAACTTCATTAAAAAGAAAATAAAATAAAAAAATAAATCCAAAAAGTTTGCGAGGAAATGACTCAAGTCAGAACAGCACAAACGGCAGCCAGCAGCAGCAGTAAAAGCAACGAAAAAAGAGTAACAACAACAGTCGTCGATTGCCGATCAAATGTTGCTAGTGATTTTCATATGATGCTGCTCACACATAACCGCAGCAGCAGCAGCAAAGAGAAGTGGACGCAATAGTTTTTACCACCATAACCACTACTACCATCAAGCATAACGAGTGCCTCCAACAAGTTCCGCCACTGACAATGAGCGAGCAACATTCGGCAATTGCGATGACGACAACATTTGACTGCATGAACACTAGCGCTCTCGCATAGGTTGCTAGCAGTCTGTTTTAGGAACGTCGTGAGCGCAGACGTCTCACAGTGCGAAACAAGTGGATTACGCATGCGTGCGTGCGCCGTGCAGTAAAATTTCTTAAATAAAACAAGTTAAAAAAGAAAAAAATACAAAAAATTATCAATTTTAAGAATGACCGGATGCAAAAATTAAACGACCGACGCGTTGATTCAGGTGAACAAAAAGTGGCCAAGAGTGTGCGTTAACGCAAAAGTAAAATATTCTCGTACCTACACCAAATAGAAGAAGGCAAGTGATGATGATGAAGCGCATGTGATGTGTGGAACCGTCGCGAGTAGTTGAAAATGTGTCGCGCGTCGTTTTAGGAAATTTGAATAATTGTTTATTTTTTTAATACTATTGTTGTTGCTGTTGTTGTTGTTATTGTTGTTAATGCTTGTGTGTGCGTTGCAGTGAAATTGCAGGAAATGAAAAAAAAAGTTCAACAATAACAAAAAAAAAAAAGAAAAAAAAGAAATTAAAAAGTTTTCTGTACAAAACAAACAATAAATAGGAAAATTTATTGAATGCATTGTGTTGTTGTTGAATCAACTCAACGAGCATTTTATTTTGTTATTTTTCCCCAACAAAAGAAATTTCCAGATATTTGAGTTGTGGGAGAAGGTATTTTCGAGCCTGAAATAAAAATTTTCAAAAATAATGTACCTTGTTTAAGATGTTGAAAATCACATTTTTTTCGGCATAAAAAGGTTCTAATATTTTCGGAAAAAATTTTTTTATGGAGATTTATTTTTAAATTCTGGAGCGAAAAAATTTACAGTCTCGGAAAAAAGTTTTTGAATGATAGACATTTAAATTTTCTTAAAAATTTTTCTCAATTTTAGCTCAAATTTTTATTTTTTCTGAGGGCAACAATAACCTCCGTAGCTAAAAATTTATATTTCAGCACAAGGAACTTCAGAAAAGCAGTGGAAAAAAATTCTAAATTTAATTATTTCTCCAAATGATTGACATTTTGAAGAATGTCGGATTCTTCTGAAAGGAACCCTTTTTGTTGAACTTCATAAATTGAAATTTCTTTGATTTATTTTAATAATCAAAAAGTTTCCTCTTAGGATAATCGTTTTAAGCGACTAATTAATTTGAACACTGCTTAAAAAGTTAAGTACCGCCTAACTAAGCCTCACTAGGCAATAGTTGGTTGACGTTTAAAAAAATGACGTTTATGGAAAAATGTGACAACAGCTCAGAGGCTGACATTATAATTTGTTTGTATTGTCATGCCTTCAACTTCAACTTTTTCTAAATATTTTAGCTGCTCGTTTAATTACGCCGTCCATTGATTACGTGAGGTATTTTTTTTTTTGGAAATTTGGACCCCCTCCCCTTGGTGAGATTTGGTGAGTTCGAAACCCCCCTCCCTTCCGTGAGACTATAATAATGTATACTCTCTGCATTAAAAAGTTGACATGACATTTTCATTGACCAGCCCCCACTCTCGCTTGGTGAAATTTCGACGGACCCCATCCTCCCCTATTTTGACTCGCGTAATTAATGGATAGTCCCAAACACCAAACAACATAAGCCAATGTTTATTGATTTGATTTTTGTCTAACCAGTCGTTAAAATACTGATCAAAGTTAGGCGCATCGTTTATTGATATCACCGTAAATGTTGAATGGTATGGTGTCATCAGTAAAATGTATCTTCGAAACCAGTTGTCCTTTTTTGTCAATATTATAAGACATTATAGTTATAACTGGTTTTAATTTCTGCATTTGTACCTATTGCCACATTTGTTCTAATTTCGACAATTTGCAAAGTTAATGTTGCGTTGCAGTTTATTTAACGCTTGATTTAATTTATGCTTGGTTCGTCATCATCATCATCAAGATCAACAACATCGGTGTCTTCTCTTTTTGTTCTATTTGATATTCGCTCGTAATATGTCTTATGATGTTTATTTTTTCTATTTACATACAATGAAATTTGGTTATTTTTTTTAAGTGTGTCGCTGAAAACGGTATAAATTAACTACGAAGACAAGAACAAACTTTTCACGCTATGTAAGCATACATTAGAGTGGTCTGAAAAAAAAAGTTCTTGACTTCCCCACTTAGCAACGCTCTTAAAATTCATAACTGATAAGAGGGAGGGAGTAAGCTCCCTGTTCCGTATTACCTGTGCGCCTTGGTCTATAGCATAAATTTGTGTTTGAAAAACGCTACTATAATTGGGTAGTCTGAAAGACATCAAGACATGCCCATAGTATCCGAGTAAGCAGCTGCTCATACGCCAAATTCCATCTTGGATTTATATGTGAAGATGGTTGGAGGATGATTTCTTCCAGAACGTCGGAACTCAAGTAGTCAAGTATTGGTATTTGGTAATAACTTGCGGTAAGGTAAAACTCCCACTTTATATCGTGCATAATAGCCTCGTGACCCCTCAGAGTTTTGAAGCTTGTCACATTCTTTTAACCTAATAATCCCTTTTGCCAAAGTATTCCTGATATACAGATCATTGAAAACGAGTTGCATTATATTTTCCAGGCCCGCCTTTGGTGTCGATGTCACTGCTCCTGTTATATCAAGACAGGTCAGTCTCTGTACCTTACGAAGCTTGTCAAGTAGTAGTTTTGAAGTAATTCCAGCAGAAAAATACACCGACGCCTGTAAGGTTTACCATTTCCCATGAGTACTTTTTGCACTTTTAAGCAACGATTTCTCAAAATCATGAAATGATGGGGGAAAAAACTGACAATGGATTTGTATTTAGCATACGAAAATCTTTTGTAATAACTAAATCTAACTTATGGATGAAAAATTTCGTATGTCTCCATAATTTTGAGTTAATGTGCAAAAAAAAACACTTTCTCAAACGCTTACTGTTAAAATGAAAGACTTTTGCAGTTTTAAAGTATCATGCATATAATTATAATATGAATGATAAACACCATAATTTTGAGACAACTACCTGCGAAAATCTTCTTAATTACATAGCTGGACATTGAAGACATTTAATTGTATGAGAAAGAAATGGAATATCTCTCCATTACTTTAATTTTTGCATGATCTCAGCTTTAATATCAAAACTATGGATAGATGTATGGCTTTAAATTTTACATAAGTTAACTTTTTTTTTTTGCATAAAAACCTTCAATTATTACTAAAGTTACATTACAAAGTACTTTTATGCTCAATGAAAATGAAAAAGTATTGATTGAGCATAATCACAATACTTTTGAATTCTAATGACTGATGTTAAAAAACTTATTAATCGTCTTATGTTGTCTTCTTTAGGCATTTTATTTAAATTATTTATCAGACAACATACAGTGCGACTATATATTTTGGAATGCCCTTAGGCTGTCAGACGTTAATTATCATATAATTTCACACAATTAATCATATTCGTTTGTCTGAAAGAATTATGGAGTCTATGCTCTTTTGTATAGTCGCTAAGATTTGATTTCTTTTGCTTATATTAACATATAAGATTTATGTTCTTGCTATGCGTTTTTTGTGAATTGTTATCGCTGAAACGCAATCATGAAACTAAGAATAATTTTTGAGACCAATTTTCTTAATTTGTGTACAACTTTGATGGTGCATTTGGAAGAAAATGCTGGAGTGAACTTAAAAAAAAAAGGAAATGATAACGCTTAGGGTTACCAAGTTGTACAGAAGCATTTCCTTCTAAGAAAAAAATTATTTTTTCCTAAAATGAAAAAAATACATTTTTTTGTTTTAAGAAAAAGCTTATGATTTTTTTTTTTACTTTGTTTTTTGGCTTGCAATTTTAAAAAATTAATTCATAAAATGATAAAAACTGAAATTTTTCTGTGGAAAAAATATGACATTTTTTTTTTTGCTCGCTAAACAAAAAATTTAAGTCCATGTTACAATTCCCGGCTATTCAGAAATCTCCAAATTCCTAACATGATTGACTTCGTTAAGAAAATATTCAAGTTTATAAACAGTCTTTTTATTTATTAATTTTTTACACATTTTTTGACTTTTTCAACATTATTTAAACTTGTCAACATTTTTTCAACTCGATCAATATCATCGATTGAGTTAATCAGCATTTTTTAAACTTTGCAACATTTTTCGACCTTTGCAAAATTTTTCGACCCTTGCAACCTTTTTGAGTATATTTTGATTTCTATAATATATTTCGACTTTATAAAATTTTTCACTTTTTCAAGAATATTTTCGAACTTAATTATATGATATTTTTTGACTTTATCAAAATTTTTTGAAATTCCTTAAAAATAATTTTGAATTTATAAACCTTTTTCGACTTAACTTACATATATATGTACTTATACATTTTATAGAGATGAAATCAAGTGATCTCTCTACCACTAAAAAAAACAACACTAATTTGATCCGTAAGCTTTAGATTGTAAATTTTTGCTCTTCTGGAATTGAAATCTATTATAATATGAAAAGTTTTAATGGAGTTCCCTTATACTTTTTAATGTTTATGACATTTCATACATACATACAAAATATTTTTGAAGCAAAAGGAAGCTATAATTTTGATCTAAACCAATTTTCCAAAAGTTAATAGTTTCCGGAAACAGGTACGTACCAACCCAGGGACAAGGGATGCTTTGCCCCCCCTCACGTATCCCATCTAAGAAGGGATTCTAAGACCGTTGGTTTTACTCTTTGTAAAATAAAATTTGTTTGCTCCGCCCCCCACGCAAAATTGGGTTGATATAGGCCTGTCCGGAAAAATGACAAAAACCTGAATTCTGATCACTACTAAATGAATAATGAGCGCAAAACCAATTCTGAGATCAAACCCACGGAGTCAACGTTCTTATTTCCTTTTGGAAACGTAGACGCTTTGCATCGCTAATTAAATTTTGAGCGGTGATTTAGTTAGTTAATGAGCGGTAAATAATGAACAGTATTTAAGTACATTTTGAGAGAATGGTAAATTTGCTATCTGAAGAAGCGGCTTTATAAAAGTACCTTTAACAATTTTCGCGAAGAACGATCTATCGCCCACTCTTTTTCAAATAGCGAATGTATTTTTGGCCATACATATGTAAGTATATATCCAAAAAAATTAAAATTTTCTTAATAAAATATCTAACTTACCATAAAAGGTCATTCGGATAAAATTTTAAGTTCTGATCAACAGAAGTGTTTTAATAATATAATTTCAAAATTTTTTGCTTATTTTCACTTATTTGTCGTTCAGAATCAGATTTTTCCTTCACACACATGACATCATTCCATTACTTTTTCACCGTTCAAATGATTTTTCCACCGCTCAATTAAATAATTGAGAATGAATTTCCCAAAAGGAGTTAAGGACCATACGCTAAAACCAAAATATGATAAAATTTTAAAGTTAAAATTCAGAACACGAACTGAATTTGTGCTTAAACGTTAAATTAGACACTCTGACAAGCGCATGATTTCGACCAAAATTGGCGAAATCTTTGCATTAAATTGGCGTCACAATAACATTTGTAAAAAAAGACGTAACAAAATATTGCAGTGGACATAATGGAGCATGTAACTGCATAAATTATGTAAATTAATATCTCTATATGGGATATCTACTGAATGTTGGAGTTACCTCATTTGATATGCAACAAAATTACATCAATTGCAACTGTGGCATCGAAGCACAGCAGCAGCAGATTTTTTTTTTTTGTTTTTGTAAAAAGATGAAGTGACGAAATCATAGCGGGTGGTGGTGATGCTCTGGTGCTGCTGCTGACGAACACGATGATGATGTTGATGACGCTCTGTTGCAAGGGCATCCAAATATACAACGAATACAAATCACATATCCCTGGCACTCATGTTACGATTACTCATATTGTTGTTGTTGTTGTTGTTGTTGTTGGTATCTATAAAAATTTCCAATGCTGCACTAAACAGTGTGTCTTTGATTTAAGTACGAATGGATATTATTATTTTTGTTACTTCCACATAACCCCTCTTGTGATTCCCCTGTACCTCTGCGATGCTGCCGCCTGGCAGCCTGTTTTGTTGTTGTACGTATAGTTTTTTTTTTTTTCTTTTCCACATGAGAAACTTGAAGTCATCGAAGTTGAAGTCGAAGTCAGAGTTGGTGGTGGTGGAGTTGTTTTCTTCAATGTTCTTGCTGTGTGTCTCTGTGGCGCTGTGGCGGCATTCGTTGGTTGCCAATGCAGTGTTTGTTCGTTCGTTGCGGGTATCTGTTGGATCAATTATTTCCTTTGTTGTCTTACGACGATTCGTGCAAAATTGTTTTTTGCTTTATTTTGCTGCTGTTGTTGTTGATATTCTGTCGATTTCTTTTAGTCGTTCCACTGTGATTTTAGTTAGTTTTGTGATTCGGTACGTTTTACAAGCTGTAATAATTGAGATTTAACTATAAAATCCATTGAATGCCACAAAGCAGCATAGACAAAAGGAAAAAACAAGAAAATCCAAACCAATTCAACTTTAACTACAAGTATCCGCAAGTACGTAGTAATCAAAACATATCTGCAGTGATGTGTCATCGCAAAATTTCGTATCTGCAAGTTGCTGTTCATACCTACGACTCGTACTATAAAATACATTAAAGTTGCTAATTGTGAAATTTTTTTTATTTTGAATTTAACTTTATTTCGAATGCGAGTATTTTTTGTTTACCAAATTGTTTAGTGCTGAAAGTTTGTAATGGCAGTGTCGATAGTGAATAAGTCAACAGAGAGAGAGAGAAGGAGCCTGCTTAAGAAATTTAATTTTTAATCAAATTTCACGGTCAAAATGGTGTTTTCAGATTTCATTTGTTTTCAAATGTTTTTACTTTTATTAACTGAATTTTTGGATACATCAGAGAGTTAATCGTCAATACGCAGAAATCAGATTTTTAGATTCTGAAGTATTACTTTTACTGCTTATGTGATGATATTCAAACAAATGGTTTGAGTTTAATGGATAGTTAAGATATTGATGTTTACTTTCAAGTTTAAATTTGGCATACTTGTGTTATATGTAAATACAGACATACATTAACAATTAAATGGTTTTTTGGTTTTGTGGCATATATTCGTAAAAGATGTACAAAGAATTAAGGAAATGAGTATTGCCAATGTAAAAACTTTAATGACCTTAATTTCTCAAATCTTTTTTCCTGACTTGAGCTTATAATGCGGTATATACTGAATCTATAATGATACCAATTAGTTAAATCGCTTGTAAACTTAATTAAAAAAAAAAGAATCGATTATATCAAAATACCCTTATATTTTGTCGAGCTTAAGTCATTTTTCATAATTTCGAAACAAAAGTTCCAAATAATTAATCTTGTATGGAATAAACCATATATGTACATCTGCTAATATGGGTGTTCCAAAGGTCTGTATAAAGTACATATGTAAGTATGTATGCGTGTTTGTATATTTTTCAATAAAACTATAAAGATTACAAAAAAAGAAAACAACAACGAATTAGACGCGTAACACATTTTAATTGATGGAAAATCTCTATTATCTATCTAACATGCTATATAGTGTAACCACAAACATATGACTCAATGAAAGATTTATCTTCCTCCAAATTGTTTGTCTATAAGTCCATGTATGTATGTATGTATGTGCGTACGATTATGATATATCGTGCTATTCCCACTTTCTGTTGAGTTAACGATTTTTTTTTCTATTAAGTCATGAGCTCAGCACATTTCAACGTGAAACAGTTTAAATTACAATAAATCTATTTAGCGCAACAAAACGCGATAGTTATTAATAATTATGATATTAAAAAAACTCGTTGTTAAAAAAATATCAATTTCAAAAAACAAAAGAATGTAAAACTATACAATAGATACAAGTTAGTTTTATAGTTTGTTGTTTTTTAAGTGCTACATACATGCACTGGAATAACACAATGCAACAGTCAAAAAGGTACTTTGATATAATGATGCTTTTGGTTCGCTCGACCCTTCAATTAGTTCTGATTTTCTACTGAATTCTTTGGTACTTCTTTTTATCATGGTTACATCAAGCAAGATTTTCCCGTACTTTAAGGAACTTCAGTTAAAAAAGGCGAAAGGTTCATTTTAGCCTTTACTCGCATAAATTTGTACATTCGTACTTTTATGAAAAAATCGATGTGTATTGGTGTTAATAAGAGAATTCAGTCATTCATGGCTTATACTAGAAAATTCTGTCAAAGAAATTCTTGTCTATTCTCTTTTGTGATTTCTGTTTTGTATTTGCGACAAACGACAAATTCTGTACCTCGACCCATTTGTTTTTCCCCTCTTGCTAACAGACAAGAAGAATTTTCGAAAAAAAAAACCCGAATTGTAAGCCAGCACTTAATATGGCACCTGAATCTTGCCCTCTTTCTGACGGTCTAAAAATGTCCGTGTAAGTGGTTTTTGGCCACTTACTTAAAAAGTAAACTTTTTTTTTAAATTAAAAGTTTTTTTAAAACAAAAATAAAGCACACAAAAAAAGTTGTTTTTTTTTTTTGGTTCAAAATATCTAAATTTTCAACATAATTAAAGCATTTTGGAATAATCATACAAAAAACGCGATATAAAGTGCTTGCTAGTAAAAGGTTTCAAAAATCGGTTCAAAACCTTGTTCAAATTTGATACATATTCTGTTTTTTTTTTTAAATCCTGCTCTTTTTATTGGTTTACTTCCTACAAAAAAAGATCATAATAGTTTTTTCCGTATGACCAAACATTTTCATGATACTCGTATATGGTTAATAAATATCAAAAATCAACTGCAAATAGGTTATATCGGCTTAAAGCATAGATGGGCAAAATTATTGAAGCAAGAGCTGCTTACAACAAACGCAACATAAACCACAATTACATCAACAGAAAAAAACCAACCATAAATTCGATTCCAATAGCAAAAAAAAAAAAAAAATACTGCAATAAACGAAAAGTCAATTCCAAAAGAATCAAACAACACTGCTCAAACGAAATGAGAGTAGCTGTCGTCAATGTGCGCATTGTTGTTTCGCTCGCTTCGGGTTTGTTCAAAATGATGCAACAATAAAATAAATACCGTGCGTACAAAAAGTTTCGTATTTTACCCATCGCTGGCTTAAAGTACAAATAGAAAGAACATATTATAAAGATACAGAATAACACAATCAAAATGCGTTCCGTTTTTTGCTTTTATACAAGTTGTCTGCTCTAACTATCAAACCGACTTTATCTTTAAAATTTTATTGTGCTGCCCTGTGTCATCATTACTTTCTTGTCAGATAAGATATAAAATTATTTTGGTAATTTTTCAATATACCACGCGTTAACTTTAGAAAATATAAGATTATTCGGATGCTGTTTATTAGATTTTATATTTTATTATGTCTATTTTTGTATTCAGCAGACCCAAAAATATATTTTTCCAATTTAAGATTTCACTTTACATCCTTTTTGTGTACTGTATTTTAATTATACAGCACAACATATTTAAGTTTTTCGGTTGCAAAAGAATAACCATAGTAAAATTCTAAAATAGAACGTTCTGCTTTGCGGTAGTTTTATGATGTAGATACACCCACTTTTTCGAAAAAAAAAATATTCTCTTCAATATGCTCTTCATACTATTTTATTCCATAAGGAAAATTTTTTAAAAACTTACTAATGTTTTTTAAGAAATTGTGGTAAGAAGAGTGGGAATAATTTTGTCTCAGACACCAAATATCTAGCCCTCAGAGTTTAAAATGCTGGCAAAAAACACTAAAACGTGCTGGACTATAACTTTTTCAGCAAAAGTGATCAGCATAACAACACTTTTTCAGCATTACACTCCATTGCAAAAACACTGTTTGGCTATGCTATTCTTGACCAATCATTATGGTGAAATGAGAAAAACATTTACAATATGACATACGCTTTTTTAGCTTTGAACATTTTTTGCGTTACCCAACAATTTACTGCCCATAACTTCTCTTCAGAACATTTCAACTGTACGAAACGTAGATGTAACTTAAACCTTCAATTAAATTAATCTTTTGACCTTAAATTGTGCGTCTGCAATAGCAATTAAGCGTGAATTTCTTGGAATGCAGTATGTGACAAATGCATAAATTGCAGAAAACTTACAATGAAAAAAAACCAAAAAAAAAAAAGAAAAGAAAACGTAATGATAATAAAATCATTAATAAATTTGTAATTAATAGCGCTGTGTCATCAAAAAGTACTGAAAGCTTAAAAAAAAACAATTCAAATTAAAAATAAGAACAAAAATCATATACCGAATCAATTGAAGCGAATATGTGAAAGCAAGCGAAAAATTGAAGTGAATTATAGCATGATAAACTCATATAGAAAATAAAGTTCACAAAAAAAAAAATTCACAAATATAAAAAAAAAATGAAACAAAATTGGTGTTGGTATAACGTCATCGACGAACAGCGAAGAGTTCAACCATAAATGAAATAAAAACTATAAACAAAATCAAGAACAAAAAAAAAAAATAAAAATAAAATAGAAATATTAACGATATACGTAAAATATAGAGCTGTGGACGATCACATCATCATGATGTGAACTCAAAAACTACAGCAACAAAGGTTTAATAAGCCACCAACAACAATAGCAATACACATTACAAATAGAAACGTACGCATCATGCACGCTGTAGGAGGCGTTTACACGACGATCCTCTACTACTGCTGATGCTGCTGCTGCTTTACAGCAGCATCGACAGACAACATTGTCGATAGCAGAAACAACGGCAACAGCAAGTTCAGCAACGATCGTTCATTTGTTTTAGCATTCGCCATACATACAGCGTGTGATCGTTCTTTGCGTTACTTTTTTTATCAATACTTAATAGTTGAGTGAGAAAAAAAAATCGTCGATATCTCCGCTGTTTGGCAATAAATTTTTGTAAAAGTTTTTCTATTGAACATCTTTACTTGCGGGTATGCTAGAAAGCCTATACTAGAATGCATTATATGAAATGTAACAGATAACATCCCAGTGTGCCAAACGAATCCGTTGCGAACTCGTTTTTTTAAAAAATAAAACGGATTCGAGACGCACTCCTTTTTTAAATAAAACGGATTCGAGACGGACTCCTTTTTTTTATATAAAACGTAACTTGTTACTAATAAGAATTATTTGAAAATTCCGGCAAGTAATTCTATTCGGTTTGAAGATGAGCTTCAGAAACATGAAATATAAAAAGTATTTGAATTAAAGAAATAAGTACTGAGCTGTATTTCATATGTAGGATACATTGAAAATAAAATAAACGTTTTTATTACAACTTGAAAACTCTCTCTCTGATGTTAATGATCTGTGCATTGCTTGTTGACGGATTCGTATCGGGTGCGAAACGGATCCGTCAAAGCATAGAAAAGCGAAATCCGCTCTGACGGACTCGTAACGGATTCGAAACGAATCCGCATTCGTTTTTGTGCACATTGGGATGTAACGATTCAACGGATTTAAAACTTTTATGGAATTTTGTTTGAGCTTTTTGGATTTCTCTTTCAAAATTTTTGGATTTTATTTGGACAGCATTTTTAGTGTTTTTCAACGCTTATGGACTTTTTCAACATTTCTCGACATTTTAACAATTTTTTCGACTATTTCACAATATTACTTTTTCAATATTTTCCGAATAATCCAACATTTTCCAACTATTCAAAATTTTTGAATTTCTGCAACATTTTTGAACTTATGCAACATTTTCAACTTCTGCAACACTTTTAGACTTCTGCCACATTTTTAACAATTTACGATTTTTTCAACATTTTGAAACTGTCTCAAAACTTTTTAAAATTTTTCGACTCTTTAACTATTTTTCGACTATCTCAAGTTTCTCAACATTTTTCGAATTTTTGAACATTATTCGATTTTTTTTAAAATTATTGAATATTTTTTGAATTTTTCGAATATTTACAACATATTTCGTCTTCTTCAACATCAAGCAATGAGGTCATTACTTTTCGGGTTTTTTAAGACTTATCGTGTTTTTCAATAGTTTTCGTATTTTTTAACATTTTGAAACTTTCTCAATATTTCTTAACATTTTTCGAGTTTTTTAACATTTTCTACTATTGCAACGTCGTTGGATTTCTTGAACCTTTCTCGAATTTATCTCAACTTATTCTACACCAATATACAGAAACATCAGAAACTGCGCCGCGGGTGCATAGTTTTTTTTTTTGTTTTTCGTCGAAGACAAAAATGAAAGCAGCTGTGAAAATTTTCTGAAAAGTGCATTCATTATATATTATTTTCCAGCTCACTGTTGTTTGTGTCTGTCTAGCTGTGGTAATATTTTGCGCACTTAGCTACATTTGCAATATTTTGCTACTTCTCTTTTTATCTTATAAATACATAGTTTTAAGTTTCAATTAGAATTACGCTTAAATTCGTTAGATAAGCTGTGCAAACTTTTATTTTATTATTAAACAAAGGCATTTTTGTCTTCCACCTTTTTGTTTTTAACTTCTGTAGTTAAAAACAATGATAATGGCGCACATTGAACAAGTGTTTTGTTTTATTCAATAAATAATTTCGATATTGGTTGATTTAATCATTATTTTTCCAGAATCAACAAAACTCATTTTGATAGTCTATTTTAAACTTATGGAAGCAATTCTATATAATCATTTGGACCTAGTTACATTTGGGAAAAATGATTTAAAGAATAAAAAAAGGTCCCTATTTTTAAATGTTTGAAATACCAGAATAAACCGTTTCAACGGCTTTTTTGAAATCGTCAGTAGTTGAAAAAAAAACTTAAGCCCCGATTTAGAAAAGCCAATTTTATGTTAGAATTTTTCGTACCCAATGATCGTTGAAAGTCTCCTTGAACAACAAAATAAAGTTCATTATCAGAATTAGAAAAAACTGAAATTTTGATTTTGGAAAATTTTCAATAAAAATGTTTGCTATGAAAAAGTGCCTATTATTCATTAACTTCAAAACGAAAATTAAAAAAAATAATAATAGAACAACTAATATGTAGTTAGCTTCCGGAAGTTCTCTGGCCACTTTTTAACTGTTCAACCGTTTTCTCCAAATCGATTTATCAACAATTCTGTGCAAGCGATTTTTCTCATCAAAATTCTGCTCGCTGCTTATATAGTGCTGGCTTACACTTGGAAATTCTTTTCGAAAATTCTTCTTGCTTGTTGGCAAGAGGAGAAAAACGAATGGGTTGAGTTACCGAATTTGTTGTTTGTCGCAAACGCAAAAAAAGTCACAAAAGAGAATACACAAGAATTTCTTTCACAGAATTTCCTAGTGTACATCATGAGTTACTAATGTCTATAACGTCGTACAAAGTACAATATCCGGTCGATTTAAAATTGCAAAAATATGCGAAAAGTTTTTTCTTTTTGTGTTGTATCAAATGTTATTTTAATTTTAAATTATTTACATTTTTTTTTTTTTTTCATTTTAGCCATGTATCCTAAATGTGTCTCGCGCATTCCACAAGTGCTACTTTTAATCTGTGAGATACACTTTAAGCAAAAGTGTTAATTTTGTAAAATTAACAACTTTCAATTTAAAAATAACAAGAGCAACTACAGCATAACACTTTAACTAGAAATCAACATTGATACGGTTTGCTTTAGCAGCAAATTAAAATAACTTCTTTTTTTTTTTTGTTAAAAAAAAGGAAGACTTATTTAACTAAAGCCACAACAACAACACTGTGGAGCACTAAACTAACACACGATTTATGTACTACAAAATGGATCTAAATCAACAGCAACAACGTGTGGAAATAGAACAATTTCTCTTAGGTAAGTCAAAGTTCTATTGTTAAATTTTCTAATTATATGATGTATTGATATGGCAGATAAATAGTAAATATTTCACATACGTTTACTAAAAAGTTTTTGATGTGTGAACATCATACATATATGTATACTGGCGGGTATGAAAGAAAATGTCTACTGGAGAGAAAATACTGAAAGATAATGCCTAACGAATCACGTTAAATTTAAGAATATTACTGATTTTTTTGATACTTTTTCGACTTTTTGAAGATTTGTCGACTTATTCTTCAATTTTTGAATATTCAAATATCATTCGAACTTTTCAATATTTTCAATTTTTTCAACATTTTTCGAATTTCTCAACATACGTATTTCCATTTATTCATCATTCCTCAACATTTTTGGAATCTCACCACATTTTTCGAGTTTTTCAACATGTTTCGATTTTTTAACATGTTTCGAATTATTCAACATACTAATTTGGTACCTTAAAAAATTTTCGAGTTTCTCAACATTTTTGAACTTTTTTGTTATTTTTCGGCTTTTATGCTTTTTCGACATTTATCGATCTAATTTCAGTATCGATTTTTAAGACATTTTTCTACAGTATTCGACATTTAAGAACTTTTCGATACTGCTCATTACTTTTCTCTCGATTATATTTTCATTTTATTATATGAACCCTTAGATATATTTACATCTTAAAAGTTTATATGAACCCTCTTGCTTACCCTCACTCAGTGAAGGCATTTAAGTTTTGTGAAAATCTACTGAATCGAAACTTCAAATTTACTTTTTAGATGCGGAATATACTTTTTCGTCATGAACATTAAAAAGTTACTTAAAATTCCTATTATTCATTCAAATTTTAGCATTTTTTTAATAAGAAAAAAGAAAGAGAAGAAAAGGTCAGAAAATCATTACGGCAGGTCTGTACGCATATTTTAATTAAATTTAACTAAAAAAAATGGCAATTTTTAGAAATATGTACTCCAAATGTACTGAAAATGTACCGAAAATGTACCGAAAACGTACCGAAAATGTGCTGAAAATTAGCCAATTGTACCGAATGTACTAAAAACTTGTCGAAGGTACTGACGACGATTTTTCATGATGCAAATGTACTGATATATGTACATCAGTATTTTTGTGAGAAAAGGGGGGGAAAAAACGGTGTTTAAATGTGGACAACTGATAATTATTAGAAAATTATGATTCAGAAAGTCATCGTAGTAAGTTACAGATGATTAAGGCTTAACTTAACTGGGCACAGAAATTACGCTCGTTTGGATTAATAAGCGCAACATTAATTGGCAAGTATAATCGAGGTTATACTGTACTATAATAACGAGACACCATCAAGTTCATAAACCGCAGCGCAAGTGCTCGTAATCAGCCGATATTTTCTTTCATCATTTTTAAGCAGAAACAGTCAACATAAACCGTTTGTATTTTTTTTTGTGAAATCTTACATTACCATAACCGACTGTACCACAATTGCAAATTACAATTCGCTATTTCTCTTATGAATTTGTATTTTGTGTCATAGTTTACAAACTCAACCTCATTATAACCTAATTATTTTTAGTTGAAACTGTAAGCGTTTTCTTGCCCCGACATACCCGTACAGCGTAGATTTCTGACTCATGCAAGCAATATTTTTAAGTTTAAAGTACACATCTACATACCAGATATATCTTGCGGTGTTTCTTGAGGTTTCTGCCCAGTTCACCACCATTTGTATCTAACTTGTTTTTTTGTTTCTGCTGCTGCTGCTGCTGTGGTTTGTCTTAAAAGCTACGCGGCAGCTTAAGTTGCTCTTTATTTTTTCCATTATCATATTAACTTTGCTATTTTAGCATTTTATTTTCTGTTAGCACATATTATTATCCACTACTTGTGGTTTCTTTTTTTTATTCCTCAGTTAAACGCACTACACAGTTAAATTAATGTGGTACATACTCACAGATATATCTGTTTTTATATCTTTAAGTGCTTCATTTATCTTCGTTTTAACGTCTTGGTAATAATTTGAATTTATTAAGTGTTGGTTAGTTTCTGTGTGACGCGGCAATTTTCACTTTAATTGCAGAATTATTCCTTTAAAGTAGGGCTTGGCCAGTGTTGCCAAGTTCAAAAGAAGCAAAAAAAAAAATACAACTCTACGCTCAAAAAATGTTGATGAACTTTTTGGTTTTTTTTTTTTTTGTTTGATCAGCAATATTAAAAATTAATTCATAAAATGATGAAAACTTAAATTTTAGTGTGGGAAAAACTTGCTGGAACTTTTTTTTCACGGTACAAAAATCGTGCAATTCCTGGGATTTCAGAAATTTTTGAATTCCTACCAGGCCCCGGCCTTGTCATGAAGTTTCGTGCTTGGTAGCTCCAATTCCGGGCTTGGCCACGTCAATCCCCGTCACTTGGCAACACTGGGCTTGGCTAGTGCTTCAAATGTGGCCATAAGTTTGAGTAGCTTCTGCCTTGTGACACAGTTTGAGTTTAATGTCCATTACAATTCTGTGTGGGTTGTTGGTATGTTTGTGAAATTTTAAAATGTAATTAATTTATTTTTCTCAAAGATTTCTAACGAGTAGCAATCAGAACTTGTAGTGTCAACATGTTGAGGTCTGGTTGGTGAATCACATCAATAAGAAAATTTTCCTATTGTATAACATGACTTTGATATTTCACTTTTAAAAAACTAAATATCTTATTGGAAAAATGATTTTACACTTCTAAAATTCAAAGCCCGAATAACAACGTTAACAAAAGTTCTAAACTTGATTTTAAGTATCTACCAGACCAGAGATGTGCAACATAGCCCAGTCATTTTACCAAAAAATTTTCTTATATAGCGCAAAATTCGTTAAATTGGATTTGGTAATGTTAAACTTTATCTTTTAGGCGGAGAGTGCACTGTAGAAAAGTCGAGTGAATAAGATTACCAGAGTTGGTTTATTAAAGCTAATACCGTTGCCCGAAAATGCCCGAATTTTGATCAGTTTTGTTATATTAATTAAAATTGTATAAGATTGAAATGTATGCCCAATGACAGAGCTCCAAGAGCCTAAATAATAGAACATACAGGGATGGTTGTCACCCATTTATGCAAAATTGGCCCTAAAAACGGTTAGAAACGCATGATTGGGACAGGACTCAACAATACAACCTTATATATTCTATTTATAGAGCTCTATCAATTGGCAAATATTTCAAAATGTAATCTTGTGAATTATTAACTAAAATGACAAAATTTGCCAAAATTCGGGCATTATCGGGATCGGGCCGGACTTTGGCAAGACAACCATAGTTGGATAGTTTCACCAAATGTATCTTTTCTTTCCCGTACATCCCATCCTGTAATCTTAAACACTCTACTTTTTTACAGCGGGATCTAAGTTTTTTATTCACCACGCACTCCCGCACAATTTTGCATTATGAATTATTTTCGTTAAAGTGACTGGACTATTACTGCACATTAGAGTGGTTCGATAATCTTCTTTATCTGAAATAAAAAATAAACAAAATGTGTATGAAATATTAAGATCTTTAAATAATATCATACGTCTTCATTATATTTCAGATGTACGTACACACATTCGAGCATCCTTGGAGACCTCAGAGTATGAAAATACCTCGAATATATTTCATATGACGGAAGCACAAAGCAGCCTTAAACTTTTACAGAAATGCGAGCAGCTACTGGAGAAATTTACTGACAAAAACCACAATAATGGTAAAAAACTTTGCAATGGAACGACATTAAATGGAAACGATAATCGATTAAGTAACCAGCAACCAACAAAGATAATGTCAGCATTAACTAAGGATATACTAAAGATGACAAATGGTAATGGTGTCGGATCAATGAACGGACCAACGGAGGATCCGTCCTACTTAGATATGACAGCCGCTAAAAAGAGTAAGTTCGCGAATGACATACCGAATGCGTAATAGGTTCTATAACTGATAGTTTTTTATTTTTACAGTATCGGACTCCAGAGAGTATATTGGCTTCAATAATTCAGCAGACAGCGATAAAACATTTCGTTGTTCTACACGCAATGCAGAAGAAAGAATATCCACTGCTATGCTTGAGAGTGGCAATAACACCGATGAAGATGATGATGAAAGTGATGCTGATAGCGATGATAATGGACCACAAATCTATGATATATGTCAAGTGACACAAGTTGATCCCGATGAGGTGAAAAAAACAATAACACCGGAATATGATCAAACGCTTTTCTATGACTGTCCATATACTGATTTACCCGCGGGGCATTTGGCCATACAAAAATCTACCAAATATGGACAATTGCAACGCATAGAAAAGCGTCTCTTCTTCGATCAAAGTAAAAAATGCTACTGTGGTATACTGAACGATTGGTTACTGTGTTATACGGATGGTCCGACGTCATCACGGCCCAACATCACGATGCACTTAAAACATCCTGGTATAGAAATTGAACATTCGGGCGAGGGTAAACGGCGAGAGGTTTGCTTTCAAATCACCACTGCAGACCCGAGTAAAAAATTTGTCTTTCAAGCGAATAATGAAGTGGATGCCAAGGAATGGATACATGCCATTGAAGCGGCGATACGTGGTGATAATGCTGCTGGCATTTTAAAAAATACACGCAAGCTGCCAACGCCACCGATTATGAAGAAGTTGACATTTGTTAGCAGTTGTGGTAAAAGTAAAGTGTTAAATCCGGCTGATGGAATCTATGAAGAACCTTCACCCCTTTATCACATGCACGAACCAACAGAATTGTTGATCTCAAATAGCGGTGACAAATCAAAGTCAAATGGTGATGAGAGCCTGACAAAAGATTTCCCGGAAAAACTAAGTAATCCCACAGATATAGCTAAGAAGTACGAGTATGATATACCAAAGTCTCCGCCGCAACCATTAAAATTAACAGAGTTGCAAACCGAGCTAGAAACTGCAGGTTTGCTAAATAGCATTGAACCATCCATTACAGCTTCGACATTATCGGTACCAACGACATCGTCTTACAATAACAACAACAACAGCAGCAGCAGCATCAGTCCACAACGTCCCTTATCGCGCAGCGCTGAGAAAATGGACTTTCAAACAAAAATCAAAGACGTTCATAGTAAGCTCTCTAGTCAACTTTTAGGTGGTGGCCCAAATCAAAAGAAATCGGCCAAAAAATCATATACAGCAACATCAACAAATGAAATAGATTCAACGACGCTACTCACAACACCATCACCGCCATTAACAAAAGAGCAGAAAAAGCAAAAGAAGTCCAGCACATCATCGCTATCAGAGCAAAAAACAAGTAATCCTAATTCCAGTTTAAGCGCCGAAAAAGCTGCTAAAAATTGGTTTCTTAATCGACTCAATAAAACTACTTCGTCGACGCGGAGCAGTACATCTTCCATACCATCGCCGGCTAAATGCAAACAAAGCGAAAAGGAGAATCTCTTAAGTAATCTCGAAATGGGTGATAATGAGGGTTCCGACAGTAACCCAACTTCACCGATCCTTAAGAGTAGCAGTGTCAGCGTTGGTGGTGGCAGCAACGGTAATAGTGGTGGCAAAAGTAAAGTCAACATGATCATCAATCAATTCGAGACGAGCGGTCATATGGCCATGTTCAGCATGGAAACATTAGCCGGTAATGCGGCAGCATCTTTTAGTGCATTCTGTGAAAGTGACTGCAATAATTATGAACCTATTATGACTATTGCAACGCCACCGAGTAGTTTAATGAAAAAAGTCTAACAGAGCAGTAACAGTAACAATGGCTTGAAAAATTTCTGGAAGCGTGAGCGGGAAGGAAGTGTTCGCTTTTAGATATAGCACGCCTGTTTTAGTTTTAATTTAATATCTAACGTATTTAATTAAATGTATGTATGCTAGGGCGCTTTGAAATAACGATATTGTAAAATTATCCTTATCAATTCAACTATATTATAAAAATGTCTTTGTGTATTTAATATATAAAATAAATAAAGCTTTGAAATGTAAGATCGGTTTCGATTTGAAAGATAAAGCTTTGATTAAAAAGGTTGGTATACTCGTATGCTAATATTTTGTCCGTCACAATCGCTGTACAGCCATCGTCGCCATTTCAAAATCAGATGTAGCGATTGTGTCGTCTATGCACAAATACTGGAACTGACTTCAATATTTTCCAAATTATTGTTGTTTTTATCTGCTAATCCAAGCTTAGAACTCATGTATCAATTAAAAATATATGGGTATCATATTAGAGGTCAGCTTTAGTTGCCAAAAAGTGCTGTCAGATATGTACTTTTAACTAGGAAAAATCTTAGAAAGAAATTTGATCGAAAATTTGAACCAACCATTTCAACGTGAGCTCTGATGCGAAGTTTTCAGCACGCTGTTTACTGCGCATTTCGTCCTACATGAATTGAGATTAGCCAATGTAATTAAGACTATTTTAGACTTTAGCTGAAAAGTTTTATTTTCATTCCAAGAATGCATAAATTTATTTAGTAAAAAGTCAGACATTAAACAATAATTTTATATTCTTTAATACTCATAACAATAAATGTAATAGTAATGATATTTGAATTATTATGTTTAATATTCGCGTGTGATAAATATTTATTACAACAAGAATGCAACAGTTAGCGTATCATTATTCAATGCATGTACAGTATATAAAAAATTATATATTTTATATAATATCAAAAAGTAAACATTTAGTATTTGTCCTATATACTTGTCAGTTAAGTAACATATCTTTTAATGTTTTTGTTTATATGTCAAAACTTTAAAGCAGGCTTGTTTCTATTCAGTTGTAACTGCCGAGGTAGTTTAAAAATGAAATATCAAATTAAATAGCGAATATTTCTAGTTATTTTTAGATCTGGGTTTAAGGTTAGCAACAGCTTTTGACAGTTGTTCACTTTAAATTTTAATTCAACATAAAAGCTATAAAAAAAAAAACAAATAGAAAATCAATTCAAAGTATGCATGTTACCATTCAGTTGAAATAAGTTTTAGTAGAAAAATTTCGTTTGTTAACTTTCTTATAGTGATCTAATTATTGAATTATATTTTTGGTACGCAAAAATGTCGATGTGTGAGTTAAACACTATGCGTGTGACAAATGTGCGTTGTGCAGCTCATGAAACACTTCATACTTATGCTGCTCCGTTTTTCAAAACAACAGTTTATGTGTCTGTCCTTAGAGATTCCGTTATTTCCATTAAATTATCTCGCCGCAATTTCTGTGGTAGAAGTATAATTTTGCGTTGTGATTCATTCGTTGAGAAGAGACCCATTTTCTTTCCTTCCTTTTTAAGTGTTATTTCCACACCACGCTCTGTAGATTTGATAGCAGTTATTTCATTCCAGAGGTAGGCCCATTGTACCTATTACAAAAATTTAACATTGCTTTAGCTAAGCAGTTATAAGTTTCAATTAAAAAACGGTCCTACCGTCCATGTGCCAAAGAGATCATTTTTAGTTACATAGATTATGCGATGATTAGTAACAAGCACATATTCATGCTTTTGAACAATCTCATCACAGTGGACAAAAGTATCGGTATTTGAATATTTGCCCTTTTCCACTTCCCTGATTTAAAAAAAAACAAAAACATTTTAAAATGTAATCAACAATTAATATATAAAATCACCTTAATATTTTGTTGCCTTCTGCCTCGTCGCGATTGTACGGACGCAGCACATTGTCTAGATGTATAAATCGTGGTGGACGCAAACGTTGAGCCTCATCACCCACCTCTGTGGCACGTTTAACTGCATCAAAACTGCCACTTGCGAAATCAACTACACCAGCTGTAGGACGTGCAACCAAACCAATGGCACCTTTGCCAAGACCCTTAAAGAAACCTCCAAAACCTTCTTCTTTGGCGCCAGTTACTGGTTTAGTTACAACACCAGTGACACCATCAACGAAACCCTGAAATCAAATTTTAATTTATTTTATTTTATTTTAATGCACTTACGTTCAATAAATATCTATTTACCATGACTAAGCCTTTGCCACTACGTGCAATACCCTCTTGGAAATTAGCTGGCTTTTTGTTCATAGCCTGGCGGCGTTTTTTCTGATAGTCCTCGTCAAAGGTCAATGCAGCTAAGCCTTTGCCTACAGCACCAGTAATCCTAAAAGTAAGCACATTAATGCATGTTTTCAAATTTCTCTTAGAAAAATTTACTTTGATACTGCGCCTGCTGCGCCACCAACTGTATGACCAAACAATGACTTTACACCCAACACGAGACCTTCAGCAAATTCTCCAGGTCCTTGTATAGCACCCTAAAATATGCATGACATTCTTTTTTAGTAAAATACCTTATAACAAATACATGCCAGCAGTTCTTACCTGGAATGGCTCATAGAACAAATCTTCAACGCCCTTTTTAATGCCAACGACTAAGCCATACGGATTACCCAGCACATCCAGACCCAAAACCAAGACATACAACTGTTTTAGTGCCTGTCCCACATAATGAGCTGTTATTTCCGAATTCAATTGACTCTGTGTAAAGAACTGATAGTCGCGTTCGAAGAAAGCCAAACGGAAGACAACATCATTAACATCGGTTAGTGTAACACCAACACCTTGTACAAGTGTAGATAGAATGCCTGGCAGCGCTGAGATATCAGAACCAGCCATTGAGAAGGACACATGTATTTTTAGTGGACCCAAATGTAAATTATCATAGAAGTTTTTCTGCTCTTGCCGCGAATGTGTCTCCACCAACTCCGCGAGTGGTTTTTCAATATATTCGACATTCTCAATAAATAATTTAGCAGCTTGCACATCACTGATGGTGCTCTCGTTCAGGTTAGCGAGGGCAGTGAGGAAAAGTAAATCGACTTTAAAATGGAATTCCTGTATAAGCACACTAGCATATTTAAATTGTTTTACATTCGAATTGGGCACAATACGTTGTACCATGCTACATTCGATAAAGGGTTTCAGTGCAGTCGTAGTTGCAAGACTCTTTGGTGGCGGTATTGGTGCTAGCACCACAGGGAAGATACAATCGGTGAGTTGATTATCAATTTGTATTTTACAAATTTTAGCATGGAATTGAGTTTGGAATAAGGATGTATTCATTGATACCCAAATGCCAGGATAGAAAGTTCTTCGTATGTTGCGAATGCTCTTTTTACGAAGTGTCATATGGTTGAAGTCAATCGGAAATTTGCCATCCAAAATATATTGATTTTGAACATTCTGTACAAGATCTAGTGTATAGGCCTGAAATTGTGCCTCAATCTCTTGTGTGTCATGTATATTCATTTGTTTGTAGCGTTTTTTAGACTCTTTTTTAGATTCCCAAATTATGCCCGAACTTGTTATGCCCAAATATAATATATCTACACCAGTCTCGTTATTTACCACAGACAGGCCAATACCATGTATCCTTAACTCAATAGACTGTGAAATAGATTGCAGTGTCGCGCTACTTTCCGACCTAGTAGCGATGGACTCCACTTCTGTGAACAGAAGCACACGTTGCAAGCCATCCAAAAATGATACCCAAAAACCTTTGGCGCCATTAGTTAGAACTAGTTCACCAACGCCATCGCGACGCAAATCTGTTTCTACAGAATTTCTGCCAAAAACTAAAAGCTTATCGCCTGTTGGTGCAGCCCAAGTGTAGAATATTTTCTGACGTGGTTTCAAAACCATTTCAATGGTGCTACCTTTTTCCAAATATGTTACTGGATATGAGGTGTGATTAATAACAAGGCCAGGTGCATCGCCAGGATTATATTTAGTGAATGTTATGTATACTGCTCCTTCAGTAGCTTGTACGTCGACATTAATGCCGCCATACTAAAGTGAAAAATTTTAAATAATTAGTTTTATATTTGAAATATTAAATCGAATTATTTAATTACTTTATTGTTGGTTAATTGCAACAGCGTGCACTGAGCTTCTGCATAATTGAAGGGCACCGTACGCTGTCCATCTACTTTAGCGACCATCATATGGTCTGAATCATTTTTGGGCCACAGTGGTAGACAGGCATCAGGTTCAACCTAATGTAATGAAACGTTATTGGGTGATTTTACGACACTCTAAATTTACTCTATTTTGTAAAAAATTTAGAACGTTTTTGTTTTTAAAATCAATATTACCTTTGCCCATGGATCTCCAGGTCGACTTTGTTCTTGCAATTCAATATCAAAATCACATTTATTAGTTGCAATATAAAAAGGTATGAACGTTATTTGTTTTGTTAGTGAATTGTGTGTTAAATGATTGTGAACACCAATCTGAAAAAAAAAACAAATATTGTTATCATCGCATATAATTTGTTTTCAATTGAATAAGTCATCAATTATACCTCATAAGTTGAATCATTAGATTTGCATGTGACTTGACCAATTGAACCAGCAACATCCAAAGGTATTTTATTACTCCATTCGCCATTATCCACGCGTATAGTAGCACACTTTTTAGCTAAAAATGATTTCTCACGGAAGGAAAAGAGTATGGGTCCATTATACTCTGGTGGATGATATAGTATATCAAGTGATTCCATATCAGTCTTATAGCTCAACATTTGCCCGGTTTTATTGATAAGCCAGAAAGGACTGAAGAGCGTTATCATAAGGCTTCCAAAGCGATTGTCAAAACTTTTTGGTACAGAAAAATTTATGTTAGAATTTTATAGGAAAAATTGAAAAAATTAAATAATAACGAATGTAAGTTTACAAAATGCTTTTTTTAAACAAACATGACAGCAGATGAAGAACATCAACATGGCAAAAAAAAAAAACTTACGATATGCCTTCATAAGCCATTAAAAAATTGCACATACCGTACACACAAATCCATGTCCATTTTGGCTGCTGAATCGTATGATGCAAAAGTCCATGTGACCAAATTAACATTGTCACCTGTTATTTCTGTTGTACATGACCAATCTTTTTCAAGATATTGTATTAGCTAAAAGTCAAAAGAAAATAAACTTTTATGTAAATTATAAATCATTTATTTAGTTTAGAAAACATACCCTCACAACTAAATAACTTTTTCCTTCTCTACCCTTGCCACTTAATTTAACTGTAGGCAAGTGCAGTACATCACCAGGATTGACTTGTTTTTCACCGTAGTCAAGAAATTCTTCCTTTGCTAATTTTGCACTTGGTGTCTCAATTTCTTCGATTTCTTCAATTGGTTTAGCAACGTTATTATAATGCACTGAACAACCGGCAACTGAAACTTTTATATTAATAGGTAAAGCATTGCGCAAATAAAGTGGTGGACGCAAATGTATCGTATAGAAAGCGCTAAGTAATTTATATTTGTTCGTTGTTTCAAAGAACACTTCCGTTTTTTTGCGTATAGCGTTAATGTATAAAGGCTCAAAAGTGTCGATGGGATCGCACTGAATATGACGTGTGTACTCGAGATTTGTAGGGCTGTCATTCCAACGAATGCCTTGTATAGAGACATGGTAGCCCTGTAAAGTACCAAAAAAAATGTATTTATATAGCATGAACAAACTTTTGACTATTAAAAACATAAACCAAAAACTTACATCAAGGCAGAAGAACAAATCTTTACTTTCCGCATAGATAGCATGAAGTGGTACATGAAATACTTTGCCAGGTCCAACTTCACCAACAATTATTTTTTCTCGACTATCCGCTTTTACTCTAATTATTTTGATGCTTGTTGTAAAATGATTGTGAACCTAAGCAAAATATTTGTAATTAGTAGTGTTTTTGAAGTATTTAGCAAGAAGCATACTCACATTAACAACACCATGTATATTGATTCTCGTAGTACCATATTCTGAGGAAACTTCTGATACGATGCCCCAAGGATCTTGGTTTACATCGCGAAATAGTGTAAAATAACGTTTATCAGATTTGGAAACAGGCAAGACGACTTCTTTATCAATACCACCAACCTATGAAATAAATTCAAAAGTAAAAATTATTAAATTGTTTCAAAAAGAGAGCTAAAAATTAATTTCTGATTTAAATTTTTATTTACTTTAACATAGATATTGTACTCCTCATCCTCTTCAGATTGAATTGTGGACAAAGCCTTTGTTTGTAGGAATGCACGCCCACCTGCAGAAACATTGCAATCTTGCACCAACTCCGGAGTTATGTCCACTTCATTTGCCTCAACCTTAAAAACTAAGGACTTATTTAGTGTTGTATTAGGGTTTGTAGCATTTGGCATATGACATTCATGCAATGTAAATATTCCACGTCTAAAGTTTATCGAAATATCAAAGCCTGTATCGTTTTCAACTACATAGGGTGCTATAACATCTGGTTTGATCAAACCCTTATTAGAGTCAATTGCTTGCGAAAAGGCTTCTCCCAAGACGCCAAGCAGATCTAAGCAAGTTTTGCTAACAGTCATCTCTAAGTTTTCTTCAGCGTGAATAACAATTTTTTTAGTTTCTTCTTCAATTGTTTCATCAAACTCATTTTTCTTTTTTTCTATTTCAAGATTAAAATTAAGCTCCCACGGTAAGTATTCTTTTCTGCCATTACTTAAGTTGCGTTCATTTAATTCGATAACTGGCTCCCAAACGGCCAGCGCTTGATTATAGTAGTTTGTGTTAAGACACAACGAGCCTTTCACACTCATCTGAAAAATAAAACAATACAATTTTTTATTAAAAGCATATTCGTTTTTTTACAAACTAAATACTTTACATTATGGCTCCAGTTTGAAACAATTGCACTGAGTTTAGTATCAATGGACAATAGCGGTGTTGTATAGTAACCAACACCCATTTCTATTACCAAAGTTATTGATGGTATCTCCACAACACACTTCTCAGTTTTAAATTTTTCCACTGGCAGCTGCACAAAGGATTCTATAATTTCTAGAGCATCTTCAGCTTCATCTGATAGGTAAGGAAATTTATTAGTATGCTTAAATATGAAGGTTACAATAAGGTTTAATATTTGCATATAGGTAGGTAGCCATAACGAGGTTCTTTCCCATATACACAAATCGCAGCGTTCAAAGTAAGTCACAGTCGATGGCAGTCAAAGTCAGCCGCAAACAGATTTAGTCATCAGTTATAGCGGAACTCAGTCATAATCGACGTCAATCATGGAAAAAGTCAGTCATTATCGAAGTAAGTCAGAGTCGAAGACGTTCTCAGTAAAACTCAGCTGTGTCGAAATCAATTATATGTACATATTATATAAATTCATTGTTAGTCAGTCAAAGTCGAAGTCATTCGAAGTCAGTACAGTCAAAAAGAAAGACACTCACAGGGAAAATCAGACAGTATTAAAATCAGTTGCAGCCAGTTATTTTACATCAAACTGATGTACTGATTTTCATCAAACTGATGTACATGAACTGATAAACATAAGGTTTAAAACTTTCAGTGTCAATGTATTGTACTATATTTCCACGAAAACGGAAGTTTTTGTCCCGTGCGACAACTTGGTTTTTTGAAATTATCTTGAAAACGAAAAATTGCCTAAATTCAACCTTAGCACCAATGATATAGCTAATTTGGAGCTATAAGGTAAGCCTCCGTTAATCCGTTTTATCTAACTTTTTTTTTACTTTAAATGTGTTCGACGGTCGAACGGGACTCATAGAAATGCTCATATACATCAATGTGCTAAGTTTTTTACTAACCAATTTTAATGAACCAATGGTCCTTTTCTCTAAATTTCCTCGCATCCCATAGCTCATTGTAATTAACATCCTGATTTAATATAGCAGCATTTTCAGCACTACCCGCGCTAATCGTATTTAGAGCTTTGTTCACCAATTCAATTGTGGCCGGTGAAATGTTAACAATAATTTCACTAAATTGCAAACTAATGTGAAGACCCTCTTCTTCTGGTGTAGACCCATGTAAACTAATTACGCACGGGTGTATAATGTAGTGTTTGGTAGCTTCACGACGTTCAGGCATAAAAGAGCACATAAACATTTTAAGGCCATCTATTTGACCGTTTATTAATTGTTTATCATTTATGGAACGATAATTAAGTTTCGCTTGAGCCTAAAAAGGAAAAAGTTGTTTACAAGAAATTTATATATATTATCATATGTACATATATGCGCTAATACTTACATTGAAAATAATAGCATTGCTATTAATATCTTCAAGAGTTTCAACTAAAATAATATCAGGCTCTTCAATGTGCAACACCAAATTTATTTTCTTTTCATTTCCTACAACTTTAAATAATAAAATATAAAAATAATTAAAAAAAATGTAATTTTGTCAAAAACTTAAACTTGCATTTACTTTGAGAAGGTTGCTGTTTTACTTGAGAAGGTTGCTGTTTTATCGGAATAGCACTGCTCGATTTAGATTGTTCTATTTTATGTTCAGTTGGCTTAGGTTTTACACTTTCTACAACAGCATCCTCTTCTGGCAATTTGAAGAAGTCAGCTAATTGCAGAAGATAATCAACGCAGATTATCAAATCGAAACCACAAACTCGTACTTCAGCTGCAATCAGAAAAATGCAATAAAATAATTACTGAGTATGGAATAAACAACAAAAATTTTAAAATAATCGTTCTCATTACATGTTCATAATAGAAATTCATCTTATTGCTTAACAGTACATACCAAATGTATCGTCTTCTTTTATGATAGCAGTTAAGTCCAACATATAATTACGTTCCACATTGCATAGATCTGTAACTTCAGCAGCAGTAAGATTTAGATTTTTCTCGTGATTACCTTTCCACTCTTTACGGCAAAGATACTTTGTAATGCCACTTTTATTCCTTACACGGCGGGTATCATCAATCTGAATGTTGCATAGGACTAGAGAAACGCTTAAAGTTTCATCGACTAGTTTATTTCCTCTTAATGACATAAAGTATAAGCCAAAACATGCAAGACCCTCATTGTTGGCTAAAGATATATAATGAAGAAAAATAAGTTTTAAGTGATTTTGCTGTAAGGAAAAAGCTAATGGAAATCTTACATAACTTAAGATTAGCTATGATGCCATCAAATTGAAGATTGAACTTTAAGGCTTCATAAATTTTTTTCGTTTTCTTATCTTTTGCAGGTTGAATTTTTCTAGCGATGCTCGTTGTGCTCTGCTTTGTGCCTTTTACTGAACTGGGGCGTCCGGTAGTTCTTCTTGAAGGTGATTCCCTTAAAGAAGGACTTTCACTAGTTGGAGTGCCTGATTTTTTTTAAAAAAACATAAACATTAAATAATAAGTTTTTTTAAATAGATTAAATTACTTTTTTTATGCACATCGACAGCAATTTTCCGATTATGTGGGTGTATCACTTCCGGAAACTCATCTTGACCTTCGTTAAAGTTACGATTTAATATAGACATAAGCATGGCATAATCTTCCATAAATAAATTCAACTACAAGTTCAGATTATGTTATATTAGCAAATATTTAAGGTTGTAATAAATGTTAGAACTTACTTCAATGGACTTAAGCCTGCCGGTAATATCCATTTCAGGTGCATCATGATACCATCCAAAGGATAGATTACGCTTTACAACTAGCGTAAAGCTCATAGGATTTAAAATATTTACATCCGATTTTATACCGTAAGCTATATCGATAGCTGTAAAAAAATATTATAAATATATTATATCTGCAATAACTTGTACTGTTTTTCTTTTTTAATCTTACTATCCATTGAACCAATAAGTGATATTCCAGTGTCATCGTTTGCATCTCTAACAGTACACTTATATATTTTAACATTATTAAGATCCAATATCATTTCATCAATAATTGCTGCTCCATGTTTCTCATTTTGCACATCCAATTCTGAAGTTGAGTTTGAAAGTTTTAAATAACCTAAATCTAAAACAATGGCATTGTTGCTATTCGAATCAACTGGTACCACAATAATGGGTGCCTTCAATTTGACATTTATGCGCATGCGTGTTGCTTTTTCATATGCATCGAGTGCTGTTTCTTTAGCAGCATCGGCAGCAACTGCACCGGCATTAGCAATGGCCTCTTGAGCGGCCTTAAAGTTGTCAAGGAAGAGCTGGAAAATAAATTAAGGTTTCAGAAGTTCATGATAGCAGTGAATGTTTTCATATATGTACTTACCAATACTGAGTTGACAAACCATTTTAAATACACAATTTTAACACAACCAATTTCTACATTGATTTTCATATCATCTGAATTGTAATTTGATGTTTCATCCAGATTATATAGCACTACTTCACAACTAAGCGCATTGTTGCCAACAATGGAGAGAATCTATTAAAGAGAATAGATCATTATTATAAATTAAATAGCTAAGTCTCCATTCAACTTTATTTTTGAGAAGGAGGACTAAAGAGAAATTGCATGACAAATAATTCTAAAAATACGCTTATACTTGAGTGGATAGAATTAACTAATAAGAGTTCAAACCAAATATTAAAAAGATTTATACTAACATTTGTATGAATGCTTTTTGGATTTAAGTCTGTGACATGTATATCCTTTAAGCGCAATTTTACTTCTGTGTATGATGATTTAATTATAACACCAGCATCAAAATGTTGAACCTGCATTGAAGCTATCGGACGTGTATGACAGGTAATGAGCAGTGCAACTTGTTCCAATTTAGCAATAACATTGATCCTAATACTCTCAACTACTTTGGTGCGGCGTTTGCGTCCAACTTCCTTCGGTACAACAGGAGATAGCAAACTTTCTGCTGATTCTTCCTCAACAATTGTGCTTAATTTGCTTAAGATACCTTCACCCGCTGCAGCGTCACCTACACGATCTTGAGGTGTTGATGGTGCATTCTGCGCAATGAGTGTTTCAAATTTATTCTGCAACTTGCTTTGTAATTCTAACAACTTTAAAAGATATTCTTGATGCAGCGTTATATGAAGTGCAGAGAAGTTAACTACAATTAATTGTTCTGTCGAATTATATTTTGTAGCGAATTCCGGTGATTCTTTATTTGCCATGGTGTATGAAATAGTAAGCAAGTATTGTAAGTCTTTCGAGAAGTTTGGAGTATTTATTACAGATATTATGTCATCTCTATTTTTGGAGTGATCATATTGCATGAAATTGATTGCGCCCAGTCTGTTAAATTAAAAAAAAAAATAACGTTTTAGTTGTTTTAGATTACAAAATAAACATTGTTTGCGATGAGCTTTTAATCGCTTAATTTGATTCTAACAATAAATTAAACTTCCCTATCCGAAGGTATTTCTTCAATTTAAGTGAATGCCCAATTTCTAGCAACCGTAAGATTTGCATTAAATCTACTCACTTGGCTTCAGCGACCATCTCATAGGTGCGTTGCGCCATGTTCGCTTCTAGTTGTAGTATTTGGAATGTTATTAATTTTTGAACATCTTCATCAACGTCTTGTAAAGTTAATCTTTCTTCAAAAACTGTTGCAACTCCATCCTCATAAACGGAAGTTTCGGGAACTGTTACAGCATCTGGACTATTGACGCCTGAAGATTGTGGTGGTGTTAGAAATTGATTGGGATCTTCATCATCTATTGGTGATGCATCCGATCTTTCAACAAGAGATTTCATCCTGTACAGCGTTACGTCAAACTCTTTTAGTGTAAAATTAACTTCCAAATCTGTATATTGTATAATTTCAGTGCTCATATCTGGTTTTTTAGCTGATTTGACCTTCTTAGCTTCGGAACTAAGGAAATTTGTTACCGATAGCATTGATGTTGCACTGCTGACGGCTTTCATAAGGGGCGCAGGTTCCGGTATATCACTTTCAGGTGTCGGAATGCTTGTCAATATATCTAGTGCCTCATAAATTCGATTTTCTGTTATATTGATTTTGACTGCTGGCAACGAAATATCAACTTTCGTTTTCGGTAAACGAGGATCATCACCAATTACACAAAGATCAACCGATATGGCAAGAGAAGTTGGACGCAATATGTGCATTTCAGACAGTGAAGCAGAATTAAGCACATTTTCCCAAGGTTCACGCGGTTTCACTATTATCACCTGCATTTAAAAAAAAAATGTATTTAAAATTTTTATTCGTTGCTAAATTAAATGCTAAAGTTTCAAAGCTTAAACTTTTAAACGGTGCTAAAAGTATTAAAAAAGATAAAAACTAGCTTTAGAAAAAAAACTTACTTGAATAGCCCTAAAATTGATATTGTATTTGTCATACGCTTTTTCCATTATCGTCTTCAAAATTACTTCTTGGTCAGCTCCCGATTCAAATAATGTCGCCACAGATTCAACCATTCCTTCATGCGGCTTTGAAGTTATATGCAACTGACCCAAACTAACCACAATCAATGAACTTTCACCCGGCACATATTTACCACGAGTAGGAACAATTAAAATATTTGGCTGAAATGTAATATCGACTTCAACTATCGAACGATTATCAATAACAAATTGCATTCCAGTCGCTGAACGCTCCTTGAATTTTGACATTTTCTCAGTGGCAGTCTCTTGAAATTCAGATAAATTAACCGATTTTGGTGGTGAAAACGTTTTTATCAAATGCAATATCGTATCAGAATTGTAGACGATTTGCAATGGATTCGCATGAACTTTAATGCGCTGGTCACAATTCTTATCTAATGGATTTGTTTCGAAAAATATGTCAATTAAATTAGAGTCTTCTGTGAATTTAGATTCTATTAAGATAGGTGGACTAGCTCCTGTTTCTTCTAGGCCGCTTAACTGCATTTGTTTCATACCAGCGGTAATACTAGAAAAATGTGAAAAATTTTAAAATACATTCAAACTTTCAAGACAATTTGAATCAAATAACATACCTTATAGCGCTTGCAGCTGGTCGCTGTTGAACATCACATGTTGTCATTGAAAAATTCAGTAACATTATTGTCTTTAATCCAAGCGAATTCTGTTTTGTTTTTTGAACTTCAATTGTGTCATCATAGAGTCCAATTTCTAAGGCAAATAATTTGAAATTCATGATAGTTGCCACATAATCTTCTGGTAGATCAAGTGGAGCCGTGTTTTCTTCATAACCAATAGCTTTATAAAGTTTATCCATTTCGTCTGGTGTCATGGCGGCTTGAATTTGTTTAGCTAAAAATTTTGTTAAAGAATAAAATGCACCGTTTGTTCTTTTTAATTCGAATCAACTTACAGATATCAGCATCTTCATCGCCATCGTTTCCACCTTTAGAGGAACCACCAAAGAAGCCACCAAACCAGCCTCTAGCCTTTTTTGTTGATTCTTCTTCTTGCTTCAATTTATTTACATCGATCTTAACTTGTTGCCGTATCATAATCAAGTTAAAGAGATTTAATTGTTTTTCCATCATTTCACATCTCTCTACTAGCAATGTTGGCGGTTTCTTAGCCATCCATTTTTCCTTAATGGCCTATTTTTTGAGGAAAAGTATACGCATTAAAAAAACGGAACTATATTACTTAAATGTATACTTAAATAAAACTATTGTCTCTTAATTGGATCTCTAAGACACTTAGCTTCAATTCGGTTATGAGAACTGGATTCTCATGGATTTATCAATCGAAAATTTATTGTCGAGCATACAGTTTGGTAACCAAACGAAATTGCTTGATAACCACAAAATTAAAATGAAGGTATTTTTACAGTTTGTTTTTATTTTTATCGACAGGTAATTAATTGAAAAAAATTTCAAATGAACTTAGTATTAGCAAAGACCGACATTCTTGTAAACTTACAAATCAAGCGGTGCCTTTTATGAAACAAATATGTCAAGGCAACATATGTAACAAATTAACCTGGTAATTGGTTACATATGTTACGGCTATTACCAATGGATTTATCCATCATTGATATATTTGTAAATTTACAAGTATATCAGTTTTTGCTAAGGATTGTAAGTAAGCAAAATTCGGTTATTTTTTACTTCGAAACGATGTTTTTCCTACGTCAGTTTTATTTTATTAAATCTAACGTGATGGAATGAAATGGTTACCGGATTTGTACCAAGCTTAAAAATTGATTTTTGAAAATAAAAACCTCACGTGGCGGAATAAAACCGACCCAAACCCGAAAAAGAAAAATAGAAGGAGGGAAAAAATTCTTAACAAGAAAAAAATATGTAATACTTTTTTTACACACCTTAGCATAATCTCTGCATAATTGTCGATGACTGCGTATATAGTTCCATTGCCAATATTGTTTTTTCTTTCTAATATCCTCTTCTAAAACTGCAGTAATAGCGAATTTCCACCATTCCTTATATTCATTTTTATATGCTAAAAATTAAAAACATTATAATAAGTTTACATATCTTTTTAATAATACTGTGAAAACATACGTTTATTAAATGGGCGATATTTTCTATAGGGCGCACCAAGTTGCATGCGGTTCATATTATCAGCCACGTTCAGTATATCCTGATGTATAAAAAAATTTGTAGATTTAGAAATACTATTATAAGAATAATGACAAGAAATATACCTGAAATTGTGTGCTGGTCAAACCAATATTGAGTTTATCCATTTCTAGGCATAAATCAATTTTTGGTATTTCAAATGCTGGAGTATCATATTCGGGATTCATGTTCAAACGTAACTTTGCAATGGAACTTATTGGTCCAACAACTGAAAACGAAAAAAAAATTAGTAAACTTTTCAATTCATATACCAGTCGAGAAGTAATTTTTAGAGGGATTAACATCTTTTTTTATTATGTGGGTAATTTGTACCACATTTTGAAAGTATCTAATGGCTTGTCTATAATGCAATATTAATATATGACATGAAAACATTACCATAATTGTACCGCGCTGGCGACAACTCCTTACGTGCGATACTATCACGAAATGCATTTGGTAGCTCGCTTGGATCTTTCGCAGAAAACAATTCCGTATTGCAATTCATATAAATCGATAATGAATCCAGATTTGCAATTTTGTAGACGCGGCTTACTTGCTGTGTAATATAGGTTTTCAGCCAATTTTCATCGGTGGTATAGATTTCCAAATCATATAATGTGGCACCAAATGCCATTGGTTTACCCGTTGATGTTGTGTCTTCATAACGTATGTGTACATTGGCAATTTTCACTTGTAAATTGTTGACAATTTGTGCGGTAAGCTTTTCGGTAAACCCTGGATCAGCTTTTGGTTTATCTATGCAATAAAAAAAAAATTCAACAATTAATAATATTATCAGTGCATGGTGGTATTATCGATGCATGGTGGGTCGATAGAATCAGTTGGAAAAAAAATATATCAGATTAATTTTATAGAGATTGTACTTTGTTTGAACATATTTCTGAGGTCTTCTGAGGATATTTCAATGAAAATGAAAAGTTAGCTGAAATATTTTTTTTTTTTGAAAATATTATAAATACGCAGGTTTTTCTTTTTTTGAAAAAGTGCCAACGCCTTACCTTTATCCAATTCTTTTTGCTGTGCATCTTCAAGCGCTTGCAGCGTGGATTTTTTATTTTGAAGATCGAATTTTTCTTCCTTTTCCGCATCATAAACAATTGCTTGTTTCGGAGCAATTAAAATATGTAGATCTTCAATTTGTGCAACAACTGGCTGGCTGTAAAGATTTTTCCAAGGTATTTTCAACACTAATTGACCTGTTGTTTAGTAAAAAATAAAAAATAGTAAGCGGTTTTATTCTTGAAAAAGTATTATGTGGTAGTTAATTTACCTAAATACCCGGATACCAACTGCAAGGGTAAATTTAATTCGTCCAATGCATTTTCGCGCAATTTTAGATTGTTAAGCACAACATCACCTGGAAAGATATAGAAAAAATAAGTTGGTCAAAATAAGAATTGAAATTTAATTTTTTTGAAAATTTAAAAAAAAAATTTTTGAACGTTTAGCAACAGTATTTTGTGTTGAGAAATGGAAATGTAAGTCCCTAAAAGAAATACACATATGTTCCATTTGATGTGCATATTACTTCAAAGATTATCAAGATGAATAATTGACAGTAAAACAGAAGAAACTTAGCATATGAGTTAATTTAATTCACCAGAAGATGCAAATTTTCAGCTATTTATAATATTGTAAAAAAACTATGTAGTGTGATTCACTGTTGTTAGCTTTTGTTTTTAAATTGAAGATAACAACTCAACTCAATCTAAAATTTGTTTTAAACTTTGTTTATAAGCACAACTCAAAATGCAGGTTCTGTCAAATAAAAATAATTTAAATGAATTTAGACACGCAAGTAGCGTAAAAAATAGCAAACAAATGAAACAACAATATGCGGGTGATATAAACATTTTAGAGTAAAGCAACAACAAGTAAATTATAAAAAAAATATTTCAAATTTTTAAAATTTTTGTGACATCATTTAATTAGAATTCGTTCTACAAATGATACAACGGGGCGAGTCAATTTGTCTGAAATATCGTGTATAATCATAAATCGTATGCTTGAGGTTAAGGTTAAAAGCCAATTGACTTTTTTTATAGATGCAGCTGAAAGTTAGTTAAAAATTGTAATTAGATCATGTACTTAAATTTAATTTTTTTTTTCACAAAAAGTTATTTATTTTTAATTGTTAATATACTGCACAATTAAGTATTGAATAATTGACTAGTAAAAGGTGTGTGTTAGTTTTAAGTTTCTATTGAAAGGGTATTTTTTCCAACATACCACATGCTGAGTGGTTTTACCGGAAACTTAAGAGATGCAAAGCCCTCTAGACAAAATCTGCTAAGTTTTTGTCTACTGCTTGTGCAAATCAGTGCTTGTGCAAATCAGTGCTTGTGTCCTTATGAAATGCGGTTTCACAACATCAATTAATTCTGTCAGTATTTATAGCGATTCGAAGTTTTTACTAAAGTGGGAGGTTCCACGCCCTCTTGTTTAACTATGCTCATTTTGTTGATGGTGCTAAGTCAAACCATTTTTTGTCGCTTTGAGAAATTCGGTTATATTACCTTGAATAATTCTCTGAGCTTTGCCCTCTTGCCTACTTCTTGCTAATGTTTGTGTAAAATATAATTGCAACCTTAAATAAATTATTCAGTACAGCGCTTTGAACGACTTGGTTGTATGGAAGGTGTAACAACCTTTTGACAAAATTTACTCTATTTTTGTACAGACTTTGTATAACGTTTTGAAGTTTGTGCTAGTATGGAATGTCTTCCATGCCTTCTTTTTGTGTGGTGGTGATATAAACTGTTTCGTAAATTTAAGCGAAATTTTTTTAGTTGTACGTGAGTTCGGCATCTGACGCACACTTTTAGAATCGTTATATCAAACTAGTTACCCAGATTTTAAGGTACAATAAGTTAGCGTACCGGTTTTTGGTATACTAAAGAAGAAAAGCGATGGATTTTGATTGAATTCTGCTTATATGCCTTTGAAAATTAGGTGATGAAAAATTACAGTATTTAAAAAAAAAATTAAATAAGGTTAATTGGATAAAATTGTTTGGTCACTTTATTATTTATTAGTAATATAAACTTTCCATCGCTATTACAAATTGAAATTTAAAAAAGATGCTTATCGGATGATACTAAATCAAAAATAATTTTTTTGTAAATATTCTTGTCGTTTATGAGTGGTTAACATTGTGATACTTAATGGCGTATAATCAACTGTTGTTATCAATTACCAAGTAAATTATTTACAGAAGTGTTATAAATTTAATACTATAAATAATAGCTAAGTAAAGCCATTACACTGATTAAGATTATGTAGATAAGTAGCAGCAGCTTAAAGACCCTTAACTGTTAAGTTGTTCAAAAATATTTAGGTCAGTTTACTTGCTGATTAGCTGCAATGTTGTAATACATTGTAATATTACAACATGCATGTTTTATTACAACATAGTTTATTTTTCAAATAACGATATTTATTTATTACGAGTTCGAGCACTAGATTGCGTTGCAACCAAAAAACATACTTTTTAATGTTATTAAAAAATACTTTATTTACTTATCAAAACAGTTCAAAAGTCTTTGCAATATGGTTTACAAACTTTGATTCTTTTGATTCCTTCATTCTGAAATAACTAGAATTTTTCTTTTATAAAAATTTGTTAACTAGTGCAATTAATTATTTGCAATTTTTATCAAAGTCTAATGACATCAAAAAAAGGTAAACAAAAAATGTAAGCACCATTGATAAGCAGTAATTACATTAATAATATTAATTTAAAATAAAGACGATAAAGACTTAAGATTGTGTTGGGAATTAAAAGTGAATTCAAATATTAATGTATCTGTTTATTGAAGACTTAAAGAAAAAAAAATGATTTCTAGCAGAATAATACATATTCTTGTAGTGTTTTAAAATATTTTAAGTCTTTCTTTCTTTTTCATCGACTAAAGATCAAAACAGAATATTTTTACGGAACAAAATAAAAAATGTATTCAAGTTTTGACAGTTAACTACATTTTAATTTGTTATAATATTAAATTTATTAGCGTTTGTGAAATGAATAACTAATCATGAATCGTTTAATGAACCTTCTTGAGAAGCTTTTGTTTTGTTAAAATGTAAAAATATCTCGTTTTGATGTCTATTTGCAGGTATTAAGTTATTATACTGCCGATTTTTGAAATGAAGAAAAAAATTCAGAAAATTTATTTTTGCGTATATTATTTTGCTAAAGCTATTGCTTAGCGTTTAATGAAGTGGTAGTATTAATGCGGCCATTAATTAAATTTTTCATTACTGTAGCGCACCAAAAGTAGAAAAAACTTGTAATGATTCGTATTTGAATGTGTACATCGGAATCGAAAAATTATTTCTTGAAATTTCACAACACGTTTGTTAAAAGTTTGAAAATAAGCGAATTTTATCCTCAGTATAATTAATGTAAATGCATATAATGTTTAGAAATATTCTTAAGGTTTTTCATGAATTATCGTACTTTCCATTTCAATATTTTTTGCTGGTTTGGTTCAATTGTTATATCATATCATAAGAGTGTAGCATTCATTGAATTAAACAATCAAGCTGCGTCATACGACATGTTAACCAAAATTAACTTTATTTAATAGAATTCGCAAGCAGCTAGCTCTTGCTTCTTGTGAAATATTTTATTATTTAAGACTATTTGAATGCAAAAAGTTTTTTATGTATTTTCTTTATTTAATAAACAAAGGTCCTTATCATTTATAATATTACTCACAAAAGTTGAGTAATTTTTATTGTGTCAAACTATTTTTAAAATGTTGTTTTTTTTGGTATTGCAAATTGCCAACATGTACATATAACTCAGCAATTTCAATGGGAAATAATCAAAAAAGTTCTAGTTGCTTACTCAATTATCAATCGCTTACTTTTTAAATGTAAATATAAAAGAATAAGAATTAAAATGCATTTCTTTTAATAAAAAAAAAAACATAATATAATAATGTCAAAAATTACTTTACAAAATAAAATGAAAAAAAAAAAAAAAAAATCTAAAAATGTACAAACATTACAACCATAAGAACAAAGTTGTTTAACCTTGAACTTAAGTGTTTATATAATGAATAGGTATGAAAAATGAAGAAACTAGTCACACTTCATAAACAAAAAGTAAGAAACAAATTGTAAAACTTGTTTGTTTACTTGTACCTTTAAGTAAAAATAAAACAAGATGTTCTTTCAAATTTTCAAACAAAACGACTAAACAAAAAGCCATATAACTAAACTAAGCAATAAGATACACCTTTAGGAAACATTGACCTTCTGCTGCTCTACAATAAAATGCTGTATACATATTTTTATGAATTCATTCAACGATGATTGCTATTGTTTTCACTATAATTTTTATATGTACATGTGTACCATGGGCGGATCTGCGGGGGGAGAAATTTATGGTTAATTAAACGCCCCTTTCTCAAAGTATTAACAGATGCGACAAGTTTACAAGATTTTGCAATCTCAAAAATTCATGCCGCAGAAACATCAGACACCGTTCACGCATGTCAAACACATAGATTTTTTGAGTTAAATTTTAAATGGGTTTTCACGGAATGATATCAGATTTACAGATTGCAAAGTCTTCTAAATTTTACTCAATGTGACTGGTATTACACTCGCATTCAATTTAAAGCTGAGTACTGTAGAAAATTCACTATTTAGTGCGAAAATCCCCCAAAAGCCAAGTGATAGTTCCGCTACTGGTATATACATATCTATGGTATGTTTTAGTACAAACACATGGCAACATTCGTTGCTATAGCAAAGCGGCATAAGTAAAAAAGAATGTTTTTTTTTGCTTAAATTATAATTACAATATTTTTTTTTGGTAGACAAAATGACGTCAACAGAAGAATGGTATGCTGGTAAAAAACATACAAACTACTAAATTGTTTTCATATAAAAAATAAATATTTTGGAATTTATGATATTGTTATATTATTCAATAAACTATTAGCAACTGGATTAGGTTCTATTTAATATTAGTAAGCGTTTCTAATAATAAAAGTGACATTTGTGCCTATATGCATATATGATTGATATATTAGCAAATAATGAATAGATAAAAATGTTATAAAATAAGGTCTAATAAACACACAATATATTGGCTATCATATTGCACATTAAGTGTACGCCACAGATAAAATTGAAGGGGATGAAAATGATGATAAAATTTAATGACATTCTAAGTAGTTACTAAAATTACTCCCTATCGCTCGTCACTAATGAATCATAAATTAGATGCCGCCGTATTTATTTGCTTGTCATTTACGCATTTCTGGCTATCCCACTCTGAAAATTTATAGAGGTGTTGCTGAAGAGTTGTTCTTTTGATTTGTGTAAATTTTATTTTTAAAAATTTTGACAACTTTCAGAGAAACGTCCCGAGCTTCAAAATCATTTTTTCACTACGACAATTGTTGGCACCATCGCAAAGGGCAGCTCAAAATATATCGACTTTCGTGATAGAAAAATAGCAATTGCGAAATGTACTGTGGCGAATATAGTTACTACGATAAATTCACTTAAGCCAATAAGTAAGCAGAAACTGTAGCGACCATGCTTAGCATCGCAGGGTGCATTAAAAAACAACAAAATATTTATAAAATAATAGCGCTGATTTCAGCCATATCTAATGAATTCAGTACACCGTAGGATAGCAAGAGCACATATCAGACGTAGTTTTTCTAAAACTATTAAGAAGTTTGAAAATATAGTTACAGGGAACTAGTTAGTAGATTATTCTTAAGCATTAAAATAAAGTGGAAATCGTTTGTAACGCTTTGGCGCAAAATATACTAAACCGATTTTAATAATTTCTTTTTTAAAACAACATATTTGTACTATAGAAGGTTATGGCATACTTATTTTTTTTGTTTTTTTTTTTAAGTTAAATATTCTTTTTTTTAGGATTAAGTTTTTGCAAAATCTCACACAAAAACAGAAAAAGAGCGAAGGAGATATCATGCACACAATAATTGAAAAATGTGACTTTATCGTCGGAAAATCTTCAAAAATATAAATTATACCTTATTTCGTATCAGTCTTTATATCTCAAAACTATTATTTCTATTTTTTTCAAACTTCATTCCTAGTTAACTTAGAAAGCTAAAAAAAAAAACATCAGTGCATAAATTATAAATAACTTTGTACTATGCAGTCCCCATTTGACACCCCAAAATTCCCATTAAAAATTAAAATTAAATTATAATTAAAGTAGAAATACCAACGCGTAATCGAGTTGACACACAATTCTAAAATGGAATTGAACGTTGGAGAGAACAATAGTCAGGAAATATTTTCTAAAGAAATTCCATGAGTGACACTTAGTCAAAGTAAGTGCACAGAAAAGAAGAAAAAAGAAAAGCACATTATCAACGGTGCGGCAGAATGTGTACAACAGCAACAAGTGGCTGTGCATCAACCTACTAGGCCACGATGGCATTGATAACACACTGGACTCAATTTAAACGCTGCAAGAAAGAAAAAAAAAACATGATAAGAAAGAAATTTTTATTGACAAAGCGATATCTAAGAGCAAAACAGAAAAACCAGTGGAAAAATAAATATTAAAAACTGAAGAAAACATATGCGTAATCAGTACTGGGTAGGAATAATTCTAATGGAAATCAAATTTCTCAAAAATTCCAATCAATAATTTGGAACTAAAATTATGAAACGGCTTTTGTAAATTCATTGGTTACCTTGTGGGTTTACTTTAAGAAATCAAAATATGAAATTGAAAAATGTTTGTCTATGTAGATTTTTGTTGATTTCATTGCAGGAACCAACATTTTATTTTAAGTTTCAATTGACTTTCAAAAATATTCCAAATCTTGATTGCTTAAATTTTATTTCTGGAATGAAATCAGCAAATCCATTTGTCATGAAATTGAAAAAGTCGATTCCGAATTTTTTCTTTCTTGGAATGAAATGTAAAATTTTCAATTCCAAAAATTGATTCCTTATAGGAAATTAACAAAAGAAACATTTGACTTTGCCTTTAAATTGGCAGTCTATTCAGGATTGCAATTTTTTGGAATGGAATAAAAATTCTGGAATAAAATCGACAAGAGAATTAATTACATTTGCTTTGAAATTAAAAAAAGTGAAGTGAAAGTGGAATCGAAAAGTACTCATTTCAATCCAATTCTGCTCGTATTTCTGTAAAAACAAAACCGTCGACTCGTGGATGAAATAAAAGTAAAAATAAAAAAAGTATACCCGTGTAGTATATGTAAACAAATTGGAACAGAGACAGATAGTAAAGTGTTGATTTTTCTACTTGTTAATTGTTTAGATCATAAGTTTTGTTTTTGTTTTTCAAGTTAAGTAAATGCGATAAGAATTGCTGTTGTTTATACCGGCTGCAGTCATTAACATATGTACACATGCATACATGTATGCATGTAGAATAAATTATTTAAATTGGCTTTTTAAAATTTAGAAAGAGCACTAATTTGTCAATGAAGATTAACCAAAATACTACGAAATAAACTTAAGAATAATTATTCTAATATTATTTCAAAACAAAATAAAACAAAACCTAGCATTGTTTTTTTTTTTTTTTTTTTGATGACTAATCAGTGGCAAATTGGTTTTTATTGTTTTGCAAAAAGAATTACACAAGTTTTATAGCAATTGGTAAATATTTTTTAGTTGAGTTTTTTAAAAAGGAGAATTCAAGTAGAAACTCAAACAAATGAGCTCATTCGGGGTCGATAATTTTTAATGCGAATTTGCAAAAATTTTCAGAGTAAAACCTACACAAAAAGCAGATGCCTGAAATTATAAAACATTATTACTTGTTTTAACAATTTGGTCAGTTTACTTTTAATGAAATGATCGCTATTAAATCAACGTAAATAATGTACTTTAATAGCCGCACTTATGTATTAAATTAAAATTTAAGTACTTTGTTTCAGCTGAGCTGTTTGAATCATGACGCGAGCCATTCAGTGCACAAAACGATTAACTCCACTTTTCTATTAATTTATATATTTTTGCATTATGACACTCTATTAATGTCTAACTTAACGATATTGTTCGAACATTTTTTAAAAATTTCGCTTGACACCATAAAATTTCTTTTCTGACACACCATATACAATGTATAGGCGCTGGCAATTTTGTTCCACTTTTTGTTATCTGGAATTATTCGATTTGTGCTGTGAACGGCTCATATATGACTAACAATTTCTTAAAAAGAAAGTTTACGTAAAAGTACATGATGTATTTTTGTAAATATCTACTTCTAAATTCATGTTTTAATAGTATCCTTTTTTGTAATTTAACACAAAAGCTGTTTCTAATGGACTTCTTAGTTAAATACATATCGCTCACTTACTGCAAGACTGGCATAACTCAAAAAACATAAAGTGGGAGAAAAACGCAGTTAAAGTTTTCAATAAGTTGCTTTTTATATGAAAATAATGACATAAACTCTTTTCACAAGGCAAGTTTATGAGATACTTTTCTGATTTTTTCACACAAAATAAATCATAAAATGACGGATCATTCTGCATCATCTACTCAAAAATCATGTTTTTTGAGTTATGCCAGTCTTGAAGTAAGTGAGCGATATGTATATTACTCAAAGCATCATATTTCAAAAACATTAACATTTTGAGCGATACTTTCTACTATTTTTGAGCTATCGTCATTCTGAGCGTACAGAAAATTCTGGTTTTTTGTATTTTTGTTTCATTATTCATTCAGAATTTCTTCAAGGTTTGAATATTCCAAGTGTATTATTTTAGTTGCGAGTTGAAAAGGTTTCTTCCGCGATCAGAAATCGAAAATAGAGGGAAACGATTGAGAATAATCTCAATATAGCTAACCAGATTCAAGGATAACTAATCCGCATGAAAGGCACATTGTAAATGTTTCAATAGCAACTATCGTTTGGAAATTTGTTTTAGCAACAATCGTTTTCTCAAAGTTGCTCTTGGTAGCTAAAGAGAAGGTTCAAGGTAACATCGTTTCCACATTGTTGCTTTCGAAAACTTATGGGAATGTTTTGCTAACATAAGTCTCTTAAAGAATGTATGCAGCATTTTATTTCTAAAACATTGACTATAATTATCCTCAACAATTCTTAGAAAAGTTTCCATAAACTGCTTTGTGAATTATAGAATAGTTTTCATATACATTCTAAAATTAGTGAGTCAGATGCTTCCACAAATTTGAATTCAATTGATAAATATACATACATTCCAAAAGCAACGGGGAGTCTTGTTTTTATAAACATTCTTTGAACAGTGAAGTGGATTATTTCACCGCAATGACACCATGTATAAAAAAGAAATGGAGTGAATATAGAATGTTATTAAAATTATAGAAAATGATTTTTGTATGCACAGTGGAAAGTTTCCATTTCCTAGAGGGCAGTTTAAGATTAAAAACTAATGCTCACACAGTTGGCAGTGAATATGTCAGTGAAATGAAAGTGAACCAATAAAATTAAATCATTCAAAATGTTTTTCCTTTTCTCGATTTCAAACGCCTAGCTATGAATTTTTGCTGGGTGGACCGGTCCACAAAGTCCGGAATTTTTGGAACTTTGAAAGAAAAATATTACTGCTGTATGGTACAATGGACAGAGTACTATTTAGCCCCTAATCACATGTGTTTCGGGAAAATAAATAGAAAAAGAAAAATTATTTCCTCAGATGTATTATCCAGAAGTTTATGTTTTCTTATTTACATACAACAAAAGGAATCCATAGGAAGTCTGTAACACTGGACTATTAGATAGGTCAATTTTGTGGGTGCGGTATACAGCCGTTTCTGAACATTTTATCATCTTTAGCAATTTCGCCCACAAACAAATAATTTCAATTAACACTTGAAAATTTTAGCAATGATTTTTGCAACAACTACACCTAAAAGAACAAAACTAAATTAATCAACAGTTGTTATTGTTTTCTGCCAAGTAAAATCCAAATGCAAAAATAAACAACGACGACGAACACAAGGCAGGCATGCAGGCAGGCGGGCATATAGCAAAAAGACGCCACAGAGCAGGCATATCTAATACAAATGTACATATTAATGATACGTACTCTGTGTGTGCGAATAAATAAAGATAGCAAAATTCTAAGTGCGTGCGAACGTAAATTCAATTTAGTAAACATCCAAACAAATTTACATTCAGAACGTGCGAAAATTGGGTCAACAGCGCGAGGAGCAACGCAGCGCAGCGCGTATGAAGCGCATGAAGCTTGAAGGATAAGGTCACATTGCATGCGATTTGGATGCGAAAATTAAAATGTAAAAATGAGCGCCCAAAAAGAAATGAAGATACATTGACTCGGTAACTTGATGGTGCGGGTGCACGGCATGCCTAGCAATAAGAACATCAACTTATTTAGTTGCGTGCAAAGAGAAAATTAAAATGTAAACATTAAAAAAAAGAAAAGTTATGTAAATATGAAATGTGTCAATTTAACTCACCTCCCCAGATGCCAATTTTCAATTGTTTGCTATCCAAATTCTCGACATAATCGGCAAGAATTTTATTTAGCAGATCGGTGACTACGGATTCGAAAACCATTTTTGAGCCACTGTGTCCGGTAGAAAAATGACACCGTTAATTTGTTATTACTTTTGCTGTTGTAAGTTACGGTTGTAGTTCTTGTGGTTATTGTTCATGTGAAATAAAAGGGGTGCTCCAAATATTGCAGTTGCTTGGCTTCGGCTTGTTACGCTTTGTTGCAGTTAAATTTTTATTTTATTGATTTTTTTTCTTTTTCGATCGATTACTTTACTTCCTGCCACTAGCTTCAATTTTTTTTTCAGTTTTATTTAAAAAATTATTTCAACAAAATCCTAATATTGATGACATCATCAATGTAGCGCAGCTGGTTAGTATCATAAAGAAAAAAGTCTCATCGGTAGCAGCTGCTACTGCGGCTCCTCACACAGATTCCTATTTTTTTTTTTTTTTTGCTTGCTAACACCGCACTAACTTTTTTATTTCGTTTATTTAAATATTGTATTTTATCCGCACGTTTTTCCACTTATTAAATCACTTTGGGTTCTTTATTCTAAAAACCATCAATTTTTATTTTTTTTATCATCTGCATTAATATTGTTTTACACACACGCGGTGAATATTTAGATTTTACAACTGCGCCTCAAAAGTAGTTTAAAAGCACTAAAATAATCTCAAATGTTTGTTGGATGCGCAGAGGAAAACGTAACGAAACAGAATCGAAAACGTAAATCAACAAAAACAAACCGAGTAGCGGCTGTCACAAAAACAGCTGTTCAGTTTGACACTCTATTGTGACTGAAATGTCAAAAAATGGTATAAGGTGAGGACATGCTTTTTTGACTAGTTTGTCATACAGTTTTTGGTATGGTAATATTTCACTACTATAAAATTCAAAACGTAACATTATATGTTGCAAAACTTTTCCAAACTATTAAACACTTTTAACTACATTGTGAGAGCCACTGACAATAAGTCCATATCAAATTTTTTTTATCAGCTTAACTGATAAGCAATAACTCAGGATCAGCTAATTGTCCAACTTACTGTTCAACCTAAATTAGAGCGTGGGGCGTTGACTTTGCCAGCTCTACGCTTTTGAGTTGAGCGCTGAACCTTAATAAGAGCATAGCGTTAAGTGTCATGTGGACCTAACGTTGCTTATTTCGATTGGCTTCATATACCATAAAATATATATGCATGAGAGAATTTTGATAGCTAAACGACGCTGACGCTCCAATTAAGGTTGAACAGTTAGTACAAAAAGATTATGATGCATTGGATTGGAAGGAAGTAAAGAAAAAAAATAGCTAATTTGATATGTTTTATAATGAAATGCAATTGTCTTCTTTTGTTTGACAACTGCTGTCAAGTTTGGTTTACGAAAAAATTAAGTGGCAAGATGCGTTTCTAGGTATCAACCCGCGTCAAAAAAAAAAAACACTTGTAATAAATTTATAATTTGGTTGCAACTCTGCTATTTAGCCGAGTGCATTTATTGTGAATGGACACAATTTGTTTGACAGTTTATCTGTAACCATATACTGTGACGTGTATTTGTTTAGATTCTCTTGAACAGCATAATCGCAAAGTTTGCAATTTGAAAAAGAATTTATTATTTGCAACAAAAATGCGTTCACCGTTGTTTTTGGTGTTACTACTCTTTGTTATAACACAAGTGATTTTGGCGAAAAAGTCCAATGAAGGTGAAAAACCGGAATGGACAAAGAAGGATATCCGCGACTACAGTGATGCTGATATGGAACGATTGCTGGATCAATGGGAAGTAAGTGAAAAGTTCAAGGTTATCTTGTTTGCATTTGTAACAAGTTGATTTTAATCTAAAGGAGGACGAGGAACCACTCGAAGCAGATGAGTTACCGGAACATTTGCGTCCACAACCTAAAATAGATTTCTCCAATTTAGATGCCAGTAATCCAGAAGATCTGCTCAAGGTTTCCAAGAAAGGACGCACACTTATGACGTTTGTCTCCGTTGACGGCAACCCTACACGTGAGGAAGCTGAAACGATAACCAAGCTGTGGCAGACAAGTCTCTGGAACAATCACATTCAAGCGGAACGTTATATGGTGGATGATAATCGTGCAATTTTCCTTTTCAAAGATGGTGCACAAGCATGGGAAGCGAAAGATTTCTTAGTGCAACAGGAACGTTGCAAAGGTGTGACAATTGAAAACAAAGAGTATCCGGGTTTGATGAGTGAAACCAAAGATGAACTCTAGTCATTTGCAAATTCCATTTGAGTTTAAAAGTGAAATAACTCTTCCAATTCATTGATTTAAATTTTTATACAATTTTATCATAACTTTTACAGTGACTTTTTTTTTGCAATTTTCAACTCAGTAATAATGAACAAAACTATATTAAGAATAAGATATAAGACATGTGAAATAGTAAATAAATTCCAAGCAATTATGAAGCGGTTTATTCAACATAGCAAAAAAATGTATTTAATCTCAAATCCAATATTTTTTGCTTTACCTGGGGAATGAATATTGCAGAAAAATTAAAAGCTGTAAACACATCCATTTATTCAGGATGACAATTTGAGAAATTTAATGAGAAGAATTTACGAAAGATTAGTCAAGTTGTTTGATCTTAGAGCAATACAAATATGTCGCTGATATTTGTGAAGATTTTACAGAAACTCGCTTAAATTTTGATGTGGGCAAATATAGTAAAACGGGAGCTCGAGCCTATGAAGCAAAATAAAGTTTAGGAACTAAGAAGAAATCGTGACACCAACTAAATACAAGGTAAGGTCAGTGTGTGTAGAACAATTAAAGATTTTGATAAAACGCATCCAAATTTAGCAAATTTGACTACAATTTGAAAAATGTATGCTGTTGCTTGTTTAGGGGCCGTTCATAAATTACGTAAGACGTTTAGGGGGGGGGGGGGGGGGTCGGCGGATTCTTACTACATCTTACGAGAGGGGGGGAGGGGTGAATGATCATCTTACGTAAGATTTAAAATGCGTATTCATACATTAAAGTTGTATTAACGCATCGTCATTTGTGGCAGTAATGAAATATATTTGAATTTTCGACAGTCACGAAAGATTCAGATATATCGATTACAATCGATTTAAGTAATCGACTCTAACTTCTCTTCTGTTTATGTAATGAAATATATGTATGTTGTTTACACGCAGGGTCGACTTGTAACACCGTCTCACAAGTTTGCTATTATTCAGGCATTTACACGCAGATACGTCGACTTTGAAATTTTGTTGATGTTTTCCCGGTTTTTTACCACCCCCTTGCACTTGTCGTCTTCAACAAGAAGATTCGCTTTCGATTCCTTCTTCAACAGGAGACCAAAACAGCAATCAGTTTTGTCCTCTATTTCTTCGCTTAGCGTTAAATTACGATTAGTCAAAAGTACATCCACAGTTCAAAATCATGCCTTACGATTTTTTTTTGTCCTTCGCTTGCAAACGTCTTAGCTGATCGAGTTTGTAATATTTGTGACCAGTACTTTGCCTCGAAAAAAGCTACTGTAATGCACAAAAAACTACATGGAAAAGACTGTAGTCGCACTCACATGATTCAACCAGTTTCAATTTTGAAACGTGGACAGGGGAAAAGCCTTTGCATTTTAAAACAATGGGAAATTTGTCAAGTTGCAGAGTGGCATGACGACGAGGATATTGATGTTACAGGGTTTGAATGTGAATCAGAAAATTCAACAGACGAATCGGGTGTGCCAATTGTAGGTTCACTATCAGACTGGTTGAAAATCGCATGAACTAACGATGACTTTTTTTATTCATATTGAAAAACAAATGTGTAGTTTGCAATTTCGTAATATTTATTTAATATGTAACACAGGTACTTATATTAAAATTAAATATAGTAATATAGTACATCACATGAAAAATACATTTTTTGACTAGTTTCACCTTAATTATGAATCTTACGTAAGATTTCGGAAGGGGGGGAGGGGGGGGTAGTGAGAATCTTACTAAATCTTACTCGGGGGAGGGGGGGGGTCAAAAAGTCATGAAATTGTCTTACGTAATTTATGAACGGCCCCTTAGCAAATCTAATTTTTTATCAATAAAAAAAATTATGTGGCCAAAATCGGACCAAGTTCCTAAAAGATCTTTATAACAGAAAAAAAATTCTGATGTTAAATTACGCGATGAGCTTGAATTCTTGGTTTTTAAGTTAACATGTGCTATTAAGTGGAATGTGTGACAAGGGTTAGAAGAATATAATCGAACAAAACAACACATGTGCGACGAAGTAAAGTTCTTTGGCTAAAAGCGAAACCGGGTAAATTAACTGCAAAATCTACATGAACAAGGAATTTTTTAATGTTATAAAAGTCGCACGCACCGTATCCAGGTATGTACAGCGCCGTTATATTGAACAATCAATTTTCACATTCATAATTTTCTTGAAAAGTAGCAACACTGAATAAGTTTCAGAAGGTACGACAGTTTGATGTTCGTCTCGCAATACATTTTTTATTGTATGAAAATTTTTGAGCTTGAACGTGGGATCCTCTATTGTGAATGAACACGTTACAATTTGACATTTATGACATTCAAAAAATTGTTTACCTCCAAGTTGCTACCAACGCAGCACACATTCCAGTACCAGTGCTCAAAATTTAAAAATTCAAATAAAGCGAAAATGCCAGTGCAAGCCAAAATTGGACCATCCATATTAAATGCAGACCTCGCTGATTTGGCTGCTGAATCACAGAAACTGCTCGACAATGGTGCGGACTATTTGCATTTGGACGTAATGGATGGTCACTTTGTCCCGAATTTGACCTTTGGTCACTCTGTGGTGAAGTGTTTGCGCAACAAAATAAAGGTATGTTGTGTGTTTGTTTTTCTCTTGAAACAGATATCGCTCAAAGTAGATAAAAATATTTTTTCTATAAGACCGCCTTTTTTGAAACCCACATGATGGTCTCTAAACCGCAACAATGGATAACACCAATGGCCGACGCTGGTGTGAATCTGTATACATTTCATATTGAGCCAGTACAGCAATGTGTGCCAGAAATATGTCGTAAAGTGCGAGAAGCAGGAATGCAGGTTGGTTTGGCTCTGAAACCAGGCACAGGTGTAAGCTTTTATAATTTTAATCTAGAAAAATAATGTTAATTTATGCACCTTATAACTTTTAGGTTGAATGTGTTGCTAAATACATTGATCAAGCTGATGTGGTGCTGATAATGACAGTGGAGCCAGGTTTTGGTGGACAGTCGTTTATGACTGATATGATGCCAAAAGTAGAATGGCTGCGTCAACATTATCCTAATTTAGATATTGAAGTTGATGGCGGTGTTAGTCTAAAAACCATTGACTGCTGTGCAAAGGTTTGTAATTTATTATTATTATCATAGGGAAAATCGTCAACCACATTAAAAATGATGAGTTTTATGTGGTTTTCCATTTCTTAGGTATACAATATTTTTTCCCCTATTTTTGTTCCATTAAGAAAAGAATAAATTTTTAAAATATCCATTTTTTAAAAGACAAACGGTAACACAATTTATGTATTGTGTTTATAAAATACATACCAATATGACCAAATTTAATGATACTAAAAAGAGTTATTTGGATTCAGAAAATGCTCATAATTCATTGGACTCATTTCAGATTCATATATGACTAACTATAATTTTTCTGCGGTGTTCCTTTTTTTGAGCAGCTTCTAGATAAATATTTTTTTGTATTGTATTTTGTATTTTCTTTACAGGCCGGCGCAAATATGATTGTCTCTGGTACAGCTGTTATACAAGCGCCCGATCAACAGGAGGTTATTAATTTGCTGAAAACCACAGTACAAAATCATAATAAATAAAAATCAGACTTTATATTATTGGATAAATGTTACTAAATTTTATACAAAATCTCTTTTTTAAAAGTTTTACAAGAAATCTACCATTAAAAGACATAAATATATATCAAGAATCTACAATCAAAATTGCACTCAATGCACACTATGTTTTAATTTGAATTGTGATCAGCGTATCAATGGTGGTATAATGCTGCTTTTTGGTCAGCTCTACAGGTTTTAATTAACTTTTTTGCTGTGCATACTGGCCATTTCAAGCAGCCAAATAGAGATAAAGTAATCAACTTTTCCTTGTAGTAGGTCATGACAAGCTGGTGGTGATCTAATACTTCAGCTGTACCTATTTATCCAGAAGATCAGCAACAGCGTTTCATTTGCGAGATGCTGATAGCCTATAAGCGTTATATTGCCAGTACGAAATTAAAGCAGTATAGGTGACTATAAACATTGTATTTTTTGTATTAAAATACGATGATAAATTGATACCTCATAGTAGTTGTAATTATTAAAATTAATAGGGGGTTTGTATAACGATAACAACAGACTTACTGTATTTATTTAGAACGAAAGCAATTCCTGTAAAAGACTAAACTTAAAAATTAGCAATAGATTTCGTTTTGACTTTACCCTAACGTCAAATTGTTTTCCTATAAATCTTACTAAAATTAAAAACACTTTAACTGCATTTTTGTTTTTTCCATTTATTTTCCAACATTAAATCATGTTTTTACAAATATTTTTCATTTCATCATTATCACTTTGTTTTTTTTTTTTTGCTTAAATATTCAATATAGTTAAGTTTATATCAATCCTTTTCTCATTATATTTTTTATTTGACTAAAATTGTGCTCTAAATAAAACATTTCCTTGCTTGCACTCTTGACCATGATGTAATCAACAACTGTAGGTATGTTGCTTAAGGTAATTTGATTGATGTGTGTTCGTAAAATGAATTCATTGTATTTTAGAAACAAGTAGAATAAACTAAAAATATTTGAATATAATTCTTTTTTTTTTATAAAAATTCGTAACAAAATTGTAAACACAAAATGTTTTTAAATCAAAATTTTTTCAATGCCATTCAAAATGAAATTCAATTGTTTTATTCAATTTTATTATGTATTTTGTGCAAATGTAACAAGTGCGGCCATTTTGTTTGCTAATTACTAAATAAAATAGTTCTTGTATTTATTGTCATACTTTACTATGCGTTAGTTCAACTTTCAACTTTCAAATTTAAAATTCAAATACCAAATTATCTGTTACTATGCTAATAGTTTCAGCTACATTTTTCAGCTTTTTGTAAAACATTTTTTTAAATTTTTTTTTGGTATGTAGTTTTTACGGCATTTTTATAATGTTTAACATCAATTTACAATTATTTCTGTATCTACGTTTCTTTAGTTTTTTTTTGTATTGAGTACATATGTACCTAAATTGCATCTATATATTGTATACAAATACTGTTATACACATATTTTATAGTTTACATAGGCATTCTAGAAAATAAGCGTTTTTCATTAATTAGATGATAGTTTTTGTTGTATTTTTTTTCCACATAAACAAAATCATGTTTATACCAAAAAAAGATTATAATCTATAACCACCGAAAGTTGCTGACCGCCTTTTTTCATATCACGTCAGAATTTTTATTTAAATATTAACAATATTAATCGAAAGTATATAACTCAACAGGCTTCTGGTAAAGGTTACTTAAAATAACCCTAGCTAAAGTTAAGGAAAAAAATACTAAACACAGGATTTGTTAAGATTTTTTTTGCAATTATATAGGATGTACTACTCAAATATAAGCGATTCTGAAAGGGATCTCAAAAAATTTTGTTATAGAAAAGTTCGTACTATGGCATAATAAATGAAAATAGCTTTTCTTTGTAATTTTTTATTGAAACAATCTCACTTTTTTAGTAAAAACTCTAACACATTTGGAAATACAAACGTATGATCAGAAATATTGTTTCTAGTTTGCATTAAGTTTCGCAGTATTTTTTTCAACTTTACTTAATTATCAAAAACTTTTTCTTACAAAACTGCTGACAGACAACTGATGCCAAAATTAAGCATTTTGGCTATCGATTCTTATCGCAATTTTTATTATTTCGAACTTCTACACAATCTCACCGATTAATTTAAATAATTAATATTTAATTACTTTAACTCTGCTGAGCAGCAGCAGCGTCTTTTTTTTATATTTTCTAGATGATTTTGGATTATACTGCCATGGTAGTTTAGGGTAAATTTTAACTATGAGTCTTTTACATCGTATACTTTCGATTATTTCTTGGCATGGATATGTTAATATTTGGCTATTATAGATTATAAAATCTGATGATGTTCTAAGAAAAACTTATTTTGTATTAAATAAAGCACAAAATTGTGAAATAAAAATTATGATGTAAGCTAAAGCCTAGTCTATTAACTAAATACTTAACGTATGCGTGCAGCCATATGGCTTAGTAAAGAATATTTTGACATAAATTCTTTATCCAGTGTGTTTCATTTTAAATTTCTGGTTGAATTGTCTCAAAATAAAGGAACAATTATCGAGTATGTGTGAATATTCAAAGCAAAAGCCTTTTTATGTATCACGATTCGTCTCGCTTCGTCTCTATTTTTCAAGCCTGAAAATTTGCTATTATATTTCAAATGAAAACAAAAATATATAGCCTGTATATAAGTATTGTACTATGTAGTTTGATTTTAGGCTTACAAATTAGAGACGAAACGAGACGAATCGTGATACATAATGAGGGGTTAAGTTTTAATTAAAAAAAATATCGCTGTCTTGTAGTCATGTGACAATACGTATCTGTTTAATATTTAGTTAGTAGACTGCACCTTAGTTATATGATTCACTAAACTCACTATTAATATACTTAATAGCTGTGGACTTTATGCAAAAATATTTAAATTTTTTTTTTTTTTTTTTTTTGAAAACATGATTTTTTTCTTGAACTACTAAATTTTCTTTATTGTGTGTCTATTTTTAATAGTGTGTGTATATCCTTTTTTAATATGTCACTTTTGAATTGTTTTTTTTTTTTGTTTTTGTAAATACATAAAGCTAAGCGTTTCATGTTAGTACATATTATATATTTTGATAAATGACAGTGTATATATGCATGTATGTACTTATAATGTATATCTACGCAGGAGAGTTACACATACATTTAAATATTTGGTATATATATATATTTAGGTTTTTTTTTCCTTAGTAATAGCTTTATCTATGTGCGTTTTGATTTTTCACTTTTACTTACGCAACTATGTATGTATTGTATGTGTGTACATAGCCATACCTAAACAATTGACTAATAAAAGTCACTTTTAAATATTACATTAAACATTAATATCTTGAATTATGTCGTCACTTATATTTAGTAACATATTTATTTGCTATTACATATATTTTTATCCGTTTCATCTTTATTGTTTGAATTGTATTGTCTTTAGTTTTAATTTTATAAAATTAATATTAAGCAAAGTATAAAAGTAAAGCAGTTTGACATCACAATTTTACATTACATAATTTATTATAAATTTACTAATTGTTTACATAACTGATTGTACATAACACATTTTTCTTTTTAAAATACTTTCTTAATTCTTATTATGTTAATACATCTAATAGATTTATGATTTATTTTTGGATTATATATTCGTATTTCTGTATAAAATAAATGGTATATAAACAATTGTTTTCTTTATTTTTTTCGAAAAAAAAAACTTGTTTCTATATATTTTTACAACAAAACTTCTGCATGTTTCTGTATAGTTTTAAGCTTTTGTAAACATTAGCGTCTCTGATTTTGATGACGTTGAAGATAATAGCAATACCACAGTAGAAATCATTCCAAGCCAAATATTTCTTTTTTGTTTCAGAAACTGAACTGAAAAAGTTTATTTGTTCAAAATGAGGATAATTTTTTCAACAATTCTTTAACTTTTAATTGGATATTGTGAAAAACGCCTTCAAGTGTCACGCATTCTGTTTTAAAATAAAAATAAAATATTTTGAGCTGTACGCTTTTTGCTCATTTTGGTTTTTAAAAAAGAATATTTGGCTCAGTAGGACTATCACTGTGATACATGAAGACATGAGTGGATGATTGTACCATATTATATTTTTCTGGACTTGCGTTTTATGTCTCAAGTTGAGCATCTCAGCAAATGTTTAAAACGCGCCATCTTGACTTAAAAATTAAAGAAACAAATTCATCTTCATATACTTCATATGTTTGTCGAGATCATCGAAATTGTCGAGGCTCACTATTTCGTCATCACTTTGTTTATGTTTCTTAATATGCAAAAAAGCAAAATTTTTTCTACTACATTAAGTTTGTGGCTCATTTAACGTCAAATGAAAAATCGACCCGGGCTTGTTTTAAATGTTGTTTCAACCCATTTCTATAAATATGCGATATTCTTTGTGTCTATTGAACAAAAAGTCGTTCAAAATGTGATTTTCAGTATTCGGTGGTTTATGGTACCAGTTATTTACCAGTAAGTTACTAGTTATTAACATTTATTTAAATAGCAAGTTTTAATACCTTTCCAAAAATGTATAATATCATGCCATGCTGACGCGATAGCGACCAATGTTAAGGTGTTTTTAGATATATCGTTTAGAATTGTACTCAATTTTTATACACTTGGCTCATATCACGTCCAATTTTGTACTAGAAATCAAAAAGTACATTTACTTTAGTTGTCATAGCTCAGGGCATGGCTTGTTTATGCAAAATATTATGCTATATTGTTGGAAAAGTAGGCTATTTAAATCAAAAATTAAATTGTCAGAAAATAGTAAAAAGTACCATAGGCTGCCGAAAACTGTTAATCATATTCTGAAGTACTTTATGTGCATTAAGCACAAAGGATAATTCATTGGAGCTTTGAATTTTGAAATAATGCGCAATTCAGACGCACTCATTCCGATCTTTAAAAAAAAAAAAATTACCCAAAGTGTTATTTTTTAATTCAAAAATTATCAGGCAAATAGAAGACGTCGTGCCGGGGCGAATTGACTTATAACGTCAAATGAGCGATATCTCTTCAGCTATGTTTAAAATATTTCTCTTAGCTATTTTTACTATTTTAATATTTATTTAAAATTTATTTATAATTAGTTTTTCCTTTTTGTTTTTTGCTTTGTAAATATATAAATTCATGGATACAACACTTTATTTTTATATTGGTTCGAAATTAAACGCTTAAAGTTGAAGCAAAATGTAATAAATTATACAGAAAAACAAAAAAAAAAATTAAAATAAAAAAGTTTATGGTCAAACCCAGTGATCAGGCAAGAAATATTTGAAAGACTTTTGTGCACTTAATATAAATTTCACTCACTTTTCTCCCATCAGCTCGAATTCTGAGGTATACATACAAAAAACGCTGGTTTGGGGCATATATCTTACGGTTACAGAAAATTCTTTAGCTAACTTTTGATAGTAAAAGCTTTCCGTAAATCAATAGAACAAATTCCTGGTAGTGAGATGACTTCAAATAGCTATAACTCAAAACAACGTTTATTGCGCCATTAAGCAAATGCATATACCTCAGAATTCTGAGTGAAAATTAGTTTGATATAGTGCACAAAAAATCTGCGAAAATTTTCGAAAGCAATAATCTTTCGCTATTAAATGTGATCCTTTCAATTGCATGATGTGTTATCATTCATTGATTTACAGAAGACCCCTTAACGTCATAAAAAGCACAACTTTTATTTGTATGAATCAAAAATATATTATGTTTAATGTGCAATATCTCAAAAAAAAAAAAAAAAAATGCATTATGGGTATTCATCTAAGCGCGCAAAACCCTCGCAAACTGTGCATTTTTGCGCTCTCGCAAAACGAACTGTCACAAATAAAGCATTATGTTGATAGCTTACAAATATACGTCTAAATAGCATTAGTGCACTTTTAAGCAAGGATATTAAGCTTGAAGTGTAGCACAAAAACTGAAGATAAGGTTTTGTTCAGTACGCAAAAATCTCTCGTATTTACCTAGCCCGATCTCTGGGTGTAAATTTGTGTGCCCGTATAATTATAGAATATTTTTTATTTTTGTAGATAAATTAAAAATAAAGGAAAAATTACATAGAAAACATTGAATAAAAAATTAAAACTTAATAATTTCAAAATTAAATAGTAAATAGCACAACACTGATGTATGTCTTTTACGAGTATTAAACTCATTTGTATATAAATTCATACAATATACTACATATGTATATTTGCATGTACGTGTATAAGTATATATGCATACTACCATAGTACATAATTTTTATATGTTAAAGCTGAAACCCACGCATATAATTTTCTTCTATTTTAATATATATATATATAAATATTTGCACAAATATTTAACATTTTGTTTTTCTTTTAAATTTTGTCTAATAATATTTTTGTTTTTATTTGTAGTCATTTTAAATTACAGAGGATGCATAATACTCATGTTAGTTTTGAACAAAAAACAAATATTTCAGATAGTTCTTCTACATAAATATATGGATAATGCTTTGAAATATTGTGGCCCTTCTACAGCAAAATTTGAGTCACTGGGAATATTGTAAAAAAAAAAATTTTTTCAAGACTGAATCAGTAACAATTAAATTTAAAAAATTGGCAGACCTAAAAATTTTTTCCAGAAAATTAAATAGAAAGGGATGATGTAAATTTTTTTTTAAAATTAGAAAATTTTCAGTACTTCAAAACGGCATATATTATGATATAGGCCACAGTCAGCTGTCAAAGCTCAGGGTCTTTATTTTAGTGACCAAGAAGTAGAACTAAACATAAATTGTCGGCTATAGTTTTTAAGTTTTTGACTTTTAGTTAAACTAATATATTATAGGCTAATGAAAGTTCACGCCCCTTTTACAATATTACCAGTGGCTTAAATTTTTATGCTAAAGTGGAGTCAATATTTTAAAGGAAGACCCATATACTATGTATTTGCTTTATTGTTTATAACTTTTTCAAAACTTTTTTTTTTTTCAATTAAACTTAATTTAATATTTTTATCGTAATTTTTTTTCTTTCGTTTGATTATATATTTATGTATATATGTAAATGTATTTGTATATATTTTTTACTTGAAGCACATTTATCTTTTTCAGTATAATGTATATATTTCTTATTATCCTCAGTACATTGTCTGGTTTTTTACCTTAATTACCATATATATATATTATAGTAGATTTTTATTGTCAATTTTTCAATTCAACACATTCTTATATTTAAGTTTTTATATTTTGTTTTTTGTATAAGTATTTTTTCTTATATGATATTTAGTCTATGCTATTTGAATAACTTTTGTAACTTTCAAGTTTCTTAGGCTTGTAACATTTATACATTTTCCTACGTTTATTTCTTACTGCGTTACTATTTAAAATAGCATGCTTTTAAGTTTTTTATTTTATTTTATTTTATTTATTTTGTTTTTGTATAAAAATAATATAATAATTCTCTTTAGACTTAACATTTTTTTTAACACTCAATATCTTTGATTATCTGCATAAGTTGAATTATTTAGTTTTTATGACAAATCTCAAAAATTAACATTTGCTAAAATTTTTTTTTGCTCCTTTTTTTCTTTAATTTAATAAAATTTTTTTTTTTGGTTTCGTTTGCTTTCTTATTTAATTGGTATATTATTGTCCAATGTTTTTTTTTTTTTTTTGTTTTTTGTAATGTGTGTAGTTTACTTTTTAATGTAAGTTGGTTGCTCTTTAAAATACAATATCTCATGTATTTTTATGTGTAAATGATTACTTTGTTTTTTTTTTACTGAACACTACATTATAAATTATTTCGTCCAGTCGCAATAAATAATTCTGCGAAATAATTTTGAATTAGTATGTATGTAAATCAAGCTTTCAAAAATACTTTTTTCCAAAAAATAAAAAAAAATTAATTTTTTTTTTAAATAAAATTTTTTTTATCAAAAAAAGAAATAAAATAAATAAAGAATATACTGACAAACTAAAAAAATGAATCCTAAGCTCTTGGTCATACTAAAAAAGAGTTATTTTTTCTAAAATTTTAAATTCGTTACCATTTCTGTTCAATTTCTCCCAAGTAGCATTTTTACAGAGAGAAGGTTTTAGTGCACAGTTACAGCGCGTAGAAGCACTAAGGCAACTGTAAATTAAAAGTTTTCTCTGAAAGAGAAAATACTTCTTAGGGCTTGTTGAGAGACTTTCAAAAAACATCTTATGTATGAGGCATAGTCCGAAAACCGTGAAATTTAATTTTTTTTTTTGACAATTTTAAGAAGGTGACAATTATTGTGAGAAGAACTCATTATCTGAAGTAATACATTAAAAAAAATATATTCCTCTAATCAGCATTAGCTTCAAGTAAATAAAATGCTCTCTCTCAGCACTAAGGAAATTCCCTGCTAACACAGTTTGCCTGCAAAGCAGTAGGTATTCCGCTCGTTTTGCAACACCGAAAATGAAATCAATTCCACCCGCTGTTTAAGGTTAAAATATAAAATATATTGATTTACTTAAAACATTTCCAAAATTATTTCGCAGATTAACTGGACTATTTAAAACTGTAGTAAAATCCCAATATATGTCAATAATTGTTTTTGTATAATTTAAAAGGGTATATGTATGATATTTTAAAATGTTATGGTTTCCAAAAATGATAGAAGGGGTTCTTTGTTATAAGAAAATTGACTTTTGATTGACTGCGGTATTAAAATGAGCTTTAAAAAGTCCACGTTCTGAAAATTCGAGCATTTGTAGATTATTACACTTATGCAGTACAAGGTCCAACAAATTTTAAAATATATAAATATAATTGTATATACATACTTGTATGTATGTATTTCTAATTGATATTGTAAGTTAAGGGATATGATTTGTATAATCGACAACTTTTACATTAAAAAATTTGTGCATTAAAGAAAATGATGTATCAAATCTGTGCTAATTTTTTATATGTATGTAGGTTGATTCACAAAATCACAGATTTATTATAAAAATTATAGAAATAGGGTAATTTTCTGTTTATATTCTTAAATCTTATGAGTTTTTCAGTTTTGCAAACTTTTGTTATTTTATATCGTTTTTCAGCGATTTTACAGTGGGAAAGTTATTTCTTTTAGATATGATGCATTCAAATTTTTCTTGTATATAGTGGAATTTTATTTCTTTTATGCGGTGTATTTTTTAATGATATATATATTTATATACTAAAGCTTAGTCTACTCCTTTTGATATCTGAAAGAACTTAATATTTTTTTATATATCTTTCCATATTTTGGATGGTTCGAGGAACTTATGAAGAAAGTATTGTCCGGATGGCAACAAACACATAAAAATACACTATGCTATGCAGTAACTTTTACACAACTCGAAATTAAAATTATCTAAGCCTACCTTAAGTTTTCTCATAGCTCCCATAGTAATCGATATCCATTGGACTACGATTTTGATTGCTGTTGCTGCCATATTGTTTTTTACTGCTGTTACTCTTGTAAGGACTTGCTCCAGGTGATATATTTAATGAGCTACCTGCGCCTCCACCTGGTACATTACTAAATTTTGATATTTTTTCTTCTTCTTTGCTAGGTTTTGTATATTTTTGTAATTGCTCGTGTATCCATGGTATATACTTAATGACATTTGCATAGACACCGGGTAGCTTGGGATGAGCGCACAAAATGCCCCAAGATACGATGCCACCAACAAACCAGCGATCTTTTTCACCGGGAAAAGGACACAGTAGTGGACCACCGGAGTCACCCTTAAAAATTAAAGAGGATTTATTAAAAAAAATGTGTGCAGCAATGGAATGAAATATGAGTGACATTTAAAATTAAGTTTTAATCAATAATTAATTTTGATTCTTTAAAAATTTTATATTTCATACCTGACATGCATCCTTGCCGCCATCCTCATAGCCAGCACATATCATACCATCGGATACCGTCAGATTGTCAAGCCATTCATCACATTGTTGTCTACGTATCACGGGGACTTGTACTTCGTTGACGATAGGTTCATATGTGGCCTTAGCTGTTTTTATATATGAGATAAGTTATACTTTGAAAGTCCTTACAAAGTTATTGCTACTTACGATTGTTATCCTGACTTTTACCCCAACCAATAACTGTACAAAGCTGATCGGTTTTAAGCTGTTTTATGCCTGGTGGTGGTAAACATACCGGCAGTAGATGTTCGTGGAAGGATACACGTTGAGCCAGCTAAAAGTAAAAGTATTATTTGAGGATATGCTTATAAGGCATTAGCGTGAGGAGTTGGAAACAAACCTGAAATAACGCTATATCATTGTCATGGGGTATAAGCGTATTATACATGGGATGTGGTATCACGGTTTTTACTTTAACCTTCTGCCCAGAATATGTAAAAGAATTGCGTCGCGTCACACCGAGTTGTATTGTCCAATCGTCCAGATCAATAACAGTGTGACTGAAAATTTGAATAAAGTTTAACTGACGCTAGCAGACAGGGTGTCTCAAGTTAACTTTCCATAACAGACATTTCACTGAGCCAAAAAACTACATTTAAAATATCAGATTCAAAAACTGCCATTGAATGCCTGACTTAACCTAATATTCGCAGTTTTCGAAATATTTGACTGGAAAGTTAAACTTCGACTACCGAGAAAAGTGCTTGCTTATAACTCACTTTCCAATGCAATGTGATGCTGTTAGTACCCATTGGTCTGATATCAAAACACCAGCACAGTAGAAAATCTTTTCAGGGCCACCTAATATTGCTGCTAAAAATGGCCAAGATCCTGGATTTGCTTGAGCGCCACCTATAATACGACGTGATACCTTCGAACTGTCATGCCGACGACGTCTCACTTTGCCACATTCTAAGGAGAAGAGATTCATTAACACTTAGTTAACACAATTTTAGCACTGAACATACCAAAGTTTGCGCACGTTAGCTCTGCTATTGGATAATCTTCTTCTGGCTTGCAACTAGCAAACTCCTGCATTAGATTGGAACGCTTTTTTGCATACATCTTCCAAATATCCGTGGAAACATTAACTGAAGTGAGTAAAGGTCGATGAGTTTTTTGTGTCACCACGCTTGTTGCATTCACCGAACTATAACCGAGCATTGAACAAACTGCTGTTGGTGAAACAGAACGATCCCAATTCTTGACACAAGCTGGCGTCCATTCATGGCTATTTATACGAAAAACCTCCAAGACACCTTTACCCAAATCGCCGTTACGCTCACTGAGACGTACTATAATGGAAAATATAGGCATTGAAATAGTGATACTATTTGTGACTTTTTGATATGTCTGATACTCACTGCAATTTCGCTCATCTTGCCCGTACGGACAGTCTACTATGCCATCACAGATATGCTTCGAACTTATACAACGGTTTTCTCCACAATATATGGAATCGGCGTCACAACGATGACAACTTGACTCATCTGTTTGATCCATGCAATCCAGATGTCCATCACAAACGTAATCATTAGGTATGCAACGTGCTTGATCGCATTGAAAACCATTGCAGACGGGATTACTGAGCGCTATCATAACATCGCGTACCTGCTCCAAACCTACACATTCCTCTGGATTCTCAAAGTCTTTGAAAAGTTTGCAATTCAACCATTCTGGCAAACTTAGACCGAAAACATCAAAGAAAAAGCCACAACGACGCATAGTTTCGGTGCATAGTGTCTTACATGGCGGCACTGTAGAACCAGTGGCACCACATTTTGGCACAAATAGGGTGCATAGAAAAAGCGAGACCAGCTCGTAACAACGCACATCAACTAAAGCATCATAGTTATCCAGATCCTTAATAGCACAAAAGGTGAGAGAAAAGAAACACAATTTCAATGACATTTGCACTATTCCTGAATAAAATTAAACCTACCACCTGCGTTTCGATTTGTCCGAAATGTCCAATGTAATTCGGGAATACTGTGTAGTTGTAGGGTATTTGTGGACCTTGGCAAAACTTTACAATTATTGGCAAACAAGTGCCAGGCGCAGGATTTTTGCCTATAGTGGATACTTCTTCCACGCGTATTGTGTTGATGATAGTCTTGTTGACAAACTTAATGGTGGGATAGGCATTAAAGTATGCAGCTAAGCCACCCGCTATGGCCAGCAGAGCGAAAGCATTTAGCAAAATTTGAAAGAAGCGAAATTTCAGACGTCCATTGGTTATGTAGGGATTGGAACTCTTGCGTCGATTGACAATCTAAACAAAAGAAAAAAGATAAGAAGCGGTTAGGCAAGGATCAAGCTACTACGTCTATGAAACTTACCCTATGCTGCAGCGATGTTGTGCTAGGCGCACCATTCTGAAAGCGTACTATTGTCTGCAGACTGGCAGGAGTTGACGTACATTTTGTTAGCGGTGACGTGGTTACTGTTTGCTGTTCCAGCTCATCTATTGTTTCATGCTGCAACTTTTGCTTGCAGACAATTGGAGCAGGAACTAAAAGAAATGGAAATTAAAAGAGCGTTCGAATGGTTGATTTTTTTGCTATGTTTACCACTGCACATGCGATTCACCATAGGTAAAAGCGGCGCTTCCATTATTTTAGTATTATAACCGGGGCTAGAAGTTTGACTAAAACTATCACTGGATATTGTGGAATCCTGTCGATAGCTGACTTTACCGCGTAGTGGTGGTATTGGATTGCCAATAGCATAACGTGAAGCTACCATGCCAAAGCTATCGCTGGAGTCTTGATGCCGCATTGCCATGCCAGGAGCGCCTTTATTTATGCGTGCTGCATTTTGTAGCAGCGGTGCATCCATCAAATTCTTCGAGTTGTAACCTGGACTGGATGTCACTGAATAACTATCGCTAGAAAGATTAGAATCTTGACGTTGATGCAGCTTTGGATATACGATTGGTGGGGGCTTATGCTTGACCAACTTGTTGCGAACAGTCAATGGTGGTGGAGGCGCAACCGATTTCATTGTTATCGACAATTCAGCTTCCAATTTATTATTGCCGAACATTAGTTGCCCTGTCACACTATCGAAAGAGCCTTGACCTTGTGTACGGCTTGGAGGTGTTGGTGGTTGACCTGGACGTTTCATTAGCTGTGACTGTTGCAGTGACACTGGCGATATCGCCGAGTTACCGCCGCCAGCAGCTGAAATTGACATGGATGAACCTGAAGAAGTACCCGAAGCAGCTGATGCTGCCGATGATGTCGATGTGGAGGTGGAGACAGAAGAAGTCTTGCTACCATTGCTCAGTGACTGCTGTGAGATATTCGTGGCTGATTGCTGTAAAGGTGGAGGGATTTTTGGAGGTACTGAATATTGTTTGCGCACGGGTACAGCTGGTAATTTTGCATTGCCGCCACCCAACAGTTGTGGGCTGTGACGACCCAATGTATTGTTGTTACTAGGCGAGAGACTAGTCGTATTATTGATTGTAGTGTGATTGTTATTGAGTTGATTGTAATCTGTCATCATGTTGTCACTTAGCAGCGTACGTTCCATCTTAAAGGAATCTTTGGACAATGGTGAATCGTTTGTTTTCTCGGGCAAGCAACTGTCTAGGGACGATTGCGTATCAACTGATGAGAAGCGACTGCGGAAGTCTGCTGTAGTTGAGTTTGAGGTTAAACGTTCGCTATGCGAACCATAACCAGATGATGCAGTAGTCGTAGTAGAGTCCACAGTGCTGCTGGATGAGCGGTTGGCACGCTTAGCGGCGTTACTCAAATCGTTGGTGAGTGCGGCTAATGTCTTACCCGCAAGTAAACCAACGAAGCCACCTGCGGACTTTACCGCATTACCTGCGGTCTTGACTGGTGTCGATGAAAGCGACTCATCAAAGACGGAATTTTCCAAACTCATGCGGTCATCGTCTGAAATTGTGCCAGAATCAAGGCAACCACTATCCGAGTATAATTGACGTTGAGCAATGTCTACATAAAGCGCTTGCTGAGCTGAGTCAACATTTGCGCTGCTATGATGGTAATGGGGTTGCTGCTGGTGCTGGTAGTATACGAGTGGCTGTTGTTGTTGCGACTGATGTTGATAGAAATTGAAAATGTTATGTCCTGTGGAGATGGTTTGCTGCTGCTGTGCTGTTTGTTGTTTACTTTTCGTGGGCGATAATGCTACGGACTGTAGTGTTGCGCCACCTGCTGATGATGATGCTGCTGATGCTAGGGGTGCCCCACAATTCCAAGCGTATTTTCCACGAAATGTGCGCTTGGGTATTGGTGGTGGTGGAGTTGAAAGACCGTTTGTTTCAGGTGAAGTTACTGTTGCCACCAATGGTATATTAGTATTTACCTGAAAATGTAGCAGCGCAAATCGCGGAGTAGAACGGAAAAGAAAACGAAAATTGAAGTGAATATTAGTAAAAGTTTTCCCTTTTGAATGTGATTAATGGCTTTGAGAGACTTAACTGCCAACAGTATGGCAGCATGGATTGGAATTTAATCTGTGGTGATCCATGATTTTGGTGCTGCTGTTGATTGAGTTGGGGGAGGGGTGTTTGAATTTTAGTCGACAGATTAAAAAATAAGTGAAATGCTTTGCGTCAAAGTTATTAAGCTGTTAGGTGTTAAGGTTAGTAATGTGTGGAACAATGTGTCATTCGAGTGAGGCTTTATGAGGTTTCAATATATGAAATGCGGATTATTTTTTTAAACTCTTTTTAACGAATTTATTAAAAGACATGGAAGACATACTATATAACGTTAAAGTCAATTGCATTTATTCATAGTCAGATTTAAGGTTAGCAATAGCTTCTGGCTGTGCCTAACATATATCTGGGAGTAAAAATGGCTGTCAATATGCTTAAATCTAAGTTGTGGACAGCAATTGATAAGCCCGATCATATTCTTTCATTTCTCTCTTTCTAATTTGCATTCTTTGTAGATAACTTAAAAAATACCTGGACTTATGTAAAAGACGATAATCCGAAAGTATGTTGCCACCTCGTCGAAATAAGAGTTTTTTTTGGGAGTGGCAACACTAGGCAAAAGTTGAAGCCGAATCTTTCCGCTTCATTGTCTACTGCAGCTTTATAACTTAAGTATTATATATGCCTTTGTATATATGTATTATAAGTAATTTGAGTATGTGAACAATTTGTGAACTCTTTCAAATAGTAAATAAAGGTGTTGTTTTTATGATATTAAAAAGTGTGTTATTCATTGCAGTACAATTCAGTGAACGAACTTTCATAAAGTAAATGTTAATTTAAAATTTTAACACCGAGCTACCCTCTTGTTGGAAAGACTGTAATGAGAGTCAATTTTATTTTCTTGGACTTTTTTTAAAAAAAAAAACCAAATGTTGCCTGCAATCAATTATCTTGATAAACTTTGCGAATCATCTTGCCGAACGACAAAGTTCCAAAGTAAATCAATCAAAACTGCCAACTGTATTAAGAAATTTAAAGTGAGCTCTTAAATTAATTAGCAGTCGTATGAAATCATATTGATAGAATAATTATTATTGCAAATTTGATTGCTTTTCCAAAACACAAATACCCCACAGCGTTATTTGTGACACTGTGGCCTGAATCTGTGCGACCGACCAGTACACATTAGTTTTGCAATTTCATGCTGCAAAGGCATTGTTTGCCAAGTTGGGTACATGTGTTCGATGATAATGCCTCTCCTTGTCGAGGTTGTTGGTATCTGGCATGTTGTTATGCCTGTGTATTGGCATTGTAATACTAATTGACCATTTAGGGCTGTTAATAGGATTAGCTTCCTCAATTGATTTATGAACTTACAACACTTGGCATTGTCGTCGTCATCGATGATGCTGCCGCCGCTGTTGTCGATAACATATCATCTCCACCTACCAGTAGATATTGATTGGCTGTTGTTTTGTTATTGAAATTAAAATGTGTTGATGCGGCATCAGTTGTTGCTGTTGTCATCAATGCTGATGATGGTGCTATTGACATTCCACCGCTTGTTCCAGTAAACATTGTTGTAGCTGATAGTTTTGTTGACTTTTGCTGGTGGTAAAGATATTGTTGTTGCTGCTGCTGCTGCTGCTCTTGCAGTTGTTGTTTATCCTCTAACATCGGATAATAATGAGATGAATGACGTCGTACAACAACATTTATGTTTGTTGGCAATAGTGCAACTGAATTGCATTGTTCTTGTTGTTTATCATAGAAATCAAGCAGTGAACTATGTGGCAACGCTAAACTGGATGCACGCTCTGAGCTACATGGTTGTTGTTATTGTTGTTGTTGATTTGAACAATAAATTGCGTTAATTGTTGTTAGTAGGTTATTTTTAGTTAGTAGGTTTGACAATAAAGAAAATGAAAAAGGTTTGTTAGTTTATGAGAAAGTTGTAAATAAAGGGGGTTTTTCTGCGTTTATTAAACTTACCGTCCACGATTGCGTAAACCATTGATATTTTCATCATTGACACTCAAATGTTTTATATTCATTGAACTGGTTGTCATTATATTTTGTGTATTAATTATGATTATTAAAATGCTGGAGACTGTAAAAGAAAAGAAGAGAAAACGTGGTTGGTTAATAAGATAAACAGCACAATAAAGTTAAGCGTCTCTTTATGTATTACGATTCGTCTCTAATTTTCAAGCCTGAAAATATGCTATTATAATTTAAATGGAAACAAAAGTATCTATCATGTGTCTAATGAATAACTAACAAATATAAAAATTTTACTAGCATATTTTTAGGCATGCAAATTAGAGATGTAACGAGACGAATTGTGATAAATAAAGAGCCCCTAAGTGTTCATATCTGTAGTTTGTACAGGGTGTATTTGAAAATTTGTTACTTTTGAATGAATCAATAATTTTGCTTTTCTTGTTAAGGTTTTGATACTCTGATTTTGAATAGCAGCACACTGAGTGCTTCCACAACGGCAATTGGTGTCGAACACAACTCTTCAATTGCAACGACACAACGAACATCGACCTTTCGGTCCGTGCTAAACATACCATGGAAGATCGGGATAAGGAACTAGTTACGATAAATAGTATGGAGTATAGCGCTCTGCTCAATGCGTTCTTACATCCTTAGCTTAATCACTTTATCCGTGCCTGCATATGATTTCCATAAGGAGGCGTTACTGCCCTACAGCCAAAGATACGATAACGTTTCACCACCGAAGAGTCCCAAACAATTAAAATACTGCTGGTTTTCCAAATCAAACAACTTTAGATTTCTTTGTATGAGGTTATCTGAAGAAAAAGGTATACTAAAATAATAATCAGTCTCTAGCAGTCTCTTATGGTACATGAAATCAAAAGGCAGACATTGAGACACAGCAGAAAGTTTTCTGAAATGGAAATGAATCCTTTCTGAAACGTAACTGAAACTATGTAAGATTTATGAAAGGTTTCAAAAACATTACATGCCGAATAGAATATAAAATACTGGAAAACTAACTCCTGAATAAGGAAGACCAATGGCTTACAGATTGACAGCCGATCTCTTTCAGGACTATCACATCACGATTTAATAACTGAAGGCGAAAAAAAAACAATAGTAGAAGTGAATGCCCCGATAGAAATTGAGGTGCCTGATAATAAACACGAGTTTTATAGTATATTAAGGCGGCATAACATATATCTAGCTTGCATAGGTATCGGTAACATCTAAGACACATTATGTAAATCAATTATTTAAAAAAAAAATGGATGCTTCGGAACAGTTTCTTATGTTACACGTTTGTGCTCTAGTTCTTAGTTTTGTGCTTAGTTTCTATAAGAAAAGATTTGAGTGGAGCTATACCATTGCAGTTGTGTGCAATAGATCATAGGTTCCTGAATGACTCAGAGAACTATCTCCACTATCTTCAATAATATTTTGCTTGAGGATATTAAGCGCATTTTGCTTATTATTGCCAAGTTATTGATAAAATCATTTTATCATTAATAAGTCCATTAACTTTTATTAAACAGACACGAGAACAATTAAATTCAGTCAGACAACAATATGGTGCGATTATATATCGATAATAAAACATATGTTGCACTTTATTGAGCAATATAATGAACAATGCAGAATAAAAAGTAATGGATAAGAAAATATGTTGGAATTATCAAAACTCAAGCAGCAGTGCGAGAAAAGTTTTCTATAACATTAATGCACAAACTTATATATAAACTTTTATAGATTACTTTGAAAACTTAAGGAAAGGAATGTCACTAATGCAGAACTATGACTCTATATATTTTTATGGCATTCTGTACCCATTCAGTTCGCCTAACTATGTTCCTCTTCAAAATTCAAATACAAAATAATAATTGTGTGAACTCAACAGTATGCACATCATAGCTTTCAACAGAGATTTATCAATCATCATTCGATAAATCAAAATAATGAATACATAAGTACACATAAGAAACATTTAAATCTTGCTCAAAATACTAAACCAACAACCCAACTACATGAGAATCGTGTCATTGATTGACTAAGCAACTTTGCAGAGTAAAAATCCACTTGATTCTTGAGGCCACTCCTAAAGTCAACTTTGACATCATATCTTCTGTGTCGTTGGTATACAATCAATGCCTTAATCCTTGTTGACTCTATTGCTGTGTTACCATTAAAATTGTTTCTGCGACTTTTGTTTTTTATTGGAAATTTGCATCATTTTATGTTGCCAGCCTGTCTGTCTGTCTGCCTGTCCGAGGTTACTGGCTTGCTACTGGCGCTACACAATGAATACTTAAAGAGCTACGAATTCAATTGCTACATCTTCTGTTGCTGACATAAGTGATAGTTTTACAGGGTAACGAATCGTTATACACTTAGGCCTCAAATTTCATTGATTATTTCATAAGACATGCTCTTGAATGCGTTAACTGGTCGACATTGATGACATTTAGGAATAATTTAAAAATGAAAAGAGTATTATCCATGCAAACATAAATTTGTTACTCGTAACGTGTAGAATAATTTGATACTCGCAGGTATGAGCAGCAGTGATGAAATTAGAAGAATGTTTCGAAATTTAGTAGCTGTGAAATAAATGGGTAATAATGGGAAATATCAACAAAGTTAAGAACTAATGTTCGTAATAGTACGGGAGGTATTGTCACTAGATATGCACTTATTTGCACAATTTTCCAAATGTGGTATTTTAAATATTTCTAAAAAACTTAAATATCAGGTAGCTGCGTCATTCAGTATTTTACACTTGTACAAAAACGAATATAATCGAACTTCGTGTAGTAATTAGATATTTGTTTCAGCGAAAGAAAACGAAACACATCGTTTGAACTGCTTGAACGTTGAATGCGTTTTTGATATCTATACTATTTATATAAAATTTCTTTTGTGGAAATGGTTTGTAACGCTTTACCGCAAAGTATGCTATGCCAATTTTAATATTTTCTTTTTTGAAATAACCTATTTGTACAAAAGAAGATTACTGCATATTTTTTTTTCTATTTCTTAAACATAAATATCCTTTTTTTTAGGATTAAGTTATTGCAAAATCTCACACAAAAAATGCCCGTTGCTTATGCTGCTTTTTGAATTCTGTGTTGTTATTGTTGCTGTTTTTTTTTCTTCTCATTTATTTCGATTATATTTGGCTTTGAAGTTCAAAGAACAAACTCTCGGTCAATTGTTTTTTGTTACTTTTGAAGAGAGAAGATACAATGAGATATTGAGAGAGTAATTTCATTATAAAAATAAAAAAACAGCGTGATGTGGGCGTGCGAAGCCGCGGGTACCACTAGTCAACTATACAATTTTAGAAATGCTTAAGTGCGGTCGTTCGAGCATTTCTGATGATGTGCTTCTAGGGCGTTCGGTCGACGACCGAAGATGCGAGAGATTGGATGTGGCCATCTCACGAAAATAGATGAAAAATGTTTCGCATGATTATTTGGGAAGCTTGCTGCCAGTTGGGTGCTGCATTTACCCACAGGTGACAAGAAATATAAATGTTTTGCCATTTCGCAAAGGTGTTTGGTGTGGTTGAATCAAGAAAAAAAAGAACACTTTTTTCGCTGTTTTATAATCATAGATAAATGTATAAATCCATCACAACACACCAAAGACCAGGGAACAGTCAAAGCTGTGGACATTTCTTGGAAAATCGAAGCCTTGTAAATGGTAGGGTGATAACCGACAAATATTATTCAGAGCTGTTCGACCACATTTGGCAGGGTAACCAAGTCGTACAGAAGTAATTCCCGGTCTTCTAAAAAATATTTTTTTTTTACTTAACATGGTAAGAAGTTAAATATTTTTGTGAAAAAATAGATCTTTTTTGTTGTTTTTTTTTTTGGTCAGCAATATGAAAAAATAAATTTTTAAGATTCAAGTTATATTAAGTTAATTTTTTTTTTGACTAACTCTTGAGGACCTTTTTTTCTCGTTATACAAAGATTTCAATTTCATTTCACAAATATTGTAGAATTCCCAGCATTTCCAGAAATTTTTGATTTCCTACAAAGCCCCCGAATTTGACATGAAACTCTCAGCCGGGCCAGGGTCAACCCCGGTCATTTGGTAATCCTGGAACTTGGAGAAGAAAAAATATACATAAAGGTTTTTACAAAATCGAATTAATGTAATGCTAGTGAACTTTTTTTTAAAAATTTTTATCAATGAAATTGAAATGAAGCATTTCTGTAAGCCCACAATTATGCAGCAATCTATCGAATATTCATTTACTGGGATATTTTAACATTATCAACACCATAATGGCCTACAAATACATACAAATAAATTTATTGATTGTCATACAAAGATTAACGCTTTGTTATTTAAGCTCCTTATTGTGCACCAAATAAAGTTGAATTGAATTATTCAACGCAAAGGATAATGCCAGTGAAGTCATGCTAAAAAAGAGATGGAGCAGAAATTATGGCAAATTATGTTGACGTATGAGTGGAGAATAATACAAGTTAATACTATTATTGTATTTTTATTTTTCGAATGTGAACTGTTTGTAGTATTTCGAGTAAAATCATGAGCCATGCAATGAAAACTAATCATTTTTTTTTTGTTTTTATAATAAATATTTTTTTAATAAAATTTTTTTTTTTCAATAAATTGTTATTAAAATACGTCTTCCGTGGCGGCTTAAAATTTTGAATGAATGAAATAATTTTTAGAGATTTTACATCGAATTTTAAAGTTACCAGAAAAAACAAAAATATTTAACATTTTTATGAGAGGTTGAAAATTTGTTCGAGAATAATGTATATCTGCTTTAAGCTATTTCAAAATGCAGAATTTTAATTTGTTGTAAGAGCGACCCCAATTTTCAAAATGGTAAGTAAGTCAGTGTGTAATTTTTAAATCAATTTTTCACGAATGAAAATTACCGCGCTTATCAGCCAAATATCATTTAAAGGCAAAAACATTACCATCTCAGCAGAAGTTGGCTGAAACATCCAAAGCTGTTAAAGCAATTAAAATTTTATCAGCAAGTAAATGTAAAATAGAGCGAGTAATAAACGCAAGTTTATGTAGTTTACATTGAACCATATAAAAATATAGATATTTTGTTAGAACACTTAGACAGACAATATGTAACCAAATAGCCATTAACACAAACATATAAATAACAGACACTCCTCTGCTTTTAACATACAAATGCATTTTTGATAGCACAGGAATGAGCCACAATAAATGTAAGTTTATACCCAGCAGGAACCAAGCCAATGGTGTGCAATTGCGTTAAATGAAATATTAGAACAATTTTTGGCAAAATTAAAAAAGTAAAATGCTTTAGGTAGCTCACACCACACGGTAAGGACTTCAGAGAAATCAATCATCCGACCAACCGCTCGCTTTTTCCAATTTGAAGAAGTTTGCATGATGACGGAGATTTACCAATGATAATGAGCTTAATGTGGCCGCAGGTGCAAATTACAAGGCACAACAAAAGTTTAGTTTTCAATGGCTGTGTAAATATCCCAGAACATCAGTGTTTCAGTGTAATTAATGAAATTTTTATGGTTAACTATGTATTACTATTGAGCCAAAGGTATTAATAAGGGTAACTAGTTACCGTCAATGACAAAACTATGCAAATGTATTGCATTCTGTAATCTAAAGTGTAATTGATGGAACAGAAAAGCTCGCATTACACTCTATGTTAGTCGTGGTTTTACTAATTGTAAGCTGCAACAAATGTATTTTACTTAAAAATAAAAATATTTAATTGAAAGTTTTTTTATAGACGCAAAAGTGTTAAGTGTGGCCCAAAGTAACTTATATTTCACTAATGTGACACAGCGCAGCTTAAATACCTCTGCAAGTACTCACAGTATGACTGGGATGGGATGACTATTTTCCCTACTAAGAATACATGCAAAAATCCGATAAGCACATCAACAGTGAACTCATTCAAACCCATACACACTAAAATAAACTCCAGCTCTACAGAAATGCTTTACAATGTCTGCAGGTTCCATTGTAATATGCTATCCCAGTGAGCAAAAATAAGAAGCGTTTAAAGAAGGGCTTCCTAAGTATGCCTTCTTAATGCAATTTGAATGTACCTAATTTTTATATTAAATGACCCCGTTAAAAAAGCATATATATAAGTATATACCATATACTATATGTATATAAAGTACGCTACTTTTTGTATCATAAGTATTCAGCGATTTTTCAGTGTCAAACACATTTGATTTATCTTAAAATTTCCATAAGCTAATTGTGAATTACGAAAAGAAACAAATCGTGAATGCAAAAATTAAATTTTGTGGCTTTTTGCTTAAGCCCTGCTAAGAGGCCATCCATTAATTACGTGAGATGTTTTTTTTGAAAATTCACCCTTCCTTTGGTGAGACTTGATGAGTTCTGAGAGGATCCCTTCCCCCACTCTTTTCCGTGAGTCTTGCCTCATAATTTTTAAATGTAATCTGCTATAATAATGTATAGTCTCTGCATTAAAAAGTTGACGTGAGATTTTTATTAAACCCCTCTACCCCTTTATGAGATTTGGTGAGATGTTTCTGGACCCCCTCCCCCCCCCCCCCCTATTTTAACTCACGTAATTTATGGACGTCCTCTAACAGGGCTGCGGTTATAAGGCATCTTAACATAACACATTATTGACAGCTATGCTAGCAGAACTTCTTTTAGAAAGTTCTTGCTAAATTGCCTACTGGGCATGTGCGCTATATATTGTTGTTACCCATACATAAACAGTAAATACAATAGGGTTCGTGGTCTTCGCTCATCGTATGGGTTATCAAATCCATTAGCAGCGAGCAATGCGTTTCAATTTGTCGATGTTGTTTAACGTGCATTAGATCGCTATGTGTGAATGTATGTGTGTGTGTGTGTCATGTCTTTGTTTGTAATAACAAATTTTAACGCTTGTCATTTTGGCCATTTAATGTATTTCACTCTTAGTTTTTTTGTTGTTTTGCTATTGCTGTTGTTGTCATCACGCTATTCATCTATTTTCTATGCACGAATGCATGTTCCATGTAATAAAGCCCTGGCGTTAAATGTGGTCTCTGCATATGTATGCGTGTATGTACTTTCACATGTACGTTTGTATGTGTATGCTATTATCTAAGTGTCAGTATTTTGTTGTTATCATAAAAAAATATGAATATCAATCAATGTACATACAACGTGCACAGCTAATAAATTGAAATTATTTTTTTTTTCTCATATTTTGTGTCGGCTTTTAGGCGCAATATACTTTTTTAATTGCTTTCTGCTTTTGGCTACATTTCTGGCTGAAATTTAAATTTTTCACAATTTTTCTTAAGACAAAAGTGGTCAAAATATATAAGTATTAAAGAAGAAAATGCTCAAGAACAACTTTTGTTAAAGTGAAGTAAAATGGTCTCGAAAGTTATTGAATTAAATATGCATTTGAAGCAGATTTGAGCAGATTTTTTTCTTCAATTTTTGGTCTCTTTTTTAATAAATTTTTAAAAAAATCTTCACTATATTATTTAGGGATTTAATGCTACAGTTTTTGTTGCATAACAAATCAAAGTTATTGCATGAGTAAGAGAGAGCCATGCCTACTTGTTCGTTTTGAACTACTTTTCTTTTTCGTCTTACCAAATGTTGCCATTGCAAATTTTTGTAAATCAAATACCTCATTCAACTAGCAACTATGCTAATAAATGATATATTTCGCAAGACTTGCACTGCCAAATAGAAATTTGAGTCGATTTTAATTTTGCACGAGAATTTTTGAGAGTTCTGTAGAAGTCAGCATCAACGTATATAAATTTATGGCAATTTTTTGTAAAAAAGTTCAGTTTTTTTACCTACATTATAAATTACTACCAGTTGACTAAATTATCTGAAAAAATCAACGATACTACGCTGCTAAGATACTCAGCAACTGTGATATTCTTCATCAAATACTCACTCCAGTTCGTATGGATAGCTTAGCAAATTTCAATTCATTAAATCAACAAATACAAATTTAACAATAATCGTTAAAGTCATTGTCCTTTCTGTTGTATGTAGTTGTTGTCAAAGCTCAGCATTACATAAGTAGTTACGTCCAACAAACTTGGAAAGAAAGAAAAAATAGCAAATTTTTTGTCCTTTTTTTGTGCTTGCTGTACGTAAAAAGATACCAACTACAAATTAGTGATTCAAAGTGATAGAGTTGAGTAGGGATACAAATTTTTTTTTATCCAGCAAAGTTCAAAAAATTCAAAAGAAAAACACGAAAAATCAATAACGCTTCAGTCGTTGCTACTCACAGCACAGCTGTTGTTGTTCACCACTACCCAATGGGAAAAGACATTTTTTTGAGCAAGATGCTGGTACGCTCGGTAAGAAGCTACCTTGCACTTTTTGACGTTATGTGTAGTATAATAAAAGCGCTCAAGTAATATCTTCATTAATAACAAAAACAAAAAAAAAATTTCCGCCCACACTGGGATTTGAACCTGGCGCTTAATATTTCAAAGTTCGCAAACAATCCAGCCAACTACTGTGCGTTGTTTGATTTTTTTCTATATAAAATAAACACAAAATATAGCATAGTTGTTGGCGTTTCAGTATGTATGTTAATTTAATTCTTTTAGCATCCATTGCTTTTGTGCCTTACCGCGTAAGGTAGAAAGCAATGCTGCTGTAACATTTTAAACTCATCTTCGACAACGCAAGGAAATTCCGCCCAATTGATTTCGTGGCAATTCTTTTTGTTAAAAATTATTCAATGAGCTAGCATTCTGGACAAGCAACCAACCCCTGCTTGCCATTACCATACCCATTTCATCTCCCACACAAACATTTCAACTTGTTGCTTCATTTCTCACTGGGTGCGTGTACGTGTTTGAATATTTCTTTTGTGTAAGATTGAAATTCCAACATTTAAATCTTAAGAATGTGAATACAGTCGTAGATGAACTGTAAATTGTTGTCTTCGAGCCCTCCAGTCAAATCGGGTACTCAAATGTTGAGTGGAATTTTTCGGGTCGAATTTTGTTTCTTTCTACTGACACTCTGCTTGCTGTTTTGTTGGTTCGTTCGTTCGTTCGTTATTGGGGAGGGGGGTTATGTTAAAATTTGCTTTTCTTGGAATAGTTTAGTTCAAGGAGCTTTTAAAGCAGTAAATTAGCATGTTTGTCTTTGTTGGTGGTGTTGGTATTGGGAACGAGAATGTTTTTCCCCTCCCCCCCTTTACTCAAACTGCGGCTTTTTCTACTCTATAGCAATACTAATGTTTGCTTTTTCTAAGCTCGAGCTCATTCCTGTGTCGACAGTTTCATCGCTTTTAAGTTGTTTTCTTGGATTTGTTAAATTTGTCTTAATGCTCTGTGAGAATGCTACTGCTGTAGCGTTATCTTAAGGTGTTGTGCGAACTCAGTCAGCCCAGAAAATGAAACCACTCAACCTGAACTGTTCACTAACTAAGACACCACTTTCCAACACCAAATCTTTTCACCTGTCAGTCTGTCTCTTGTTATTATTTGCTACAGGTTTTTGTAGGATTTCTATGTGACGTGCACTCGCTTGTTTGTTTTGCCCCCTCCCCCTTTTAAATCAGACGTTTTTACACTGAAACAATTAAAAATGTTAAATGAAGCGTTTTAAAAATTCAAAGTTAAATGAAAATTTTTCAGACAAAAATATGTGAAGAATGTTGAAAAAGATGTTGAAAAAAAAAAAACAAAAAATGTTGAAAATCTCAAAAATTTAAAGAAAATCGAAAGTGCTGAAATGTTGAAACATTTTGGATGATTCGAAAAATGTTGAATACCTCGAAAAATGTTGAAAAATTTAAATAAATTCGAAGAGTGTTGCAAATGTCGAAAAATGTTGGAAAATCAAAAAGTTTCAAAAAGGTAAAAATGTTGAAAACCTCGAGAAATGTAGAAAAAGTCGCTCAAAGTGTTTGAAAAAGTCAAAATATATTGGCGAAGTCAATATAAGCCAAAAAATATTGAAAAGTAGAAAATTGTGCAAAAATTCAAGTAATTCAGAAGAATTTGGAAGAAGTGAAAAAATTGGAAAAATTCTAGAAAATGTAAAGATTTTTCATGTTTGTGCTGGAATGGTCCATGTGAGCAAGGCACGCTGCCGAATCATAGCTCGGCTAAGCTCGCTGGAAAACGGTGTTTTGTTTTGCTCACAAACCGTTACAAATAATTGATAAACGTGCCTATATTTATAAGAACAAAGAAGAAGATTAGAGAAGAGAAAAGTATTAGAGAGCTAATGAGAGGAAAAATGGACAATGACCACGAGAGAGAATGAGTAAGTAGAAAAAAATTAAAAGTCGACACTTTCACCGAACTCAAAAAAAAAAAAAAATTTATAAATCTTTTAATGCTAGTGAATTCGGCATCAAGGCGGCCCATTCTCATTTTACAGTTTAGCTGGCTGTTTGAAATCCCAATAGAGTCAAATGTGTAATACAAGTCACTTAATATATAGGTATTAAAATTATTGTTAAAAAAAAAATTATAAAAAAAGAGATTACCGTTTCCAGGATTGATTTAATAAAATATAAAACTAACCGCTTTCACTGTTAATTTAATGTTGTTTAATGTTTATATTAAAATGCAATATGAATTTTTCAAAAAGGAAATGGTGTAAAAAAATAAGTTCTTCCTTTTAATTTCTCTTTCTTTGAGTGTAGCTACAGTACCTCCACATGCTGCTGTATTCGCTGTGCTGCCTTAGGGCTTCTTTTTTCTGCACTGCGCTTAAGAAGTTTACTTAATTCCCAACTAAATGCGTACGATGATGCTCTGCTCTGCTGCCTCTAAATTGTTTCATTTGAAAAGTGGTTTCCTTTGTGGGATTTTCTTGTTATTTTTCACCTTTATTTGTATTTGTTTGATTTAATTTTTACATTTATTTGTTTTGGTTTTTCACTTTAATTTTTGCTTTCAATTTTGCTGATTTTTATTTTTAATTTTTGTACTTCTGGTCCAGTCGATAGAGTGAAATAAATGGAATAAGATAAATTTTTATAAGTTGTTAAGGTTGCAGTCCTGAGAATTTCATTTTGAAAGTGTCAAAATCCAAAGAAAATGTTGGAATAGTTCAAAAATGTAGAAAAAGTTGATCAATGATTGTTCAAATAAGTTGATTAATGTCGTCTGAAATCGGGAAATGCCGAAAATGTCAATAATTGTCGAAAAAAATTGAAAAAAAAAATTGGAAAAATAAGATATGCTGAAATGTCGATACATTTGAAAAATTTGGAAAATGTCACAAAATTTTGAAATAGTAGAAAAATGTGGAAAGAACAGCAAAATTGAGTAAGAGTCGAGTATCCCAGCGGCAAATATGTTATAAACAACATCGATGAATAGATATACTCATTGTAGGAAGTAATGCTCACAACTCCAGATACAACTGTAAATGCTTTTTACAAAGGGATGGCCGCTTTGTAGGCAGCCTGCCTACATCTCTATATACAATGTGGTGCAAGGGAAAGGCAGATTGCCTTAAAATAATGCTTACTAAGTGCCTGTATAATTCAGCGAGTTGCCTACATCTCCACATACAAAGCATGCAGCCAACAGGCAAGACCCCTTACATCTCCATATACAAAGCAAGCAGATCGCCTACAGCTCCATATACAAAGGAGGCAGCCAGCAAGCGGACTGCCTACAGCTCCATATACAAAGCAGGCAGCCAGCAAGCAAATAAACAAAATATCACAGTAACAATTTCATTTGTGAAACATACCACACAAAGGGTAATGCTTTACATACATGAAAATTCAGAGTACTTCATCTATTTGCCGCTGGGATCCACAAATAAGTCAAAAAATATCCCAGCGGCAAATCGATGAAGTACTCTGAATTTTCATATATGAAAAGCTATACCCTTTGTGTTGCACGTTTCACAAATGAAATTGTTACTGTGATATTTTGTTTATTTGTTTGCTGGCTGCCTGCTTTGTATATAGAGCTGTAGGCAGTCCGCTTGCTGGCTGCCTCCTTTGTATATAGAGTTGTAGGCAGTCTGTTTGTTGGCTGCCTGCATTGTATATGGAGTTGTAGGCAGCCTGTCTGTTTGCTGTCTGATTTGTATATGGAGATGTAAGGGGTCTTGCCTGTTGGCTGCATACTTTGTATGTGGAGATGTAGGCAACTCGGTGAACTATACAGGCACTTAGTAAGCGATGTTTTAAGGCAATCGCCTTTCTCTTGCTACACATTGTATATAGAGATATAGGCACGCTGCCTACAAAAGCGGCCACCCTTTTGTAAAAAGCATTTACAGTTGTGGCTGGGGTGGTGAGCATTACTGCCTACAACGAGTATAGCTATTCATCGATGTTGTGTATAACATATTTGCCGCTGGGATCGTTACTGACTGGACTCTTTTGTTAATTTTTTTTTTCCTCTCCCACATTTTTGTTGTTAAATTTTTATGTTTTCTCTTTCATTGTTGCCAAGATTTCATTTGGAAAATTTTTGGTTTCTGTTGTTTTTTTTTTTTTTAATTAAAAATAACGTTTGCTTGGTAATAAGTTGTTAAATTTTTTAGTAGAATTGATAACGTAATTATTAATAGAATTTTACTCATGTACATAGAAACTTGCACCTTTTTCCATTACCAATTTTACGCTAAATTTATGGGGTGGCATCCTAACGAATGAAATGCTTGTAAATTGAGACGCAATAACGTTAAGGCGACAAACTATTACACAATTGCTGTAGTAACAAATTTAACCTGGCACTAAGACCCTGTGCAAATGCTATGCCAGTGAATGCAATGTGGAATTTCCACGGGCGACACTTACCATTCATGATGCTGGCGTAACGCGTTTATCTGCTAGCGCAATTGTTTCATTTGAAACGATTTTCGTTTGATTTAAATGATGACCATTCCATTAAGTTATTAAAAGTTATTAAGTTAAATAAAAGCATATTTTTTTAAAAAAACTTCAGTTTTGTTCATAACAAAAATAAAGCGAAAAAAATTTTGTTTCTCTATTGCTTATGGTAAATTATCAAGAAAACCTATTCTGTGTAAAAATATGAAGAGCCACAACTTCAAGGAAAGCGCTTCGAGTCGGTTGAAGCCATAAAAGTAAATTCGCTGATGGCTATTTCTGAATAAGCCTATGAAAAATGTTTGCTGATGTTGATTTTTTCAAAATAAACCCGTACTCTCAGAAGAAACCATGAAGTTGAAGTCATTAGAAAATTTGCTCTCTCATCGGTAATTCTATTTATTTTATTAAGAGTTTCGTTTTAAAATTAACCAATTTAATTTTACGCTCTCAAAATGGCTTCAATTTGAACACGCATAGCACTCTCTCTATTGAATTCACCTCGTATAAATATACCATAGAAAAACAAAAACAAAACGTACACACACAAACACATTTACTTGCCATTTCAGTGTTTGCGTGCTTGTTTCTATTTGCTCAAATAAATTTTTTTTTGAGTAATTTTAAAACTTTAATAATTTGGTATAGAATGCTAAATTTTAAATTTTCTGGCATGTTTTGTACTAATCTAGCCTACATCAACGAATTTGAAGGCAGATCATATCTCATATAACCGATATTGAAACAAATGCTGTGGCTTCAAAATGAGATACTGAAAATTGAATCAAGATAATTTTCAAAGAACTGTTTCAAAATGTTATTCAAAAGTAATGCACTAATTTTTGCCGGAAGTGAAAATTCTTTGAAAATACTCAATATAAAGCAGTGTTTTTTTTTTCCATTATTATTATTATATCAATTATAAAAAAATACCTTGAAAGTGTTCTCCTTAGCTCAAGGAATATTAATTGCAAAAAATTGTACAAATCGTGCAAAACAAAAACAAATTTTTTTTTGTCACATAATTTTTTCCGCTTTCTTTCTTAGCAGATTCCATAATTATTTCCTCTTTTTAATTTGTGACTTTGACCGTGATCTTAGGACAGCTCTTCACCTCACCATGCTATCATTTTGACCAGTTGTCATTTTATTAATTAAAATAATGATTAATGCTAAATGCGATTTTATGAAATTTCTTTCGAAAAAGAGCAAATATTGAGCAAAATACGCGCTTGTTTCATCTTTTTATGCTGCCACGCGACACACGTTTTCAATTTTGTTTGTTTTTCACTTTTGCTCTGTGCTGCGCTGAGCTGCTGAGCAAATACCACGTTAAATATTTGAGTCTTAAAAAAAGTGCCACGAGTCCGTTTTTTTCCAATTTGCACAACTAAAATATTAATGCAAATAGAAATTGCGATATGCCCAGTAAGGAAAAGCAGGAGAAATGAATAGACCTTAACAGCATGTATTAAATTTACTTTAATTTTATATAAAATTGCTGAAAAAAGTTTAGTGGAAGCGATAAAAGTGAGCATTCCGTTGAAGGAAGTTGCTGATGATTTTTCAAAGAAAAATTTATTTGCATAAGTTTTTATAAAAAAAGCGATATGTAAAATTATTGACATTTAAAAATATCTACACATTTGAAGAGAATATCAAAAATACCCAATGTTTTTTGAATGCCAAGCTAACATTAGCTGTCACTAAATTCACATAAACTAGTTGAGAACTATAAAATGTAAGATGTCACGAATACAAAAATTAAGAGTAGGCCTTGTCTAAGCGCTTACGAATGCAGCAAATGTATTGAAGGTTTTCCCCGGCAGAGGCCATGGTCACTTTGCTACTGGGTACTTAATGCTTGTGTATAATAAAGGGTGTTTATTTTAGAGTGTCATACTTTCCACAAAGAATGGTACGTCGAAAATTTCATCAAATCGGTTAACATTGGTACCATTTATGTTCAGTAAAACTTTCGACATTTCTTTATGAAATGGTTTAAGAATTAAATAATTTTCGCTCGGGCCGTAGAAAATCTGCCACTCCCTTTTTTTGTATTTCGAAAGTATTTTTGGCCATATATAATATATTTTTAAGTTGTGATCAATACAAATTTGTATTATTACTTGCAAATCTTATAGAATACCGAAAATCATTTTACCGCCCCAAACCTTTTCGCCCGGTACGACGGCTATTTTTGTGCTCACCCTAGTTACACCACCGCAGCAATGCTTGCAAATCGTGGAAATTTACTAAATTTACTAAAATTTTAACTTAAGACTGACTCAAAATTCGAATGATATGTTACCAATCATGATATGAATTGGCAATTTTTTTATATTTTAAAGAAATTTGAAAAATAAAACTGAAAATAAAAATACCCTTTATGTACATACCCCCTATCGCTCTCTAACTCTCATTCGCTATTTTTTTAAATTATTTTATTTTATTTCTTAAAAAAAAAGACGCTGCACAGTAGGATCTTCACCTACACTTAAAATACAATTTGTCCCTTGTTATTCTCTGTCATTGGGTTTATATTCCCAAATCACATCGTCCTGCTCAGTTGCACTCATTCTACAAGAAGTCGACAATGGAGCTATGAAGTGTGTTGTTCTTATGCGCATACTTGAGTAGCCAACACCATCGCCATCAGTGTTGAGGCTGTAAAATTCCTTTCCGGCGCCGTTTTTTTTTTTAAGCTTTCATTTAAATTCATGTCATGTCCTGCCTCTTTCAATTGAAAAACATTTTCGGGTCTTCTACTGCGATGGTACTTGGCTCTGGTTCACGCTCACAGCGTGATGTCAGATTTAACACCACTGGTAGCTTATTTGTCTGACACTGAAAGTGTTGTCGCCTTTGTTGTTGTTGTTATTTATACCAATTTTTTTTTCAAGTTTTTACATTTTGGAATTTTAGAATTTTGTACAAGTTTTTGCTTTGGACATTTTTCATGGTATTCTTGCTCATTCTACAAAAGTTCTAAGCGCACAAATAAACAAAATATTCTTTTCTTATAAAATGTGGCCTTGTCATGAAATTTAATAAAAACAAATTTGCGTTAGTAAAGTTTTCAAATGCATGTTATTGTCCAGTGGCGTTGTTTGGATTCGTTGTTCTCTGCGCAAAGGTTGGGTGTTACACCAAGAGGTAGCAAAAAAAAAAAAGGTTCAAAGTTTTTTGTTTGCATTCAAAATTGTTACCGCTGTGCTCATTTTGATGTGGGGCAAAAATCTTTAGTTTTTAAAGAAAATGAGGATTTTATCAGGTATCAGACTTATCGTTGAAGTTTTCAGGAAAATAGCATCAAAATTAATTATCAGCGTACACAAACTTGTCCCTATTTAAGCTATTTTAGGTCAAAGGTCTTAAAATTCAAAGTCTTATCTGTAAAACGTTGCTTAAGCTTCATAGTTACCATATAATTTCTATAGAAGCTATAGCCGTTTAATAATTTCTACTCTTGATGAACTATAAACTATATATAGACTGTCGATCTTGGATAGAACGACCCTAAATCATGCATTTGAATATATACAGAAATAGGAAAAAATCTAAAACCTCAAATAAAAAAAAATTAAATGTAAGGTGCCGCTTTTCTCTACGTTATTAAACTTAGTTAACGTATCAAAAGTAGATTCGTTAATTTCTGAAAATTTCAATATTCAAACAAAAAACTCGATTTATGTTCAATGAAAGATACTTGAAAATAATAAATCATCATTCGTTACGTATGAGTTCTCACTAATTGGCTTTACGGAATTTGCAATAAATTTCAAGAGAGTTATTTTTAATAGCAATTGGAAAAGTTATTGGAATGCATAATTGCGTGAAATATTTTTATAATCAAAATGCTTAACAAAATTTATGAACATTCAACTCAAACTGTGGCTTTTAATGAAGCAAAGAGAAGAAGAAAAAATAAAACACACCAAATCCTTTTTTTTGTTTGTTGCTTTCTCTTAACCCAAATCATTTGGGTCTTATAATAACAACAGGAAATATTTAAAGTTAATTTGAATGCTGATTTAATTTTGAGTACGCTCTCAGCAGTTACAACAAATTTTCCATTAACCTAGGCCAAATAGCCAGCGGACATAACATAGCAACATGCCGCAAATGTTGAGATGAAATTACAACTACTAACATACATACTTACAGACACAGACAGACATACATAGAAGCAATTGCATAACCAAATAACGTCCGAATGTCCCGCATAATGAATGTCCTGCGGTAATTCACAAAGGAGGCACAACGGACAAAAATAACAACAATGTCAACTAGCAGCAGCAAATGAGAAAGCACAACATTACATTGCTTAAGAGAAATGTCTTCACATATTTTCTGCTCAGGCTGGCAGGCAAGCCTAAGAAATATATCCGAGAGTATTAGAGGAGTAAAGTGATGGAATGGAAGCTACAGTCGGTCGAAAGCAAAAAGTTAATAAAATATGTTTAAATTTATAAACACTGCATGATTTTGCCTGCACGCAATTGTTTTGGTCAACATGTCGTATGAATAACATTTAATTATAAATTTCAAATATTGTTTTACTAAAATTGCCATAGCTCGGCTAATTTTTAACAAAACACAAATAATTTATACACAAATATTTTCCTCAGAAAATGCACTACAGTTGAAAGTAGAGCAGAGCTAAATTTCTGCTGCAATTTTCGAGCTATAAGCTATATAAGTAGATGCCAACAAATTATATGACTCTTTCAGTTTATTTGTAGCCATACTGATTTGCTTATGTGTAGCAAACGCTTTTGGAAAAACTTTGCACCTTATTCTAAAAAATGTAGCGCAGCAAAAATGGTGACAGTCACGGTTTTAGTCAGAGCAATGAATGCTGCCATTAACATTTTTCGTATAGTCCGAGTAAAAGTAAGAAAACCAAAATCAAAAAGAACGAGAAAAAGCAAAAAAAAAGGAGCGCTTTTTGTGTATTGTGGCATATGCCCTAAGAGTGAGAAAATAATTTGCCTATTTTTAGCAATATTTTGTTTTGGTTTGGTATTTTTATCAAAGCTTTCAAAAATAACCTAAGAAATATTGGCAGTATTTATAACATTGAGTATTAAAATGCGAAAACAATATAAATAGCAAAAAATTGGCAATAGTATGGATGTTTCATTAAAAAATAATTCTTATTAAGTCTATGACGAAATGTAAATGATTTCGTATCAAACATATGTAATAACTCCAAAAAATATAGTACATTTCTTTGCATTTTTAATGAAATTTTCTTAAACTCAAGAACGATTACTTTTCAAGTGGTTTTACCTGTTTGCTAATACCATCTCTGGTGCCTTAATTTGCCACTTGGCTATCTTTTGCATCACTTTAAATATGTCTCAGTATACTGACCTATGTTACTCACACCAATGTTACGTGTGGCGCCGCTAACAGTGCTAATAACGACTGTCGTGCAGAAGATACACACCATGACCCACCACTCAACGCGCGTGTTACACTGGTATGGGTCATACCGCTTTTTTATTCATAAATTTGTGCACAAAAAAAAAAAAAAACAAAACAAAAATCACCAACAATGCGTGCGCCATCAGGTTCGATTGAGAAATATTTTAATATTAATGGACATAAATTAAGTTAAATGGCTGTGTAAGCTTTAAATTTTATGTGGGTAATAAAAATTTAAACCACACGTTCAATATGGTTACGCCTTAAAAGTGGGTGGGCACAATTTTATTAGCTCACTGCAATATGCGCACTTTAACACAACGCAACACAACGATCTGTCAATATTTTCTTGAAAAACACAAAAAAAAAAAAAACAGGGGCATTTTTAAAGAACTTCCGAAAGACCTTTACAAAAATCATGGTCAACTTAGCCACGTGCATATTGGTAAGTGATTGAGACATGATGAAAAATCATTTACTTTTGAATTGAACAACTTGTTCTTTGCATTTCATCGGTCGATATGACAATGATTGATATGCTTGAAATTGACAGCACAATTTAAATTATGGGCTTTTGCTTTTTTTTCAAATTTTTATTTGTGCACTTTAAATAAGTGATATGTTTAGTAAGAAAAAAAACCCACAACTGAAATGGGCCCCACTTATAATTTAGTGTCAGAATAGTAACTGACTAACTTAACTTTGCAAGGCCATTATAATTCTATTAGATAATACAACATTTGTTTAAAGACCAGTAAGGCTCTTTCTTATACTAAATCGAGAAAGGGAAATGTTCTTAAATAAGATTTTTTTTTTGATTTTAACCTGGCATGCTATGTGTTTTATGATGATTCTTATGAAAAAGACCATGAACCCGCACTACGCTCGAAAGGCGTCATTTTAATTTTTGAACTTTTTATTTACAATAAATTTTTATTTCGAAAAAAATGCTAATATTTTGCAAGCATAGTAATTTCTTCGCTGAAAAATTATCGATTTTATATGTAAAATTGTAACTCTACCACAAATAGTAGACAAGTTATTGACAGAAACTGATGTGGGCCTATTTTCGAAACTATTTCAAATAAAATAGGATATGTACAAACGTTCAGAAACCTAGAAGAATAAAAAATGGCGAACAGTGAGACAGTTTAAGCTTTTTAAAGAATTTAGCTTCTTATTACGTTGTTCTGTAAACATGCAATACAGTTTTCCTTAAAATAGTTAGGAAAAATATACCTTTTAATTGGATAGAAATGAATTAAGAAAAGTGTCTCACTGTTTGCACCCTTCCTCCTCTAATGCATACGCGTTTTATATATAGCTAAATCTCTTTAAACTAAGCTGATAAAATGCATGCAACCTTTCACTAATACCCACTTTCAGTTCATAATGCGCTTTGGCTGTTGCACTGCATCAAAACTTCATTATAATAATCATTTTCAACATCATCACCATCACTGCGTACTATTAGACTGACTAAAGCTGCTTTTGCATAATTCATAAATTAAAACTAAATTCCGGGTTAATTTGTTTACTTTATTTTTTGTTCGTTGCTGCATTTTTTGTTTTGTGTGTGCAAAATCCACAAAGCATGAAAAATTCAAATGGAAAGTTTTAGAATTATTCACGGAAAGGGGGAGCTATGAAACTCATAAGAGCGCAAATGAAACGAAATGCTGCTAATAAAGCGCAACAGGCTACAAACATGGATTTATACATATGAATATGTAAATGTAGAAATATGTATTTGAGTGACCTAGTTGGAAGCAAACTCTTTGGTATAATGCGATTACCAGCAGATTATTTATTCTATCAAATTTCGTTTGTTTTAGGCACTTGCTATGCTTAGAACTTATCAATAATGCTTCGGATTATTAATTTAAAATAATTCGAATTCAAAAAACTTCACTATGTTTTGTATTTAGAACTCTTTCGCCAAGTGCAGTCTATGAAAAATCGATTTATTATTTTTTTCCATTATCATGTAGTAACTGATATTAGAACTTGATACGTGATGTTTTACTAATGGGTACTTTTGCCATACCAATCGTTTGAATGCATTTGTGTTTGCTGCAAATGTGCACATACACATACATACATGCATAAGAACATGTACGTTTGTGTTAATCATACCAAGCTGCGGAGGAGTAAAAACCCATGCAATTATTTTTTATCTCGGCTGAAAAAAATGGTGTTTTTTTCCAAGACTAACATATGTACACTCAAACTTACAGTTAGCTAGCAACAAATGTACGTGTCATATCCCAGCGAACATTTTTGAACGCTGAAGATTCATGTAAACAAATTGCATTGGCGTTAACTTGCAGCACTGGTGATAATTTCTACTGTTATTTAGCATTGTGCTACTCAAGAAAGACCGTTCAACTTCCAGCGAAAAATCGTTATGAATCGTAAGTGATTCGCCAAAGCGTCCGATATTATTAAAACTCTGACAGTATATTTCGATTATATTCTCATACTTACATTTTACTTCATATTTATATAATGCAAATGCAAAAAAGTTATTACGAATCATAATGCATTATAGCACATGAGTGCCAAATTCGATTTTAAATTTTCACTTGAAGAGCGTCAGAAGTGTCGCTTATCATTTGAGCTAGCTTCTGATAATCCATATATTAAAAAGATGTTAAAATTTTTAACAGAGCTGTTAAGACATTTAATAGGACTGTTAATACTTTTAAAAGATATGTTAAGATTTTGAACAGGACTGTTAAAACTATTAATAGGACTGTTAAGACTTTTAACAGAACTAATAAGACTTTAACAGGACTGTTAATACTTAGTTGTAAAAGGACTGTTAAGACTTTCGATTAGACTTCTAAGACTTTAAACAGGACTTTTAAGACTTTTAACAAGATTGTTAAGACTTTTAAGAGGACTGTTAAGACTTTTAACAGGACTGTTAAGACTTTTAAAAGGACTGCTTATACTTTTAACAGAACTTTTAAGACTTTTAAAAGGACTGTTAAGACTTTTAACAGGACTGATAAGACTTTTACAGTACTGTTGATACTTTTAACAGGACTGCTAAGGCTTTTAAGACTTTTAGCAGAACTGTTAAGACTCTTAACATGACTGTTAAGACTTTTGGCAGAACTCTTAAGATTTTTAGCATCATCGAGCATTCGCGTTAAGACGTTAAGATCAACCACTCCTTCAGAGGAACCATACAAAAATCGCTTAGATGTGTGCAGTTACGAATTTGCTGAGAAGTGCTAAGAAAATTAAAGGCGATTCCAGAAGGGCCACACTAGAGACACCTTTTTAAAGGCAACTCGAACTGTCTCTAACAGCGCTGATTGCATTACACTCTGCTAAATTAGTTTTCTGGGATAGCTATGTCCAATTGTATGCATATAAAACTCCCGGGCTTTCTTTGTGTGCCTATGCTTGTGCATGTGTGTGTGTGTGTGTGTATGCAAATGTTGCATTTCATAGGGCACAATTGTGCAATTATGCAAATATGTGATGCTAACAAAGGACTGCAAACTCTACATAGTTTCAGTATAATGAAAATTACTGGGTTGTTAGCAATTTGCCAATAACTCTGTTTCACTCTTTCTTTAGCTGTCAGCATTGAACATTTTACGAGTAATTGTTGTTAACGTTGTAGTTCGCATCCTTCTTGCAATTCTTGGTAATTTTTCAAGTAAATAGACAAATTGAGAAATTGAAAGTGTTTCATTTAGTACTTGCATAAATTGAATGGAACTTCAAATGCAATTAAAGGGCATTGTGGGAAAGTAAATTGCAAATTCATTACTTGTTTGCTATTAATTATTAAAAAAAAAAAAACGATTTGAATTGAAAATAATTGAAAAAAGTTATTTCTCTTTGACATTTTCATACTTTTAAATAACGATTATGATGATATAAGGTGCGCGTCATATTTATAAGACACCTGAAAAACTTTTAGAAAAACTTAAAATAAGTATGCTTGTACATTTGCAAAAATTACTAAATTTATATGAAACGTCAATCAGAATATTTACTTCGGTTTGGAATAATTTTTTGTTAGATAATAGTACTTTACCGTTATCTTACATGCGATTATTTCAAGCGCATCTAATTTTGAGTAATTTTCACCGCGTCATATTTATAAGACACCCGGCGTTTTTTAAGTAAAACAAATGCAATTAAGTTTGAAAATAATTGTTTTTTATTTAGTGTGGCCTCCTTTAACACTGATCAACTTAAATATTCTGTTTGGCATTGATGTTATTAGCGATTGAAGCGTTTCCACAGACAAACTTTCCCATGCGGCAAGTATTGCAGTACGCAGCTCTTCCGCACTGCTGTAGTGCTTTCAATCTGCGTAAACTTGTCGGACAAGTATGCCCCATAAGTTTTCGATAGGATTGAGGTCTGAGGAGCAAGCCGGCCAATCCATTGTTGCGATATATTCGCTTTCCAACCAAGACTTAGTAGCTCTACTTGTGTGAATTCGAGCGTTGTCTTGCTGAAAAATCCAATTCACTTCCGGATTCTCTCGTAAAAAAGGACGTAGACTGCATTGCAAAACATTTATATAGTCGTCGCTTTTCATTTTGCAAGAAGTGAACTGAATTTCCAGCTTTTTATCGACCGTAAATGCTCCCCAAACCATTACGCTGCCTCCACCAAAGTTTCTTTTTGAAAAATAGCGTGGTTCTTTCCTGATGTCGTGCCAATAAAAATTATTTCCATCTGGTCCATCTAAATTCCACTTTTTCTCATCCGAAAAAATTATCTAAATGAGAAAAACCATTTAAAAACAGCGTTAACACCAATTCGTTTTGTTACTTACAGATGACCAATTTGTTGACATGTTGCTTTTTGCAAACTGGAGTCTCGCCTGCTTATGTCGATTTGTGAGCATTGGTACGGTCTTCAATTTTGAACGTACGATATCCGTACTTCGTTTTAGCACTCGAAGAACGGTCGATTTCGAAACTGTGGTTGAAACTACTGCTTGGAGTTGAGTTGCACTTATGCAAGAATTACTTGCTTTTCGCCTTATAATGGCCTCATCTCTTGCGTTCAACTTTCTTTTTCTACCAGATCTTTTAGTTTTTCCATATCCATCTTCGTCATTCAAAAAATTATTAATTAAACATCTACTACGACTTAATTTTCTCGCAATGACGCTTATTGTTGCACCATCATTGTTAAATGCACAAATCTGCCCTTTTTCAAATTCACTTAAAGCTTTTCCACGTGGCATTACCTTCTTGACAAAATTGGACGATTAGGCAATAATTTACCAGGGAATATTCATTTACTTACCTCTCTATTACTTAAAAAACGCCGGGTGTCTTATAAATATGACGCGGTGAAAATTACTCAAAATTAGATGCGCTTGAAATAATCGCATGTAAGATAACGGTAAAGTACTATTATCTAACAAAAAATTATTCCAAACCGAAGTAAATATTCTGATTGACGTTTCATATAAATTTAGTAATTTTTGCAAATGTACAAGCATACTTATTTTAAGTTTTTCTAAAAGTTTCACAGGTGTCTTATAAATATGACGCGCACCTTATATAACATATACTAATGGAAAAAAATCACATATTCTGTCCACACATTAAAATTAGTAGAGATAGTCGAATTATCTTTTAAGTAACTTATATTTTGACCAGTTAATACGATGCAGTGAAATAGGAATAAATTATACATCTCACAGTGAGGAAGTTGGATGACACAAAGTTCATACTGAGTGCAAACGATTCAACATTTTGTAAAAGTTTTCTTAATTTGACATGTCAACATAAAAAAACAGCACAACAGCAAAATTCTATGAAAATATAATTTTAACAATAATAAGCATAATAACAACAACAACAATTGCAAAATTGCTTAGAATTTGTCGTCGACATATCATCAAATTTTCGCTGAACTCTCTATGTTTTTTTTTACAACTGCGGTTAACTTTTCTTCGTATTTACTCTGAGGTCGAATCACGTGATTTTTTTTTTTTTTTGGATAGGTACACTGGAAAAAAGTGGATATGTTTTCTTGAAATAAATGCATATATTTTAAATAACGTTTGCGATTAAACAATGCCGTCAAATACATAATTTGCTATTTATTACAAAATGCATGTTAGCGACAAGTAAATATTTGTTTGAAATGAAATATGATTTGGTTATAATTATCAAATATATAATTTTACAATAATTTGATCAATTCCGCAAAACACATAAGTTGTTAACTGATATCAAGTCACTAATTTGACTAAAGGAAACTTATCACTACTTGTTAATTATTAACAAAGCTCGTTATTTATAATCAAAGCGTTTTCTCTGTTGTATTGGTAAATTTTTTGCTAAATTTACGATTTATGAGTATGCGAAGAAGATTGCCTGTTTAAGAACCAAAACTGCCTGCAGATGTGAGTGATATCCCCGTGTTGCCTATAATAAGTGAGATTTAGTTGCTGAACTTTCGTGAATAAGACCTAACGCAATAGGTTATTTTTTCAATGATTATCTGGATGACTGCACTGAGAAAACGATTTGATTGAATGTAATAAATGCATATTTCGTGTAGAGCAATCAAATATTTATTTGAGTCAAACATATTATATTTGGATCAAATAGTGGTCAGTGTTGGTTGAAGCATTTTTTGTTTCAACTTACAAATATTTAATTGTCATAACTTTTTTTGAGTTATGACGGTCTTTCAGCAAACGAGCGATATGCTGTATTAAGTTTGGCATAACATCACGTAAGTTATCATAAACTGGCATCTTTTGAATCAATACCTGAAAATCGAAAAACCAAAAAAACCTTTACATTTCAAGATATCAATTCAAGAAATCGTCCAAAGTCAAAAGAAAAACGGCGCGCAAAATGCAGGAAAATATCACCATATGCTTTTGTTAAATTGATAGATCGCTGAAAAAACGAAAAAGAAATGTTTTCCAAAATAAATTTCATATATTTCTTTTCGGACAATGGACGAGAAATTATATAGGAAAAAACCGAAACCGAAAATTGTTCTTGCTGTAAAAAGGATATTTATTTTAAGGCGACTTTTAATTACGAGTCAACCCTTTTTCGGACGATTTTTGTTTTTATGCAGGAGACTTAATAATGAATTCATTTTGTGCAGACTTCAATCAAACTGTGGCGGCAGGAACAGTCGCAAGAGCAACAACAACAACAACAATCATAATCATTATAATGTTGTTGACAATTACGATAACAACCAAAATGCTGACAGCTAGGTTGCGCAGTTCGCGTTGCAATTCGTTGTTGCTGCCGTCTTTCGTTGTGTGTTGATAATTTATGATGTGATATGATGTGTTATGATGTGATGTGATGTGATGTGCTGCGTTGTGATGTTGATGAAATTAAAATGACAACATTTCTTGCTCAAGCGGAAGCTTTTTGCACGATGTTATGTGTTTTTTTTTTGTTTGTTGTTGTTATTGTTATACTAGAACACTGCAAAAACAACAGCTTACTGTAGCTTTATAATGGTCATACTTTGTAACCATCTTCTAGGGTTGCCATGTATACGAGCAGCAGCAGCAGCAGTTAAAGAATTATGTCATGGTTTTGCAGTTCATTTGTTTACGTTTAAATTAAAGCCAACGCTGCTGACATCGATGGTGATGAGTTTTTCCGTTTTTTCCATTTTTAATTAGAAAATCTTAATTGGATTTTTTTTACGAGCAAAAACGTTAATAGAAAATTGCAGTGTAAATAGAGCGCTTGGCTTTTAGTAAGAAATATGTAGAAAATGTGTAGAATGCAAAATGAATGAAAATTAGTGGAAACTTCAATGAAATGAATTTTCAAAACCGTAAATCCATGCTGTGCGGAAAAATCAAGAGAGAGCTTAAGTGCATTTTAATTAAGTATTTTTCCAATGAATTTCATTTAAATATAAATGATGTTTTTTAGAAAATTTCATTGCATTTTTTCTATTAAAATGAAAACATTCGCATTCTCGTATGAGTGTGGAAGTTAAAAATTGAAAACAGCTTGAGATATGACCCACACATCGCTTAGCTCACTAAAAATTGCATATATGCAAGTGGTAAGTTTGTAGAATTATTTTTAGCATCATAGTTTTTACTCAGAAACTAAGTAATTTCATAAGTTTGATGAGCTACTAGTACAGGGTGTTTTTTTTAGAGGTATAGAGCTTCGAATTGAAATAAAACACAAGAAAATCGTTTTAATGTCCATCAATTTGGCTTTATTGGAAGGATAATTTTATGCCATTAATGTTTAAATATGATTTCGGGCATGTGACCGCCGCGGCTGGCTCGAATAAAGCCAAATCTACAGGTCCAATTTTGAACCACTTTTTCGAGCATATTGGGCCGTATGTCGGCAATAACGCCACGAATGTTGGCTTCCAAGTCCCCTAACGTTTCTGGTTTGTTGGCGTAGACGAGCGACTTCACATATCCCCAAAGAAAATAATCCAATGGTGTCAAATCACACGATCTTGGTGGCCAATTGACAGGTCCATTCCGCGAAATTATGCGCTCATCGAATGTTTCCTTCAATAAATTGATTGTGACGTGCGCTGTGTGGCATGTAGCGCCGTCTTGTTGGAACCACAACTCATCCACATTCATGCCATCCAATTCGGGAACAAAATAGTCGGTTATCATGGCTCTATACCGGTCTCCATTAACGGTAACTGACTTTCCAGCATTATTTCGGAAGAAGTATGGCCCAATGACTCCACCAGCCCATAGAGCACACCAAACAGTCAGTTTTTGTGGATGTAATGGCGTCTCAAGGGTCTCATGTGGATTCTCTTCACTCCAAATGCGGCAATTTTGCTTGTTGACGTAGCCATTCAACCAAAAATGAGCCTCATCACTGAACAAAATTTTGCGATGAAAATCAGCATCGAGATCAATCTCATTTTCGGCCCATACACCAAAATCACGACGCATTGCATGGTCTCGCGGCTTTAATTCTTGCACAAGCTGGATCTTGTAAGGTCGCAAGCCAAGATCTTTGCGCAAAATCTTCCATAAAGTTGATGGACAAAGCTCCAATTGTTGTGCACGGTGGCGAATCGATTCATTCGGGTCCTCTTCAACATTTTGCTCTACAGCGGCAATTGTTTCTTCGGTGCGCACTGTTCGACGTCTCTGCGGATGCGTATTATCACATAGAGTAAACGTAGTGCGAAAACGACCCATGGTTAACCGAATTAATTGCTCTGATGGACGATTATGTCGACCATAAAATGGACGGAGCTTGCGGTAAACTTCGCGAACTGAGCCATTATTTTCGAAATAAATTTGCACGATTTGCAAGCGTTGTTCTTTTGTCAACCTGTTCATGATGAAATGGCAAACCAAACTGAACATAAATGACATTAGAGTTGCCAGATTTGACCATAAAATGCCAGTTTTATCTCTATTCGAAAAACAAACCTCTAAAAAAAACACCCAGTAGTAGTAGTAGTAGTAGTAGTAGTAGTAGTAGTAGTAGTAGTAGTAGTAGTAGTAGTAGTAGTAGAAGTAGTAGCTTAAATTTTCATCATGTCCAGCACAAAATATTTGCATACATCAAAAAATCATCTACAAATAATGATAATAGAATTTAGCTACTACAGCTATAAGCCTTCTTAGCTATTAAACTATAAAGTCAGATAATAAGCCAAAGTTATAAAAATCGATCGCTGATTAACATCATATTTTTAAATGAAAATTCAGACTGAATAAAAAGTTCAATCAAATAAAATGCCGATATATACATCTTTGAAGGTTAGGTGTCTGCCAGCTCAAAACAATTGATATTATCAATTTTACATGAATTTTAAGTTTTTGCAGATTATAATGGTAACCATCTGCCAGGTTAAAGCATATGCCAAATGCGTCTGCCAGCGCATTAAAGTTACTAAAATTCAATGTCATGTTGTTGGTCAAAAATGCAAACCACTACACAATACAATTGTAGACGTCTGCCAAGTCAAATTGTTTGCTATCGGTTGTTGCCAATCTACGATGCTTAACAAACACATATATATTTTAGTACACACACACACACACACACACACTAAAACTATTTGTTGTATTGCTTTAATGTATCATTCATATAACAAGTGACAGTGATGGCAACAATTCAATTACTAACAACAACACTTTAAGCAACAACCACATTTTCAGCAACAACAACAACCACATTGACTTTGTTAAGAAAAGCAACAACATTTTATCAGGCCAAAAAAATCAAATCATGAAAATTTTTATCCTGAAAAAAAATTGAATTAAATGATTTCCTGCCAATTTAAAATTCTACAGTAAAAAAAAAACTTTTTTAGCAAAGCAAACAATTTAGTAGACGTAAAAACACACATACAACACATGCTATAGCACACACACACACTTACTGTGAGTGTACATATACCATAAATTGCGTACATAAATTGACAAATGAAAAACCAACTTTACAAATTTCATTACAACAAAAATTCGTTTTTTTTCTTTCGTTTTTTGTTTGAAACATTACGAGTTCACAAGTTTTCAATTTAAAAATTGTCGGTCCAGTACGAGTTATATGAAAATACATACACAGAGTAGAGCAGCATGGACGCTTTGTGTGTGCGTGTGATTATTTGAATGAGATATGTGTTGTCCATGAAGTACTTTGTGAGGATATTAGGAGCATAATTAATAAAGTTCAGTTGAACTTTTGAAAATCGACAACTCTTTGAGTTGCATTTCACGGAATATTTTACAGCAAAATTAATTTTGAAGTTTTCATAACTAAGTAATTGCATTGAAAATTCAAAAAGTGCACCTTCAATAGTTAAAAATACTACAATCAAAATTATGGAGTAGAAAGGAACTTATTGATTTTCGGTAAAAATAACCCTTCAGAACCGTCCTGGTCCTTGTTGTCTATTTTTGTCCGTTTATGTTCAATATTGTGACCCCTCTCTCCCCTAAAGGTCGTCTACAAAGATTTATGTTACTCCCCCTTTGATTTTTTTTTCGTTTCTTATGAAAAAAAAAACGAAAAAAAGTCAAGAGAAACTTTTAAAAAAATGGACGACTGAAAAGACTTTTTTGTCCATATTTACGACCCTCCCTCTTGCCGCGGATGTCTCTTATGAACGATCCTCAAGCAGAGTTTCAACACTTCAATACGGTACATGGTGTCTCCTCGAAATCTACTGTACACAAAATAAAGAAGAAAAGTAAATTGAAGACATAAAGGGTTCAAAAAGTATCAGATCGTTCCAATGAAAAGCATTGGTGGCTTCAAAGCGATCCCGAAAGTTGTATGAAGGCTACCTGAATAACGTTGACTATTGCATTATAGACAACGAAACAAACATTAAGGCAGATTTTAGCTACCTGGAGAGAAGTTTTATGCTTCTACGAAATAATGACATATGCTCCCACTAGGCATTTTTGCATTTATTAGGGTCTTCAAGAGTTCTATATAACTATTCTTTAAGAGCAGAACTCTTGAAAATATTCGGTAAAGAGGTTTTAAGACGCAGAATAAATCCTACTTAAGACTAAAAGGGCACCTTCTATGGGGACCTTCAAGAGGTTTATGTAAGAGTTAGCTATGACGTTTTCAAAACCTCTTCAAGAGTTTAATAAATGATGTGTTTAGTGCTGTTCAAGACTTAGTCGCCATATTTATAGGATTTATTAACCTCTCGGTTAAAAAAATCGTAAGCCTTATAAAGACTTCGAAGATGTCAATAAATTAATACACTTAGAGGTCTATAAATATTTTGTGCTCTTGGAAATATTTATACACAATTTTTTTTCGAACGGAATTTTAATTAGGTTTATTTTATTTTGACGAAGTTTTAATAAAGATTTTGTTTTTGGTATACATACTTTTTGCAGTATTACAAAGGTAAATAGATATAAAGAAAATAGCAAATGGAATTATAAAATGGCAATCTGAAAATGTTGCAACGAATAATTATGATTTTCGGCACAATTATTGACCAAAATTTACGTGCGAGCAAAGATTTATCGTGAAGTTTGGGGTTTTGCTTCGAAAAACTTAGCGCGCTTCTGAAATATTACATATTAGAAAAATAAAATATTTGGGCTAAAATTAATTTTTAGGTTTTTCTTTAATATTTATGTCTCAAAATACGTTTAAGTGATTTTTTAGGTAAAAGCAAATCGAAATAAAATGATTTGGTGCACTAAAAATCATTAATTTGGCAAAAAAAAAAGAAACGCATTTATTTTTTTGTTGTTGTTGCTATTTTGTCGGCATGTATATTAAAAAAGATGGCCGACGACGCCAAGTTTTTAAAATTCCTCGATAAGTGGCATATAAAACTTAAGGATTATCTCTAAAGCTTCATAAGAGGTACTTTAAACTTAAGGATTATATTAAGGGCTTAATAAAACTTGACAGTTTTAATTTGCTAAAATTGTTTATTTAAAATAATTTTGAGTCCATTGTTAGGGTTACCATATGAACAAGTGGCAAATTAAGAAAGAAATGTTTTATGAGCTGTTTTCTTTATAGGAATACGAATTATAACCCAAATTTGAATAAAGATTTTTTGGGCCATCTTGCGTTTATTTTTGTTTTCTCAATTTAGTTTTGGTAATCTGTGCCTCATATTTTTTTATTGTCCAATGACAAGATCTGGATAATTAAAGAGGGCGAGAAACGAGTTTTGCTTAATATCTCGGAAAGTAAGCTGCAACAGAAAAATATATTAAGGCCAATGTTCTAGAGAAGATGAAATCGATTTCATATCAAAAAAGTCTTCGTATCACAAGATTTGACCCTCCTTTCATAGCTTCCAAAAACTAAATTTTTCGCCCTAAATAATTATTTCTGATCAAAATTAAAGTATTTATTGTAAGTTTTAATCAAAGTTGGGTCACTTGTTACATGGAGATTTTTCGAGCATGAAATCGATGTGTTTTGATCTGCTCCTCTACAACAGTGGCCTCAATATATTTTTCTGTTTGTGGCTTACTTTCCGAGTTCTTGAGTAAAACTTGTTTCTCGCCCTCTTTAATTGACCAGATCTTGGCATTGGACAACCAGTGTACGGGTAGGCGGCCATTTTTATGACGTACATCTCTAGCATTGTCGAATGAAATAATATTTAACTTTGCGAAAATGTGAAAACGGAGTAAACAAGTCAAAAAAACGATACTACTTTTGGGGACTTGAATCAAGAATTTATCAAATTCCAAAACTTTAATTTTTAAGAAAATAAGTTATAAGTTATTTACTATTTTTATAAGAGTACTGGTCATTTAAAAATTTGTATTGAATTGCGGACGTTTGGTAACCCTACTTTTCGATAAAAATTTTATGGAGCTCTTGTGAAGTGTACTATAAATACATGAAACCAAATAAAGGTTTATAGAGCTCTTGGAAAGAGTTCGATAAATACATTAACTCATACAAAGTTTTATAGAGATCTTGAAAAAATTTAAAGAGGTGTTTAAGTGAAAGTACAGTTATTCTGGAGTTTTGTTTTTAAAAAATCTTAATGTACTCGTGTGATTGAATTCATTCAACGATAGAAATAATTTTATTTTTTGATGCGGAAATTCAAAACAGTGCAAAGTATTGAAAAAAAAAGTTTTGTGTTGACTATTGTGCCTTTAGCATGGGAATACAATAATATACTGTATTGGCCATTAGCAAAGTCAGCAAAAGCACCACTTTTTTTTGTTTTTCTATAATGTTTTAAAATATAAGCGTTTTCCATTTTCAATCTAATAACGCACTGAGCGCAAACTATGTAGCAACAGCTACAATTGTCATTTTAAGCCATATGCAGCCATTTTGAAAACTAGTTCAATTATAAATCCGATTTAAGAAGCTCTTCATTAAATGTTGATATTTACAGAGGTATTTTATAAGTTCATGTAAGAGTTAAAGTTTATATTGGCACTTATATAGCACTTAAAAACTCAGAAATTGAAGAGTTCAATAAAATGTATGGCTCTTAAAGTAAAAAATAAATTTTATTTATTAAATAGCTTTAATCAAACATTTTTTAAAGATCTTGATAAATATTAAAAATTTTGAATACAAAAATATTTATAAGCGTTTTATGAAGATCTTCCGAATGCTTCTTAAGACCTTATAAATACCTTAGTTCTCCTTAAGAAAGAAATGTTTACAGACGATTAAAGAACCTCTCACAAGACGTTGTTAAAACTTTGATAAATACTTTTAAAATTCTAAGCATTTTTTGTATTTGTAAACATCTTAATTGGCAGTTTCAAAATGCTTCATAAATAATTTTCATCGCAAGACTTAATGTTATTTTTTTAAGAGGCGAATAAATACTCTGGTATAAGCTAAGAGCCCTATAAATGTTTATTAAATGCTTCCAAAAATTCACCAAGAGCTGCGGATTATTTTAATGCCCAGTGGGCTGGTTTCGCAGGTCATATGCACCTGTAGGCTTTGAAGCAGATTTTTTTTTTTTGCTACACAGTTCATAATAAATTCCGAAGTTAATATTGACGAGTACCTCAAAAAACGTCTGCTGAAATTTATTCGTACACATATGCGTACTGTTCTGACCCTATTGAGATCTCATCAATCAAAAATCACCACAAAAACAAAAGGATTAATTTTCCACCAAATTGGCCAGATAAATATTGGGCTCTAATGAAAACATCTCTTCGAAAAAGTATTAAGACTGCAAAATTTTAACAAAGTTTCGGAGAAAAAATGGAGAGGATCGTATGATACTGTCGGCGAAAACTGTGGAAAACTGAATGAAGCACCTTAAGAAAAAAATAAAAAAAATTTTATTGGCAATAAATATGTAATTATTTTTTGGTTATTTATATTTTGTATGCTAGTGCTCATTAATAACAAATTACAAAAAAAATATTAGGTATTTTTTTATTACCAACAAACACTGAACCAATATTTTCTTGTGTAAATCCAACAGTTTTTTCGTGCTTTATTTTGTAGATTTCATTAAAATTTCATTTAAACTTTCATGAGTTTCGTAGCACATTGTTTTAAATAACAACTGGGCAACGAACATTTTTTTTTTTTAAACAATGCAATAAGTTGCTAAGCAATAAGTATACACACTTATTGTTGTTTTAGGATAGCATAAAAGGTATTAAATTTCTCATACAAAAAAAAAAGAAAATAAAAGTTTGATGAGAAAACAGTAAACAGCTCACAAAATTTGAAGCTACAGATTAAAAGTTCGAACAAAGAAACTTTACATGAATACTTGAAATTAATAAGCACAAAATGCAGAAAACTTTAATTGGCCACAAAGTACGCAGCAATAAAGAATCATTTAATTGGCATAACATGTCGTATGAGCAACCAATTAACGTATACAAAGCGCAATTGCTAATGATTTCATATTTTATTCTTTACTTTTTTTAATAAACATTTCTACGAAAATTTAAATTAAAATATATGAAATTGACAATGTATATGTTTCTTATTTTTATATAAAAATTTTTATATAAAATAAACAAAGTTAGTCAATAAAATCTTTCTCAATAAACACATCAAAACTATAGAAAATTCATCCACTAACTAACATTGTGACTTATTTAATCGCACTTTATTTTCGCTTTATTACTAACCAACACTACGACCTGCAAGCTACCCCCACTCACACAGTATCCTTCAGTCTCTTTTGCTTTATTGTTAACTTTTATTATGCGTTCCCAGCTATTGTGTTAGGATCGCTTGTGATATAAGCTGATTATGAAAGGGGAAACAACTCGTACTGATGACACTCCTTTTGACGTGATGTCGACAACAATAATTTTGTTGCTGTTGCGTTTCGCATTTATGTGTGTGTACGCTACAACCACTACATTCACATGGGGTCCTGAATTAACTTATTTGTATTTTGTTGCTGTTGTTATTGTTTCTATTGTTTGAATTTATATAGCATGAAAAATATTTTTATTTTTTATTGTTCTCATTCTCATTCTCTCATTGCTGTTAGTATTTTTCTTATGAATTTAATTTTGTTTATTTCTCATAAATAAATTTTCTTAAATACTTACAATATTAACAAAAGTATTGAAATAAAAACGAAGCCATTTACACACTGTAAAATATTGAGTCGCATAAATTGTGCAATAAAGAGAATATTGTTAGGGACATAAGTTCTTATTCGTAATAAGTACTTGACAAATGTGAATGTATCATTTATATAATAAAATAAGGAATTTATTTTTTACAATTTGGTGCTTGTTTCAAAGCTATGCTGAACGTAAGGATTGTCAGATTTTTATCGAAATGCCTTTAATGCGGTTATAAAAATTTGCAAAAAAAATATAATAAAACAAAAATTTGCTATGAGATTTAGTTCTTTAATCTAAAATAAAGTTAATTTTTTATTAAAATGATTATTGCAACTTGACGTGACTGAGCATAAAGCAGTCATACATCAGAAATTTATCAAAAAATCATAGCATACATTTCTGCAGTTAATTTTTATTTCAACATTGACATAAGTCAACAGCTCGCAAGTTGTGTCATAGTTGCTACTTAATTGCTGTCAACAATTTTAGAAAACCCAACTTGATAGCAAACTAAAAGAATGTCAACTTCTTAATATAAAATTTTCCTTTTTTTTTCGTTCTTTCATTTTGCCTTGGTGTGCTTTTGATATGCGTACTAGGAATTTAAAATCCGGAACCTTTTTGTTAAAATCCAAGTTTGGTGGAATTTAGATTCATACAATGCGAAAAAAAAGAATCTCGCGATTAGCATCTCGGGATTTTGCGCCCTAACACATACATGTGCTAAGAATACTAAGGGTCTATCATAAAAATCAAAATGTTTTCGTTACAATTTTACAGATTGGCAGGATATGTTTATTTCCTGCTACACAGCTATTTATGGTGTTTCTTTACGCTGATGTCCTTCAGTCGGCAAAGATTCGCTTTATGTTAAAAATCATTAAAGATTTTCATATTCTAAGTTACTGCGCATAATTTTCGCAGACACAAGCCTTAATATTAAGTTTCAATAGAAACTTTAGAAACCATTTCACTTATTTCTCTAATGCATTGCAGTAAAAAAAATTAACCCAATCAACTTAAATAGCTGCATTGCATTGCAACTAAGTGCTGTAATCATTGGAAAATATTTCAAAAATTCTTTTGGTTTTGTTTTGTAAAAGAATTCATAAAATATTAACTTTAATTGCAACATCATTCCTTGAAAAGTCAACCAATTACAGTATGTTGCTGCGGTCATTTGCAGTAGCTTCACAAAAGTATGCAATAGTTAAAGTAAAACAAATATTTTTTGCAAAATAGCTACAGGTAAAAATGTTTGCATTATTCAGTACAAAAAAGGTTGCATTTATGGTTAGATAGAAGGGAAGGTAAGCAACTGACACAGAGTAGGCAACTAAAAGGTAATGTAATTGAATCAACAGATACAGATTTGAGCTCTTCAGAACTTAAATTCTGCCGCATTGAAAATTTATAATGTTGCATATTCTATTCCGATATTCACATCACTATCATCAAAATGTTAAAAGTTCAACTTTTTCAAGAATAGGTAGTTGTTCAATTATCGCGTTTGCATAAAAAATTTTTCCACGAACTGAGAAAGCATAATAAAAAGCAAAATCAAACGACATTGAACCCCAATGAGTTTCTAAGAACTATAATTCTTAGAAGAAAATATTATGAAAAGAAAAAATTGTTTTCAACTTCGAGGCAAACGCAGGCCAAATGTAAGCCACTGATTTTTTATCTCTCAATATATGCGTATGTTTACATGTAAATAATATAATTACATAATATTGTAAACGGAAAAGAAATCAAAGGAGGCGCACACGCATGTAGTAAAAAAAAAAATATTGATGGAAGCAAAGAGTTGAATGATGCGCTTAAGGAAATATTAATGGAAGAAAATAATTCTCGGGAAAAAGCGCTTGTCGCAAAGTTTTGAGGCAAATTAAAGACGCGCAGTTTAAGTATTTGATTTATGTTAACCTCTATGTGCTTAATGTTAAATAAAAAAAGTTATTAACAAACCCATGTGTATTGCGAAAATGGGCGAGTTTGGCTAAGTGGGGGTGGCATAAAAGCACGGATTGGATTGGATTGGATTGAATTGGATTAAATTGGACTGGATTGGACTAGATTGGATCAGATTGAATTGAATTGGATTGGATTGGATTGGATTGGATTGGATTGGATTGGATTGGATTGGATTGGAGTGGATTGGATTGGATTAAATTGGACTGGATTGGACTAGATTGGATCGGATTGAATTGAATTGAATTGAATTGAATTGAATTGGATTGGATTGGATTGGATTGGATTGGATTGGTTTGGATTGGATTGGATTGGATTGCATTGCATTGCATTGCATTGCATTGCATTGCATTGCATTGGATTGGATTGGATTGGATTGAATTGAATTGAATTGGATTGAATTGGATTGGATTGGTTTCGATTGGATTGGATTGCATTGGATTGGATTGAATTGGATTGGATTGATTTCGATTGGTTTCGATTAAATTAGATTGAATTGGATTGGAATTGCATTGGAATTGCATTGGAATTGGATTGAATTAGATTAGAAAGGATTGGATTGGATTGGATTAGATTGGATTGGATTGGATTGGATTGGATTGGATTGGATTGGATTGGATTGGATTGGATTGGATTGGATTGGATTGGATTGGATTGGATTGGATTGGATTGGATTGGATTGGATTCGATTGCATTGCATTGGATTGGATTGGATAGTAACTCACATACAAACAAAAACCTTGAAATGATCTAATAAGAAACTTTGTTGGCAAAGTTACCAAATTTGTTAGCAAAGTTACCAAAAGAAAAAGTTGGATCAATATCTTTCATATGAGATAATATCTTATAAGGCTATAAAAATTTACATTTTACTTAACTATTACAACCCAAAGTAGCATATAAATTTGTTATCCTCACTTCCTCTCTCTTTCTATCTCATTTGCTTTCTAAGGCAATCTCTGGAATGTACCTCAATGGCATTAATTTCGGAATAGAACATGGTCAAAAAGTTATCTATGGGTAACTACTTAGGTTATGCTGCCTCTGTGTTGCCAACTTCTGATTTTGACACTTCTACTTAAGTACAATAAACTAACTCACTATGTCTGATGAATTCAAAGTTTCTGGAGAGCATAAGTGTGTCAATGAAAGTTTTAAAAATTTTATTTTAAGTCTTAACTTACATAAAATAGCATAATCTTAGACTTCGAGGAACCTTTAGGTAGGATTAAAGTAAAACTCATAAGAACACTGAAAGATAAGAAGGAAATGTTGCTGTTTAAAAAAGTGGACTGCATTGTGGTGTTTCAAATATAAAACCAAAAATTGTTACCCCAAATTTTTTAAACCTTAATAGCTATTAATTTAAATACCTCGAAAGTACACCCCTACGTATGCATTCTCGCCCAATTTGCTGCAAGCCACTTTCTACATCTTCTACCTACTCTGTGGCGCAATGAGTTATATTTTATTCACATTTAAAGCATTCTCTCTCCATATCTATGCTAAGTGCCACGCCCAATTTAAACACGACACTCACTTCTTAACTTTTGAACGCTCCACTCACTTAACATTTCTTTGATAGACTTTATTTCAATTTTATTTAATTGACCCAAGCAACAATTTAGGGTTAAATGAAAGTAGAGCATGTGTTGCTGTTAGCAATAGCGACAAATTTATGTGCGCACACAGACATCAAGATAAGCACACGCACACATACATAGAAAAAAAAAACATACCCGCTAGGGATGTGTACAAAAAGTAGACATCGAAATCAACATCACAATCGACAGCTGCTTCAATTGAGTTGCTGATGCTGCGCTGCCATGTTGCTGCTGCTACTTTAAGCCTTGTTGTCTTGCCATTGCCATTGCTGTTGCTATTGCTAGTGCTCTGTTGCTTTTAACATTTGATATATTGCATAAGCAGCGCAATAATGTTACGAAATTTTTCTTTATCTCTTAAGTTTTTGCAATTTATTTGATTTGGAACGAGCAGGATGGTGTAGGGGTTGCTTAAAAAGGGGCGACATGCTGTTGATATAGGTAAGTGGCAGCAGCAGCAGCCAGAGTGTATTGATGGCACGCGAAACGAAAACTCCAAGCTATAATTGCTGTAGCATTATAAAGCAGCGCAACGTAGTGCGGGAAACGCGATTATTAGACTCTAGTGAGTTGTCTATAACTACGAATGTATTTTTCGGCACGTGCTGAATCTTATTGTCAGTTCAATGATTTATTTTCATTTTTGGTTTATTTTTTTTTTAATTGCTTTTTATTCAAGTTCATTTGTAAGAACTTTGTAAAATTTTAATAACCAAAATTTTACATAGAATTATAGTTGGTAGACAAACGGTTATTGTAGGCCAATATTTATTAACAAAAGATACCGATTTGTATTTCTTGTGGGTAGGGTTCACATCAGAGCATAACATCATAGGTGTTTTCATTTATGAAGTTAATTAGGAAAAGCTACATAAATGATAGCTTAAATTTAAGTATCCGGTGAAAAATTAATGACAATTTCGTTGGATGGAGCAAAATTTTTCTATAGACTGACATATATGTACGATATATTAAGGGTGGCTTAGTTTCAAAATGAAATGCAACACAAAAAAAAAAATGTTCAAGTGATGGTAGATAATCTTATGACATTTAGTATTTGATTGTGATTTTGGGCATATGAGTGCTAGGCTGTCTTGAAAATTGCGTACTCTGGAGAGCCAGTATTAAAGCAATTCTTGAGGCTTTATTTTCAAAATAACATGAGTTATGTTGATTGTTAAAGCGTCAAATTTTGCCAGAGACTTTACGTATTCACAGAAAAAATAATCCTTAGATATCAACTCACTCAATCTTGGCGATCAATTGATTTCAAAATTTCATAAGAAATTATGTGAGTCTTAAGTGAATTTAATAAATTTAATAGATAGAATGATATCACTTTTCCTTTAAATAATTTGAAAATGCGGTTCCTTTATGCCAAATCAAGCCAAATTTTATAATAAGGGATAATTCGTGGGGGTTGAAACCACCCCTATAGCAACTTGAAATAAAAACAAATTGGTAAAAAAATTGTTCATCCTACTTTTTGCAAGAAATTTGTTTGAATGGACATTGGCATGCAAAAATAAATACGTCTCGACCCTTCTGGGGTAAAACTACCCCCTAAATATACTCTTTCCCCAAAATTGAAGTAAGATTTGATCAATGAGTTATTTTTTTATTTTTTAGCATTTTTATTTTATTGTTGATGAAATATTACTAAAAATGTTGGTAATAACTGTTCCCACTTTTTTTTAGGGGGGGGGGGGGGCGATGGGGGAGGGTGTAAAAACACTTTGATTTTAAAAATTCTGAAAAAAATCTGAATGACATATAAGGACTGTCCCAGAAAAAACTTGCACTTTTATTTTTTAAGATTTTACTCCACCTGATAATCTTATAGGTCTAAAAAGACAAAATATTTATTCCATATAAAGTGACGTTTGATATGATGTATAACACTTGAAGATAGCATTTCTAACGACAAAGATGTCTAGCAAGCAAGAAAAAGTCCGCGAACTGATTTTGTCCACATACCTGCAAAATCCAGGGTTAAAATATTCAGCTATAGCAAAAATAGTTGGTGCATCAGAAAGAACTGTTAAAACGGTTATTTCTAATTATAAGAAGGGTCTACCTGTTTCACGAAAAAAGGGTTCAGGCAAAAAACCAGAATTTTCTAACCCAAAGGTAGCGGCGAAGGTGAAGCGCCTTTTTAGGCAGAATCCCAACACGTCAGTGCGAGATATGGCGGCTAGAACAGGTACATCAAAATCTACTGTGCAAAGGATAAAGGAGAAAAGTAAGCTAAAGACATATAGAGTTCAAAAAATACCAGACCGTTCTGATGAAAAGCAGATGATGGCTCAGATGCGAGCCCGAAAATTGAATGAAAGGTACCTGACTAAATTTGACTGCTGTGTTATGGATGACGAAACTTAGGTTAAAGCAGATTTTAAGCAGCTACCTGGGCACGAATATTATACATCACCGAAGAAGGGGAATGTGCCTAGTAAATTCAAAGAAAAAAAAATTTCGAAATTTCCGAAGCAATATATGGTTTGGCAGGCCATATGCACCTGTGGCCTCAGAAGCAGCTTCTTTGTTACGCAAGGCACAATCAATTCCAAAGTTTATATAGACGAGTGCCTCGAAAAACGTCTTCTACCATTTATTCGTGCACATGAGGGTACCGTGATATTCTGGCCAGATTTAGCAACCTCTCATTACTTTAAAGCTACGATGGAATGGTATGCAAGTAAAAAGATCAATTTGTACCAAAAATAGCAAATCCGCCTAACTGCCCAGAGCTTCGCCAATTGAAAGATATTGGGCTCTAATGAAAAGAGATCTTCGAAAGAGTGGCAGGACTGCAAAAAACTTTCAAGACTTCAGACTTAAGTGGAAAAGATCGTACCGTACTGTCGATGAAACAACTGTGCAAAATTTAATGAAGGGCCTTAAAAAAAAAGTAAGAAATTTTTATAGAAAAAACAAAATTGTTCATTAGTTTTTAGATATTTATATTCTGAACACTAGCCATTATTAATAAAAAAATAAAAAAAACCAAAAAATTTGCTGGGTATTTTTTTATAACTAAAAAACAAAGTGCAAGTTTTTTCTGGGACAGTCCTTATGTAGAGCAATATACTAGAAGAAGTACGATTTCGATGACTTTTTTTTTGCATCACCCTATTTTACATACACATTTGCATAGCATGTATAAAATATTTCAAATTTTGAAAAGTACAAAACTTTTCAAGTATTGTAAAACATTCTTCAAACCAGCTTCAAGTACATGGGTACTTAAAGATGCAAGATAGTAAATTTAGTGGAAATATCTTACGTACAAGTTGCAAAGATGAACACGTACACTTGCCGATATCAAATGCAATGAAGTGTGCGTGCGGCAGGAACTGCAACAACGACAGAAAACAATGTGTAGGAGTAGTATCTACCTATTTATGTGGCATGTAAAAAAATAGTTTCTTGCGGATGTGAAATGGAATTTTCGATTACAATCGTTACACATCCGTTGAAATTCAACAGCAGCAACCGACGACATGTGATGAGCAAAAAAAAAAATTAATACAATGGAAAATGTAATTTTCAATGTCGTCAAGAAACTGCTACTACTTAGAGGAAATGTTAAGTTTATTTGTTGGTTGAGACTATTGGTAAGTTATATGAACGATACTCGATAAGTTTTAAGTGTAAAGGTTAAACTGAACACCGTTTGTATTGCCATGAGAAATTCATATTTACTCAGCGGTATGCGCACTTCCGGCTCTGTATAGTGAGATAAATTAAATTGACAAGTTCATGTGAATACTCGATGTATAAGCGAATTTCAAAATCAAAGGTAGGCCTGCAGCTCTATGAAATACAAAAATATTTTTTAACAAAATTAAGAAAAAAAAAAACAAACGACAATTTGGAAAGACAGTAGCAGTTGCAAAAAGTGGTCTTATGTGTTCAACTAACCCATTTGAAAACAACTTAAAAAATTATAGTAATCGATATTATTTAAGACAAAAATGGTTCGGCATGGCCACCATCAAAACACTTTTTTCTGATGTTAATGAGTTTGAAAAAAAAAAAATGATGGCATTTATTGTTTTATGTAAAAACGGACATGTTTTTCCAGTAGAAAAGTTCTCAAGATATAAACAATTAAATTTCTTGCATCTTAAGGTACTGCAGCAAGCACTTTTTTGAGCCCACTCGCACTGAATTTCACTTTATGAATTGTTTTATTTATGAGTGATGCCATGCCCACTTATATAAACTCACTCACTTTTTATACGAACAATACCACTTTGTTGTAACGAGTTTCATTACAATCTGTTGAAAACCACCTTGACATAAACATTGAATTCAGTGGGAGCATCCACAAAAACTGGTCGAAGCGCTCCCATTTTTCTGTCAGATATAATGCGAAAAATAAATTTTTCAACAGTTAAGCACTTAAAGTTGCCCCGGTGTTTGCGGTGCAAGTGTTCAAATATTTTTACTAAATAACAAATAATACTCAATACCAGTCAGCAATATGTGTACACTAGACTGATACAAAAAAACGACCAGCTTCCGAATTTTTCTTAGTATACAATTAAGTCTCAGCAAAAATTTTAAGCCAAATGGCTTAGCCTTTATTAAAAAGGTTAGAAGTAACGAACAATTTTAAAAATATTTTGGATCTGCAAATAATTTTTTGTCGTAGCTGACAGAAAATAAACGCTTATCTTCATGCAACGCTAATATCATAGAATTTTTTACATATTTCAATATTTTTAACTCAGTTTTTAACATTTTTCAATTTGTTCTAATATTTTTCAACATTTTTAAAGACTTTTGTCGAATTTTTCAACATTTTTCAATTTTTTCAACATTTTTTCATCATTTTTCAACATTTTTTCGTATAATTCAACTATTTGGAATTTTTCAACATTTTTCGACTTTTCAACATTTTGCGACTTTTCAACAGTTTTTCAATATTTTTTTTTAATTTTTTTTTTTAATATTTCACAAATTTTTCATTATTAATTTTTCAGCTTCCCAACTTTTTCAATTATTCCCAAATTTTTTCAATATTTTCCAACATTTTTTCAACATCTTTCGAATTTTATACCTAATATTTTTTCAACATTTTTCGACATTTCAACATTTTTCAATTTTTCCAATATTTTTTCAAGATTTTTTGACTTTTCATTTTCTGATATTTTTCCAACCTAATTTTCGGCTTTTTCAACATTTTTCTTAATATTTTTCTATTTCTTCAACATTTTCCGATCAATATTCAACATTTTTCTATTTATTCAATAGTTTTCAATTGGTTTAATATTTTTCAACTTTATCAATATTTTTTCGATTTACTCAACATTTTTTTTCATCTTTTTCAACATTATACGACTATTTCAACATTTTTTCAAAATTTTTCAACATAACTTATCAAAATTTTTTCAAGTTATCTGACTTCTCAAAAATTTTCCTTTTTTTTCCATTTTATTTTATTTTTTGACTTTTCAATATCTTATCGATTTTTTATCAAAAATACTCTCTGGCTTATGGGCGAGCATATCGAAATAGTGTCGTTATTTTGCAGCAGTCTAATCCAAGCAGCATTTATACCGGAAATTACATTTTATCACCAACATTTGATGTTTTTCATGTTTCATTTCCTTCGTCTACTTTGTACTGCACATATCGATTATGTACTCTATTTTACTGGAATTGATGTTCAGTTTCGATTGAATAGTTTTTGACGCGTACTTTCAATGTCAGTGTGGCATCAGTAGATCTAATAATTTGGTAACTGGCATATCAACACCAACAAATATTTGATGAAAAATTTTCTTTTTTTTTTTTGCTGATACATAGACTGTTCTCCTCAGACCACAAGAAGTTGTCAGTTTAGGACATCATGTCTTTATATTTTGAAGAGCTTTGTTGATTGTGCTTTTAATAATATGAGACTTTGTATTTTTTGTTTTAGCATTTATTTTTTTGTCGCATTTATATTGGTTTAGTTTTTTTTTCCCTGTATATTGCTGGTACTTTTTTTGCTTTAATTGCAGCCTGAATAAACAGCCAGAAGAAAAAATATTTAATTGTTGCGGTCTCTTGTAGTCATTTTAATATGTTTTAATAAATTGTTTCAAGCAACTACTCGGATAACAACTTTTCCGATTAATTTAAAATTTTGGATGGAAATACTTTGAAGGAGAGAGTTACACTTTTGTGCTTAGTTCCGGAGATATACCCTAGCAAATCCGACTTTTTGATATGTTAATCTTTTTTATAAAACTAAAATTTTTTCTATAAATTGTATAAGTATCTGAGTATGTAGTATATACTTAAAATCCCACATTTGAAAATTAACCTTTTGTATTAAAGAAAATCAATTAAAACCATAACATTTAAAGAAAAACACAAAATAACGTTTGTCACAGGTTGTTGCCAGCTCTGCAAAACGTTCATTGCAAATGCAGCTGCAGTAAATGTGCCTTTTCACAATAATCCAATTTATTCCATGCGAGCAAACAATGCGCCACAACAACATGAAGCTGAGAATGAACTTGAAATTTGGCATTAAAGGAAGTGGTCCTCTTTCCTGGCATAATTCACATGTGGAGAGTGTATGCAATATAATTTTATATCAGCACACAGTTGATAAAACAGTCAAATTGAATGAATAGTCGAATGCAAACTGGAATTAATGTTATTACAGTAGGAAAAAATTGCACTAGGCTTAAAAACAGAATGTTATAAAAATTAACCAGCAAAATCACAAAAGTGGCCAAATCACCATTAGAACAGTATCACGTGAGGTAAGCAATTACAAATGAGTAAAGTTCACTATGAGATTAGCAGCATCGAGGCAAAAAAATCACTATGATATTACGAAGTAGATCCAATATGGAATCACATAATAACCACTAAAGCATCGCAAACACCATGGAATCACAAACACAAGGAGAATAGAATGGCAGTAGAATTAAAATAACTCTAAAAACACAAACACTATGTAATCCTAATCACTTAAGGTACACAATCTCTGTGAAAATAAGAGTATCATATGTTATGATATCACATTCATAAGCGAAACTAAATCACTAAAGGATCGCAAACACAAAGGGAATAGAATAGCTGTAGAATTAAGATAACTTCAGGAACACAAACACTATGTTATCATAGTCACTAAAGATACACAATTTCCATTAAAAGAAGATCACTATATGAACAGAACCATTATAGTATCACATTCTGAAACGAAACTAAGCCACTAAAAGATCGCAAACACCATGGAATCATAAACACATGGGGAATAGAATGGCAGTAGAATTAAGATTACTCCAGGAACACAAACACTATGTTATCATAGTCACTAAAGATACACAATTTCTATGAAAAGAAGATCACTATATGAACACAATCATTATAATATCACATTCCTAAACAAAACTAAACCACTAAAAGATCGCAAAGACCATGGAAACACAAACATAAGAGCAAACTGTAAAATCAAAATCACTGTAGGAACACATAAACTATGTGATCATAATCACTAGAGGTACACAATATTTTTGAAAATATGATCACTATATGAATCAATATAGAATTGCAACTGCTGGGAAAAGAAAATCATTAACAAACACATAAGGTCATTAAAATCGATTTAAAAAATAAAGCAAAATTTGATATTTTTGTTGTGAAATTTTTAAAGAACTTTAAAAAACTGTCAAAATATTACCGCTTCTGATATTCATAAGGGGTTAAGATGTTCTCGCCGGCTGAACTTTAATATGAGCAGTAGTACATTAACACAAATTTTTTTAAAAACTTTTCGAGAAAACACTCTAAATTAAAATTGAAAAAATTATTAGAATAATCCACATTTACTTAAGCGAAACGTTACACTTTTTTCCGCATAGCATTAAAGCTTTCAACTTCTTGGCGAAATAAAAACTTAAATTTCAAAGTCCACTTTGAACCACCACCACTTTTGTTATTCTTATACTCCGCAACAATACTTGAAAACAATACAAGTAGATAGTTTTAAAATAAGAAAATATCTTAAGACTTAAGTAACAATAAACTATATAATAAGAATAATGCAATTTTATTTTTAATTTTTTATTTTCATTTCTTCGTTGTAAACGCTGAAGTTTCTGGAATTAATACTCAATATATAAGAAAAATCAATCTGTGTGCGTCAGTTTCCTTTTTTTGCTGATACCCAATAAAACACAATGAATGCATTAATGTTGGCCTCTTCAAAATCCGCAATATTTCAATGCTTAACGCTGAACAATCAAAATGCAAAAAGAATGCAACTTAAAGAGGTTACAAATTAGAGTTCGACCAAAAAAAAAAAAGAAAAAAAACATCATGTTCTTTAATGTTCTCAAAAAAATGAGAAATTTAAAATATGAAAATGTTCACGGAACAAAAAAAGAATTTACTTACTACAACTGGTCAACCTGGTTTTAAAAAACGATACTGACGTAACCTTAGCTTGCAAGAGAAGATAATTTTGTAATATTCTCATAGAGCGCAACATCTATTAATATAAAATTGTTTATATGCGAATGGTTTGTAACGCTTTGGCGCAAAATACACTGAACGAATTTTAATATTATTGTTTTAAAGACAACACATTTGTGCTAAAGAAGGTTATTGCTAACTTATTTTTTTATTTTACAAAGTTAAATATCCTTTTTTTTAAGATTAAGCTTTTGCAACACCTCACATAAAAATTGTCGTTTGACTTTTCATTACTTATACTACTTCTTACATTCTGTGTTGTTATTGCTTTCTTAGTTCTTGCTTTCTTAAGCAACTTTCTTTGTAAGTCATACAATTTAAATTTTTAAGCTTTCCCGAAAAATTAAAGAATTTCGACAAACTCTAGCAAGCATTCAGCAAGGATGAATGCAACTGTGCTTGGCATAGAATCGCGCTCAGCCGTTAAGATGCAAAGATATGAAATTTTGCTGTATTTATCTATGCATTCATCCATTCATCCAGTCGTTTGTCTGTCTGTCTGTCGGTCTGTTTGTATGCTGATCACAGCCTCACTGTTACAGCCTTGCCTGTTGGTGCTTTTGATATGCTACCGAACACTCGTCGTAACCTCGTGTATTTGTCAGAAAACTTTCAAATATTTTGTTGCTATGTTAGTGCTGCTGTTAACTTTATTTGTTGTTCAGTTTTTTGTGCTGTTTTGAATTTTTTGTTTGCTAAAAAGTTTTTTAGAATTTTTTGTTTTTTTTTTCAACTTTTGTTTTTAATGCAAACGAAAGCGGATTTTGCAGCAAAGCTGAAAAAAAAACGAAAGAAGAAAACTTTTTGGCTCAGCAAGTGGTATGAGAAATGTTTGGCACAAATTTTCAACTTATGTCGGTCGGTTGCACAAAATATGAAAAATTAATTTTCGACATTATGGAGCTAATTTTTTTAACTCATTTTTTTCAGTTTGTGTGTGTGTGTGTTTTTTTTTTGTTGTTGTGTGTTTTGAATTTATTTGAACTTTTTCTTTAATTGAGTTAATATACGATATTTTTTTTTAAGCAACATCAGTTTCTCTCACTTACCACAGCTGCAGTTCGGTTTTGTTTAACGACAGCGATCTGAAAAAGAATTAAGTTTTTATTAGATGATTAAATAGGAGTGTTTTTTTTTCAAAATCTGCTAATATTTACAACATAGCATTTTTTTAAAGATATTTACAAAGACTTCTACCTCGAACGTTATATAACGGGTGATTCTTTTGCTATTTGTTTTTTTAGTGTACTTTTTTTTTCATCTCGCGCGTGACTCGTGACATGTGTCAACGCTAAAAATACTCAGCAAGATTTGCCATTTTACCATAAATAGACTAACAAACAAACAGCGCATGAAAATAATTGAGTTTCATGATCAAAACTCGTGCTTTATGAGAAATGTCGAATATCGAAAAATTTTGTTCAGCGAAAAAGTTAATTTTTGGCTCAATTGCTACGTCAAGAAACAGATTTGCCAAATTTAGTCTGAAGATCAGCCAGCGGCAGCTCAAGAGCTACCAAAGCACAGTAAAATATGCACTGTTTGGTGCGGTTTGTGAACCGGCGGCTTCATTGGAACGTACTTTTTCAAAAATAATGAAAATCCCAATGTCACAGTCAATAGCAGCAAGGTACAGGGCGATGATTAACGACTTTATTTGCCCAAAATGGAAGAATTGGACTTGGTTGATATGTGGTTTTAACAAAACGTTGCCACATGCCACACGGCACGCGATACCATGAACCTATTGAGAGGCGAGCTTGGTGAGCAATTAATCTAACGTTTTGGAGCAGTCAAGATCATGTGATTTGACCCCACTAGACTATTTTTTTTTTCTCTCATGTACAAAGACAAGCCAGCCACAATTGCAGCTCTGGTAGAAAACATTACAGCTGCCATTGGTGAGATACCGGCCGAAATGCTGGAAAAAGTATTGAAGCTTACGGACGGACCACCTCAGGCCTAGCCGTGAACAACATTTACATAAAATAATCTTTGAAAAGTAAATGGCAAAAGTTTATGTATCGTCTCAAATAAATATGTTATTTATTTTTGTAAATTTTTTGTATTTTTCTTAGTTTTTAAAAAACCAAACGCTTAAAAAATCACTATATAAAGTAAAAATCAAAGGCTTTGTAATTTCTAGATTGAAATTAAGAATGAACCGATAAATAAAACTGTAATAATGGGAGCTCTCTAGGGGGTATTATTTTCCCACTGCTTTGTGTCCTTTAAGCTAATAATATTTTTTCGCACTCTGACAAGGAATGGACTAAAAATAGTAGCATATGCATATGTTAACTTGGTATTAATGATGTCACACAAGTTTTGGCTATTATTGGTATGCTCATAGAATAAGCATTAAAATAACTTAAAAGTAGAGCAAGACGCAATTGCTTATATGTTAATAACTACAAAACTTTACATATTTTTTTCACACAAAATTACAAGATAATCAAAATTAGGAGGACATCAAGATTTGAGCCTCATCTCTTGCGTACTCAATTCATTTAAGCTCCCTACTTCTAGCCTACTACTAGAAATTGTATAAAAACCTTTGATGAAAATCTTTTTTTTTCAATTTTAAATCATTGAACATTGTCCGAAATCACTACTTCATACCTCGACATATTTGGGTATTAATTATTACTAGGAAAATATTACTGTACTGTCAGAAGGAAACAATTTTAATAGCACTTAATCCATGTAGAAAAACAAATTTTTAATGCTCAGTTTGAACAACAGCAAATATTATAATTATTGCTTTAAACAAACAAAGCACTTAAGAGTCTATTAGCTGTAGGATTAAAAAAAATTTTTACATTCGTCCAAAGTTAAAAATCAATTACGTGTATATTACACAAAATCAATTTATATTATTTTCATTGTTAGCTATTTTTGAGTTCTAATTGAATATAAATATTGCAGGAAAAAATAACAATACAAAGGAAGCATTGTATGCACATATACGAAATGTAACAAATACTCGCACATAACAAGCAATATAATAACATGACAACATACAAATAAATAAATAAATAAATAACAAGAATAAATTGAAAAAAAGCAACTAAAATCACGTGAAAATAAGAAAAACAAATTATGGTTTGGTATTCTTTTGGTAGGAAAATTGTAATCGCATGAATTTCGTATGTGTATTTAAGCATCTGTATATAAGTATTTATATGCTTACTGCACACACACACAAACATGCGTCTGTTTATTTTTGTGTTTTTACAATAAAATTTCCAACTGAAAAAAAATACGCTGCAGAAATCAGCATACCGTAGACCGTAGCGCTTTTGTAGGTTATATAATATTCGGATAATGCACGCTAATTATTGAGAAGTTTTGAAAAATAGTTGTGCAACAATGATACAACTTTTGTCAAAATTATGATAAATCATAAAATACTCACAAAAAAAAATCCTAGATCTCAAACTTTGTAGTCCTTTTTATAGTCCCATTATGACAAATTGCATTTCAGTCATTTCGAGCAAAAATTTTAATAAGATGTTGCTTAAGTAGCCCTAATTAAGACGCTATATGGTATAACAATCTGAGTTACGAACTGCTAAGTAGTTGAGGAGTGTCAAAAACTCATTGATATTTGACACATTGTAGCTCCTAAGCATAGGCATAAATGGTATTGATTGTACTGCGCAGCATGACTTAAGCTCATCATACTAAAATTTCAGCCAAATTCAAATCAAAAGCCATTTTTTGAAACAAAAACTTCTAGGTAAAAAATTAAATTGAGAAATACTTGAAATTTCGGGGTTTTTTTAAATGCTAAGCATTAAAAATTAGCCAAGCTACACAGCGAAAATAGAATGTTTCCTACAAATAAATGCATTTGGTTGATTGATTTTTAAAATACACACACATGTATGTACCATATATATTAACTATCAATAAATACTGTTAAATAGTACAATGCTTACTATTGCAAGTTAAAGTTTTGTTTTTCGGGTCTAACATAATATCTATTTCAGTCAATTTAACAGATTTAATTTGATCGGATATGTATGTATGTATCACATATTACCAAATATGTGATTGAATTAGTACAATTTTACAAATCTTATTAGTTAATTATTTGGTAATAATGGTAATATAATGTGATTTATGCAATAACAATATTCGATTCAGTGCTATTTGGACACGTAATCTTCCTTTAAATATTTATGTAGCCTCTGTCAGATAAGCAATTTGTTTATTATTACCAAATCTCGATACATACAAATACTCTGTTTTTTCTATGTGTGATATGAAATAAAAGTTGATGATACAAAAATCTTTTTTTTTTGGGATATAAATCATACCGATTCTTAAGATTCGATAGATCAAATGGATATTTTTTGTAAAGAAAATTACAAACTCCAAATTCATTGTAACGTTAAATTAGTTGCACATTTAGAATTCAGAATGGACCATTTTCAACTATTGGACCATTTTTTGGCCTAATACATAAAAATGGTTGTTCACTTGTTCAGAAGGTGTTTTTCCAATTTGTGGTATTTGAGTAAGACTTGAGGCATCTTTTCAAATTTTAAATAAGAGACATAAATTGTGTGAAATCTTAATTTATTTTTATTTGAAATTAAAGCTCATTGGTTCCGGTTAATTATGAAAAAGTATGTCCTTCAAGTGACCTCCTTTGCTAACTCGGCAGGCTGTCAATCTTTTACTAACATTTAGAATAACTTCTTCGTATAATGATAGTAGTTCAATTATTGATATTTGTTCGATGATGTTATCTCTGAGGTATTGAACGATTTGGGAACTATCCACATAAGCTTTGCTCTTCAAGAAACCCTATAAAAATAAATGCAATGTTGTTAAATCGCATGATAAAATAAATAAATAAATCGCCAATTCATGTCTGTCCATCGAGAAATTTTTCGATTACTGAACTTCTTTTTCAAAAGATCAATTGATTTCGTTGCTGTATGGCATGTTGCACCACTCCAATTGAACCACATATTCTGCACATTGATATCTTCCAAAAGACTACACAAAGTTCTTGGTTTGGTGTTTAATTGCTGTGGCTCTTCAGCAACACTTGTACTAACAGCTGCAACATTTTCACTTGAACGACCATTACGATGATGAATTCTGCTTCTCTGATCTTAAACTGAACCATTTTCTTCAAACTTATCAATGAAAAGTTTAAAAACATGGTTTGTCGGACCATTTTCTCAACCGTATTTTGAACGAAATTTTTTTCCATTTCTGAATAATTTTCAGCATATTTAAAATAAGTTTTAATAATGAAAATACGTTGTTTAACTAACCGGAATGTATTTACTTTATACATAAAAAACATCGGTATAATTTAGTGCCTGTAAAAAAAGTACCTCAAATTTAAACATTATTTATAAAGTGTCACGTTATTCAAATATTGTAACCTTGGCATATGGTCTGGAAGAGGAATAATTGAATTGAATAATTTTTTCTGAGACTACTAATTTCTCAACTGATTGGTATTCAAGTAATCTTTTTGATGCCTGATTCATATAATACATACATATATTGAATAAAAGTTTTAACCAATCATAATTAACTAAAGTGGAAAATCGCTGTCCGAACATTTAATTCTCGAATTTTTTGAGATCGGCGGATTTTCTTTCAAATTTTCATATTATTCAATACAGATCATTATCTCAAAAACAAGACATAACAGAGCAAATCGGAAAACTCCTATAAAAAGACACACAACCAAAGTTTGGGAAATTTCTCTTCATTTTAGACTTTTTGCAATCAGAAACTTAGAGTGCATTTCAGTAAAAAACGTGACATGCTGGAAATAAAACTTTTTAGGAAAGTTGATCAGTTGAAAAATTCAGATAATATATATAGTTTTGAAAATTGCATTACAGTGTTATCAAAGACTTAAACTGACCGCGTATTAAATAGTAAATATCTTTCTTATATTTCAGATTATATTATTTAACATACTTCATCAATTGAACTATGCTAAATACAAATAAATAATATAAAATAGAAATACATACCCAAACTATTATATGTTTTGTTATTTTTTTTTTTTATATTATAAATTATAAGAAAACGACGTAAAACCTCGCAAATACTGTGTGCACCTAAAAATCGATTTCTTTGCGCCTTTTATTCGTTGTTGTTTTTGCTCCTGCCCAAATTAACTTTTATACCGTATTTACGTTATTTTGTTATTGTCATTTTGTTGCTGTTGCTTTTGCTGTTTCCGTTGCTTTCTCTGCTGCCTAACATCTTTTAAAGTGTGAGAGTCTTACAGTTGCTGCTGTCTGGCTGACTACTACTGTGGTTCTTGGTGATGTTGTTCTTGCTACCGCTCTTATTTCATTTTGTCTTGGTAGGCTTTCTTTGGTTTGCCAAGGCGCACAAAAGCGCACACATTCAAACATGTAAACACAAATATGCCATACAGCCTCCAATACACACAGACTCCTTTTACGCAAACAACTCAATAGGGAATTATGTATAAAGAAAAAATCAAAGATGATGACAGTGAAGAGGATAGGAAATTTTAGGATCTTAGCAAAGAAAAAGGAAACGAAATGAAACAGAACTTTGTGGAATGAAGCGGAGTGGAACGAAACAGAATGGAATATGATTAAATGGAGTCATAATGAGTTCAATATAAAAATTGACGTGAAATCGAACGTAAATTGAATGAAATAGAATGATATGAAAAAATGGAATGAAATGAAATGTAAAGAAATGAAATTAAATGAAATTAAATGAAACGAAATGAAATGAAATGAAATGAAATGAAATGATATGATATGAAATGAAATGAAATGAAATGAAATGAAATGAAATGAAATGAAATAAAATAAAATAAAATAAAATGAAATGAAATGAAATGAAATGAAATTAAATGAAATGAGATGAGATGAGATGGAATGAAATGAAATGAAATGAAATGAAATGAATTGAAATGAAATGAAATGAAATGAAATGAAATGAAATGAAATGAAATGAAATGAAATGAAATGAAATGAAATGAAATGAATTGAAGTGAAATGAAATGAAATAGAAGCAATTATTAATATAACATATTATTCAACGTAATTGGTACAAAAAAGTAAAAATAAAAGTATGCCACATACTCGGTCACCTTTACTGCATTCTGACTGGGTCCATTAGTAGTAAACGTAACATAACAAGATGGTAAAAATATATGCAAAGAAATCAAGTTGCGAAAAATTTTTGATTGTTTTTGTGATACAAAAATAGTAGTATTTTTATTTAATTGTGCTACCATTTTGCCTACTCCAACTTCTACTACTTTTTTTTTCGATGATTTCTAAGTTTCTTCGAAATTGCGGCGTTGTTTTCTTTTCGTCCAAATGTCGGTGGGTATTTTATTTTTTTTTTTTTTTTGCTACTTTTTTCAACCAACCTTACAGCGGGTTTATTTTTTCTATATTTAACTTGTGTCATTTTGTTGTCTCGTCATTTGAGGGCAACATACATAGGTACACAATATATTTTTACTTGAGGTTCTTTTTTTTTCTCTGCAAGCAAGCGTTGTTTTTCATTAGAGATTTGTGTTATTTTCCCTGCGGGTACTATTTGCTGAGGCTATTTTAATTTATAATTTTGTTTCCTTTTTCTTTCGGATATCTTGAAATGTTATTGTTCGTTTAAACATGTGGGAGTGTTTGAAAAGATTTTGCTTATTTTTATGCAATATGCAATTGTACATAAACAATCTGTAAATTTATAAATAATTTTGGATTTTGTCAAGCACCAGCATTATTTTACAGGTCTGTTTTTTTTTAAATATGTAGCACGTGACTTTAAATAGCTTAATATTGTTCAGGAAATGTGATACGATTTGCGAGAGAAATACAGGCAGTGAATGTTAAAGTTAAAGTACACGTGTGGATACTATCACAAGTAATTTCACGCCGATATATTAGACGCGGAAATCGTAAGCTATAGTGATATAGTCAACAGGAGTTGCTGGTGTACATTTTCCAAACATCGCTGTTGAAAATACCTTTGAATTTACATCAACAAAATTTGTAGCACAAGAATGGTTATTTAAAAAGATATACTAAGTTATGATTGATTTTAAAATCGCTCCTATAACTTTTAAGTAATAATCACTTTGGACTCAATTCATGTGCAGAACGTGGTTTCAACGGGATGGTAGAGCATACCACACAGCAACGGCATCAATCGATATTTTGAAAGAAAAGTTAAATAATCGAATTATTTCTCGAAAAACAGACGTGAATTGGTCACCAATATCATGCGATTTAACACCATTGGATTTATTTTTATAGGGTTTCTTGAAGAGTAAAGCTTATGCGGATAGCCTTCACAAATTGAACCATCGTTATGCAAAAAAGTTATTCAAAATTTTGGTAATAGATTGACAGCCTTTCAATCTAGCAGAGGAGGTCATTTGGATGAAATACTTTTTCATTATTAACCGGAACTAATGAAAATAAATAACGATTTCATACAATTTATGTCTTCTAATAAAAATTTAAAAAGATACCGAATATTTGAACACTTTTCATGTATTCAAGCACCCAATTTAAAGTATATTTTCGATAATATGGATACGTATCTTGTTTAGTGCTTAAATATCTCTTAATGTATTGAAAATTTGTCGGTGAGTGAAAGTCTAAATAGAATTTTACAGCGTCTTCGAAGCTCGAAACGACATAAGCCTTAAGGTAAAAATTTAAATACAAAACAAAAACCTTCAAATAATTAATACATATAAGTACGGTGGTGTAACCAAATTGCTCACAAATATTAAAGCATAATTTAGGCAAACTCTACACAAAAAGTTGGGGAATTTTGACTGGAGGGAGTGGCACCACCGATACAAGTAAAAATTGTTATATTGAGAAAATTATTTAAGGTAAAAGAACCAAATTTCACGCGAACAGTAGGAATGATACAGAAAATCTCTGGACAAGCGAATTTCTACAAATAGACGTGGCACTATACTTACATAGAAATAAAAACTTTAAAACGCAATGCTAAGAAAATTATATAAAGTAATAAAACTAAGTTTCACACAAATGCAAGAAAAGATTCAGCTTCAAACAAAAAGTAGGCGAAAAGATGGCGTGGCACCTCCCATTTATGCAGAAGATTCAAAGTGCCACAAAGGGAAACCAGTCAGTTCGTTGTGTGGTGACCCTTTATATTAAAATTGTAAACTTTTACTGTCAACACTGTGTAGGATATTTAATTTTTGGCAAAACTAACTTCTTTCATTTGTAACGAATAGTTGGGGGCGTGGCGGATATAAAGAAGTATATGTGGAGTATTGCTAGGAAAAACAAGATTAGCTCGACCTTGAGGTTTCTGATTTTGCTAATTTATTTTTTTTTTTTAAGTTGTATTGGAATAGTTGATGATTTACCACAAATAGTTTCGGCATAAGTCGAAACATTGTTGTGCTACAATTTCATAAAATTGTTGTTAAATAAATAAAAAAAATTTTCTTTTTGAAATAATTCGCTTAAGTGATTTAATAGTAATTTATAAAACAATAGTTTACCTTGTGGTCTTCCTTGGTATGCTTTTGCAATGCTTAGTTGCCGAAATGATATGAATTTTATTGTTGAGAGACTTCTCTAAAATTTAAATTTTTTGTTTGCAAAAATTGTTTTTTTTTTTTAGGTCAAGTAAATTATTTTTTTTTTTTTTAATAATTATTGTTTATTGTCTTTTCTTATTAATTTTTAATTTAGTTATACATATATTTATATGTTTTTCTCAATATTTTCTTAATAGTAATTTTTTATATTTTTTGTGTTATTGTCACAATTATTGTCGTCGGTTTTTAGTAAATTCTTGGACTATTATTTCTATACATACAATTAATACTAAAAAGCTTAAATTTTTATAGTTTTTTTTTTAACATCACTAAAATTTTAAATTTATTTTATGTTTTTTAACATTTATTGTCATGAGTTTTTTAAGCGCTAGGCTTCATAAAAATTTATTGTCGATTTTCGTTGAAATTAGAAAAAATGTCAAATTTTCGCTGAATCTGCATACAAATTATTGAGTTCTGAAGTTTTTGGTAAAAAGTTGAAATTCTGATTTGGTTGACTAAAAGTTTTTCGTTTTAGAACGCAAGTAAATAAAATGTTGCATACCTTAAGGGTTTGGTTTTTGTAATGTAATGTTAAATCTTTGCCAGGTTCAGCTAAATTAAAATTATTTTTGAGTTGATTTTTATTAATAAATTGTAATTTTTTTATCGTAAATTTATTGTTTTTTTTTTTTTTTTTTTTGATATTTTAATTGAAATCAAAAATTTTATTGTCATAAATTTCACTTTTGTAGAATTTCCATCAATTTTTTATGAACAAATATTAATTTTTTTTCGCATTGAGTCAGTTAATTTCGTTTTAATATAAAAATGGTGCAAATAACAAGGTGCAGGTTGTATACTTTTGCTATTTTTAGCTTATAAATTTTTTTTTAATGCTTCGATTTTTGTTTTTTTAAAAATAAATTTTTCACAAATGTGCACAAATCGATTATCTTTTGTGCTTTTACATAGATCTAAATTGTTGTTTTATTTCAGCAAAAAGTTCAATGAAAATTTATCAGATTTCTTAATGCTTTGATGAATGATGCAGCCTGATTAATAAATTCAGTGATTTTCCATAGCATCAATAGTTGTTGTTGTTTTTGTTGTTTTTTTGTATTTAAAATAGTTGTATCGTAGTAGTACTATATTGTATGTGGGTAGCACTAGTAGTTGTATTTGATGTTTTTTTTTTCATTTCTATTTTTTATGTGTAAAAAAAATAAAGCAGCAGACTACGGACGACGTACCGACCGAGTAGCACGTGTTAGCTACAACGTCTACGACAACCGCCTACGCACTGCAACTGATTTACCATTGCCGAGGGTATTTTTTTGTCCAATCTCAGTAATCAGTCAGTTAGTGTGGAGAAGAGCCTGGATAGAAACTGAGGCCAACAACAGCTCTAAAACACAACATGGTGGTATTTGAATTGTTTTACACCACACACAGTAAGATTTGGAGAATATCAGAAAAGTTTCGTTAAAATATAGAATTATTTTCAATATATTACTTGTGAGTAACAACAAAAAGATTGCGTTTTGGTACGTTTATTTAGGGTTCTATGAAATTTCTAAAATGTTTTTTCCTTTCACTACAAAATCGAGCGTGAGAGTGTAATTGTGTAAGACTATGGTGAGTTTCTCTTGAATTTTGACTCTTGCTTACTCAGTCTCTTTGTAGGTGGTATTTACTCTCCTAGATTTTTGATACTATTCGCTTTCAGTGTTGTTTTGCATTTTCTTTTTGTGGAAAAAGTATTTTTACCCACAAGTTTTTGAAAATTTTTGTAAAAAATGATAAGGGGTCGTCCATAAAAGACATCCGCAAAAATTCTGAAAATATAATCCCATTCTCCTGGTTGTCCACCCGTTACCTACCTCTTGTAAAGACGTCCAAAAAGGATTCTGCTATCTTTCTATTTTATTTTTTTCGTTGAAGAAAAAATTCAAGGGTGACAATCAAAAAAACCTCCGAGAAAGCATCGATGCTCTCACCTGCTTGATCGTTTTTGTCCGAATTGACAATCTCGCCCGCCCTCCAGCGGTCGTCTTTTATGAATGACCTCTAAGTACGGATAGCTTCGGAAAAGTTGAAAATTATCAAAGAGTAAGGAAAATTTTAGGAATACCATACTAAAACATTCATTAAAGTTAATTTATTTCAGAGATATTGTTAATAGAATCAGCCTACAGAACAACATTTGTGGAAAATATTAAAAAAAAAAATTATTATTCAAAAACTGTCAATAGTTACTCCCTGCTTCCGACTTACAAAAACATGTTGGGAAACCCTGTATGAAACACTTTATTCTAATCAAATATTATTATAATTCAAAATATAAATTTAATCATAATGTTTTAATGGAAATACGAACTTTGATCGCTAATACCTCATGAAATAATTAAATGTTACTCATACGACATGTGAACCCACTTTCAATTTCATAACAACGTTAGTGCAAAAATTAAATTTTTTACCAACCGCTACTGCTAAACAGCATACGTACACACACACACTCGAACAGATTTCAACGGCAGCCAAGGAGAAAATATTATCAAAATCCCAGCAAATTGAAATTTAACGACAGCAGATATTTTGCATGCAGCAACAGCAGCCAAGTACTTTACAAGTTTATGTATGTAGGTATGCGTATGATTGTGTATGTGCATTTGAGTGTGATGACTTAGTAAGGTAGCAACAAAATATCAACTTCACCCTATATTACACGATATACAAGGCACGCGTTAAAATTGCTACCCAAATGAGAGTGAACAATCGTAAACTCACCACAGTTACAAATTTATGTCTCAACTAACTTTGGCTCTTTTTTTTTTGCCCCGTTTACGCAATTGCTCTCATTATTGTTTTATATTCTCATTTAGCTGAAAATGAGAGGAACGCATTATTATTTCCGCTTTTGCTCTCATCATGGGCACCATGTTGAGTTTGGACTTGAAATTTAAATTGAAAGCGAAAGCATATTAATTATTTGTTGCTGTTTTTACAGTTTGCTTTATATTGCTATTGTTGCTGCACATTTTTAACACATACACATCTTAACTTTACGCATACACACATTTATACAGCTGATACATATGATAGAATGTTTTGGGCGGTCACTAAATCTATTGTTTGGGGGTTTTTTTTTTGTGCGCAAATATAAACTTGCATTTAACACTTAGGTTTGATATTTTGTTTTCTGCTGTTTTCGCTTAACTTTTGTTTCAAGTATTGTTATTTCAAGTATCGTTATAGATATTGTCACAAAATTAGCTAGCTCGTTGGTTTTCTCTTAAAGCCAAAGATATTTTTTCATATAAGATTGATTGGCAGCCTAGTAACAGCATTATTAATTAGCAGCCGTACATTAAACTTTGCCTAAATATAGCCCACAAATATGTAAACAAATCCCTGAAGCTACATAAGTCCTAAGTTATATCGCAGCTGAGCCATATGTCATCCAGATCAAATATCATTGGAGATGAGGACCCACATCAATGCCAAATTTTTTTTTTTTTTTTTGATACGATAAATATGTGCTATCTCTCTTACTATAAATAAAACTGACATAAAAATATTTAAACAATGTACTTAAAAAATTTGAGACAGAACCTTATAAAGCAATTTTTTTTTTTTTCAACGTAGTCAAAAATCAAAAGCGAATTTAATTGCTAACCACTGAAATCTGAACAAAAACTCTGCAGACATTTATTTGCTAAGTTACATCGGAACTGAGCTATTTGATTCTGTAAAAGTAATATTTAAAAAAATTTGTTTTTCTTGCAACTGGCAATGCTAATCTTCCCTACTATTCTATGACTATATCACACGATACTACTTCCCTAGTTATCGTGACAATGGTGAACTACAACAACTTGTCTTTATGCAAAATATCAGCTGTACAATCAGCACGTAGCAAGCAACATCTACCATCAGCAACCAAAACGTTCGGATTCTGTTCGTCATTTGGCCGACGTGTGAAAGACGATTTAAACTTTTGTCAGGTCAGTAGCTGGCACCAACATCCCTTTTAATGGTACAGACAGCCACAAGTTGAAAGTATATTTTTCAACACATTTAGCCGGGAGCAGATATTTGCTGCTGATGCTACTGCTGCTGCTGCTGCTGCTAAACTGCTTGTGGTATCTGCACAACATTTGTTCACGTAACGTTATATAAACTTTGTGGTTAACTATCTGGAAGGTGGTTGAAATGTGAAATACAACTTGACTTGTAACAAAATAGTGGTAGCATTAGTTTTTGTTTGTGGTGCTGCAACATTTGATTTTTATATTGAATTATTTTCAAATCAGTAGGGACTTTGAAAAAACTATATCTTATTTTAGGATATTTTACTATAGAGTTTTCGTTGCTTTTATACATTAATATTTTTATTTTTGAAAATATGAAAAGTCACAAGAAAAAAATTAGATTTAAAGTAAGATTTGAGGCATTAATTCAGTTGAAAAAATTTGCCAAAATATTAGAGATAAAACTAAGATTTATTTCTATACAAGTTTTGAATCATTTTATCTATAAAAAAATTCTGGACATATTGAAATACCAGTGTATTAGTTTAGCTGTAAAATACATTTTTTCAATGTTCTATCTATCTTTATTTAAAATTTCATCAAAATCCTTAGTATAGCTGAGAAAACATATTTTCTGGTTAGAAACGTGGCCTTGCCAATTAAAAACAAATATCTCTTCTCAGAGCTCAATCTATCTCTGCACCGAATTTCATCGAAATGGTTAAGCTGTGAAAACATATTTTTCTATTGGGGGCGTGGCATCGCCCACTAAAAAAATAAAAATCTATGCTCAGAAATAAATCTATCGCAATACCAAATTTCATCAAAATCAGTGTAGCGGCTCAGCTGCGACAGCGGCAGGGGCAGTGCCACGCCTATTATAATAGTACAGTGTTTCGAATAATTTTCCTTAGGATTCAAACTATTTTTATGCCAAATTTGATGAAAGTCGGGGCATTACATTAGCCGTGGAAACGTATTTTACTGAGGCGTGGCACCGCCTACTATTGAAAAAAGTTACACTTGGCACCACCCTTTTTATGGCGGCTTAAATGGGGTCTAACATTTTTTCCTTCTCCTATTAAAGTTGTTTACACAAATTAGATTGTGAATTTGATTAATAAATATTTATTTGACCCAACTAAATATTTTCATTTCCTACGCAAAAATCGCACCTCAGGTCCAAAAAATAACTGCTATAACTTTCAATGCTGAGCAGAGTAATATTTAGTGAAAGTTGTTTATTGCTAATAAATATTTTTAAAAAAAATATAAATTTATTTGAAGGAAACACATACACTTTTCTCAAGAGCGTAGGTCCATCTTAATATCGCATACATGATTAGGCGCAATTATTGATTTTTGCTCTAAGGCACACGCTATCTCTTTTACTCGCAAATGCTGTTTCATGATAGCTACTGCTGCTGCTGGTGATGCTGAGGTCTCTTTAAGTCATTTCTGATTTTCTGTCTTTTTTTTTTTTTTTTTTGCTTTTCGTATCTGTTATGTTAAATGGCATCGTTGCTGGATGCACCTGTTAGTTACAAAATTTATGACTTTCGATTGTGTGTCCTTATAGGCACGTGGATATGTGTGAGTGCTTGTTTGTGCGTTATCAATACTAATGCAGCAACGCAAGTGCAACTGAAGTGCAAGGTCAAAGGGAGTTTGAAAGGAAATTCAATAATTGAAAACTGAAAATGACAAGAAAAAAAAAAGAACAATGCAAGGCATTTCAAGTGGCAGGATAATGCGACAGCTTACTGCGAATGAAAGTTATGGAAATAAAATTCCAAAGTTTCAGTTGCTCAAGGCTTAAAAATACGCAGAAACTTTGAGTTTTAATTTGATGATCAAAATCGTTATAGGATCACTATATAACAGCAAGTTTTACATATAAGCATTAGCTCATGCAATGCAAAAAAAACTCAATTCAAGAGTGTTAGTTAATTAAATTTGTATAACAACAACAAATGGCACAACAATCACAAAGTGCTCTTTCTTAAGTAATTTCTTAATTAGTCAAATAAATATAAAGCACATATAACTAGCATCACACATACATATGTACAAATGGGCATATCCATTACAACGGAAGTTTTTGTCCCGTGCGACACATTGGTTTTTTGCATCTATCTTGAAAACGAAAAGTTGACCAAATTCAACTTTAGCACCAATTATAAAGCTAATTAGGAGCTATATGTTAAACCTATTGTTAAAATAAAAATCCATTTTATTTTGACTTTTTTTTTAATTAAAATGTGTTTGACGGTCGAACGGGACCAAAGGAAATGCTCATACATTACTTACAAGCAAAAGTGTAAAAAGGTAAAAAGCAAACAAGCACTCAAAAGAAAAAATGATAAAACCTTCAATTGCTTCGAAACTATTGCATAGTTTATGAGCGCGCCTCAAAACAATGATATAAAAACGGAAAAAAAATGTTGCATAGCTTAAGGCGCTTTTAAGTTCGTGCAATCAAATAGGAGACGACATAACAGACGCACAAAAAGAATCAAAAACAAATAGCAGTGCATTCAAAGGGATAAAATCAACAGTATTTTATCCGTCGCGTTCATATGCTTAAAAAATTTCTTAAGTTTTATGTCTGTATGTGTTATAGTCCACATATATGCATTTTGTATGTGAATTTGTACAAATATTGCGCTGTGTGTGCAACTTCCGTTTTATGTTTATTTACTGTTGGTGTCATTGTTTCTTGCTGGTTTATTATGATTTATGTGTGCGTGTGTTGGTATTTTGTTGCTTGCTGCGCCTGTCCTCCAGGAAACTCAGCAGTTAACTCCGTTTCTTGCAATTTATGGCTTAAACTGGTATTTGCATTTCATACTACGTAGCAGCAAAAGTTAAATAAAGTTTCAAGAAATACATCCTACACTGAATACTTTGAAAGTGATTCAACTTTTATGGATTTTAAGTTTCTAATGAAATTTGCAATTTAAATTCACAACACTAAAACTTTCAATTTAATGTACAACAAAAGGAGATTTTTATTATGAAAAAAAAAATTAAATTTTCTTTTCAAAAATAATGAACTAAGACGATTTTCAGTTTTGTGTGTTAAAAGACCAATTCAAACATGAAATGCTTTTTTAATTGGAAGAAAAAGTCACTTGGATTAATGAAATTGCAGTTAAAAGCAGTTAAAAATTATTTTCATACTAGACAGAAACACAATTAAAAATGTAACATACAACAAAAGGAGCAGTGGATGGTAGAGATGAAATATTTTCTTTTTAATTTGAAACAGAATCAGCCTGAAACTTTTAACTCACTTACGTGTATGCGTAATAATTTGCTCACTGAATTTCCTTACTGATTCTATGATATAAATAACTCCCAAAATTATGGAAATAAAATCCAAAAAAAAGATAAGATCCATCACCAGTGTTAAGCAAAAAGTCTCAGTTAAATTATTAAGATATTGGACATTAATTTCCTCATTTTTTTTATTCAGAATTCTTTCAGCATCATTGTAAGCAGTCCTTGAAACTTTAATTCAAAAAGTTATGTGAGGAAATATTCCAAAAAACAAAGCTTTTTTTGTACTTACTTTAAATTTAAATGATTGTTTTAATTGAGTAAGCACATGGGCATTTCCATGGGTTCCGTTCGACTGTCGAACACATTTCAAGTAAAAAAAAAGTCAAAATAAAACGGATTTTTATTTTGATAATAGGTTTAACTTATAGCTCCTAATTAGCTTTATAAATGGTGCTAAGGTTGAATTTGGGCAATTTTTTGTTTCAAGATAATTGCAAAAATCCAAGATGTCGCACGGGACAAAACTTCCGTTATCGTGGAAATGCCCATATATTAATACAAAATTCATTTAATTAGATTATTTTATGGAGAAAAAAAGCTAGTTACTTTTTTCCAATACTTATCGCAAGCTTACGGAAATGTTTCATAAATTAATTTTCTTACAAATTTCAGGCAGCTAAGCGCCTACATATCTACTATATTTGACGTAAAATATTTATGCCAACCAGTTTATTTATAAGCAAAGATTTCTATTAAGTTCCATCAGAACTCAAGAGAGTGTGTCTTGGAATTCTCGTTATTTTAAATGAGATTCTCGAGTATGGCTCTGTGCTGCTGAAATTCTATTTTCCCCAAAAAGTTAAATAATTCAAATTAACGCTTAAAGTAAACGTAAACAACAGCATCATTACCATACAGAATATGACCTTAATGGTAATATTTGTGTATTGTTGTTTATGAGAACATTAGGGTGCTTCTTAATTTATATTACAATTAAATTTATTAGTTATATATTAGTTAATAAAATCCAAACAAACAAATCCAATAATGGCAAACAAGGACTAACATAAAATAACTTAAGACTTAATAATCTATGTACGTTACCCGCTAAAAACTATTAGTTATGTAATAAAAAGAAAAAAAGTTAATTTCGCAATGAATTTTAACAATTTCATTCGAAAATTATATATGTAAATTTTGCATTTAGCCAAAAAAGTGAAAATATTTAGTGTAAAGTCACTTGGTTCACCACGTCGTATGTGTAACATTTTAATCAAATCGATATAAAATTCACCCTAGTAGTATCACATGCATACACACACACATATTGCACGCTTATGTACATTTGCAGACATTATTATTATTTTTTTTTTCACTAGTTAATCCATCACTTTCAGTTTCAATTTTCCTTTGTATTATTTTTTGTTATCATTTAAATGAATTAACGAAAAAACCAAAAACAAAACAACACCATGACAATACAACATAAAAAAGGTAACAAGCCATGAAATGCTGTGAAATGCGTCAAAATGTAAAACAAAAACAAAAAAGAAAAATATTCAAATAAAGCAAGCGGCTTAATTTCATAACAAATTTGATAAAATTCATTATAAGCTTTGGAAACAACAACATTGTAAAAACAAAAATTAAATCAACGTTGGATGGAACTGTAATAAATATTTTAATTAAGCTTTTAATGGTAGAATATTGTTGTATGTGCTCGTATGCAAGCGCGAGTAGGTGTGGTGTGAATAAGTTTTGAAAAATTTTAAGCAATTCAGTGTATAAAATTTGAGTATTAAAATTTAATCAAATATAATTGTGTTGTATAGTTACTAAAGTTGAGTTGTACCATAAAATAGCATTGTGTATAAAAGGCATAAAATGTTTTTTTAGTCTTTAAAACCCATGAAGTTTCGTAATATTTTAAATAAAGATATAAAATGTTAAAATGTTATTGCAAAAATTATATTGAGTTGAAGAAATATGGCAGGCTTTGTAGCTGAATGGTTATTTTAGATAACTAAAATAGTTAATTTACATTGTACCATTTGATTGGTTCTTAACAAGCCTGTAGCTTAGTTAGAAAAACCCAGCGGTGTCAAAAATTAATATACGTACATAGATGTATGAATGTGTAATTTTTGTGAACAAAATTTTTGGCAAAAAAAAAAAAAAAATAGAGACGATATCAGAATTATAAAGTAACTGATTTCAGCACATTTTTGCAAGCATTTGATTGCATCAGTCGATGGAAAATATCAAAAATTGATATTGCATATCAGCCGGGCGATCATCGATACACAAAATGCATGATTTCGGGACTTTGATTTATAAATTTTTTTTCAAATAATTGATGGAGACAGATCCAAATTAAATTTTTAGTTTCAACAGCGGTGATCCCGGTTACACAAATTTCCGGGTTTCTAGAGTGCTCGATTTGGGACCAAATTTTTTTAAAAAAAATCTGATGAGGTGATGCCGAAATTTTATGTTCGAAATTTCTCCAATAAAATTGATATAAAAATAGGTCGATAACAGACATTTCGAGGACCCGGAATCGCTCCCGATGATGTCTGAAGTCAATTTTTAAAATCTTTGGTAGATTGATAGAAAATATTCTTTTTACAAAAATGTGCCAAAATTTGCTGTCCAAAACTCATTTTTAAACTGCCCCTCGTAATGTCAAAGATCAATTTTCGACCTGAAATTTGGGAACCTGGTGAATGGTAAAATTTTCGTACCTTTTGCTTCGTTTGATGAAAAAAAAAATAAATTAAAACAGAAATGTGGCACTTTGATTATCTGGGACCTTCATTTGAAATGTCAAAAATGTATTTTCGATCTGTCTCTTTTTTTTATTGTGAAAACAAAGAGCAAAATAGCCTCAAAATGAGTTAGAGAGTTAAAGAACGAGACTTGTTGCGTTAGATTTGAATCTTTATTCTTTAAATTCATGCTTACCCATATACTATTTCCATTACACTTTTTCTATTTCATTACTTCCGCCTCAAATGTTCTTGGACACTTTGTTTATAAAATGTTAATTTATCTTGCATTATTCTTTTTAATATTTATTTTTAGCACTTCGTTTTTTTTCAAAGTCGAGAAATTTCAAAACACTCCAATAAACTTCATGCAATTTGTTTAAAAAATGTTCATTTTACATGCACAATGTTTCTCTTGTTTAACGGGGCGTATGATGAACGCATAATTTGCATTTAATTAAAAATCGCGTATACGACATGTTAAACTCTTCTTTTTTTTGCATTTATAAGCATTTACAGTTTAAAACCAACAAACTTTTTGTAAAGAAATTAAACAACACTTCAAAGTAAATTACAATCAACTTAATTCGTTTCTACTTAAGAATTTAAAAAATAAAATCCTTCAAAAATATTTCCTCAGAAAATATCAGTTTATATTTTACAACGCTTGTTGTGCACTTTGAAAATTCTCAAAAAATACTTCAACTCTTAGTGACAGAAATTCACTTCTGGTTGCACGTTTTTTCTTCATTTGAGTAACAACGTTTGTTCGGCTGCATGCAACTACTGCTTACATTTTTATTTTTACTTGTGATATGGTAAGCGCAACTTTTTTTCTGAGCAACAGTAAGACAGTAAAGCTGGGAATTTTTTCGTATGAAATTTGTAATTGTTTTGGGAAATTTTGCTGAAAACGTGCAATCTTATTGAAGCACGAAACAAACAGCGTAAAATAACGCTCACGTATTTTAACTATGGTGGGGTTTGTTGTGACACTTCACTAGCATGCAGACTTAGGGGTAATATTTTGTTGAAATTTGTGAAAAAAACAAAATTAACATTTCCAAAGCAGCTTTCTGGGAATAAAAGTCTTTGTAAAGTTTTAAATTAAATTTGATGCAAAAGTCAATTGAACGATTGTCGTACAACGTATTTTCATGGATTTCTATATAATTTTATATATCGAACTTATTAAAATTTAAGTACATTTTTATTTTTTCTAATTTTATATATATTATTATGATAAAGAAAGAAGACCCGACAATCTGCGCCAACTACAGGGGTATCAGTCTTATTTCCATCGCATATAAGATCCTCTCGAGCGTATTGTGTGAAAGATTGAAGCCGCATACAGAAACACTGATCGGATCCTATCAGTGTGGCTTTAGACCTGGTAAGTCCACCATAGAACAGATTTTTACACTACGCCAAATCCTGGAGAAAACCCATGAATATCAAATCGACACTCACCAGAGTCGATTATAAAGCTTCGTTCGATAGCCCAGTGCGGAATTGCCTATACGCAACAATGTCTGCAAAGTTGATAAGGCTCTGCAGGATGACGTTGAGCAATACTTGTAGCTCCGTCAAGGTAGGGAATGACCTCTCCGGAACTTTTAATACCGAGCGAGATTTCAGACAAGGTGACCCGCTTTCGTGCGATCTCTTCAATTTCATTATGGAGGGGATCGTACGAAAAGCCGGTGTGCATCATAATGGCACCATTTTCTTCAAAGGTGTTCAGCTCCTTGCGTACGCTGATGATATTGATACTATCGGTCGGAGTAAGAGAGATGTTACTGCTGCTTTCACTGCTATTGAAAAGGAATCAGCCAAAGTGGGTTTGACGGTGAACGAGGGCAAGACGAAATACATGATGTCTACTTACAACAGCAAGAGAGTGCGGGATCCAGACTCTCATGTTACAGCGGGCAACTGTAAATTAGAAGTTGTCAAGGAATTGACTTACCTTGGCACTGCCGTAACCAGCAACAATGATGTCAGTCTAGAGATTAAGCGGAGAATAACAATTGCTAATAGGTGCTACTACGGTCTCAGTAAGCAATTGAGTAGTAGAGACCTCTCTCGCCCGACAAAACTGACACTCTACAAGACGCTCATCTTACCCGTGCTACTTTACGGCGCAGAAGCATGGGTTGTGTCGCAGACTGATGCAGCCACGCTTGGGGTGTTTGAGAGAAAAATTCTTCGCAAAATCTTCGGTCCTGTTCACGTCGGCGACGACTACCGTATTCGAATGAACCACGAACTGTACGAGCTCTACGCTGACATTGACATAGTCAAGCGCATCACTATTCAACGTCTGCGCTGGCTGGGACATGTTGTGCGTATGGACGAAGAAGCTCCGGCGAAAAAGGTGTTTGATGCGGAAGCCGCTGGGCGACGACGAAGAGGAAGACCATGCCTCCGATGGAAAGACCAAGCCGAGGAAACCCTATCCACGCTTGGTGTGAATGATTGGAGAAGGCGTGCGCAAAGCAGAGTCGCCTGGCGAGAGCTAATGAGGTCGGCCGTAACCTGACAACGGGTTGTTATGGCCATCTAAGTAAGTAAGTAATTATGATACGTTATTTTTAAATGCAATTAGCACTTTGCCTGATATGTTAATCATACGACATGGTTTCTCGAAATTAACATTTATTTAATTGTTAAATTTATGCCTTTGAACTAAGTGTATTATTAATCGAATAAAATTCTGTTAGAAACTTTAGCATTCATACAAACTGTTAAAATGTGCTTATAGGGTACGACTCTGAAATAACCATAAAAATCATAACAAATGTACTACCCAAACTACCACAAAACTTAGGAACAAGTTGGAACAACCGAGTTGGAATTTAATAATAAGTGACCGTACATTGGTACTAAGGTACAATGACTAGAAATAATAATATTTGTTCAATAGTCAGGGAGTTCTTAAGCAATTTATAATGCCTTGTTCAGCGCTTGACGAGTTTCGGTGTAGGTCAAATCGCTCAAGTGAAATATTAAAGAAAAAAGTCAAAAGAATAAACAAAAAAACCCATACTTCACGTGCAAAATGGTTCAAACTTTTTGAGTAAAAATTTCGTGGAAAAATTGTGCTATATCTGAAAGAAAAAGTTGCTCAAACTAAAATAGATATTCAACCTAGATTGATTTTGCCATAAGAAGGAATTAAAGAGAGAGTCCTTTATTAATCTAACCAAGCTCACGCAAAGAATTATTGTGCAAGAACCAAGACAAAATCAACACAAGAAGATTTTGTACATTATTTGGGACTTTTAAGTTTTTGAAAAATATTTTAAAAATATTAAAAATTCATTAAGGTAATTTTTTTATTGGAGAAAATCTTTTTTCAAGTTTTCCTAGGTTGATCTTACCTTCAAATTTCATGGCGTTTTTGATTTTGGTAAGATTTCGAGCGAATTTTCTACTTAGTTTTTGTGTTTTTGCGCCACATTTTTTTGGACACATTTTATAAAACACAATTCGGCGTAATGTCATCCTCACAACGTCATTTCAAGGTGCTGTATTATTTAAGTATTCTACTCTTCGCCCACTTCTTCTAATCAAACAGCTTTAAATGATTTTTTCTACTGGGACATATTACTGTTTCCTGTCATAATCCTATCAAATGTTGCGCTCTTGAATTGTTTCTGTTGTTGTTTGTTTACATTTCGTTGTTTTTGTTTTGTTTTTTCTTTCTTATTTTTTTTCACCTTGCAATGATTCAATGGGAAATTCCTTTATATCGGATTTCACAACGTTACACATTTCAAAAATCCATTTCAACAAAATATTAACACTCACTTACAAATGTACACACACACACACACACGCAGCCACACTCTGTGTTCGTAACCTGTAACCCACTCACGAGCTTAAGTGCAGTTCTTATTATTGTCGCTGTTGTTGCTGTTGTTGCTGTTGTACTAAGCTATTTGTCATTCATCAACGAGCAGGAACAACTAACGTGAAAATACTACAAGTGAGAGTCATTAAAAATTCTATTATACGAAATGAAGCAACCACACATTCATGCGAACACATACATACACATAGTGCTTGAATTTCCATTCTTGCTCTATGCGCTAGTGTTTGTGCAGTAGTGCTGACACAGTGTTAATTTAATTGTTTTTAATTTTAATTAATGAGCGCTGAGATTAAGTGTCACTTTTAATTAACTCAACTTAAGTGTGGATTTTTAAGTGGGGTTAAGAAAATAGTTGATCCAGTGCAAAAACAAGCGAACGCCAGAGAGAGTAGTGTAAAGAGGTTAATGACTTGAGTGTGAAGAAAGACAGAATTTTGTTAAGGCGGTGAAAACCAAAAACTTAAAGCTATGGGAATCTATGAAACAGAAAAAAAAAATAGTACAAATTTAATTTCAAGCGCTTGCACACTTTTTTTTCACTAATTTTGTATTACAAAATTTGCCCGCATGAAAAATCTTGATCTCGTATAAATCAAATAGAAGAATTCAATGTGGAAAACCAAAGAAAACTCTTCCAAACCTTAAAGTTTCAATTTTAATAAAGAACAAGTTGAAAAAAATTAATTTTTTCACCAGTTTTTGAATGCCTAAAAGTCTTTAAACGATAGTACTTAAGTTTTCAAACATAAAATCGAATAAGGAATATTATTTTCATGAAGTGATTCATCATGATTCAATGATTTTCGAAGTTCAATTTTTACAAAAATTAAATTTACTTAACTTATTTTTTTTTAATTTTCAAAAAAAAAAAAAGTCTAAAAAATATTTTCTTTTGGCAACTTCTTATGGTACTTTAAAATCATCAAACTGAAAGTTTTCAAAAACAACAATTTCTCTCGACGAAATCAAAAGACTTAAGATAAATAATAAAAAGTTAACCAAAATGAATTTTTTTTAAAACCTCCTGAGGAAATTTTTCACAGTTAAAATTTTCAAAAAAAAAAAAAAAAAATGCCAGAAAAATTTTTCTGACGAAAGCTAAAATATCTAAAAAATTTTGAAAATGTTCTTCCTTCAACTTTTTGAACCGTCTTAACGCTTTTGGAGCATAGATATTCAAAACTAATGTTTTTTTTTGACGATTTATTTTGAAGTTTTCGAAAAAGAATTGAATAACGTCGCTCTCGGGTAGAAAGGCCCTAACTCATGTTTTTGCAATTTTACAGTAGGACGAAAAAACTGCATAAAAATCTTCAAAATCTCATATTAGGGTCTTTTTTTAATTGAATATAAGTCCGCTATGTTTTGAAATATCACGTCAAAATTTTGAGTGGATGTGTGTTTGAGGGTTCTCTTTTAGGATCGACAAAAAAGTAAGTTTCGAAAAAATCAGTTAGGGCTTTTCTACCCGAGAGCGACATAAATTATTTCTGTTTTCAAATTTTTGAGGTTCCTGAAAATATTCAAAGTCAAAATTTCCAAATAAAAAATCTATGTTGACAAGTTTTTTTCAATTTTCAATTTTGAAATCGAAAAAAATATTCTCTTTTGCTCCAAAAACTTCAAAATTTTAAGAGGCTTTTGTTTATATGCCAAATAATCAATAAAAATTAATTTTTCTTTGAAATCTGCTGAAAGTACTTCAATGTCATCAAAGTTTAATTTTTTAAATAAAATTTATTCCGAATATATATTTTAAATTTAAAATAAAAAAACTTGAATGAAGATGATTTCTTTCTTAAATTTAAAAAAAAATAAAAAAGTTAAGAAAAAAATTCTTTTTCGTCTTCTTGAAAGTTTTGGAATTTTTAGAAACAAATTTCTTGTGGTGATTTTCTTTTCAACTCTAAAAATAATAATTTAAAAACAAAATCGAAGAAATGCTTCTTTTGAAAACAAAATTAAGTCCACAAAATGATTTTTCTTTTGATTTCTTGCGGTATTTTCAAAATTGAAAGGAAAGGAAGGACAATTTTCCGACTTTTTTAGTTCTTAAATTTTCAAAATAAATAGTCAATCGAAAAGCAAAGCGTTAAAAGATAAAATTTCCAAAAATAAATAGTTTTTGATGAGTAATTTAAAATTTTCGAAACAAAAATTATATTTTATGCAACTGCTAAAGTGTCTCGAAACAATTCGTTTCCTAAAAAAAGCTGTGAGAGCAAAAATTTCCTTCTGACAACTTCTTAAAGATCTGCTTGGGTGCCTACTTATTATATCAAATTTTTGAAATAACTGAACATTGATATTTTGAAGCTGTTGGTTAATTAAATTCCTTTCTTTTTGACCCAGCATATTGTATTTTTAAATTTTCTTTAACTATTTTAATTTTTAGTTCATAACACTACTTTTTTCAACTTAAGAGTGTTTGTACTGAAAAACTTGCATTTAATTCAACAGTGTGTTGCAGTAACACCTCACTTGGTTCTTCACGTTTCCGACATTTTTGTTAGTTTTTAAAATCCTCGAAAATACATACAGTTGAACCAACTAACAGCTGTAGACAAACTGATCAAATCAAAATTCTACCTAAAAAAAAGTTACATCGTCACCTACTATATTTTCATAGCTTTAATGCAAACTTTTTAAGTGAGCAATCATGTATTTAATGTTCTTTAGATAATCTGATATTTAATAATTGTGGCTGCTTTTTTTAACTATTGGCATTACTAACAGCTTCAATTAATGACACTTGAGCGGGTGATAATTTATGACACATATTCAAAAAGAGAAGAAGATGCTGACAACAAAAACAACATTGTCTGTGGTTGCTTGACTCCTTTTTAAAAAAAATAACCGCCAATAAACAACGAAAAAAAAAATTGAGCCGACCTCAACCATTAAAATAACAAAAGGTAACCGCAAACAAAAAAAAAAATTCGCAAAAAAAAATAATAAAGAATCGCAAATAAAGTTGTACACACACACATTAGTTGCTGTGTGTGTGTGTGTGGTACATGAATGTGTCACTGCGTGTGTATGTGTAAGCTCTTTAAGCTTATAAAATATGCGCACATTAAATTTTATGATATTGTTTTGAGTGTCATCAACTTTGTGTGACTTCGGTAAGGGGGAACCACAAAATTACACAACCACACACACATACCTACATACACAAAGAAACATACACATACATGCATGGACTTGAGATGAGGACAAGTCAAAAGTTAAACCAAACTTGCTAACAAAACGCGTTCTAAATATGTTGCTTCGAGTGTATGGCACGCACACACAGTCACTCGTACCTACACAAATAAACATGGCAATACGCAAGTATGTAAATCCCTAGTGTGCATTTTTTCACGTCTAACAAATTGACGCGCCAAAGTCGATTTTTTTCACACATACATTCGCATTAAAGCTATCGCACACATTTGCACAAAATTGCGGCAATAAATTTATTTTACTTGAAACAACTGCAAAAAAAAAACAACAAAAAAAGAACCGCACCAAATAATAATGAAATATAAAAATTTCCTACTTAGTGGGGCTACTCAATCGTTGTCATACATACAAACGTAGCATACATACAAAGGTAGCAGAAATATATAGAAGGGCGTAGTTGTAGTTAGAGCAGAGCTTCGTTACCAAAAGGATGTTGATGGCAAGAGACCATCGCCTTGGCCATGGTCGTCAAACTCACAGCCACTTAGAACAGCGTTGAAAATTGAGTGCTTTATCAACGCTTAGCACCTGACAATTTGTTGGGACAGAAAACAGCAACGCACATACAGCACACATAAGCGTGCAGCGGAGCATGCCAGTTGGAAATTTCTTGAAGATTTAACTAAAGATTTAACTAAAAACAGAACAAATAGATGCATACTATAAAGAACGGCTATAAAAGCTTTATAGCTATTTCAATCCCTGGCCTGGTTTGACATCTATTATCATTTGTCTTCACGAAATTCTTGGTCTTCTGCCAGGGCTGCCAAGTGGCCGGAATTGACCTGGCCAAGTCCGGAAATTCATGTCAAAGTCGGGGGTCTGGTATGAATCAAACATTTCTGAAATAACCGGGTTTCAAGACAGATGTTAAGCTTTAAGTGCTGAAAGTCAAAAACGCTCTGATGTTAACTGCTGCATTTAGAGATCTGTTGAAAATTCTAGTATACTTTATTATATCAAATGACGTCATTAGTTTTTTTAGTTTCCGAACCTTAAGTAAGGTTGCTATACTTAAAAAAAAGAATGCTTGAAATTCAGTTCAAACAGTCTAGCTCAGACTCTTCCTGAGCTCGTTGGGGCACGCAGGGTTGTTATTGCCGTCACGATTTTTGACAAGAGATCCATCCATTATCAAAATTATGTAAAAACAAAGTTTTTCTCATCAAGATCCAATCAGTCAATCGTTGTCTAATATTTCTAGATCATTTAATAAAAATTACCTATAAATATTTAACTAATGATTCAAAGCAATTATTGTGTATTGCGAAAATACTGATAAGAATTTGTAGCTTTTTGGTGAAAATATCGGTAGATGTTCGATTTTTTGTCGCAGTCTAATGTACCCATGTATACATCAACTCATGTATGAATGTAATTGAAAATGTAATCAAGTGTCTCACAATCTTATGTAGAGCACTTGATGACCTTTGTTGTTTGTCCTTAGGACAACTCTGCGTGTCAGTTGCTTTGTCAGTTGGAATACCAATGTTATTGGCGTGTAAGGTAGTTTATTGAACAGCTAGACAAGAAGTATTCAACAAGTAACTAGAATATATTATCAAATTGATTTAAACATTAATAGCGGAAATTAAATGAAATTTAAATTGCAAATAAAATGGGAACTTCAAAGGATCATGATCATTTAAAGGATTAGGTCATTTAATAAGTTTCTTTTAAAATTCTTTAAGACTTCAAAATTTTTATTGCTAGATATTTTTAATTTGGTCCTGTATGAGTGAATTAATAAAATGTTATTACATATTTTTGCAAACACTGGAAGAAAATATATAGATTTGCACATGATACACTCTTGCTAGCCCCTTAAACTCTTCGCAGCAAACATTTGGAAGACTTTTTTGCAATGAATAATATGATGATAACGCTTCTAGAAGAGTTTTATGCAATAAAATATAATAAATGTAAGATAAATAACAAAAACTATAAACATAATTGATATTGAAACTTATTCGAAGACTCTTGTTACAACTAAGACCACAGCTGTTCAAATTTATAAAGACATTTTCCAGAATTAAGCTTTACTTGGATTTAATTGAAATATAAATTTCATCAAAAATGTTTCGAAAATATACGTATGTATGCAACTTGAATTTTATGAAAACTCATTTAACAATAATGGTACCATATATTTAATGTTCATTTGTATTCCAAACACTTCTTGGTTGTAATTAGCTATGCATTTCTATTTATTAAAGAATATAAAAGATTTCATTTTTTCTAATATAAAAATAAAATAATATATAACCCTTTAAAACTTCATCAAAAATAAAGAAACTTAATTTCATTTTAAAAACAAAGACGCAACTAAAAGTTGTGAGAAAAAAGCTTTAGAAAATAATGCAACCTTTTACATTATATTTTAAAATAAAATAATATTTCTATAGTCACTACATTCTAATTTTATTCTTAGTCCTAGGAACATGCGCCCTAATAAATTGGAAAATCATTGTCAATTCTATAGTGCCAGGCGTATAGGCCACCCACAATATCTTTAATGTACAAATGCAATGGAAACTTGTTGATCAAATGTTGCACCGCTATTTGTGAATCATTACCACGACGACAGCAAACTATAATAGGTAATTGATCTCCAGCTTCGGCCGAAATTTGTGATTTTACACTCTCCGTTAATGTGCCATCTAACACCTGCTTCAATGGAATATTCACTGCCAAAGGTAAGCGACAAATTTCAAACTCCGCCGGACTGCGCACATCTATCAGTATATGTCGATTGCGACACATTTGTGCATAATCATTTACTGAAACGCGTTGATCCGCATGTAACAAATGCAACGCATGATCCTTATCGGACGCGTGCATGCTACAAAATTGTTCGTAGTTAATGAGCTGCGTTATCATCGGTTTCGCGGAGCAAACATCGCACTGTGGACGCTTGGAACGCAATTTAATATTTCTAAATACACAACGGCCGCCATCAAAAATCAATAGACGACCAGCCAGCACATCACCAAGTTCAATGATAACTTTAATAGCCTCTAGCGCTTGTAACGAACCAATCACACCTGTGACAGCACCTAAGACACCACCATCACCACAATTTGTTACCGTTTCCGGTGGTGGTGGCACTGGAAAAATACAACGATAGCATGGACCGTCCCCATAGTGATAAACGGTTAATTGACCATCGAGCTGCAATGCGCTGCCCGACACAAGCGGCTTATGCAGCAAGACACATGCATCATTGAGCAGATATCGCGTTGCCACATTATCCGTGCAATCTATTACAACATCATATTGCGCCAGCAGCTCCAAGGCATTATCGCTATTTAGCAGCAATTGATAAGCATCGATGCGACAGTGTGGATTGTTAGCTGCCAGCTGCGATTTTGCCGATTCAACCTTTGGCTCATTGACAAATGCCTCCGTGTGCAACGTTTGACGGTGAAAATTACTGCGATCTACCATATCATAATCTACTAGTCCAACTCGCCCGCAACCAGCTGCGACTAGGTATTGTGCGGCTGGACAGCCGAGTCCACCAACGCCAACAATGAGGAAAGAACTCTGTTTCAATTTCAGCTGACCAGATACACCAAAATCGGGTAAGATTAGTTGACGACTATAGCGTGCTATGTCGTCGTTGCTAAGGCGTTGGCCAGGAACATCAGCAGCTTCAGATGTAGTAGATTCTAGTTTCGCCTGCTTTTCCTCTTCCTCAATTTTACATAATTGTTTTTGTTTACTGGCAAGTTGGCTGTTGAGATCTTTTATTTGCTCATGTATTTCAAATATTTCTGCAATTAGCTTTGATTTTTGATCGCACATTGCTGTACTCAACTTTAATTTTATTACAAATAATGAAAAACAATGCAAATTTTGCAATTTGATACTTCCGTTTAATTAATTTCTGTCAAATGATCAGCTGATGGTGTACGCTGCCAACCACATATAAGTGACACGAGTTGCTTTCGGCTTATTAAAAGTTTCAGTATGGCAATATGGCAATTTGAGTACTTCACTGAAGCCACCCAATGCGAAATGGTGTTGACGAATTTTGAATTCTATTTATGACTTGTATTGCTTATATGTAATGTCCATTATTTCTAAAGTTTCTTTAATCGAGAAGCTTGGTAAATAACTTTGTTTGTAAAAAAAAAATTCGTCACCTTAATTATTTTTATTTTTGTATGCAGTGAAATTCGTTAACCAAAAAAATAAGCAAATCAATGGGTCAAAGGAAATATTTCAAGAAAAATCAAGTGGAGGGAGGAATTCAAAAAAATCAAAATTGTAAAACGAGTAAGCTCGTTAAGAGATTGAATACAAAATATTGGCTATTTTTGGTTAAGGCCACACTAGCGTTCTTTCAGCACGCGTTTCTGCAACCTAATAAATTGGTGGTTTTTTCAATGTGAGTTGCAACGCGAGTATGTTTTGCTGGAGTTATGCTAAACACGTTATAGACAACGCGCGTCGAAAATACGCCTGTATGGCTTAAGCCTTAAGATCTACACAACGATTATTCAAGATATTGATCTCGAAACTTGCTACATGAGAAGCTTAAGTTTTTTATTAATTGTGAGTTATATTGCATGGAGGTAAGTGTTGGATATTGTATTATTTTTAAAAAATTTTATCAAAAAAAAAAAATTGTTGAGGTTATATGATCATAGTACTTCTACATAAATTTAAATTTCCTTGACTCTGGCAACACTATTTTTACAGTGTCCGCTTTGCTCGTTCATTTTATTTGACAGTGTTCGTGAACAAACAGCATCAATTTTGGCGTGCATCAGCGATTTTAACAAATTTAATATATAAATATTAAATCATAAATGAATTCGAATAAATAAAATAGTTTACAAACAACTCCTATATATCGGCTTTTTACTAAAAACGGTAACTTCGAGCAAAAAGGAAACAATAAGCGCCGTATTCGTCATAGCTACAAACAGCGGAGCACCTTTTCACTTAGGACGCCGGGGTGCAAACAAAATACTGTATCCCATCCACGATGGAAGACATCAAAACAAGTTTTGATCGAATGATGGATAAATTTAATGAAAGCGTAACCCATTCAGCGCCTAAAAAGATCACTTTTGATTGCTTAAATGATTCGCTGCTAAATGATGGAAATTGTAAGAGTTTTAGTTAGATTTTCAATGATTTATATGTCATTGACTTTATCTTTCAGTTCCAAAGAAGCGTCGCATATCTTATGGCTACGACGACACTCCCAGCGGTAGTGTCAGCATTAATGCAAGTAACAACTCGATAAATACGTCAGCAGTTCCAGCGCCGCCGCCAAGTCCCTGGGAAACACGTCGCATGAGAGTAGATTTAATTGAAGCCAATGCCAGGGTATGCCAATAAAAATTACTTCATAACAGAGATATAAATTTTCCAAAAATTAAATATTTCTTAACAGATAAGCACTTTAAAGCATGAAATAGAACGTTGTCACAAGGAACGCGCTGAAATGGAAGTAGTCTACGGAAGTAAAGTTTCTGAATTAAAAAAACAGTGTAGTTTCTCTTCAGACAAAATACTTGATTTAGAGAAACACATGCAGGTGCTACGCAAACGAGAACAAGCTGCGAAGCATGAAGTGTTAAAAATTCAAAAAGAGTTGAATCAGCAAAAGCATACATTTGAGGATGCGTTACATAAAATGGAACGTGCTAAAATCGATGCGGAAGAGAATGCAGCACTTGAACTTAATAGTTTGACTAATGAACTAAGCGAATATAGACGTCTTTCAGAAAAATTAGAGATGGTTTGTAGTAGTCTCTATTTATGAATATAGTGAAATTAATAACATAATAATTCTAAAGGAACTGGATTTAGTCACTGAAGAGTTCGGTAATTTGAAAGCAGAACTGGATGATTACAGAGCACGAGCTACTGCATATACAGGCTTGAAATCACAATGGGAGCAGCAACAACAAACTCTAAATGAGGCAAATTCACGCATCGAAAACTTAGAATATGAAATTGCTTCCTATGGCGACTGGAAAGAAATTACCAAGGTATTATAATCAAGATATCGTAAATACACTATTGCATTACAAAGGAAAATTTAAATAACAAGACTTCCCACGGTAAAATATTTCACTTACTGTTTTAAGAAAACTTGTGTATTAAGTTTAAAAATCCTTTAAAGGCCAATATGCCTAAGATCATGTTCCTCCAAGAATGTCAAAAAAAACAGTCATATAGTCGCAATTCAGCTTCTAATTTTATAATGGAATTTAAAGATGTTGGTTAATTAAACCAAAATTATTATTGTTGCCAATATATAATTTCATTTTTATTTGAAGAATGACATAATTTTTCATCTTTACAGAATTCCCAATCTCGTCTTTGCAGCATTCCGGATTTGGAAAAAGAAGTAGAACGCTTAAAGGTCAACAATAAAAATCTGCAAGACCTTCTGGGCAACAAACTTTTGCTTGAAGAGCAAGTGCATGACTTGAAAACTCGCCTAGAGAAAGCAGAAAACGCAAAATCGGATGCCGTCACACTGCAGGTAAATATTGTAAAATAGCACTTACGAAAAAACAAACAAAACAAATGCAATATTTTTTTCTGTAGGTCAAACTATCGCATGTTGAGCAAGAGCTCAAAGAATGGGTAAAAGTTGCGCAAGATCACTGTTTGCCTAACATGCTTGTTAGTCCTATGGCTCTGCGTGCACGCATTGAACAAATTTTGCAAAAAGACATAATAATGACTTCGGAGAAAAGCTCAAATGTTTCAGAAACGAAATCAACAGAAGGTGAATTGTTCGAATGGAAACAGGTGCGGCATGACTTAAAAAATGTTCACATCAATTTAAAGAAATATTTTTCGTTTTCAGAAATGTGAAATTTATGCTAAAAATATTGAAGAACTTAATGTTGCACTTAAGCGTCATAAAATTTTCAAAGAAAGGGTACAAAAGAAATTATTATTGGTTTCCAAGGAACGCGACTGCTATAAGCAAATTCTGGAGAATTTTGAAAAAGAATTAACAAGTAATTCAATACTCCTTTATTTTTTTATAACAAGATCTTAATATGATATTTCATGTATCTAGTATCTAGTAACACTACAAATGCTTTGGATATTGCAAATCCTGAAACGCAATTACGTTATCGCTTGGACATGTTAGAAAAGACACTTACAGGCTATCGCGACATGTGCAGCAATTTGGAAAAAGAATTGATAAATGCTAAGCAGCTGCCCAATGCTGATTCTTCTTTGGAGTCCGCTTTAAATAGTGAGAGCTATGAACACTTTAAAAAAGAAATTGATATATTGCGCATGGAAAATGAACGTCTACGTAGACGCAAAGATGAATTGGAACTTGAATTAGAACATCGTTGCCTAAAAGGTGATTTCAATTTAAGTAAATACAAAGTCGTACACATGACTAAAAACCCAGCAGCTGAGGCATATGAAAATTCGAACAATCTTATTGAAAAATTGCAAGCTGAAGTGAGTTATTTAATTCGATGTAATATGAATATTAATTTTTTATTTGTTTTCTTTGCAGATTACACGTCTCAAGCGTCGAATCAATAAAATGGAAGAAGATAATGAAGCAACACAGACTAACGCTAGTGAACACGATCAAATGACTATTAATATCAAAGAAATTAATCAGTTACGTGCTGAATTGGATTCTAGCAACAATAAAATGAAAAAACTCAAAGAATACTATAAATCAGCATCAAAGGAATTTCGTGAAGTTTGCTATATGCTTTTTGGCTACAAAATTGATCGTGTTGGTACGAACACCAACTACAAGTATGGAAAAAACATAACCTTAGTAAATACTTTTTCACAACTTTAATATTCTTTTTCTCTAGACTTTCTAGTATGTATGCTGAAAGTTCTGATGATTATTTAAATTTCCGCTTAAATGAATCAAATGTTTTGGACATGTTAGAGACACCATATTCTCTGACACTTCAGCCGCTTATTGAGGATCAACTGATAGGCAACAAATCATTACCAGCATTCTTAAGTTCACTTACGTTGGAGTTGTTTCAACGAACAACAATTACTATATCGTAAATAAGATTTGCAAATATTAACGCAATCTTATATTTCCAATGCGAAAGATTTACTCTTCTTTTTACTATAATTATATATGTTTATACCAAATGTATTTAATAGAATGTTGACGGAGTAGTTTTAAATAAAAACAAAAATTATAACAGACTTAATAAACTTTAAAAAAAATATCTACATATATATCAACAGAAAATTACTCCTTTGGAGCTTTTCAATTTCATAATCAATTATTAAGAATTTATTATTTTAAAACGGAAACTATTTAAATGAGCGGTGAAAAACTTATTGAACTTCTTCGTTGAAGAAATTTTCTTGGCTGGTAAAAGGCTAAACTGAGCGGCGAAAATAATTAAAAAAAGTATTGAATGCAGAAGCGCCGTTGGACATACTATAGAATTACTAAAAACCAAACATCACCATTTTTGAAAATACGGATTTTATTGACCATTTTAAAGTAACATTGTTAAAATCTGGAAACAGCATTTGTTCGCCAAAAATATTCAAAATTAGTGTCTATTGTAAAATATTAAACGGTGAAATGTGGAATAAATCTTAGCGTATTTTCGATTTTTGGGCATGAAATCTATGTGCTTTCAATTCCGCTACAATATGGGTCTTAATATATATTTCTACTTGTGGCTTACTTTTCGAATTATTGAACGAACTTTTTTTGTCGGCTTTATACCCAACCACGACTCGGGCGACTGACGCTTAAACTGATTGTTAGCCATATTTAAACTATCAATTACAAAACAAAATTGAGCGGCTTGAAATGACCACCAAAAATGCAATGCCATCTCTAGGACTTAAAGCTATACTGATCTAATTGTAAAACTTTCTGGTGAAAGTGATCAGGCAACTATCAAACAATAGAATCATATCTATAAAAGGTTACTTGGAGCTCCCCTCTATCGCACTGTTTGACTGTATCAGGCTGCCTGTCAGATAAAGTCAAGCGGCCTTATTAAAACAAGAGCATAAAGAGATTTCCAGAAGCCTATTTGATTATCCTATCATACTTAAAAGCACCATAAGTAAATGTTTATTTTTTCCATTAAGAATGTTTCATTAGGGGACGTCCATAAATTACGTGAGGTATTTTGTTGAAACTTCGGAGATATGGTGAGTTCTGGTGGGACCCCCCCCCTCCCCTTCCGTGAGATTTGCCTTCCAATTTTTAGATGTAATCTGCTATAAAGGTTAGGTAGGAGTGGCAATCAGTTACAAAACCGACTCACTTAGACCAAATTTGGTCCATTGTGATACCACAGGGTACTTGACTATACCCTCTCATTGAACCATCCAGATTTCGAAATGAAACTAAATAACTGACCTATGCTAACATGTCTAAGGTCTTCCAGGTCATCAAACAAAAACGAACCAAGTGTTTTGTGGCGTTTTCTAGCAAGTGCAGGGCAGGAGCGAAGAAAATATTTAATGTTTTCCTCCTCCTCGACATCCCCACAACTTCTACAGTAGTCAAAAGACCGACCTTTTTTATCATGTCTTCTTTAAGCAGTAACTTGCAGGTAGCAAGTGGCATGCCAACACCTTCCTTGTCTTGAGGAATTTGTGCAGTAATCCCCTGCCTAGCAAGTTCATCTGCTTTGCAATTGCCATCAATGAGGTGAATGTTAAAATGCTGAGCCATCTCATTTAGAGACGAGCGGCATTGTTGGGCCACTAGTGAGTTTAGGAAGACTGATCCTAGGGATTTAATAGCAGCTTGACTATCTGAATAAATGTTAATACCCTTCTTGGATACCACATTTATCCTCAGCCAGGACGCTACTTCTTCTATTGCTATAACCTCTGCCTGAAAAACACTACAATGGTCTGGTAACCTCTGCTATAAAAGTTGACGTGAGGTTTGGTAAGATTTTGCCGGACCCCCTCCCCCCTATTTTGACTCACGTAATTTATGGACGGCCCCTTATGTCATTTCCTGTTATTGGCAGAGACGATGAACTTAGCAGACTTTGTCAATCTCAAAAAATTTGTTCATTCCGCGGGAACAACAGATGCCACTCAAAATTTCATTGAAAAATTCTAAAAATGAGATCTTGCGGAATAAAACGCTGTCTGACATTGCCGCGAAATTAATTTTTCAGATTGAAAAGCCATATAAATTTAATGTCGTTGTACACAAAAAAAAAAAAATATGCCATCGCCCGTTAAAAAAATAATCAATTTCTCAAATGAAATAATTTAAGAACTCAAAATGAATAAGCTTACCATTATACATATTCTAATTTTTCCAGAAAATACAAAACTGCTGCCGCCGGCTTAATTTGAATGAGTTCTCAAACAAAACCAAGACGTGTCACTCCACAAGTAGGTGGTAGTAGCATCATTAGCGGAGGCTGTCGTCTCTTTGTTATTTATAGCGCAGCAGCATATTACTTGTGTGTTTTTGTTAGATAAATTTCACTTTTTAAGCTTTTAAATAATTATTTACACTTGATTAAAACTGCGTTCTTGTTTCGTGATAAGAGAGCACACATTTTCACTTGTCTATTTTTAATTTTCTATAATGCGATCAACACTAATTAAGTAAATGATTTTTTCTTTAGTTAGTTGCTGCAGTAGCACAACACAATCAGAGTTTATTTGTTAAATTGTAAATTAGCTTCTGAAAGACCCTCTCGTTGTTGAAATTCTTTATTTATTAGATTTATACTGACGAGTTCGTTTTGTTGTGTGATAAAATTAAAAGAAACGATAAAAAAACAAATACAATGACGTTGTTTTCTTTTAAAAAAAGAGTAGTGCCAAAGACGATATTGGCGTTGACAAAAGGATTTGCTTAATTTAGCGTACAAATACTTGTGTCAATTTTTTTTTATGTAATTAAGCATCTTGATTAAAGTCATGTGATTTTTATGAATCAATTGCTATCAATTATGTTGAAACGCATAAATATTAAAAATTAAGTGCTATGTACATTCCAATCAAATTATGGAATACTTATAAAAAACGCAAAGTCAAAGAAAATGATTGGCGTCTTTGATTAATATGCTTGAAATTTGAATAAAGTGTTTTTGACATTTTTTACTCCGTTAGTATCAAAAAATAGAGATAATACACTGCGTTCATAAACTACCCAGCGGCAAATATGTTATACACAACATCGATGAATAGCTATACTCATTGTAGGCAGTAATGCTCACAACCCCAGCCACAACTGTAAATGCTTTTTACAAAGGGATGGCCGCTTTGTAGGCAGCTTGCCTACATCTCTATATACAATGTGTAGCAAGGAAAAGGCAGATTGCCTTAAAACATCGCTTACCAAGTGCCTGTATTGTTTGCCGAGTTGCCTACTTCTCCACATACAAAGTATGCAGCCAACAGGCAAGACCCCTTACATCTCCATATACAAATCAGACAGCAAACAGACAGAATGCCTACTACTCCATATACAATGCAGGCAGCCAACAAACAGACTGCCTACAACTCTATATACAAAGGAGGCAGCCAGCAAACGGACTGCCTACAGCTTCATATACAAAGCAGGCAGCGAGCAAACAAATAAACAAAATATCAAAGTAACAATTTCATTTGTGAAACATACAACACAAAGGATATAGCTTTTCATATATGAAAATTCAGAGTACTTCATCGATTTGCCGCTGGGTATAGCACAATTTATGTATTTTAAGAAAATGAGCTGTAGCATGTTGGATATTGAACCTCAGACGCTCATACTGACATATTTTGTGCTTAGATATGTTCTCTTTAAGCTGACATTATCAAATTTTGTATTCACTTGACTCTTTTCATAAACCGTGATCAATATCTCCAACATTGCATTTTTTCCGCCTAAAAATCGTTCATTTAGTATAGCACAAATGATTTAAAGTCAATTTTTTTCAACAAAAACAACAATTTTTTATTATAATTTTTTATTATTTATTACAAAGTGGTTCCACCATTTGAATTGGTGCATTCAAATATCCTGTTTCGCATGGAGTGTGCTAAATTTTGTACCAGTTGAGCGTCCAGAGCCTCTCACTCTTCAAATATGGCTGTTTTTAATCCAGCAACACTTGAAAACTGTCGTTTATTAGCATATATTCGCCTGGCGAGAATCCCCCAAATGTTCTCAATTGGAAAAAATGCAATGTTGGAGATATTGATCACGGTTTATGAAAAGAGTCAAGTGAATACAAAATTTGATAATGTCAGCTTAAAGAGAACATATCTAAGCACAAAATATGTCAGTATGAGCGTCTGAGGTTCAATATCCAACATGCTACAGCTCATTTTCTTAAAATACATAAATTGTGCTATAGTTTATGAACGCAGTGTATAAGCAAACTGGGTTGCCAAGTTGAGAAGAATCAATACCCGAACTTTTCGAAAAATAAAAATGTTTGCCTCAAATGGTCCAAAGCAAATTTTTTTTTTTGGGAAAAGTTTACCTTGTTTTTGTTGCTCGTTAAACCAAACATGTCGCAAAAATCGACAAATTCCCACTTATTCCAGAAATTTTACAATTCCTACCAGGCCCCGGACTTTGCCGGGTCAATCCCGACCACAACCCAGTAAGCTAATGATACCTGGCTTGGATTGAAATTGAAAAAAAGCTCATGTTTAAAAAAGATTCATGTTTATAGTCTCAAAATAAGATGTAAACTGAATTTTGAAATTTCTCAGTAGCACCGTAATGAACACTTATTAGATGTAACTTATACGACATGTTAAACGATAAAAAATTAATCTAAAACAAGCTTCAAAGTAATTCATACAGTGGTAGCCGGGCAAAAATCGTCTCACCTTTCCTCACAAATCTCTACCCATATATGTACAGCATTATTGTAGCCCAGACTTTGACACAGATTTAACATTAAGCTTTTACTATAAAATGTACTCACAAATGTACAACCGGACTTTGATTCATATTTAAGTTTGAGCTTTTACGATAAAATGTAATCAAAATTTCTTCATTCACACCCAAAGTGACACAAGCGATTCTTTCATTTCAACATTATCACGGTAGTTCGATCTTAATGAGGTACCTCAGGTGATGATTATCCAAATATGTTTGAATGAATGACTTTTTCTTAAAATGACGTTCTTAGTAATCTAGTTTTGAGTTTGAAGATGTCACATCAAGACTATTTTTTATAAAACAGTTTTCTGAATTCTAACAAAACGATATTTTAAAACAGAACCATGGTGAGAAGGAAACTCTACTACTTATTTTTAACTAACTAAAAATTGGCAAACCAGAACTATCAACATAGGTTAGTTCATATTTTTTTTTTAGGAAGCTGTTAATCAGCCAGTGAACTTCCCAATTGTTACTAATATTTAATGATCCAATTACACTTAAGTTAGTTATGTTTATATTTTTTAAAGCTTACAATAATACAATGACATTACACACATCATATTTAAACTGCCAAAATTTTAGCCACTTGCTCGGGATTTTTAGAGAAAATTGTTTCTGGATGCTCAAAGCCATTTGCGGGATCATGTACACGCTCGTAGATTTGCTTATAGATCGCTACGATAACGTTGAATGAACGTTTTTGTACTGTTGCACGATGTGTACTGCTCATAAGCAATTGTATTTGCGGCAGCAGCAATATTTCTGGCATCTCAAGAAATGCATCCATTTTACTCATGAATATCTTAAGTAAGTTTGCCTCAATTTTAGTTTGATTATTTTGTAAAATAGTGTAGATGGGGCCCAAATTTAAATTGGCGACTAATGATGAAGCCTGCTCCGAAGTCAGTGTATCGATTTGTGCATCCGATTGTGCTTGCAGTCGCTCAACACGTTCACCCATGTATTCGTAGACAGCAAGTGTACTTTGCATGTGATAGAGACAATTAAGCAAATAGACAGCCATATCTACTGTAGGTAAGTGTGATGCAGATTCCTGCACTGATTGCAACAGTGGATCAATAACGCATGAGACAATTTTTGTAATATCCGATTGACGTCCATCTACCATAGTCGCAACAGAAAGTATCTCCTTAAGCATATTGAGCAAACGTCCAACGCTTTTTGGTGGAAGCAGATCACGTTGTGGTGGCTCGAGTCCAATACTGGTACCTGAAGGACGCTGCAGTACTGTACGCACTTGCTGGGCCAAGGAATTGAGATAAATCTCTTCGCTAGATTTTTGCAACTCTATTAGACACTGTTCTAAGGAACCGCCCTTCACAACCTAATGATTATCATACAGTAAAAATAATATAACTGAAAATCTTTTTAAAATGACTTTTACTGTGTACCTGTTTAATAATTTGTTGATAGAAACGTAGTAGGTTCGAAAGCGCAAATAATATAATTGTATCCTTTTCTGATGTCAAAATTGTGTCTACGCGCACTTTGAGTGGATGACAGACACCATCGGCTATGTAGGCCAAAGCTGTTTGTATTTGATCTGATATATCTAAAATCCGAAAAGTTGTACATCAAATGGAAAATTCAAATTTAAGTGTATGCTACCATTTTTGTCACACTTTTTCACCAGCATAGTTAAATTTTCCTTTTCGTTAGGTATGGCTTGATGCAGCCAAGCAAACATATCGCCAATGTAACGTTTGGGATCATGCGCATGCATTTCAATGGGTTTCGGGTTGCCCCCAGGGCCACCTTCTGTGAGCGCCTCTATGAACATACGGACTAGGACGGCACGACGCGATATAGCATACTCATCAATAACATATCTAGAGAATAGTCGAGTCAAAATATTCTTTTATTAAAGAATTAAATAATTCCTTACTTAAACAGCACAGGACGATCCTGCAAACGACTCATTGCCTCTACGATCAGCGCACCTATATCATTATTATCTAAATTGCGACAGTGATTTTGCGTCCAACGATATAGACGTTCCAGTGCACCTTCCTGATGCAATGTCATTTCTTCCATTATATCTAAAGCAGCTGTCTGATAGCCGCATTGCATGAGAACACGACAATCGGAATGTATAGCTTGAACACGATCTAAGACAGTGAAAAATTCTGGTACAATGGGCGCATCTTTAATGGTGCCATAAAGCAACTGATGCTCGGGTACACTTAATTGAAAACGATTTAGAAAAGCCTCAGCGATTTGTTGATGCACCTGCAAAGTTTGTCGTTCGCTCTGCAGCGTGTTTGTTTGAGCAATCAGATCATGGGTAAGCGCTTTGGAAGATTCCAAGTTCGCTTTCATGGTCCCCACAGATTTTGCCATGTTGTCAATATCAGTGCAAACAGCATCCAATGAAAGTTTTACTTCTCGAAAAGCTTTGAGAAAATTCTCATTGATACCGACGGAGCGACGTTCGATTTGGCTGCGCAAATTGCGACGATTTTGTAAAGTGTTGTCAGTAAAGAAATGAGATAGATCAGTAAGTGCTTCAAGCGTGTCCTTCGATAGTAAACATATTTAGTAGTTATTAGAGAAATAATATAAACTGTTGTATGCTCACTTTGTCGGTATCTAATCGTGTTTCTAAAATTTTATTTACACGCTTTTGTATCCGATCTCCTTCACTTGTAGATGCAATACTTGAGGCCATTTTGCAAATTTGTTTTATTTTTTAGCAATAATTAAAACAAGTAAAAATAATTTTTTGGATCCACCGGAACCATTAATTCTTTAAGCAACGTCAACGATTTTCTTTCATATTGACAATCAGCTGTTCTGCTTCACAGTTTGTTTACACTTTGCACGAACCTTGGTGCTCCCACCTGGATAAAATGGAGTATAAATTCAAAATTGAGTTAGAGATATTTAAAAAATACTCGTAGTATACCATTATCCTACTAGAGGAAATATGAACCACTAATTATTAGTTTCATTCTTCAGTGTACTTAGTCTAGGACCACACAAATGTTTGTTTTATGCGCGTTGGGTTATTCGCATCGTTAGTCATTAACAAGGTGATAGTGGTATGGCAGCCTTGTTTTTTATCGTTGAATGAAGCTGAACACTGCAAAAGCCTCAACTTTGACATATAAACAATTGTTTGCGGAAAGTACGGTCGAAAACGTTTCCTATAGTTAAGGCAAAATCTCTAATTTGTTGTTAAAGAATAAAATGAGCCGTTCCGCCTTAGCAAACCTAACAGCGCAATATACAGACTCGGAAAATGAAGAAGATCATCATGCGGATGAGAGTTCAGACTCTGATAATTCACAGGCTTCACAGGTAAATAGGATAATTTCAACAATAATTTCTATTATATTAATCTTTTAATATGTAGGTCATAATTCCAAGTAAACCTGTCACACCCGTACATTCGCCCGAAAAGAAGACAGCCAGCAACACTAAGAGCCGCAAGAGCGGTGGAAGCAAAAGAAAAAAGGCGCTGCGTCTTGTCAGCTACGAAAATGACACCATAATATCAGATGATGAAGGTAATGCTGATGACTCAAGTGAAGAATCTACAACAGATTCAGATGCTGAAGATGAAACTTTTGGTACAGCAGGTACTTCAAACAATTCCAACTCAACCAGAGATCGCGTAAAACACATGGATGTCGACGAACATAATGCAGCTGCTGAGAGTGGCAGCAGTGCCACTGGCAATGCAAGATCTTCAACTCAATCAGCTAAGCCAGAAAAATCTGAAAAATATGCACATTATGGCTTTTCACTACCACCAGAGCCTAAAGGTAAGCCTTCACAAGAATTAGTAGAAAAAATACGTAATCTGTATGATAAAATGGAAACCAACAATATGGATATGAATCGCATCATACAAGAGCGAAAAGAATTTCGTAATCCAAGTATATATGAGAAACTTATACAGTTTTGTGACATTAATGAATTTGGCACAAATTATCCGCCTGAAATGTACGATCCGTTGAAATGGGGTTCCGAAAGTTACTATGAAGAGTTGGCACGTGTACAAAAGAATGAAATGTTGAAGCGTCAAAAGGAACGGAAGGATAATGACAAAATCGAGCAAGCTACAGCATTAGCGCGTAAGGTGGAAGAAGAGGCCAAAAAGCGGTGAGCAAAATATATAATTGTGATGGAAATAAATAGGATTCGTAATTTTTTTTGTATTGCAGAAAGTCAAAATGGGATCAACCAGCGCCAGTCAAGGCTGCTGTTGCACCTGCTTTGACGACCACAGTTACGGGTACAAAAGGTACTGTCATATCGGCATTTGGATCGCTGCCCAAAAAACCAGCAGTATAGTTATTTAAATATGTTCATAAGGATCTAGCAAATAAAACAACATGAGGAATTTTGTTTCAATTTATTTATTAAATAATAATACTTATGTTAAATTGAGGATGAATATTGGATGTGAATACAGCGCAGTAGCTCACAAAAATAAAGGTTTTTAACGGTGAACCTCGGTCATGTTATTTCGATCATCAAAGAAATTTTTTTACGTATGGAGAGAGCCACTCTCAGTTTTTAGGCCCCGGCTCCACAAAGCCCTTATCCTACACGTTGTGCTGTAGAAATATTGCCCATAATTTAAGATTCTTGTTAGAGAAAATTTTTTGGTCGTTTTTCATAAATCTTTTTGGTGATTCTTTTATCGATTTCAGGAAATAATTTCTTTCAGTTTTTGAGGCAGCTTCTATACTTTATATTTGAGCAAAGTTTATTGGCTGAATTTTCAGAGTTTTGTCATAACTCGCGATTGAATTTATTTAGGTGGAATAAACAGGGATGGCAGAACGTCTGCCGGGCCGACTAATATTTTGTAATTATGTCCCATTTTTTCTTAGAACGTCGTCTGCCGGGCTTACAAGTAGATATTTGGTTATTATGTCAAATTTTTTTTAGAACAATGGCTTTATGTTTTAATTGTTAGATTAAGATATCACCATTTAATATATAAAAGTAAACTTGCCTTCTTTTCGGACCGAGTTTGATTATAACGAGTAACGAAAATGCAAAAAAAAATCGACAAATTGGTTTTTCTTTCGAGGAAACGTCGAGATCAAAGTAATAAGAATCAAGATGAAAGTATCAGATTAATTTTTTAATGTTCCTTTCAGCGGGTTACAGATTTTGAAAATAGTAAATAATAATTTCTGATACTTTTACAATATCGAGTTAGTTGACATTAACTGTAACGAGTAGCTGCATACGAATGTCAAAATGAAAGCGAAAAACTTATTCGCCATTTCACACCGCTCTGTTGGCAGCACTGCGCGACTGACCGACAACGATTCATCCAACAATTCCTTTCGTCGGTAGAATTCTTTGCTTGCTTTGGTGATGTGTTTAATTTTTTCATTTCGGTTTAATTTATAATTTTTTATTATTAATTTGAAAGAATTTTTGCATAAAAATTATAACAAACAAATACTAAATTGTGTGAAAATGAGAACAAGCTCGAATTGCATGTAAACTGCCGTTGATTGCATGATAAAAAAACATTAAAAAGAGAAGTGGGAAGAACCACTAGAAAAAAAATTAAAATTGCAACGCATCGAAGGTGAAATAAAACGAATCGAATTCAGCAAATACAAAAAAAAAATTAATCTTAAAAATAATTAAAATAAAAATTACAAGAAAAAAGAGAAAACGAAGCTGTGTAAACGAGAATTGAATAAAAATCTTCATTTTGATCTTCGATGTTGATCAAATGAAGTAAACGTGTGTTTGTGTTGTGTTAAAATTGTGTGCGTGCAAATCGCCTAAACAAAAAAATAATAAAAAAAATAAAAACATCCTCCTCTGTTCTGCAAAGTGAAGGAAATGGTGATTGTCATCAAAATTTAATTGTGGGTTGTTTATTTGACACTCCTGGAATGTCGCCAACAATGATTTCTTTCGCCTTCGGGATAATTTTGTGAAATTATTTTTCCATGTAAATAAACTTTTTGCAAAGTTAATCGCACATAAGGGGTGAGTGTAAATTTATGCAGTCGTAAAATATTTTTAAAACAGAAGTTTAACTGCAGTTGTAATTGCCGCAATTAGATTTGATTTGGTAATTTTAATTCTAATTAAAATCTAATTTTAATGTCAGCTCCATTTCCCGTGGCGTTGACATCGACGTTGCTGCTACCTTGGATTGTAGCAGTGATGCCACAGCGACGGTTATTTGCTTCATTTGTAGATCAGCGTTTATGAAGAAATGGAATTTAGCGTTTCATTTTTTTTAGTTTTTTGAAAAATTGCAGAAGCATTAGATATCTTGGTGTCATTTCACTGATTCACTGAGAGAAGAGTATTATCTCATATCAAAAATTAAATTTTAGAGCTCAACACAGTAAACCTAAATAAGTCAGCGTAGTATAACGAGAAGGCCCAAGCTTCCCATGGCAAGAAAGGATGACTTATTAAAGGGTTAAACCGTTGTAGCCGTAAAAAATCGGGGCATAAGGGAGTATAAGAAAATTAAAAAAAAAAATGATAAGGAATTCTTACGCAAATGTTTAACCCATTAAGCTTAGTTAGTGAGAACGTTTTATGCGTAGAGTGAATATCACCATTCATAAATTTTAAGACTCCAAACACCAAGTCATTTTTCAATAACGTTAATGTGATCTAACTATAAGAGCTTTTACGCGGGTATTAGATCTTAACAACATCTTTAAATACCTGTCTTTTCTGTAAATGCTGAAGTATGGCTGGTTGAAGTTGACAAGTTCAAAATATACAAAGTTGCAGTACTGATCTAAGCACACTACCCTAAAGAACTCCACTTAAATTATGTGTAATTGCAAAGCAGCTTAACTGAAAAGGGTTAGTAAGTTATGTAGCTTAAGCCACTGTACATTTTTTTATGGCACACTCATCAAACATGGTTTTTCATGAATTTAATGACTAGTTTTCATGTTATCCTTATTGATCTTCTACTATCTCATATCAGGGAGGATATTACATGCTTTAAAAATAGCAAATGTATGCCTATTCACTCTGCATTAGACGCAGCTTTAGGTTCTACTCTCATTTTTCATTCTTAACAAAATTTGATTTGATATCCCTGATATGGGATCAAGAAAGATAACATGAAAACGCCACTTTAGACTATCTTGAATTAATATTCAAGAAGGAACAATTAAAATTCAAAGGGAGACATAGTTCAAATTGCATTTAAGTCAAAGAAAAACATGAAAAGTTACATATAAAGTTAAATAAAAAAATAGCTCCTTGAATTTTAATTGTTCAACCTTGAATATTAATTTAAGAAAGCTTTCAAGAAAAACTATGGCTGAAGGATGTGCTCCAAAAAAAAAAAAAAAAAAAACGATGCCAGCTAAAATGAAGATTCTTGTGGACATGGCCATATACAAAAAAAAAATATTTTGATCGATTTTCACCAGGAAAAAAGATAAATATCGGAAAGTGGGTTAAATTCAACCCAACACCAACTAAGCAAACCACGACTATTTCTAACATTCAATAAAAAAAAGTCTGGCATCATTGCTGTGCTGTCTGCCCTTGTGGAATTGCAATGGATTCGCATGGGCATTCTCATTTATTTTGTTGACTTTCTTTGTCTACTCACATGTTGCTTCTGCATTTTGTTTACTTTTTTGTCCTCTTTTTCATCATCAAGTTTCATTTATTGCCTTCCATTGTCATTTTTAGTCTTTGCTAAAAATAATTTTTATTTTTAAAATTCTTGTTTTGCAAACAATCATCTACCTACATACATATATTTATAAATGTTTTACAATGTAGATTAATTTGCTTGCAATTGTTTTACGTTTGTGAATTGCAGTAAAGAACGTACTGCTTTCAATAAGCTCACCATAACTATTAGAAACTATGTATATATTAGGTATTTTATTATTAAATAATTATATTTTCTGCGGTTTAATCGAGAAACTATTATGGTAAATGTAGAAGCAACTATGTAATCTGATTTTAATATTCACTTTATTTGATTTCATATTGAAAAGCAGTACCTTTAGGTGCATGCGCTTTTCGATGCGTATCCTTTGAGTGAGTATATTTTGAGTGCGCACTCTTTGCGTAACTAATTGAATTTTGAGTACTTACCATAGCTACTTATGCTCTTAAGATGCGTACCCTAAGACTGTGCACTCATTTCAATTTACAAGCCAATAACCACGAAAAATTAGAAAACGACTTTTTTTCTCAATTAGTTGAACTTGAAAAAAAAATCTAAATTTTATTTCTTATCTAACGTAATTTATTGATTGAAATTTCCTGCTTAGAATCTAATTTAAAAATCTGATTTACATTTAAAAGATGCTCTCACTATCTCTCTCATGTCACTAGTACTTAAAAATTGCCACAAATTGTAGATATACATTTTCTACAAGACTTTTTACTATACAAAGAGAAAATATTGAAGCATGATGCTATTACCGCCTTTGAAACACTGCGTCAAACAATCACTTATCTAACGGTGTTGAAAAGTTTAATTGAACAAATTATACGAGAATATAAAAATAAAGAAAAAAAATTTGATTGCATAAAAAAAATTGCGAGAAGCACCTATTTTTTTTTTTGAAACAACAACCATATGAATGAGCACAACCATTATTTGTTTATTTTTATATTTTTTTTGTTTATTTCATTTCCAGCAAACCACACACAACACATACACACCTAAAAACACAAGCACAAGTACAAATACAAAAAAAAAATCATATTCAATTAAATTCCAGCAAAAAAATTGCAATTGAAACAATTTATGGATGATTAGAGAATCAAGCTCTATTCTACGTAATTCAATTGCTTTCGTGTTTCCCACAAATTGTTGTAAACTATAGCTATGAAGGTCTGGGCCTGTATGTACCTACTATGTACATATGTCGGCAATTGGTGTCGCTTGGTGCAATTTTCTATTACCTTTAGTTCTAAGTTGTTGGATTTTTTTTTTGTTTAAATACTCAATTCACGAACTCTCGATTTTTTTTTAAAAATTCAACTTATAAGTTGTTTAGATTTTACTAACAATGGCAATAATTACGTTCAAGAATAATTAGTTAAGTATGTCAGCAGTAGTCCTTCAATATGTGTAATAATATTAAGCTTTTGTTAGTAGTTACTCTATAAAAAGTCGAAAAATTTAATATGAATCATATAAAAAACTTATGGGTTTTTTACAGTTTTATGATGAAAAATTGTGTGTTATTATTTATTTAATTGTCCCTTGACATAGTCGACGTTTACACGAGGAAAGTCTGAGAGACAAATTTTTGTCTATTCTCTTTTATGATTTTCGTTTTGCGTTTGCGACATATGACAAAGTTTTTACCTCGTCCCTTTCGTTTTTCCACTGTTGTCAACAAACAAGGAAACTTTGCCGAAAAAGTTTCCTCGTGTAAACGCTGACATATGGTTAGAAAAGTGTAATGTCGATAGACGGGTTTCTAGCAATTCTATGATATTTTACTCAAAGTTGAAGAATCGAAATAAAAACATCGCTGAGAATGAATACCAAAAAAAAATTAAAATACAGTAGAATCTCGATTATCCGTCTTCCTATTATCCGTCACCTCCGTTTACCATCACGGTCCATTTCATTTCATGTTTTAATTTCGTTGTCTTATCAAAATAATTGAAATGCGGTTCATTTCCTGGTATTTGTGCGACGGATTGTTTTCGTTTCGTCTGTTTCAAAATTGTTTCATTTGGTTTTGATTTTTGATTTCTCTAGTTTGACCTTTTTTTGACAAACCACTTCGATGTAAGTATCATTTTCATCTTCCCTGCCGCTCTGACTGTCATTAAAAAAATATAACTCTTCACTATCAGAAGTATAACTATCGAAATCCTTGCTATCAAATGCCGTCATCATAATGTTCAGGTTCTTCATCACAATTAACAAATTCAATTGTTGGATTTGAAGACATTTCGAAACTTACTTGTTAGTTGGGCGTTCAATTTTAATCTGACATTATTTTGCGTTATTGTATACATATTGATAACGAAAAAATTCTCAGAATTTAGGATATAAGATCTGAAACTTATTTGCTTTCTATCAACCGTCTTTTCGATTATCCATCATGCAGTCATCCACGTGCCTGACGTATAATCGAGGTTCTACTGTATTACTTATGTTAGGTCGACAGATATTCCACCGCCAACGCTTCGAGTTTAAATTTCTGAAGCCAGTAAAGTTTTGGAATGTGCCATCCCATTCAAATATTTTATAAATGGACATTTTCTATGAAGGGCGAACTTCAAGCAGGCCGACCGAAATCTTAGACTGACGTACAATTGTCAAAAATCCAAGATTGACCCAAAAAAATAATTTGCGAAGAATTGGTTTTGAATGCCTTGGCTTCTCAAATATTCTCTATTTTTTAAATTAGAAAAATTTGTTTACTAAAAGAAAAAGCCCTCACTAAAGGGTGATCCAATACGAGGTCCCTTTTCCAACTGGGTTGTTTTGACAGCTGTCATGTGTCAAAAGGCTTGTCCATCTGACGTTTGAGTTCAGTATTCAATACGACTCAATCATGAATAGAATTACTCCTGAACAACGTTTATTAATTGTGGGAACTTACTCTCAAAATCAGTCACCAAAGCCCTAGCAAAATGAGATATAGTATTTTACATTCTTTTACAAAATCCCCTACACCTTAAAAGGTACACAAAATTTACGAAATTTCGTAGTTATGCTAAAAACAACATTTTTATTTCGAACAAAATAATATTTAAAAATTTCATCAACCCGAAATTGTATTTGCTTTTCAATGAAACAAATAAAACAGCTAACCGGATGCAACGTTATTTAATTTGACCGGTCCATGTTATATGAGAAATGTACATTTTTTGTGTAAAATTTATATTTTATTCTTATTGTAACGAAGCTGAATAATTATTACGTCTTTTTTATTTTTTCGTCTTTACAGATTTAATTTACGCTACAACATTTTGCGTGACTTTGATAATCAGTTGTATTTATTTTTGAAACCAACATCATTACCAACAGCAGCAGTATCTCATCATCACACTTAAATATCAACCTGCTGCAAAATCAAGCGTCAAACGCGTCATTTTAAAATTTTTGCAAATTATCCAAGAAAAATATACATTTTTTTCTTCATTATTTTCTTTAACTTAAACTTGTCTACTGCTATCTTAACATTGTCGCCTTCGCCGTCGTCGTTATCGTTGTCGTCGCATTTTTCGCCGGTTTCTTAGCCAACACAAACGTTGTTGTTGATTTTATATCATCATATCTAAAATACTCTACGGCTTAAGTGTTGTATTTATTTTTACTACTGCGCCTGCTTTATTTTGTGTGTGCGTGTATTTGTCGGCGTTCAGACGTCATCTGTTGCTGCCATTTTTGTTGCTATTTTGGCTTATACATACTTGTCACCTTCATCTAGTTATTGCCAACAATAACATTTGGTCTTACAATACTCAATTGTTAACGCATTTAAGAACGTCATACACGATCGATTTACTTCTGGTTAAATCAGTTTAGTTTTTGTGAATTTACGAACTTCAACGCATTGAAAACGCTTTTAAGGTGTGCGGTCTGTGGCTTGTATTACTAAGGACAACGTTGGACTTACTTTTTTCTTTGCAACATGGCGGATTCTTATTATCAGGTATGTTTGTATTTGTATTAATAACACTGCAAGAATACAATCGGTTAAATGATTGGTTATATAACTGGTATTATATGGGGAATTGATTCGCCATATTCATAGAATAAGTATGTGATTTTATATTGCCATCTAACGCGCATACTTTTCAAAATTGTTAATCATACTTATGGTCAATTTCATAGGAAGTGATCCAAAATATTTCATGCAATATCACCAATTTTGTTCAAATTTCTTGTCTGTGTTCTTTTAGGTGTTGAAAGAAGAATAATGAAATAATTTTCGAAAAACACAAAAAACTTTGGATATATTTAATTTTGAAATTTTGGTTCTTAAAAAATCATAGCTTCGGTTCTTTTCGGTGTTTTTTTTTTCTTAAGAAATCTGGTTTTACAAAATCTTTTCATGGAGGGAACTTTGAATTGAATAAAAACATTGTTTTTCCATCGTTTTTCTCGAAAAGTTACCGTGATCCACATTTGTAATTTACTGCTTTTTGAATTTTTCGAAAATTATTTTATTACTAGCTAATCCCCGCAACTTTGTACGCGAAGCCTGTTTTTAATTAAGTTATAATCGAAGTTATTTCGGTCACTTATGAACGTAAAAGTACCGGACAATAAAATTTAATGCTCTAAGTTCCTTCTAAATTTATTTGACAAATTTTCGAACACAACTTTAATAATTTTTCAAATATTTTCTTCTTAAACAAACAGCTTTTATTTGAACCCCTCGTACTAACGTTGCAACTAACTGCACAACGTGTTGTACAATCAGTTATGCTGTCTTGTACAAACGCTACAATTTCTCATACAATTTTGTGTCCAACTTAATTTTGGTTGAAGTTTTCACAGAGTGATTATCAATATGGCTGAAAAAATGAAGGACGTTGTTGCGCTTATGATAATTGCTACAGTAAGTGATGATGAGGGAGAACGACGATTTAAAAGAAAACGTAAAAAAATTGAAAATTGGTTGCATTACAAAAAAACGCATATCATATTTTTAAAGCCAAAAATTTTTAAGAAACTAAAACCGAAGCCAAATTGTACCAACGCACATACAAACGTTACGACCAGGGCTGCGATTCGTCAAAATATTAAAAAATTTTGATTTTTCATACGATCACTGGTACAACGTGTTGTACAATCATACTAACGTTACAATCTGTCGCACAATTTTCATAATCGTATGGGGTTGTAAAAGCTGTTGTACGAGAGATCGCAACGTTAGTACGATGCATAAGACATTTCAAAATTTTATTCAAAATTTTAAGTAAAGAACTTATTTTCTTTTTAAATTGCCATGGGAACGGCAAAAAACATAGAACGCTCACTAACTAACACATTCAATTCCCATTCAACGATTTGTTATGTTTACATGCTTGTTTCTATATGAGAAACGATTTTTTTTAGCAATTTTAAAACTTAAATATTTCGATATTTAACAAGAATATCGTGCCAATTTTTAATTGAAGATTGAGACCAAGCGTCTAAGAAATAACCCTTAATAAATTTGATTGAAATTGATAAAGCAGTTTTTGTGTGATATGTGAACATCGAAAACAGCTATCATTTTATTTATATAGACTATTTTTCTTTCGAAACATACAAGAAATTTGATAAAAATTGATGACATTGCTTGAAATTCTTTGGATCACTCCCCTTGATGTCTGAAGAAGAGTTTTTACTTGTTTTGATATAACCTCAACTCATTTGATAACATATTACAAGGAAAAAGTTTTTAAATGCGAAAAACTTAATGATATTAAAGAAAATGTTTGTACTTAAATGAACATAGTTTATTTCCTTGTATTTGATAGACATTTTTTTTTTGTGTATGTTGCATTTACTTCCTTTTTTACAATTTCTTTTTTATTAACACCTGTGCACATAATATCATTGCTAAAAGTCAAAAATAGTAACATAGTGAATTCATGAATTCACATACTGCATCAGAACCATCCTTCAGCTGTATGAAAAATTGTAAAACAAACTCTGTTACTATAACTAAAAACTGTAGATGCGGATGTTTTTCTTTTCTTATCCAATTCCCTTTGCTACATATTTTCCGCTGCATTTTCATTCCATACGTCATTAGCTAGCAATTTTCTTTAAAAAGTCTCTTGTGTCTCATTTTCGTTTTGTTTTGTTTATTTTTCTCACTTGTCTGTTATTTTTGTTCTACTTGTTTTATGTTTATACACATACATCCTAAGTCCACCGCATGTACCTTTGATCTATGAGCGTCTTATTCGAGAAATATAAAATTCTTATCATAATTCTATTAATATTTTTTTATAGTTTATTTATTTAAATACGTTACTATATTTTTACTTCTGCTACGACGTATTGATAATGATAATGGCAGTTCAATATACTGACATTGAAAATGACGATAATGCTGTTTATGATGATTCATTCAGCTTTTGGGATATTGTATTGTTAAAATGTTTTTTTACTTTTCCAATGGGCGCGTATTTATTTTTCATTTCTTTCGAAATACCTTCCTAATGTGGGATTACTCATGTGAGTGTCATGCGTGTTGAACGTGCTTTGTAGTTTTTTTGTCGTTAGTGATATGTTTTTTCTTCTACCTGCAACTATACAAAAATATTACAGGAATTTATTGTTATTCAATAAAATTTATTTGACTTGAGCTGCTCTTACGATTTTTGGTATGTTCTGATATCTTATCTGGTTGGTAAGCGTGTTTTATTATTTTTATTTTAATGAAATTTTTTAACATTTTGTCTGTACGACAGCATCCTTATATGTTGGTCTTAAGTTCTTTTAGAAATTTCATTTCCATAAACGAACTAAAGTAATAATAATGTTAACTTAAATCATCATAAATGCAAATAAGCAATTAAATGCTACATATCTCAAGAGATTCTCAAGATATTCAGTCGTTCATGCACATAAATATCAATTAAACTCGAAGTGCAGTATAAATACTAAATTAAGTTGGAATATAATTTGCAATAGACTCTGAATATAGAGCACATTAATAATTTATATTTTCTTACGTGCATTCTATGCAATTGCTACAGTTTTGAGTAAAATAAATAACTGACTGACTCAATTTAAAGTTTACTTCAGATGTTCTATGCTGCACATCTGCTTTTCGTTAGCACAAGCGAATTCGCATTAAATTTGGAGCACAGTGTCTATTTGAATTTTTAGCTCAATAAATATTTGTTTGCACTGGAAAATGCCAGTTTTCATTTAAACATAATAATAATAATAATATTCTTGCAATTTTTTATCGTGTTGCATGTGTTCTTGTGGCAGCTGCAACATCAGCTAGTAGCCGCGTAGTTACAGCCAGAAACGCATCTGTGAGTATGCGGAAGTCTTAAAGTTTATTTCATTTAAAATTTAGATTAACGACTTTAAAACTTTATGACTATTGCATATAAAGACTTTTTTATGTGAACTTATGTATGTTAGGCATTTTTGATTAACTTTTGACTAGGATAAACTATCGTGCGGCCAACAAAAACGCAGACTTTATAAAAAAAATGATCTCACACTTGATCTTGAATATGAGGTGTAGTCCCACCCCAAATCCTCAAATCGTCAAAACGTTTTTTGTGTGAAATTGTCCAGTTCATATTTTGTCCGCGATATATCAGTGTCCGATCAATGAAATACGTGCCATTTATAAAAAAAAGCAGTAGTAGACCAAGCATGCCCTTGGGAGTTGACTAAAAGAGCTTCACTTCGGCTCGCGACTGATTATATAATTAATGTGAAAACCCAAATTTCAAGAAAATGTAAAAACTCAAGGCAGCCAAATTCTTTGAGCAACTAACTTGTGAAATTCAGTCATTCGGAATGACACATTCCTGAGTTAATCCAAAGAAATGTTTCGATTTGTATGCGTAATAGGCGTGTCTATGAACCGATTTTGCACAATTCAATCGCATGAAGTACAATTGAAAGAATAATCAGTGTGCCAAATTACATGGCAATATGATTTTTCATCTCTGCCACGCCCTCTCTATGCTAAACACTTGGAGGGACAAAGCGAATATATCCAATTGGATTTTGAAGTTAAAAATGGTAAAAATGCCATGATCTGTAGCGTACTTCTGTGGTTTGCAATTCAATTTTTTTAGTTTTATTTGTTTTTTTTTTAGTTTTTTTTTGTTTTTTTTTTTTAGTTTCTTTTTTTATTTTTATTCATTTTTTTTTTATTTCTATCAAAATCTCGTACTTTTATTTTTTATCATTATGCTTTAAGTTTTATTGTTTTGGTCATTTTGCGGATATCTATGCGAAAAAAGTCTAACAGTTTCATGAAGTCGCTGTGAGCTAAAAAGAATTTGATTTTTCTATTCAAATCTTTTTATCCGTGATCTGTATTTTCGAAAATAATAAGCCTTCGCAGAAATCATCCATCACTCACTGTAAAAAGACATTTATTGACATTCATTTGTGAATTCAAGTCATTCGTATCGCTAGCACGACACTCTGTATGTGACAGTATCAACTTTTTTCAAATAAATGTCATAACATTTAGTAGCACGTACTATCTAACTTGCATGCTACACCCCTTTTCTCTGACTACGAGAAGTACTACGACTTGATGCTTCTGCGAAATTATTTCACCACTTGAGCATTTCTCAAAAAAAAAAAGAGAAAAAAACAAATTCATATCATTAGAAACCGTACACGTAAATGACATCAGACCATTTTAGCTACAACGCGCAATTCTCGCATACCACATTTTCATTTTTTTATGTGTGTGACTTATTTCGAACAGTAACAACAACAACAACAGCAGCGTCAACAATGACAGCGCGAGTGCGTGCAATATTGCTATTGCTGGCAATTGACAGCATTAACAGCAATGGAATTTTTCTGAATTTCTGTCAGTGTAGTTTATATATCGTAGTTCGTGCGATCACTCCCCTGCCATGCGTTTGAATTGTGTGCTTTTGGACTTAACTTGTTGCTGTTTGATGTCGTTGGTTTGTTGCATTGATTGTCATTGTTATTGACATTAAATTGTTATTATTAAAGTTGTTGTTTTCATTGTTTCGTTGCTTATCTATCTATTGCATGTCATGATTATTTTTGCAACTGTCTGTCAGTCATTTGGTTTTTATTATTTTAAGTGTTGTTTTGTGGCAATTGGTCATTTGGAATGTTTTACTTAATGATTTTCATAGAAGTTTTTATTAACTTTTTCGCTAGAAAACTTAAAATGCAAAATAAATTAGATTTTTTTTTTTTGATATAATGCAAAGAATTTGTTTAGTCTTAAGTAGAAATGTCGTAAAAAAATAGTCTTTTTTAAATGGGGGAAATATTAAACATTCTTTATGGAATTTTTTAAATGGTTGAGAAAAATAATGATGGAGTAAAATAGGGAAATGGAATTGTGACGATAATGCCAGTAAAAGTCTTCTTGAAAAGGAGTAGATGGCAAACTATCAAGCTATGCTATACTATATTTTAAGTGATTTTTTTTATGATATAGATAAATGCACTTCATTTTTATTTATAAAATTGTTCAGCTGATAGGTAAGCTAATGTCAAATATGCAAAATTACTGATAAGCTAATGTCAAATATGAAAAATGCAACTATGATTTTGGACTGAATGGAAGTAATTGGCAATATTTTGGCAGCACTGACTGGATATGAAGTTTTCCAATCCGCAATTATTTATGATCGCAAAATACTCCTCTCGAGCAAGTAAAAAAATCCGAGAGATTCGTTTTCCTCCTTCATACATTCACCAAGGAATGATAATTTGTATCTAAAGAGAAAAGGTATGTTCCAAAAACGTAACTTTTTTCATATAAATACTTCTTTTTTTTTTTTCCTGACTAAGTGACTCGTATCTTGGTGCTCTGTTTTATATGGCAATTTCTTAAGCAGGAACAGGCCGGTATAGAAAAAATATTTTATAACAGGAATTTCCAGAAATGTCTTTTCGTCACTCATTCAATAACTTATGCTTCAAATATCAAGCTTCTGTAGTAAAAATGTTAATATGTTAAGATACTTTCACAATATCAGAGCTGTAAAAGACTGCAAGAACTTGAAAAATTATAGCTTAACAATGTTTCGACTTAACTATGGCAAAATGATTTATGTCAGATCATCAAATAGTCAAGTTTTACAAAAAAAAAAAAAATCAGCAAAATTGAATATCTGAAAATCCTTTGGCTTATCCCATGTATAGTAAATAAAAAAAGTTTTCTATGATAGCCGACTATGGAATTAGATTTTACATTCATAGTGTTAACTTCTACTGAAAATTTAACAAATTCGACTGGCTGATGAAATTTTATGCTTTAAAACACAAAAATACGTTCGCAAAAAAGCAATTGCGACGAACGACCGTAATCAGGTGCCATTTTCTATTTACAGGGAAACTATTTTAATTGAAATCTTTTTGCTTTGTTAAAGTTGCTTTCACACTGACATCACGTTTTTGCTGCCTTGGTTTTGATTTTGTTTAGCTATTTTTGTTTTGTAAAGAAGCACAAAATTAATATAATTTTTAGTTGCTGCTACAGAACAAGGAATTAACTTATGTATATACGTTGGAAGATTATGGAACTTTGCGCCCAAGTCCTTCGCATTGCAGAAAAATTTACTCTATCAATCAATACGTCATCTCCTGAACACATATTCTTGAATAAAACACAAAAATTCTTAGATTGCTATGAGATTCAATTTTGCATTTGCTTACTTTATGCGTTTGTTTACTTTTTGTTTTAACAGCTGTTTGATGATAAATTGTTTGAATTCACAATAGCATAGGTTTTTGTAATAAAAATTAGCTTTTGGTTTTTGTAGAAACGAGGTTTGAGATGCATCTGTTTGACATTTGGTTTTTGTAGTCACCCGCTTTGACAGGTTTTTGACTAAAAACGAGACAAATGAAAAACGTAGTTTTCGATGACAATGTGAAAGCTTGTAGTTTTTACAGCAGCTCTAAATCGATTCAAAGGCTGCAGTGTGATAGTTTTTTTCATCAAATTGCAACTACAATAACTTCAGTCGCAATTGATTGCAGTATTTTACAGCTCGGCTGAACATACACACAAGTGAACAGCGTGAAAAATTTTAACTGAACTGCTGTGTAGTTCAAGTTCAAGTGAATAATGTGTTGTACATCATATATTTAAAGAAATTTAAAAGAAAAAAAATTAAATATCACTATATTTTGTTTAAATTAGTAACGGTTGAATTTCATATTATTAAAGTGAGCAACCCACAATTTGAGTTTTGTTTGTTTGTTTTATTTGCAAAATGCCGAAAATAAAATGGAAGAAGAAGTGGAAACAACAAGTTTCAGCAATAAAGGAAAAACAATAAAAATTTGACACCACCAGAAAAATGTTGCCAATGACCCCGAAAAATACTTTAAAATCAAATAAAATAAAAATATGTGCGTGCAGCAAAAAAATATCTTAAAAATGAAAAAAAAAAAAAAAAAATAAATACTTTAAGAAACTTCTCACGAAGTTTTGGAATAAAAACTGGTTTCGTTTTGATGGTGGTGACGAAAAACTCTGCTGATGTGTAGTAGTAATCCATTAAATTTCAGTGGTAAGCGTGAATTTCATGCTGCTATTAGAAACGCTGTTGTATGTTTTATAAAAATTTTAATTAAATTACCTAGAAATTTATATACATTATACATTATATGTTTGCAAATATTTGTAGTTTGAAAAAAATAAAAATAAAAATTTAAAATGTGATTTAAATTTAATTAGTTATCAGCAAAACAACCAGATGATAATCGTCGTTGGCGGTTGGTTAGAGGGGAACCAACAAATGCAAATATTGAATTTCAGCAATAATACCTAAAACAACGTCAACGACAGATTGCAACCGCATTTAACATTACGCGCATACACATACATACATTTTTAATTTACTGACATTTGTAGTAACTACCAGTGCAAACACAACTGTCATCTGTATGAGCATAAAAAAAATATTTTCATTTTTATGGTTGATTAGTTCATGTGTGCACTGAAGAAAATTTTTATTTCTTTTCATCAGTAAAATGTATCACATTCGTAGAATAGAATATTTGGTATAATCTGCCTGAGTCTGATAAAGTTTGTTGGGCAATCTTCTTACAGCCATATACTTCACTAAGATGGAGGTTAATCTGCTTTTTGTAACCTTTTTTGGCGATAGTCAAACCTCTTATTGATCAGTATATTGCTGATGTTTTATCTAAGCTAGCCACTATCTTATAGCCACATTCAAATATTATTAACATTTTTATTGATAAGGTAAATAAAATACAAAAAAAAAAAATATAAAAAAAATAAAAAAAAAAATAAAAAAAAAAAAAAAAAAAAAATAAAAAAAAAAAATAAAAAATATAAAAAAATAAAAAAAAAAATTAAAATAAAAATTAAACTAAAAATAAAAATAAAATGGAGGTAAAGTTATTTAGTTAACTATCCAAAGGCCAAATTATCAGTCAAAAACAAAAAATATTTAATTGCAATATTGGAATTTAGCTACTACAGCTATCAGCCTTAGCTATTTAGCTGGAATGTTCTGGAATTGTGTAGGTGACCTTATTATTTAAAATTCGATTAGGAGGTTATTTCTCAATCGAATCGCGCTTGCGAAACAATAGCGATAAAATTATTTTCAGGCTTCTATGTGACTGTGCAAAGTGCAACACCTAAGAGAGATATTCTGGACAATTAATATAAATGATCTGATATAATTTATGGATAATTGTAATACTGCTCTATGTCCAAACCCTGAAAAGAAATGCTTTAAGAATTCACAACATTGGTTGGAACATTGATATAAAATTACCCATTTAAAATGCCATATTAAAGTGTATACCCTAACAGTACGCGTATTTCGATTTTAAAAAGTTCGCATAACTAGATTGTATGCTTTGAACTTGCACGCTTAGAGAGTTTGTACTTTAAAAGTACGCAATTTAAGAGTTCGCACCCAAAGAGTACGCACCCAAAGAGTACGCACCCAAAGAATTTGTACCCAAAGAGTATACACGTAAAGAGTTCGCACCCATAGAGTATACATTCAAAGAGTACGCACCCGCACAGTATGCACCCAAAAAGAACGCACCCAAAGCGTACACACTCAAAGAGTTCGCAACATTAGAGTCCTCATAAATTATACAGCTCAAAAAAATATCTCAAATGTTATTTAGGGATCCTTATATCATGCACTTGCTTAAAATTTATATTTACATCGAATATAATTTACAACAACTCACACAAACATTTTAATTTCTTGCCAAATATTTCTTTAAGTGGCTATTGAAAGCGGCTCCAATTATACAAAAATAATAATTACCACAATTTGTAACTACTACAGCAACAACAACAACAACAACTATACCATAGCAACCTAAATGGTAACCAAAATCGTTGCCAAAGTAAATTTAATCAAATCCAATTTTCAAATTGAATTAGTTTAATGCGTTAATACGCTTAAATTATAACCAGCAACCAATAACAATTATAAGGCAATTTTCGGCTACAGGGCTTCCACTAGTGTAGCAGCATAGAGAAGAGATGTAGAGAAAAATGGACCGAAAAATGTGCATGGGTAGTAAACCAGAAATCAAACAATTTATTTAATTGGATTTAAACCAGCAAATAAATGACAAAATGTAAATTGTTGCAGTTGTGTGCGTACTCATATGTCTGTAGATATTCCATAAATAGGATATCTACTAAAATGTTGATGGTGACTCATTTTCTGCATGCGCGCAAATTTCAAATTCGAATAGCATTTAGGAATAAAAAAAAAAGAAAAAATCCAAATAAATTGAGAAATATTTCGTTTTTTTTTTCTTCAAGCGCATAAATAAAAGTCATAAAAATAGATTAAGTGGTAGTAAAAGAAGCAACACTTAGAACACATGCGCTAAAAATAATCTCAATAGAGATGACGTACGATTTTAGCAAATGAAAAATAAAACCAATTGAATTGCAGTTGAAGCGCCAAAAGCTAAAACAAATTATGTGAAAAGAAACACCTGATCGAAAAACCAGTTCGAAATTCGTGACTAAATGCGTACAATGTAGAGAAAGACATAAGTGCTTGAGGAAACACTTAATTTTTTACGCAGTTAACAATTTAGCTGAAAATTTGTGTAACTAATATATTTAGTTCAGGACTATCGAAGAAAAAAATATGGAAGGCTGTTTGTCAAAAAAAAAGTTTCATAAGTATAAATGTTGACAGCTAAAATTATAATGGCGGTAAAATATACCCTTTATGCACGGGAAAAATAATCATTGTGTGTATGGCTTAGGTTAGGTAGCAGTGAAAGTTTAAGAACCAACTTACTTAGACGAAATCATGCTCCATTGGTTTTCCTTATCTTGATGAATTTTTAAAGGAGTGCTCTCAATATCCCTATGCCCAAGTACCTCGTTGAGATGAATGTTGAGACATATATGCGCCTCTTACCATTATGTGGTAAACATTACCATTATGTGGTAAACATTACCATTATGTGTGATAAAAATTACCATCATGTGTGTGAAAATTACCATTATGTGTGGTCAAATTTGCCATTGTGGGTGATTAAAATATCCATTATGAGTGGTTAAAGTTACCATTTTGTGTGGTTAAAATAACCATTTTGTGTGGTTAAAATAACCATTTTGTGTGGTGAAAATTACCTTTTTGTATGGTAAAAATTACCATTATGTGTGATAAAAATGACTGTGTGGAGAAAATTACTTAATGGAGAATACAACGAATTTAGTAAGGAACGTATTTCTTAGTTATATTGTAAAAGTAAAGTTAAGCTGCAATTTCAAAAACTTGTTGGGAAAACAATTTAGGTTGAGAAATAAGATTACTAAAAAATTATGAGAAGCCAAATGCTCGACCAATCCGATTAAAATATTCGTGTTACAAAAACTTAAACGAGTTTGCAAATAACAACAAATTATGCACGTCGTATACACGTATCCTAAGATGCAGCAAGATGTATAACTTGCTGCATGAAGATATCGTATACGCGAAATAAAAATATCCTTTTCAATTTCTCCAATTGTCTCTATTGCGTCCAGTGCCAATTTAACTTTTTCACCCCGCTATCGCTATATATCGCTTGCATCCATATACCCCTCCTCCTCAATATATGGATATTTTACATTGCGACTTTTGTTTTGCATTTTTCTTGTTATTTTTGTAATTTAAATTGCAATTTAAACGACGTCTACATATACAACCTTTACGACAGTACTTGCTGGCTGAAAATGAAGATGGGGATGCAGAGGTGCACCATGGAGACCAGTAAACAAACAAAACAATCTAAATGAGAAATCTTGCATAATTTTGCGCGCCGACAATTTGTTTAAATTGGTGTTCGCTTGACTGGATTTTACACTACACTTCTGAGCAGAAGAAGAAAAAAAGGACAACTTGGGTGTTTTTTCTTTCTCTTTCTTTGTTTTTTTTTTATGTTTTTTCCTTGCACTTATTTTCATTTAACCAAATTAAAGATTTTTTTTCTACTTAAAGGCAACGTTATTAAGATTAGCTTAGATTAAGTGCTAAAACGCAATTGAATTAAATTGTCAAACACAAAATGTGCGCGCCATGCAAATGTATGGAAAATTTGTTTTACTTTAATTGAAATTGCAGTTACTTACTTATATTTAAAGAATGAATGAAAACTAGAACTTTAAGTTGTTTTATAAAAAAACAAATTTTGCTACAAAGAACAAACAAAATGAAACGCATTAGATGCTATTCAACAAGATAAGTTATCTGAGGATTATTAAATTTTTAAGCTAATATTATTTTTAAAAAAGTTTTTACTATATTGCTCTGTGTTCTTTACATTCCGCTTGTAAAAGTGTTAGTAAATATAGGGTGTTTTTTTTAGAGTGTCATATCTACGTTCCAAAAAGTTGAAACGTCTAAAATTTCATCAAATCTGGCAACGTTGTTGTCATTTATGTTCAGTAAAGTTTGCCATTTTGTTATATTCGCAAAATAATACTCAATTGCTCTAAAAAGTGACCGGAAATTTGACCTTCACACTGCGTCAGTCGTGGCGCCTCAAATGTCCGAATTCATTTTCAAATGTTAAACGATTTTCTACTGAATGAAGCCAAAACTTAAGTTGATTGAAAAATTTTTTTTGGTTTATTTCAATCTCGAACTTCAACACCCAAAAAAAAAACAGCCTATAATTTCAATTATATGTTCACATTGTAATACAAAAAAAAAAAAAAAAAAAAAACAAAAAATTGTTACGTGATAATATGCAATTGCAACAAATTTTCAAAAAAAAAGTACAATAGAGCAGTTAAGTAATCATAAGTACAACGTTTATTTAAAATTTCATATATTAGCGATTTTGCGCTTACCAAAATTTGTGCTAAATTCATATACTATACTATTAGTACCCGCGGCTTTACACGCGGACGTTCACGTTGTTTTTTTTTCATTATGAAATTACTCTCTTTACATCTCATTCTATCTTCCTTCTCTCTTCAAAAGTAACAAACAAACAAAAAAAAAAAAGGGAAAAAGAGAGTTTGTTTCAAGCCAAATACACAAGGTACAGATGCAAAGAAAAGAAAAAAAAAAAATAACAATAACAACACAGAATCCTAGAAGCAGCATAAGCAACGAAAAATCAAAAGACAATTTTTGTGTGATGTCTTGCAAAAACATTAATCCTTGAAAAAGGATATTTAACTTCAAAAAATAAAGAAAATAAGTATGCAATAACCTTCTTTAGCACGAATATGTTGTTTTAAAAAATAAATTATTAAAATCGGTTCATTATATTCTGCGCCAAAGCGTTACAAACCCTTTTCATATAAGCAATTATATAATTAGTATAGGTAGGTAAGTTTTTTACACGAGGCTCAGTAGTGTCAAATGTGCCGTTAAGAACCGGCACAACGTGATAAGTAAACTGAAGTCAAAAAAACTAAAAACAGTAGTTTCTATCCAATTCTGATGGTTTTTTTTTTTAAGCCACAATGCAAGTTTATTGTAGATGTGTGCTAGTTTGTGTCCAAAAGTGGTGGAAAACTAAACAACCTATTTCATACGATTGTCAATGTTTATCCACAGTTTTTTCATCTTTGATTTAAAACCAAAATAAGTGGTCATCTTCCAAAAATGAAAAGAATCAAATTCTAATGTATTAGATGACTGTCCATCGAATGTTAATTTTTGTCCATATCATATGTTCGTTTCTCCGCGTTCAGCTTAAAAGATATTCTATCATAAAAATAAAGCCTGAAAAATGAAAACTATGCTCCTTTTCCGTGAGGCAAACATTTTCTAATAAAAAAAAAAAATTTCTAATGAATGCTACTGAATGTTGTCGCGCCACTGATGGCAGCCTAATTTGAATGACTTGTATGTTCTTCGTCATAAATGCGTTAAATTCAACTTTCCAATATTTTATTGTTCCTAAGTGAAGATAAAAATTCCTCATAAATTAAATTTCGAAATTAGAGAAATTGCATTATGTAGTTAGTTTTCTTTTTCAAAAAGAAAATTTTTATCACTGACCGATAGTCTGACCGATCATTTTTTTAAAATTATTTTCTTGTGGAAATACCTTAGCTGATCGTTTTCAATGGCTGTCTAATGCAAAATTCAAAGTTACAGTCGGTTGAAAGTCTGAAAATTTGGCGTGATTTAATAATACTGACGCCATCACCTACCAAATTGAGGTACTTATCATGCGACCCCTACGTCTACGTTAGCGTTCCTTGCATTTTTGCAAAGTAAATCTAACTACCTATTGACTGAACTATTAGAAAGAACTCAATTTTCACATTAAGGCAGACGAAATATTTAATTTAACTCATAGCGCAAACTAAGTAACTTCACAGCAAATAAATTTTGATTTACACTTTCATAGTGAAATAAACTTACAGTGGTGAAAAAAAATTTATGATGAAGAGTAAATTGTTGCAGTACCGCGAAGAAAAAGAAACGAAATAAAAAGATAAAGAAAAACTTAGCAAATTTATTGCATGTGAGAAAATTTATTGTAGTTACATGAGAAGCGTTGCTTTTGGGTGTACGAGTTGTTGCAACTGAATGAATCAAATAAAAAAAAAGTTGCTGCAACAATGTAGCATGTTTTAATTTTAAAATTCGATATGGAAATAATTTATGACTTAAAAACAGGTGGAACATTTTTAAAAAATTAAATTTTTTCGAAATGAATAATTACTTTTGCAAATTTGCAAGAAGAAAAAAAATGTGAAATTATTAGAAAAAAAGCGAGAAAATTTGTTTTCCCATATAAGCGCTAAAGTATACAAATAATTTGAATAAAAAGCTACGTTTAGATACTGTACGAAATAAGCAAAAAACATAGAAAATTATAAAAATAATTAAAATAATGTAACACCCAGTCAAATTGAAGAAAAACACCGCGAAGCGCAATAAAAAAAAGCATTGTCCAGTTTCAAGCATACAATAATTGTTGCAACAATCAGTGGATACAACAAAAGAAAAAAAGTTGGAAAATAAATAGAAAAACTTAAAACTGTAGCAAATGTTGCTACGGCTGTACAAAAGTTCACGCGATAAACCGGTGCTAGTGCTGCTGATGATGATGTTTGCCGAACAGTTAATTGAATTGCCAGGTTTTCCTGGAAACTTGTTTCCTTATGTTTTTATTTCTTGATTTTCTTTGGTTTTTGTTTAATGCCTTTTACCGCAGTCAGTGCAACTAGCAGTAGTGGTACTCAGTTAGCTAGCGGTCAACAACATCGATCAGCAGTTAGTCAACCAGCTGGTTACACCCAAAGAGTTAGGCATTTTGTCACTGAAAATAAGCTAAGTCTTGTAGAAAATGTTAGTTGAAATGCATTAAAATTACCATTTTTAACAAAGGAAGCTTACCTATTTTTGCTAAATTAATCGTTAGAAAACTTGCGAGCTCACTTGTCAAATCTTTCACATTTTCAAAGTTGATTGAATACTTTTTGGTTAAAAAAAACGATAAAAATGTTTTTCCACTATTGCTCTTTTTAATTTTTAAGTAAAATATATAGTTTTAAGAATTCATTCTAATCTTTTAAAAGAATACTAACTAATGAACAAAATTTTTTTCTTTTTTCTCTTTTCAGGTATGAATGATTTTTAGCTCTTGTGTGTAGTTTTAAAATATCACTACATAGTAAGTTATTATTAATATTACATATTATGTACTTTCTAGTGGCATTAATTTTTAAAATTTGGCTCGTAGTCCTGAGATAATTCCTAACATATGTAAAAAACTTAAGATAGGCTTCATTTTGTTTGGTCGGCACAAACCTATCTATTATTAAATATAATATGTAACCTGTGCTGAATCCAATTCTTGTCTCGGAAATGCTCTATCTGCTCTGGTTTCGAGATATCCTAAGTTAAAAGTGCAAAAAACACCGTTTTTGCAAATTTTTGAGGTTATGTATGTAGTCTTGCGGATTTTTTATTTTACTAAAATTAAAGTTTGGTTTCTTTAAGTACAAGTCTTTTTCTCTCAAATAGCCTTGAGTTTGCTCAAATATCTTTTTTTCTCTCTAAGATATCGCATTTTGAAGTTTTCCTGTTTGTAAATTTTTCTATACCTGAAAATCGATTGAGATAACATAGACAGCCTTCGGGAATATACAGTCTGGTTTCTGGGTCTAAGATGCTGTCGGCCTGTGTAATTGGCCTAATTGAATTTATTTTTGTTCAAAATTTTGTTTTACAATGTTGTTTTCATAAGTAATATTAATAAACAACTAAAAGATTTTTCAAGTTTCAAAAATTAAACATCATTTTTAACAATGTAGGAGTATGTAGTATGTACTGATCGATTTCTACAAAATTTTTTTGTAAAAAACTTTTATTCATTTGCCAAATTTTAAATCTAGTCTGATAATGTGCAAACGATGGGATCTATCATTTCGAATTTTCACATGTCCATGTGTGTAGAAAAATGTCTGAAAAAATTATTGTTAATTATTTTGAAATGGTAGCTAAACTCACTTAAATATAACTTAAAAAAGTTGCTTAAAAATAACTTAAGAAATTATCTTTGAAATAACTAAAAAAATTAACTTGAAAATACTTAAAAAAAATTCAAAAAATGCTTACATAAAACCTAAAATCATAACTTCAAAAAAGTAGTAGCAGAACAAAAATAATCAGAAAAACTTTAAAAATAACTCAAAAATAACATAAAAGCCTTTAAAAATAAATTAAAAATAACATAAAAAACCTTAAAAAAATAATCTTAAAATAACTTAAAAATAACTTAAAAGTAACATAAAAATAACTTAAAAATAACTTAAAAAATAACTTAAAAATGACTTAAAAATAATTTCAAATATAGCTTGAAAAAGTGAAAAGAACTTAAAAAAATATTTTAAATATGTAATGTTAAAAAATAACTTGAAAAAAATGTTAAAAATTTAAAAAAAAAGAAAAAAAAAAATAAAAAAAAGTATTAAAGAAAAAAATTATGAAGAATTCATAAAATTTAATAAAGGAAAAGCCAAAGATGAAAATATTTTTTAAGCGTGAGGTAGACTGAGTAGTAGCTAGTGTAGAAGTAGGTTTTTAATAAAGCTCCCCAAAAATGTGTCCATATTCTAGAAAAACTGCTAAGGGATTTCAGAATTATTCCGATACAATATTTGCTAAAACCTATTGTTTAGGTACAGTGTCCAAAAACATCGTGTAGCAAATAATTTTATTATTTTTATTAAAAAAATCTATTTCTATCTCTGTGATGTTTACTGATATTTTTTTCAATGGTATATCCCAATAACACAATGATATACACTAAAGTTTATGTTAAGTCCAGAGTGGGGTAAGAACACGTGATATTGCAAGAATTGATCTTATGAGTTTAATCAAACATTCAACTTAAGTTCAGAAGCAGTTTGTAACGGCTGAAGCATCATATCAACTGGAGAAGAAATGTAGATATCTCTGTCAATAATTAGAGTGGCTCAGTTGTTATGCATGATGAAAAAATAATTGCTGCTATATAGCAACAACTCGAATAGTAATTGCAGTCATAGCACATGGCACAAAAGTTAATCTTTGCTGCTTTTGTCTGTAGAGTTTCTTTACTGGATTTTAGTCGCCGTGTTAAGCCGCCGCATTTTAAACAGACTATACCCATAGTAGTGGTCAACAACTTTATTTTTATAAACATTTTATGTTTGAAAATTTGTCTTTTTCATCATTTTTTTTCTAATCACCGTTTGCTCCATTTGATGCGCTTCTCACGTCATCATCAACATCGTCACGTCATCATGGTTTGCTGCTTTGTTGGTTTAATTCGTGATAATTATTAACTTTGATTTTGTTGTTACTGTTAGTAGTTGGACGCTCAGCAGCATCTGCCATTGTTGCTTGTGATGGATTTTCTTCATTTTTCATTTGCAACATTTTTGGTTTTTTATTTTCTTTTATTTTTTTGCGCACGCGCGCGCGCTTCTACATTTTCATGTTGTTGTTGTTGTTGTTTTTCGTCTGTCCACAGTTCAGTGAAAGTGAAAATTGCTAAATTAAAGCTCATGCGCTGTGCCGCGCCACAACAAATGTTGCAATTGTTAAAATGTAATATATTTCGAAAGACAAGTTCATGACCGGCTAAAAAATCAACCTTATAGGCAAACGCGCAGACAGTCTGCCAGCTGGTCAGTCAGTTATTTGCTGGTTATACTGTGGACTTAATGTCTTATTTTTTATTTTGCTATACAAAATTGGAAATTAATTGTTTTGCTTTTGATTTAATAGAGTAGCAGATTGTATGGCTGATTGTAGTAAAGAGCACCTAAAGGCTTATGCAAATGTTTTTTGTTTCTAAAAATAAATATGCTTGAAGAGTAAAAAAAAAGTATTATGCAGAAAATAAGTAAGTGATACAAAAAAGTACTACAAGAAGAAAAAGTCCTGGAAAAAGTTAGTTCTGAGAGCAATAGAAAAAGTAGTAAACGAAATATCGGAAAATAATTCTTTGTTGCCTCCAATTTCTTTGCTGCCGCAAAATTACACTCTCATATATAATTCGTCTCCAAATTAAAACTTTCGTTTGTGACAGCAACACTACGCTTGTGACAGCAACACAGCTGTCCTGCTGCACCCTCAAATTAAGTTATTTAAATGCAATTTACAACAGCATATGCTGTGCACTGCTGCTCTGCTCTAAAATATCGCACCGGATCTAATTTGATTTGACATAGAAAGTGCAGTTCACTGTCATCATCGGCACCATTACCATCATCATTATCATCAATATTCGTGCAACAACAATCGCCATCAACCAGCACCAGCAAGCAACAAAAGTCTGTCAAGTTGCGCGCGTAGTGATGAATTGTTTCGAGGAAATAAATTTACTGTTGCTAGTTAATGTTATTGTTGCTGCAACAAAATCAGTTGCTGCAGCGCCAAAAAGTCTACTTTGAAAAAAAAAACAAAAAAAATATACAGTCTACTATGAAATTATCAAGGCAAGCAACAAAATAACAGCAATAACAACAATAGGTTTGAAATCAAGTGCAACGTTGCTGCTGCTGCTAAAAACTGTTGAGAAATCTGTTAAATCCGTGTCTTGTAATGCAACCAGCTGGACGATGCTCATAATGCTACCTGCTTATTTTTTCGACCGATTTGCGCTGTTGGCCATTTATTTAACGAAAATCCTATTTTTCGTACAACAAAAAATATTTACTTAAAACGTATTTTATCATTGATTTAATTTTGAATTTTTAATCCACAAAATCTTTTTTAATTTCATATGTCATATGGATGGTTCCGTTTAGAAACAATTTTTCAAAAGAAATTTATTACAAATCGATGGGAAAAGCACGAAAATAGATTTTGAAAGTAACCGATTCCCTAAGGGGATGTTTTGTCCCAATTTATGGAAACAAACTTTATTGCACCAATAGATTTGAAATCGTCCATTATGGATATTGGATGAAAGACCCCCAAAGAGACTGCTTTTGCCACATGAAGTCACAATTTTATTGTGCCAATCGATGGGAAAAGGTCAAAAATAAATTTTAGAGTAGAGGGGTTTCGGGGGCCCCATTCGTGAAAACAACTTATTGCACCAATTATTGGGAATAAGCCAAAAATTGATTTTGGCTGAAAATATAGCATATTCGACGTTTTTCACTCGAAGGGTGCAGTAAAATTTTTTTTTATTTTAAATTTCACTTTTTCTTTAAAAAAATTACCTAAAAACCAAACTCAACAAAAACTTCATGTGAAATTAAATTGAAACAAAAATTCATACAAACTTATATCTAAGCTCATGCGAAAAATGACCCAATAAATTGACAATTTGATTCATAATTTTTTTGGATAATTTTACATACTATTTTTGGGCTATTTTCCCCAACCAATTACTGTCCAGCTATCTATCAAAAAAGAAACTTTGTAATTAGGAAATATTGCCTATTATACGATATCCCTTTTACAGAACATTTTTTGGCCGAAAATTCGTTTTGATTGTTCAGGAAATTTTTGTATAAAGGGTGATTTTTTACGTGTTTAGTTTTTAAAAATTGAAAAAAGAACAAAAAATTTGCAATAATGAATAAAATATTTATTTGGAGCGATACATCAATTCCAGCCATTTGCTTATTAAAGATTATTTCAAGCAAAAGTTGCCCGCGGATACGCCTGAGGTGGTCCATCCGTATGCTACAATTTTGGCATACTTTTTTGCAATTGTGGCTGTCTGGTCCCTGTACACGAGTGACTTCACGTAGCCCGACAAAAAATAGTCTAGTGGGGTCAAATCGCATGATCTTAACGGCAAATGTACTGCTCCAAAGTCAAAATAAAAAAGCAAGAAAAAAGTACTCATAGTGAATCAAGGCTGTCTAAAGGCGGGCTTGGGCACTAGAGGGTTAAGGAAAAATGACACAAAGTTGAAAAAAAGGGATGTACATTTTGAAAGATTTTTCTTTGCCTTTCTTGCAATAATTTTCAGTGTATTTTTACAATTTATTTCATGGAGTTTTAATTTTTTGGGTACTTATTAATTTTTTTTCTCTTAGTCGACAATTTGTTGTCCGAAACAAAATAAAATTTAAATTTTTATGTTATATTTTCAGACTGCATACCTTAAATTATTGACGGCTCGCAGACTCCATCATGGAAACCCTAAACTCAGTAACATACAGAGCTTGATATTCGATATAGTCCAAATCTGCCTCGATTACTGATTGACCCATTAGCTTAGCTTTTATTTAACTTTTCTAGCGCATTAGTTTGTTTATATCAAAAATCTACAAATTTTCTGGTTTTTATTTTTCGTAAAAAAATAAGAATTCGTTGCAGCTTATTAGAAGTAGGAAATCATTTATTTAACGAGTTTTGAACCTCCTATTTGAAAGCTATCGCTTCCTTTAACTGCAAATAAAATTCTGCAGCTGCTTTCTTGTTGCTTTCAGTTTACATTTGAAAGTTTTGTTGTTGTTAAAAACGTATTAATTGTTGCAATCGATCACAGCAATTACTACGCTTGGTTAGTTATTTGCTGCTGCTGTTGCTGCTGCCGTTGGTGGTGTAGTAGTACCATGATGTACCATAAGAGGGTGAAATTGTATTGATTGGGTGGGTTGTCTTATTTCTTGTGGGTAAAATTTTGCTATTCCTGCCATCAATTGACGTTGATAATGAATTTAAATTTCAGCTGTAAACAACTTCTTTACATATTACGTGCTGCTGCTGACTTTACTGCTTAGTGTTAGCAATTTCCTGTTTAGTTTGATTGCAAATTTGTAAATTAATCCTCAAATGAACTAAATCGGATATTGGATGTTAGATAATTATAATGCTATAAGGTTAATTAATTGTAAGGAATAGCCAGTAATTGGAAATTAAGTACTTTACTTAGCGCCATATGAGCATATTTTTGCCAAGAACTTGGAGTTATTTGGAAAATATCATTTGTTTTTTAAAAAGTGAAGCAACACATGCTAATTTGCTTATACCATAAAATGAATAAAATTACAATAATAAACAACATATCAAAATTTCAAAAAATCGAATGGGACCAGCGTTTAAAATTGAAAATTTCAGCTGGAAAATCCTATATCCGCCGCGCTAGCGGGCTTTCGTTGTTCTTATTATATGTTAGCGTTGCCAAACTAAATGATGACTTTGAAAACAAATTGCAAATCGTCTTAAACTGCAGATACACAGAACCAGAATTTGGTCAGCTGGTTGGTAAAACTGGATTTTTAGTATTTAGAATTGAGCACAGGCTAACAAGTGTGTGTGGTGTGCTCATTTTATTTACCTGATTCTTTAGAAGAAGACCAGAAGTTTATCTGCATGTTGTGTCGTAATTGGATTAGGAAATGTTGTAGCAACAACATAAAGCAACAAAATAGCAAAATAGCAAGTAAAAAATTGAGGCTAACTCTAATAAACATGTGTTACTAAGCCATGTCAAGCTCAAAATACAGCAAGAAGTCGTCGTCAGGCTTGAGAAGTACTTACTTACTTACTTACTTGGGTGGCCATAACAACCCGTTACCGGGTTACGGCCGACCTCAAAAGCTCTCTCCAGGCGCCTCTGCTTTGCGCACGCCTTCTCCAATCATTCACACCAAGCGTGGATAGGGTTTCCTCGGCTTGGTCTTTCCATCGGAGGCATGGTCTTCCTCTTCGTCGTCGCCCAGCGGCTTCCGCATCAAACACCTTTTTCGCCGGAGCTTCTTCGTCCATACGCACAACATGTCCCAGCCAGCGCAGACGTTGAATAGTGATGCGCTTGACTATGTCAATGTCAGCGTAGAGCTCGTACAGTTCGTGGTTCATTCGAATACGGTAGTCGTCGCCGACGTGAACAGGACCGAAGATTTTGCGAAGAATTTTTCTCTCAAACACCCCAAGCGTGGCTGCATCAGTCTGCGACACAACCCATGCTTCTGCGCCGTAAAGTAGCACGGGTAAGATGAGCGTCTTGTAGAGTGTCAGTTTTGTCGGGCGAGAGAGGTCTCTACTACTCAATTGCTTACTGAGACCATAGTAACACCTATTAGCAAGAGTTAGTCTTCGCTTTATCTCCAGGCTGACATCGTTTTGAGTGTTCACGGCGGTGCCAAGATAGGTGAATTCCTTGACAACTTCGAAAGTATAGTTGTTCGCAGTAACAAAGGATCCAATACGCCGCGTCTCTCTGTTTGTGGACAGCATATACTTTGTTTTGCCCTCGTTCACCGTCAAACCCACTTTCGCTGACTCTTTTTCGATAGCAGAGAACGCAGCAGTAACATCTCGCTTACAACGTCCAATGATATCAATATCATCGGCATATGCAAGGAGCTGGACACTTTTGTAGAAAATAGTGCCATTACGATGTACACTGGCTCTTCGCAATACCCCTTCCATCACAAAGTTGAAGAGGTTGCAGGATAATGGATCGCCCTGTCTGAAACCTCGTTCGGTATCAAATGGTTCGGAGAGGTCCCTTCCTACTCTGACGGAGCTGGCTGTGTTGCTCAACGTCATTCTGCAAAGCCGCACCAGCTTCGCAGGTATACCGAACTCAGACATGGTGGCATACAGGCAATCCCGTATCGGGCTATCGAAAGCAGCTTTAAAATCGATAAAGAGATGATGGGTATCGATCTGTTTTTCGTGGGTTTTTTCCAGGATTTGACGTAGTGTGAAGATCTGGTCTATGGTGGACTTACCAGGTCTAAAGCCGCACTGATAAGGCCCAATCAGTGTGTTGGCAAATGGCTTAAGTCTTTCACACAGTACAGTCGACAGGACCTTGTAAGAGATGGCAAGAAGACTGATTCCCCGGTAGTTAGCGCAGATTGTCGGGTCACCTTTCTTCAGTACAGGACAAAGGACACTGAGATTCCAATCGTCGGGCATGCTTTCTACTAGCCATATTTTGCAGATGAGTTGATGCATACACCCTATCAGCTCATCGCCGCCGGTCTTGAACAATTCAGCTGGCAGGCCATCGGCACCAGCCGCTTTGTTGTTCTTAAGTCGTTGGATCACAACTCGTACCGCGTCATGGCTAGGTGGTGGTACGTCCACACCATCGTCGTTGATTGGTGGCATCGGGTTAATTTCTCCAAAGGCGGGATTGGTGGAGTCATCGCCAGCAAGCAGCTTGGAAAAATGTTCCCTCCATAATCTCAGTGCACCCTGCGTATCCGTAACCAGATTTCCATGTTCATCTTTACAGGTTGATGCTCCGGGCTTGAAACCTTGGGTCAGGCTTGAGAAGTGGTCTACTAAAATGTAGGCAAATAATTATGCTGGAATTTAGTTGTTATTTGCCCATGGCAAACATTTTTTGTTAATGTAATACATATACTAACTGTCTAAAATGTCTAATTCAACCACAATTTTTATTATTAATTGTTTTATTGATTAGTAATTAATTAATTAAAATATTTTGACATTTCATCAAATGAAAGTTTGAAACTTTATGGCGATGCGCATTTTTCTCTGCTTGAACAACAGAACTTTCGTCAATAAACTAGCAAGCCACAGCATGATTTCAGTTTTTCCTACTGAACTTCATTAGTGACCTTACTTTATACAGTGAAGAATTCCCAAGCTTGCATTATTTTGTCTTGTTGCCTGAACTAACAGAGATGCTTCAAAACGAAAGACTTGCGAAATTTTTCTTGTAACTCAGCGAAGATTGGAAATTCTTCACTGTACTCAGTAAGTTCACTGAGGAATTTCTGTAGCGGAAACTGTATTCTTGTTCTGGCTTTTTAATTTACTGACGAAAATTCAGTATATGTTGATGAAATAAGTATTTGATATTTATAAAAAATTATTTATAAAAATAAAATACATTTTGATGTTCAAATGCACTCCCATTTAAATTACGAAATCTTAACTTAAGCCCTCAACAAGCAGACGCCACCAGCAGCCTTGATTTTGTCTTCAGCTTTCTTCGTAAAGTATTTAGCTTTAACAATAATGGGTTGCTTAGGTAAGTGACCACGAGCCAAAAGTTTATAGTAACCAAATTGCACCAAATCGATAACTGGAGCCTTGGTGCTCTTTTCTTTCTGCAACTCCTGGAATTTATCTGCACCCACCAATGACCATAACTTGTCCAAATTAATGGTTGGGCAGAATTTGTGTTGACGTCTCAAGTGGAAGTTTCGCATACCAACTTTACCGAAATAACCAGGATGGTATTTATCGAAATTGATACGGTGGTGATGCATACCACCAGCATTACCGCGACCACCAGGATGCTTGCGGTGCTTGCCAATACGGCCGTGACCATGACTTACATGACCACGAAGCTTTCTAGTCTTCTTCCGCTTGATATTTGACATCTTTAATTTTTTGGAAATGTCACATATTTCTTAGAGTTGTGTAATATTATTGGATTAATCACATGTATGGTAATAACTACCAAATTATAGCTGAAGAATTGCACCACTTACATCAATCATAGATCTATACTATTTATATAAAATTGCTTTTATGGAAATGGCTTGTAACGCTTTGGCGCAAAATATACTGAACCGATTTTAGTAATTTCTTTTTTAAAACTACGTACTTGTGCTAAAGAAGGTTATTGCATGCTTATTTTTTTATTTTTTAAAGCTTAATATTAATTTTTTTAAGATTAAGTTTCAATTTGACTTCGAAGGTCAAAGAACTAACTAGCTTTCAATTGTTCTTTTATTACGTTTGAAAAAAACATAAAATGAGATTATAAAAAAGTAATTTCATTATGATAAAAAAAAAACAACGGGACGTACGCGGACGAAGCTGCAGGTACCACTAGCTTAGTAATAGTTACCAAGTCATATTTTGGCTGAAGCAAATATTTCTCTATAACATATAAATGGTAAATAGAGCAGTGCGTTTATAAAGTTACAATTATTCACTCCCTCCCTACTACGCCAATATTTGTTGAAATCGCAAAATATTTGGATGAGAAATACTAATCTAGTGCACAAATCAAAACGAAAATTGAGCATTGGTTAGATATATTTTAGTTTTCGAGTAGGGAATTACCCGCGAAATTCACCATAGGTGCTTTTCTGGCATAGCTCCGAGTTTCTAGAATTGATAACGTCGTTCAGTGGCGCTATATACATTCTGTAATGAATTTGCCAAATTTATCAGGATTCTCTTTCAGAATTATACCGTGGTTAATCAGGAGGTATTGGCGAAATTATTAGAAAATTCAAATGATAATTCATCTGCAATTTTTGCCATAATAATGCACTATGTTATCACAAGCATAAAAGGAATGTACCTATTTCTGAGCAATGTGTGCAACAGGTTGTAAAATATAACAAGAAATGCATACCTACACAACTTAACAGTCATAAATTTTCATCCAGCACACAAATGCATCCATTGAAATTCTAAAAATATTTTATTTCCATTCAAATGTAATAATTCTTCTGCAACATGTTTTCCCCACATTTCCCGTCTTTATTTTTATTTTTTCATTTTCCTTCTACAACATAAAGTTGTGCTATTTTTTTTTATTGCATATACATAGTTGTAGCTAAGTAGAGCACCCTGTGTCACCCACCCGAAACCCGACATATATCCCTATATATTGTGTAGGCATATTATGGTTGAATTGTGTAGTCAGCCAGTGTTGTGCATAATTTTTTACCTAAGAGCGTCTATTTTTCTTAAAAATAAGTGTTGCAAAGGACTTAATGCTATTTTCCAAGAAAATATTACAAAATTTCAATTGAAAGTTATTTACTTAAAAAGTTAAAAAAAAAATAATTTTTTACTTTAGTGGTTATAAAAAAAGGTATTGCTCGCTGTCTCTATTTTAACTCTTCTGGGGAAGAATAATTATATGACCTTCTTACCTCATAATAATAAAAATGTTTATTTCACGATTTTGTGTTTTAATGAATGTGCATATTTTTAATTTCACAGACGTATGAGTAACTCTGAATAAAAGAAAAAATTTACAACTCGTTTCCTAATCGTCATAATTGAATAAAATCTGCTAAAAATCTACTTCTCTGAGACATCAAATGCAACAGTGAAAATTCCAACAAAATCAGTTCTATAGTTTTTCAGTTAAAGTCAAACAGAAAAACAGATTTTCTCTTCATATCATGTATATTTTACACATTTTTTTACATTTTCTACAAATATAAAAGTAGAAAATTCTTAAACATTTCAACTCTTTTCACATCATTTGTTGGCTCTTAGCTCTTGGTGGTAATCAACCAGGTGTAACTTCATTTTGCTGCCATTCTATTTGGACTGCATTTGTTTTTATACTTTATTCCTCTTTTGCTGGAAGACGCCTTTGCATCAGTGACTTCTTTTTCGCTTATTCTTTTGTTTATTTTTTTTGACTTTTTATTTTACTTTTGGCCCTTTTAAGCAAACAGCAGACTACTGACGTTGGCTGGCGCACAATTCCGGTTTTTTTAGTCATTGCCATAGGCTGAGTTCATTTACACACGAAACGTCGCAGACACTTATGAAGAAGCCTTCTTCTTCTTGCTACAAGTAACAACAATTACGTCTTCTTTTTATTTCCTTTAACTTTTCTTCTTTAATTTTTTTTTTGGTTTTCTACGTCTTCGTTATCTTTCAATTTACGACAACAAGTGTTGCATAAAAAAATTTTTGTGTTGCCCTACTGACACTGGGCCATGGCTCTTCTTGGTTGTTTTTGGTCAAGTTGCTGGGTGAAGTTGGCTTAGACTTTTTATATGAGCGCAATGAGAATTGCAAAAACGTTGCTGCTGCCACTTTATTAAAAAGTGAAATTTTATGTTTTGGTTGCAGCTTTTCTTTTTTTTTTGCTCTAAGAAAATTTTATTAGCTTTCGTTTGTCTTTTCAATATTAAAGTCCTTGATGAGAAATTTATGCAAAGTCTTGGGACTCATCAAAGACTTAAAATGTTATTTATGTGACATGCTGAAAAGTTTAGCATTGTGGTGTCAATGTAGCAATTACAGCGAGCCCAGGAGCAGGAAAAAACATTAGTCACAGCAACACTTGTTACAAGCCAAATGTGCTAAAATCATAAAAAAACAAAGGAAATGGTTCTTATTCCCATGGAATTAAAACCTTGTGTTTTTTGAAAAATTGCCAAGGAGGATTATGATTTGCAGATTTTTTTATTTGAGGTACTCAAAATGACGGTCGATGTTGTTTGATTTAAAATTACATTTTTTTCTTTTCTAGGAAAGGAGCAAAAAGGAGCTTTAAAGAGCAATTTATTAATGACTTGGACATGTCTGACTTAACAGAAAACAATGTTATTCCAGTTTAATAAAGTCCAAAAATTATTTTTTTTTTTAAACAAAATGAAATGGATTTTCCTTCAATCAATAGTCAGTCGAGTTATAACTTCGACAACGCTGTCTCAAAAACAAAAGTTTTTAATTCTTGTTTTCCTCTAAGCCAAGAGTGCCCACGTCAGAACTTAATTGGCTCCTTTGGAGCCTATAAACTGCAATAAATGTAAACATTTTTTTTATATCACGTCATGTTATGGGACTCATTTAAGTTGGGAGTGTTGAAGTCACTATTTAATCAGCTCTTTCGAATTCTTACAATGGAAACAGATTTTATTTGTTTTATAAATTTTTTTTTTATGAATTTTCTTAAATTTTTTTTTTTATAATTTCTTCTAAATTATTTTTATAATTTTTTTTTTTATTATTTATTTTTTATTATTTTTTTTTTTTATAATTTTTATTATGTGTTTTTGTTTTATATTTTTTTATAATTTAATTTTTTTTTATAATTGCTTTTTTTAATTGTTTTTTTTTTTATAATTGATTTTTTTTAATTGTTGTTTTTTTTTTTATAATTGTTTTTTTTTATAATCGTTTTTTTATAAATGCTTTTTTTTCTAATTGTTTTTTTTTTATAATTTTTTAAGAATTTTTTTATAATTTTCTAAAAATTTTTCCTATAATTTTATTTATGATTTTTTTTTATAAGTTATGTTTTTTCTTATTTCGTTTCGTTTTTCAAAATATTATTTGGTTTAAAAAAGAAAAGTTGTATCTTCTTTGAGAGTGTCCTAAAAGCTAATGTAGTAATGACCCGTACGTTCTGGACTAAGAGTGTAAGAGTGTAAAGGTTCCAATTCAATTATGACGTGGGCAATCTTGGGTTGGAGTAAAATATAAATGAGCATCGCTTGTTGTGGTGCAAAGATTTGAGAAAAACAATATTAAACCCAACTTAATATGACGTATGAAAATATTTATTTTTGCTAAGAGCAAATTGAATAATGAGTTGCACAATCTGAATTAAAAAATTGAATGTGATTTGAACAAAAAAAAAAAAAAAACAAAAAATGAAAAATTTTTGTCTTCATTACACTCAGCTCCCCATAAATCATACAACAGAGGCTTGCCAGTGTTTAAACAATTTTAATTAATTTAAGCAAGTCATGGTTGCCACCTCATCTTAACATTTTGTGTGAAAATGAGCTTTGCTAAATGCTGTTTTTTTTTTTTTATTTTATTTTATATTTTTGGTTGCTTAGCACTGTTGTGCCAATTGCGCATTGAAACCTTTCATTATTAAGCCTCTTAGCGCAGCATAAAGAGGTTTCACTTTTTAACAATTCAAGCATTTAGCGAACTGCGTTAGCGTCTGTGTCTTGATTTTCCTCATCTTGGTAACGCAATGTCACAATACACAAAAGTGACTTTTTTTATTTGTCTCCTAAATATTGCAGCAACGGCAATAGCAATTGCAACAGCAACAAGCGCTGCAAATTAAATGAAACCAATGACAATTAAAATCTGCTTTTCCAGTTGGTTGCACTACACGCTGCCGTTGTTACTGCGTTTGCGTTTCTGTTGTTCCTTCATGATTTTCATTGGGTTTTCCCCGATTTGTCCTACAAAGTCATCTAATTTTTTGTCTGCATTGAATTTAAATTTTTCTTTTATTTTATTTTGATTTGTTTTTTTTTTTTTTTTTTTTTTGCTGTCTTGCACTACGTACGTGTGACGCATGCAATTTCTCCTTTAATTTCTTTATTTTTTATTTGCAAGTCTCGGTCTTGGCTGTTTTTCGCGCCGTGCCCGTTCATCTCAGCACCTTCGCTTCACGTCCGTCTATGCATTTGTCGTCTGACTTTGGAGACAAGGTTTCTTCCATGCAACACTTTTTTTTTTTTGTTATTTCATTTAAATTTTTTTTTTTTGTGCGCAACGTAATTTTTGTTGTAACTCCCTCCCACTTTCAAATGCGAAGGCGTTTAAATTGCAGCATTTTGTGTTGAAAATTTTATCTCGTACCATTTTATCATTTTGAGATACCCTACCTGCTTTTGAAACGACTATTTAATTAAAAACTAAATTGATAACTCAAACCTAAAGGGAAAAATGTTCGGTACTAAACAGGTCCCTTTAGAAGGAAAAATGATTGCATAAAATTTGAACCAATTTTGATATATTTCAACCTCTGATTAACTAAAATAATAAAAAATTCTATTCGGTTCTCTTATCATTTTTTTATGCCTCAAATAAACCGTGACTTATACGACCGCTTTTAATTCCATAGAAAAACTAAGTGTCTCTTCTTTGACTGCTTAAAATATGACTCTCACCAAGTCAGACCCCCCCCCCCCCATATGAAAATTGCGAAATTAAATTTTAATTGAATTTCGCAGTCTCATAAATTTGAAGGAAACACAACAATTAAGTGCTGCTTGTTCCTTTTTACACCGCTCACCATTTTCGTTGCTTTTACGACACATAAAAAACTACAAAATCTTCAAATCTTCTTCATTTTACACCCATACTAATTGAGCAAAAAAAAGCGAAACTGTCCGTATTTGAGACCTTAAACTAAAATATGCATTGACAAGATTTTTAATTGCTTTTGAACAGATGTCGTGTAATTATTTTTACTATAATTTTGACTTCAAAATATACTTGCGTTTACTTTTGAAAATAATATTTAAATCATAATATATTACATCAAAAATTCAATACTTGAAATATTTTTATTTTCTTGCAATTTTTTTATTTTTAGTTTCAATATTATTAACCTCGTTTAGATTTTAGCATTTATTGGCAACATATTGTTACGCTTTTTGCTCCTTTATTCTATATCAGTGCCATAGTTATTCTATGGCTTCTTGATTTAATTAACGCCTACACATTCACATAACTGGCTTCTTTAAGTATTTAGTTTAGAGGGCTTAAAATGTAACAGACAATAGCGGAAAATACAATGGAAATTAAAAAAAAAAAATACTAAAATACTGGTGCAACTGGGTTGAAACAAAGGCTTATGTAGCTAATTACAGGAGGTTAAGCTGGCTTAAAATAGGGTTGTTAGTTCTTTGTATTGATTCCAAGTAAAAAAAAAAATACATGAGAGTGCAAAAACTGGCGCACACATTGATGTTTCGTTGTCAGCAAAAAAAAAAAAAAAATGTTAAAAAGTTGCAAAGTGTTGAATAAGTCCAAAAATTTTTCGAAAAAATCGAAAATATTGAAAAAGTCAAAAAATGTGGCACTAACGTCATGTTTGATGCGTCACTGTTACTCCAGCATCGAATTATACAATCAAAAATATATTTTTTAACGAAACTGTGGAAAAAATTGTTGGGAAATCAAGTATTCTGTTAAAAGAATTGAAAAATAGTGACTTAAGCGAAAGTGATAAATCGAAACGTCGGTAGATTTCAGGCTTACACGAGAATGTGCTAGGGTTTTGTAGATTCCAGCATCGGCTCATGTAAAAGCACAACAGTTAATACAGAAAGTCTTTTAAAGTTCTGGTGCATGCACATAAGCTGATTAATGTTGCATCTACATTGTGTAAAGCTTAAAGTGTTTTAATAGTGAAGATTTTAAACAACTTCTGAGTTCAATCAAACCGTTTATATATAAGTATTAAACAGTATGTAGTTAATTTTGATTGCAACACAATCCAGTGACCGAACCATTAAGATGGATATTTAATTTTTACATCAAACATCAAAAAAACAAATTTTAAGATCCCAGGCGTTAGATTTTAAAAAAAGCGCTTGCTTTTCAGCCTTTCTTAAAGTATTGTCATAGCGACCTTAACTACTTCATGTTCAAATGTTGCTTCTATAATATCATAAAAAGGTAAAGATATACTGTAATGTGCTTTGTGTTGCTACGTATCAATCCTCATCGGCCTCTTCTACAAACATTTAGTTCAAATATTTCCTTCACATATGCAAATTCAAACTTACGTTAAACGATTACCGAATGTTTTTTGTTCAGAAAATCCAACAATAGACAGAGTCCCGCTATGACACAAAGTTTGAAATTTTGACAATAAAATAATTTGAAATATTTCAATAACAATAAAGAAGTAAAAATATAACAGCTAAAAAGAAAGCAACATCACAAAGTAATTTATATCACAACGTAACTATTTTTCTGCTTTCCAAGAAATCTTGATGAACGCTTACCAAACAAACAACTTGTTTGTATGGCACGCGACTGCAAACCACGTTCTACGCTACATTTGGAATGAAGAATTGAAAAAAAAAAAAAAAACAAAAAAGAAAAGAACTACAATATACAAAAGAATTATAAAAATATGTTGAAAAGAATGTTTAACTTGCATGGAAAACTCATAACAAATAAACAAAATGACAAAAGTCAGCTGAGCTGACATGATAAGTGATGCAGACACAACATTTGTATGTACGTTGCAAACGCAACATCAAACATGTTGCAGCAACATGTCGCCGTCGTTTAAGCCAAGCTTAGTGCAAAAGTCTAGGCTTTCATTCATTGAATGCGCTTCCATTGTTGTCTGTCTTGGACGACTTTCTTTCATGCCATGTTGCTGCTGCTCGAACTCAAACCTCACCTAAGCGGCGACGGCAGGTTGTAAGTCCTCAACTGCTTTTGGTGTGCTTTTGAAGCGCTTTGTAGTGTGACGGTTTCAATGCGTTTAGTTTCAAACTTAAGCTCCAAACGCACGGTTATCTGCGTCTCGATTTCGTGTCAGTTCAGTTGTAATATTGTTGATGATTTTTTTTTATTTTTGTATTTAATATTTTCTTTGGCGTGTCGTGAAAGTTGTTTCGTTTGAATAGTTTTTTTTTACTTTTTTCGTTTAATTCTGCTGCGTTGTGCCGTAACTTGTTTTGTCGTCGCCCGCGGATGACGCATAATTTAGCGCGTAACGTTCTTACGGTTTTACTTGTTTTAAGTATGCTTGTTTATCTACATATTTGGTATATATTGTATTTGTGAAATACACATACGAATTGAGAGAGAAAAAATTCTGAAAAAAATACAAATTTGAGTTTGATCTAAAATTACCAAAACAACACGTTATCCCGAAAATAACTTCTGTTTACACAATGCTCTGCACATTGTACTTAGTTTTGTTTGGCATTGGTGCCTTCCTTTGGTGTTTTCCTTGTCTGCCAAAACAAAAGCGTTACGCTGCTCCTGCCACAGTTTACTATTCGTACATATGAAATGTAAGCGTTTATTTTTTTAATATACCCTTGGCTAAGTTTTAATAACTTTTCTAACGTATAATTAATATTTTTTTTTCCAATAACTAAGATTAAGAATTAATTTCATAGCCAATTAAGTAAATTGCGTAAAATTTTTAGTTTCAGGCAATAAATTTAAAAGTTTTTACATTTTTGCAAAAAATATATTGTTAAGTTTTATAACCTAATTTTTTTCATATTTAAATACCGCTAGATAAATAGCGTTTGCTTTTTAAGTTCTTCTTAAAACTAAGAACACAACTGTTGTTTTTTGAACTCACATAAATGTTATGCTTTCACGCTGACTTTAAGCTTGATAGATGGCTCATATTTTGTCTGACTTTTTAGTTATAAAACTTAAGTTAAAACACAAGACTGCTGCTAGCTCGTAGCGAATATATTTTTGTTAAGATTTGATTGTTGAGCTTAATTAGGCTAGCTATCGTAGGTCCAACCTGTTAAAAAAAAATTTCACTCCAAAAATTGGTTTGTTATTATATTGTAAGTACTATTTTCAAGCTCTCAAAAAAATTTTAAAAATCTAACTATGTCAAAATCAAAAAAAAAATAAACATTCTTTGTTTGAACCTAAAAGTACTTAGTCCTTATAGACCCCTCACTATATTTAACATGCAACATATTCCCATTGATGAAAGCTTTTTCCTATGCAAATGTATAAGTCAAAAAATGCTGCCAGTTATATTTGTATCTATACTGATCTTTAAAAAAAATTAATATTTCGTTTAATATAAAGGGTGATTCTTTTGGAGTATCCGAACTTTAAATTCAATTAAAAGAATAACCAATTGAAATATCTCGGAATTCTTTAATCCATATGAAAAGCCATCAATGGCATTAATGTTTAAAAACATTTTTGGGAATATGTTCACCAGGGCTACCACTGATAAACCGCATGCTGTCAGTTCAGTTTGCGACCATTTTTTCAAGCAATATATCCGCATAAAACAAAGACTTAAAATACCCAAAAAAAAAAAATCATTAAAAAAAAGTCATCAAATCATGTGATCTTGGCGCACAATTCACTTCATGAAATTTTAAAAGGAAATATTGGGGTTTCTATTTCCGTGCTCATATTTGTCATTTAACTTTTGTGCAATCCACCGATCAGTCTTATGCGTATACTAGTTGGTACGGTAAACGTTGTTCTGACCCTTTCGGTAGGTGGGGCGATAAGTTTAATTTCGTTAAAGTCACAGTAAATGAAACTGCTTGATGTTTTAAAATTGAACATTGGTAATGACAATTCAAAGTCCGTAGATTTGAAAATAAAACCCTTGATTTAAATATGCGACGATATAAAAAATAGTGGGAGGCGTTGCACCGCCCATATTTTCATTAACACTTACTTTTGCTTGCATCCTTCTATATTTATACCAAGTCTCATTCATCAACGTCAATTACTTGATGAGATATAATAAATTTGAATGGCATGCAAAGCAATAATTTCTTGGCTCAATTTTGAATTTTGTTAAATTTTAGGCTTCACCAGGGTCACATTTTAAATTTTTTATAATTTTGTTTGTTAAATTTTGTAAAAATACTTCGAAGGTACAGTCTACTAAAATACGTTATACGGGTATCTAAGGAAAAGCAAATGACTTAAGACAAATAGAACTAATTTTCTATTCGTTCTGGATGAAATATCTCATTAGTTTTTAAGTGATTTCCTCGAACTGACATAGGTCATCAAAGCGTTCAAAATAAAGTAAATCAAATTTCACTAAAAACTAATGAAAAATTGGTCTTAACTCCAATTGGCTTAAGTCGACCTAAGCGGTTTTAATATTTTTGCCACATTTATAACTAAGAACTCACAATTTTCTTCAAGACATCTCTGTCAATAGCACCTTGTTAAGGCAATGACTAATTTATATTTGCGAATAACAATCATCACTTAAACAAAGAATTTATTTAAAAAAGAAAAAAACTATTTTGTAATGATGTTTAATTTAATTAAGGCATTTTGTTTCAGTTACATATTGTTGATAATTATATTGTTTTTTTTTTTTTTTGCTTTCGTTGACGTTTTTGTTGTATTTTTTATTACATTATACCAAAACACAATTGCCTCATTAACTCACAAAACTTGCGTGAATAATGTGGGAATTTTTGTTTTTTTTTTTTTTTTTTTTTCAAAAGTTGAAAAAATGAAAAAAAAAAAAACCAAAACAACAAAAAAGATTTAAAACAATGCTGCGTGTGGCATTACAAAAAGAAGCCCTACCATTAAAATGTTCACAATTTGTATTTACAACAACATTAATCATTTGAAGTTTTCTCGTAAGGAAAAATAAAAGAAAAAAATCTTTTGAAATTTCCCTGCAGACATTTTGGCGCTAAATTTAAATTTTTCATTTTCATATCCCCTAATAATCCATGTCTTTTATTCTTAAATTAAGTTTTGTTGAATTTTCTTAATTTACGTACACTTTCTTTTCCTTCTTCATTGACGATCATTAATTTTCTTTAAGTGTTTCAATTCTATTGCTGTTTTTCAACTTTAAATTTGTTATTCATCATAGCAATAAAACTGGAATTTAACTGAGTCGAATGTTCTTTTCTGTGTGTGTTTTTTTAATAAATTATACTAACCAATTTTTTTTACATTATAGCCTTTAAGTCATATGGAATATTCTGAAAAATTTCATACTTCAAAGGGTATATAGTTAAAGGAATCTAAAAATAAAAATCCAGATTGATAATTAGATTTTTTTTTGAAATATATTGCAGAAATATTTTGTGTAGTGTAACATTTTAGGATATGTTTTCTGTCCAATATAACTATTACATATACTAACGTTAGGAATTTTTCGGAAAATAAGTTCATAGGCTACACTAGATTGTTTAGGAAAAACTAACCCAAATTAGTTACCTTTATACCTAAAAATATGCCATGAAATCTTAATGCAAAAGCACTGTCGCTAAAGAAGCCGGTGTTGGACCTACTATTGGATGTGGACCCTAAGCAGCTGCCGAAGATCGCTAGCACACACCAACTTTATGCAGAAGTACTGTGGTAAGCAAGGTGAGGCAATAAAGATCATAATCAATGCGAGCAACCTTCGGTCAGAACTTGCATCCTTTAGTCACGGTAGTTCTACATAAAAGTTAGGGTAACTTCGGCCACAGCTTAAAATTTCAATGCATACCTTCAGGCATACAAGTCAACCAGTTTGACGTAGGAAAAATACATTTTTTCTAAAAACTACTTTCGCCGGTAACATATACAGCCGTGGTCATGCAAATAGCACAATTGTATCATAAAAGCTAACTATATATTTTTACCATAAAACGAAATTACTCAATTTACAACTCATTCAGTAACTAATAAAAGTGATATAAACATTTAAAATAATATCTCACAATGTTTCAAAACTGTTGGTGAAAGATCGCTTCTTATATGGACTGGGACATGCAAATAGCACAACTTGTTGCATAAAACTTAGAAAACTTCTAGTTTAAAAAAAAGTTTTGAAGAAAAGTACTTACTGCATCCATGATTTTGAATAACAGCTTCACATCGGCGTTCCTTAAGATCGCTTCTAATATGACTAGGACACGCAAATAGCACAACTCGAGAAGTCTTGAATGAAACTTAAAAAAGGTCTAGCTTGCAAACTTTCAACGGCGTTCCATACTTTCAACAAGTTTTTGGCACTTTTCTGCTCAAAGATTGAGTACCAAGCCTGCTGTACTGCTTTTAGATCACGATATCATTATCAGAGGACATTCAACTTACCATCTTAAAGCTGCTGTTGACTTAATTGCTTTTTATTGGCATAATTGTAATTGTTAAGTTTTTAAAATTAATTTGATTGAATAACTCTATTATATTTTTAATAACAAATTAATATAATGCATTTTTATTATGTAAAAACATTTACAAACAATTAAATTAAATTGAATTGAACAAAAAAAATTAAAAAATTCATCCATTTATGTTTAAAATAAGCCATTTCCTTAAGTGTGTGTTTGGTTGAGTGTTACTATATAAATTATTAATGTAATTAAATTAATTTTGCTAATTCACACCATGCAGCGTGGCCAGCTAGTAACCCGTCATGATTCAATAAAAATTACTTATTTTTTTTTTTTTCACTGCGCCCCACCTATTAAGCTTTCTTTCTTCATATCATCAGCCATAGCGAAATTGACTTCCTGTCGATTTGCAATTCGTAATTTTTCCCCATTTTTCTTTAATTGCACTCAGTAGTATTTATTGTGGTGTCATTTCCTTTTTGAACTCTTGCATTTTTTTTTTGTGTTTCAATTTAAATTTTTTTTTGTTCATTTCATACGTCAGTAATATATTTAAACTTTGTAAGGTTTAGGGTTTTTTTTGTTTAATTTATAACTTAATCCATGCAGTTTTTACACTTTGCAGCTCTGACATCATTACTCCACTGATAACACTGTTTAGAGTTATTTTCCGGAAATTCTAAAAATATCTGACTACTTTAACGTTCATTAAAATATACTTAATTCCAAAAGTTTAAAAGCATAGAATTTCATTATAAACAAAGAAACCCATTTTATATTTAAAAATGCATGCTATTGCATTTTGACCAATGCGCGCATATCGTCACACATTTGACCCAGCAAACTACTTACGCGATTGTACAAAAAAAAAAAAAAAAAAAAGAAGAAATTCAATACAAACATTTTATATTATGATACACAATACAAAGTTCCTTTGGCAAACAAAGTGCAATATCTGCACTTTTAAAAAAATTAATTCACAAGTTGCCGCATTAAATGAAATTCTGTCGCTTGTATTTGTTTGCTTTTTTTCATTCCTTTTGTAGCATTTTGCTTATGCAGCGCGCGAATAACAAGTGAATTTGGGTTAAGCTTCAATAAAAAAAGTAGAAATACAAAAATACTTAAATAAATGTAATAATGGAAAAAATTTCATAAAAATAATAATAATAAAACAGAAGTTAAAGAATAAAATGTTCTACGCATTGAATTTGTAATAAGCGAATTGTCATTTTATTTTTTGTGTTATTGCTGCATAGAATATCAAATTGGTTTTACTTGAAATTTTTGGGTCGAAATTTCACTTTTATTAAATTGACAACTTTTGGAAAGTTCTACTTTTTTTTCGTTTAAAATAAGAACAGTTTTTCTGTGTTTCATTCTGAAAATTTTTCTTTTAAATAAATAAAAAATGTTTTATGTAACTTGTTAGCCTTTTGCGACTTTTCACTTCTGGTGATCTTTTTTTTCTTTTTTAATTTATTGCGACTGTTCGGTCTCATGAAAATTCTTATTCGACTTGTGCAACTTTTTTGTTTTATGCGTTTTTTTAGTCTTATACTACTTTTTAGCCTTATGTGACTTTTAGTCTTCTGCGATTTCTTAGTCTTATGTGACTTTAGTCTCATGCTATTTTTTGTTTTATGTGACTTTTTTGTCTTATGCGATTTTTTAGTTGCATGTGACTTTTTAGTCTCATGTAACTTCTTAGTCTCATGTTACTTTTTAGTCTCATGCGACTTTTTAGTTGCATGTGACTTTTTAGTCTCATGTAACTTCTTAGTCTCATGTTACTTTTTAGTCTCATGCGACTTTTTAGCCTCATGCGACTTTTTAGTCTCATGTGACTTTTTAGTCTTATGTGACTTCAGTTTTTCTATCTTTTTAGTCTTATGGTCTGTTTTTAGTTGCTCATGCCACTTTTTAGTCTTATGCGACTTTTTAGTTTTATGCGAATTTTTAATCTTTGCGAATTTTTAGTCTTATACGAGTTTTTAGTCTAATGTTACTTTTTAGTCTAATGTGACTTTTTAGTCTTATACGGATTTTTAGTCTTATGCGAATTTTTAGTCTAATCCGAATTTGTAGGCTTACCGACATTTAAGTCTTATACATACAACTTTTTGGTTTATGCGGCTTTTTAATCTTAAGCGACTTTTCTTTATGCTACTTTTTACTCTTTTTGTGGGAATTTGTCATGTGTATAACTTTTGTTCAACTTTAAACATTATTTTTATTTTTCAAATTAATTGAAACCAATTTTATGTTCATGTTTTTGAACAACAAAATGCAATTAGTTATTTCAACTCTTTCAGATTTGAAAAATTTTCACATATAAAAATAAGATCCATCAAATTTTCCTCTGTAAAAGTATGCGTCAATCCAGTGTTGAGCTTTCATTGAATGCAGCGTTTCGGTAACATAGTTTCCAAGGTCAATACTTCTATTGGTTATGGTGATTCTGTATTTCGGACGACAGTTCTGTATGTTGTTGTATACATATATTAAAGATCTCGATGATCCAGCTTAATTTTTTTTGTCTAATTTCCCATTTTCTCTATTTCTTTCTCTAGTATTTTTGAAAAATGTGCAACTTTTTAATCGCATGTTTCGAAGTGATACTGGAAACTGATGTGCTGAAATAGAACTTACCTTTTCAATTTACTACCAACTTTGCAAACAAAACACTGGACAGAATTTGTTTTTTAATCAATCATGGCAAACGAAATTCTTTTATAATAAAAAACACAATTTTTGATGTTAAATAACTGTGCTATTTATTCATTTCTTAAAGTAATTCACAAGTCTTTACACTTTACTTTATTCTTAGGCTTTAATACAATTTAATTTTTCAAATTCATACTTAATGATGTCATGTGCAAAAGTTTTAGGTTCAAAAAGAATTGCCTGATTTCAGTCGACAGTATCTCTGGAATGTCCCGGGAAATTCCTTTTGACAATGTTAATCTTATCTGCCATGTTCATACTTCTTATCAAATCTTATTCACACATACTGCTTTGAATATTTTGCTCGTTTGTACGCACCTTTTCTGCTTGTAAAATTGTATTTTTATAATTGGGTGCGAATTTTCACCAATCTCAAGTGTTTTCATTTACAATTTACGATCATTTATTTAACTCCATTGAATTGAGATTAGAAGCTGGCGATCGATTAGCGTTTGTCATTTGTGAACGCATGAAAATCGTTAAATATGTTGCTTGCTTAGTAAGTTATGTTCGGTCTGGCAACCTTGCAATTTGTGGATATTCAAGGTCAAAGGTTACGAAATTTAATTATTTTTAATTTTCTTTTAACCACAGAGAAATTAAGTTCAAACAAAAGTTATAGAATAGACAATTAACTTAAAAATTTAAGATCTGAATATAAACAAAAACATTTCGCTAGAACTTTTTGCTTAAGCAATTTAAAGTTTTTTTTAAAAAATTATAAAAAAAAAATTCCCAATTCTACTGCACAATTGTATTGTTAAGAAAAACATTTTAAAATTGTTTTCAAATGATTTTTATTTCGTTATTTCAATACATTGAATGTTGTTTTGTAAACAAAAACCCTATCAATACAGTGAATTTTTTTCATAAACTATTTTTGGTAGCTTTTGTTGTTGTTAACAAATTGGTTAACTAATTCATACGCTACAATTTCAAGAGCAACCAACACGCTATCAAATTTTTTATATTTTTTTAAAAAAATTTTTTAAAATTTTTTTTTATTTTTTTTTTTAATTTTTTTTTCAACATACAAAGTGCAAAATATAAAATCAAACAACGAAATGTGCCGCGCATAAATGGCGGCTTTTGTGTATTTCTTTATTTTTGGTAGTTGTTGTTGTTGCCGTTGTTATTGTAATTTATTTGTTTGGGCGTTTATTTTTGCGGGTTATTCATTTAATAAGCGGATTTAAAATGTTTCGCTATTTTTGCATCAAATGTAAAACCATCTCCATATATTCGTAATGGAACATTCAAACTTTTTTTTTGATGGTCAATATATTATTGTTTATTGTTGAAAAGGCATACAAATCATATTTATGTGTTATTTTAACGTTTTCTATTTTGTGTGATTTTTTTTTTATTGTAAAAAAATCAATTAAGTAAATTAAGATGGAAAGAAAAAAAAAAAAAAAAACTCTTTCACATGAGCTGTGTTCATTTGTTCTCTTTGACTTTTTTTAAAAAAAATTTGTTCTTTATATTAATAAATTTCTCTATTGACAACTATTTCTGATTGGATTCTATTTATGATTTAAAAAAAAAAAAAAAAAAAAATTTCAACTTCGACTACAGGGCACAATTTTTCGTGTTGAAGGGGTACTGACATTAATCGCGAACAATTTAAGAAAGAAATTATTTAATTGCTATTGCTCTATTACTTTGAAACTTATGAGGTAATCTTTGTTTGTAAATAAGTACTATAGAGAAACTATGTTATTAAACACTCCGTAACTCATAGAGTGTTCAATACCCTTCCCCCTCCCATATAATCTATTTAACTTACAATGAACCAGTGAATTGAATTTTTCCGTATGACTGTTCATATCCGGACCACACTGTATAAAGCAATTTTTTTAAACTTATCATCAATTCAATTTTAATTCAATCTCTTGTTAATTAATTGACTTAAATTGTCATTGAACTTTTGCGCAAATTGAAGACAATCAATGGGAAGCCGCGCAAGTTCATTGAAATTTCCAATCAAAAAATTTATTGTTTTTTTTATTGACTTTTGCTTTCCTTGAAATTTGGGTTTATTTTTTGTTTTTCTGAGATGCTCTTCTGATTTAAATTTTGTCAATAGTTGCCATTTTTTCAATATGATTGACAGGCTGTACACTTGATTTAAATTTTAATGCAATAATTACGTATACTTGCATAAACATTTCATTGACATACGAGTTCAAATTATATAAAAAAACAATTGATTATATTGTACTGCGGTGCTACATCTTATAAGCTGTAGTCAGGGTTTTTCCTTTTACTTTTTCACAAAAATCCTAAGTGCAAGACTAGCATTTAAGAGCCTTGATTGTTAGAGTACACAGGAAAATAATAATAAAGATGTTTTTTTGATGGTTTATTTTCCATGTAAATAAACGTGATAAACTTGAATTTTTAGCGGTCTAAGGAGAAAAACTTTTTAATCATTTGAAAAAAAAAAAAAAAAATTTAATGAATGAATGTACTACTTCTTCTTATTATAGTTTGTGCTTTTGTATGTTCGCGTTAGACATAAGTGACCAACCGTACTTCTTTTTGGCCCGTTGTACCTCGAAGTATAGGCTAATGAACCATTGTACTTCTTTGTGCTATTTTTTAGAAATCAAGTACAAAATTAATATTTATATGAATGATTTTTTTGGGTATAAAAAGTTTTTGTTTTTTGCTTTGTAAAGTAAAATATTTTAAGTACTTCAATTCAGTTCGGCTTGTACTTCTTTTCACTCCAAAATAGTTGGTCACGTTAGTCATGTGTTACCGATTGTTATACCTTAATATATTATATTTAAAAACAGATTTACAAAATAATACTATAATGCTAATCATACTATTTCTATTTCTTTTCTTTACAGGTTTGTGCTTTTACAAATATTATTTCAAAATGTTATTTGCTTTCATAATATTTCAAACATCTACTACAAAAATTTTAAATATTTTAATTTTTGAATCAAAGAAAAAATATAGATATAAATAAAATAGAAAAAGATTATAAAAAGAAACGCATAAAATAAACAGAAAATATTTTTGCAAAAGTCAAAAATAACATCAACAACAAAACTCATAAATTTCATTTTAAAAACGTCAACGGAAAACGTCAAACATTGCAAAAAACAAAAAAAAAAGTTTTCATTTAATGATAATTGCTCGTATGTCGAATTTTTAAATAGAATATAATTTAAACTGTTTATTTCTTTTAAATGCTATGTTTTTCCATGTCGATTTTAACGCATTCCAATTGCGTTTGAAAATTTTTTCTTCCCAGACGACGTAAACGCTGATATAGCGATTTTGATCAGTCTAAAAGAGATACTAACTAACTAATAAATGAAAAACGCGAGAACATCTCATAATAAATTAATTAATTAAAAATTAAACATCATTTATTCTTGCCATACATTGTAGATACTATGAGTCGAGTAATTCTTAGTTTTCATTTTCTCTGCTTTTGAGTTTTTTTTTTTTTTTTGCTTTCTTTTCTCTGGTAGAATTTAATTTACCGCTGATATTTGCCTTGAATTTTGAAAATTTTTGCATTTCGATTTTTCACTTCGTACAGTTTTGACTTGACATTTTTGCGGTGTCGTGTTGTCTTTCTCGTCGCTGTTTTTTTATTTTTTCGTTGTCGTTTGTCGCGCGCAAAAAATTTCGTTCCGCCGAATATTCATCAGATTTTCCACAGTTCTTTTAGAGACAAATTTAAGAAATTGCGTCGCTATTTAAAATTTTCGATTTATTAAGCTTTTAAGATTTTATTTTAAATTTTTATTGAAACATATTTGTCGCGCTGGTGGAATTGTGTTGTGATTGAGATATCTCTATTGTTGTTGGTGTTGTTTTTGTTTATTTTTGCTTATATTAAAAATTTATATATATATTTTGCTAAATACATGTGTCAAAAAATATATCAAATAAAATAAAAAGTGTAAATTTTTTTTTGTCTCTTCAAAGAAAAAAGTTTCGAAAATTTAAATTTTAATTAAAAATTGTACTAAAAAATGCACCACGAAAATACGTTAAAATTGTGAAGAAAAAAAAAATTTAAATATTAATACAAATGTTATAAATTAAATTGAAAGTGAAAAGAAATTTTCCCCATATACAACGAAAATCGCTACGCTATCCGAATTACCACATCAAATAAAATGTTTCAATTATGACGTCAATGACAATGAATATGGTTTTCCTTAAGGATTTACGCACCAGAATCAAAGGATATATACATGTATGTTGTACTTTTTTTCTCTCTGAAATTATATGTAAAAAGCTAGGTATATTTTAATTCAAAAATTGTATTAAGAGTAATATTTTTAGGTTTTAAGTTGCAAAAAATATTTTTTTTTTGTTTTAAAAAATTTAAATGCAATTGAAACTTTGATCGTAAAAGGTGGAAAAAGTCAATTTTGACAATATGCCGAAATTATTTAAGAACTTTTCTTTATTTTTATGTTTCGAAAATATGTTTTTAGTAGGAGTGTTACAAAATAAAAACGGATGTATTTTTTGACATGATTTTTAGTTTTTGAAATCTTTAGCTTGAAAATCAATAGATAAAGAACTTTTTTCTTGTCAAAAAATATAATTTCGAACTTGCATTTTCGTTTAAAAATAAACTTAATTTGCGATTTTTATTTTTTTCGACCAAAAATAATCGTTATTTTGGATTTTTTTTTTGATCAAAAATTTACGTTATATTCGATTTCTATCGGCTAGGATTGCCTTGGGGCCATTAAAATTCTTTTTATTTGTGAGTATAGATTTTATCTTGTCTGGAGTTGATACTGTTCGGTTTTTGGTATTCATTATAGTTCGATATTTTTGGATTTTTGACAATTTTTTGACTTTTATCGTTTATTTCGATAGTATGTACTAAATTTTACCTTAAAATGAGGTCGACTTAAGCAACTCTACCAAAATGACACAGATATCTTATTACCCTAAATAGCATAGATTTTGTTAAGGTAATGACCACTTTTTATTTCTGTTTTTAAATTCCAAGGTGTTCTTTTTTAGGTGTGAAAAATTATGTCTTATTTTTTTATCATAACGCGATTTAATTAACGTAATATTTTTATGTCATACTTCTACAGAACTTGCAGATTTTTTTTTCTCTTTACTATTTTCTTTATAATCCTCCTTTGCTTGCGTTTGACCAAATTGGATTAAAATTACGAACGTAGAATGTCGTAAAAAGTGGTTATTTCCCCATTTATTAGTTCAAGTTTAATTACATTAGAATTTTTTTTTTTTCATTTTACTATTTAAATAAGTTTTTTATTTTCATGTTAATTTCTTGCATTTATGCGTCAGCCTTTTACGCATTAAATTCTGTGTGCCGTTGTTTTTTCATGGTTTTAATTTTGTAGCAACACTAGGTAGGGGTTTTTATACCAAATGGTTTCTTCACACTTTGGTGTAAATGTCAAAATGTTAAAACGGTATTAGACATTACAAAATGTTTCAACAGCAGTTTTGCTGTTTTTTTTTTTGTTTATGAAATTTTTGTCTACAAAAAATGACATGACACAATTGAAATTTTTTTTTCGGCTTTTTAATTCAATTTTAGCTAAGGTACTCAAAAACATTTGCCCTATTGGCAAAGACTATAAGACGTTGAGATATTAATTGTAATTTGCTAATGAAATAATTTTTGACGTTTGTCATGTTGTGTCTTTGGCAATTTTTGTCATATAAATAAATATACATATAGTAGAAAAACGCGTAAAAGTTATGAAAACGAGTGCTGTTTTCATCAACATATTTGGCAGCAAAGATCGTGCTATTTTGACACCTTTGAACATCTTATTTTGAGCCCTATCTCAAAAATTAAAAGCTCTATGCGAACCAGCAAACATTTTAGAGCTATAAGACGAAATAATAAGGCTTTCCAATCATATCGAAATATCAATGAAAACTATGACAAGCGAGTTGATTTTTGTGCCAAAGTAGTCGTGGCGAAAACTTCCTTGATAATATTTTTCACATATAATGTACATGAACCAAATAATACGTTTCAATAAAGAACTGGAAAGACTTTTTTTTCAAAAACAATCTCTATTAATATCCTTAAATCTTATTAATTATTATATCCATAAATTAAATAAATTTTTTTTTAAGTTTCATTGTATGGTCAACATGGCGTATGAGTTACTTTTAATTAAGTATTTGTTATACAAAAAAATAAAATGTCCAACTAAATAATATGTTCATTTTGACTTCAATATGAAGTTTATGTAAGTCTGATACTGAAAGTACACTTTGGTATCGTTAAAACCAAAATCAGTTCAATTATTTTTAGATTAACTTTGAACAGACGAACAAATTTGTACATTGAAAGTACACTTTCGTATGGGTTTAACTTTAACAGCTGATTGTGTTAATGTTTGAGCTTATACCACTTAGTCCTTGAAAAAGTAGAAAACTCAACAACGCTTTCAAGTGGTGAAAATTTCTACTGAAAATTCATATGATGAATTTCTTTCTTAGAGCAACGTTAAGTCTGCCAGTATAAGCCAATAAGCTAAACAAAATAAAGTACCTGAAGAGCAACATCAGCAATATTGCTATGGGACTTTAATTTTCATTATAATGATCCAATATACGACAGAGTGACTGATAAATGCCAATATAAATCATGTAAACAAAATTTTTTAAATATGTACGTTATTACAATAAAGAACAACATTATTTTATTAAATCGATTCTTTGTTTAAATTAGAATGCTGCTGCCCACAATAAATTTTCATAAGAATTTTTTTAATATAAAAATTTGCTTTTATTTATGTTGCTGCTGCTGCTGCACTTGCTTAATCATGACGTTGACAGCTGTCAAATATTTGACAAAAGCAATATTTATTATAAAATCCTTAAATAGAAATTTTTGGATAAAAATTTGTTTTTGGTTCGATTGATCATAAGGAAAATGTAGTCAAGATAAAGCAAACGATGTTTGCGTGTATACTTAAAAAAACTATTTACTTAATAGCCTTTTTTATCTGTAATCTGATCCATTTGTTTCGGGCGAATTATTCCAAAACTTTTTGGGAAATTTGACTCAAATCAAATTATGTTATCCCGTTCACTTTTCAGCATTGCAAGTTTATCATAAAATTCAAGAATCTTAAACACAATAAAATGCGCTTAAGACTTTTCTGCATATTTCGGAAGTGCCACGCCCAGGAAAAATCTATAAAACTTGCTCCACCCATATGACACCAATTTCCTCTATAAATTTTCTTTATATAAAAGAAATTATTTTCTTCTTAAGCGAAATCAAATGAGAGCTTTTCTTACAATTTTTCAAGGCCAAGACAAAGTCATTGTATGCCCTTTTGTATGGGCGTCGTTGAATGATGTGTTTGTGTGTGTGTTGTGCGTATGTATGAGCATGCCATTTACAAAAACAAGTTCTTTCTTAAGTGGTCGTTGTTTTCTATGTGCATGTTGTTGTTGTTGTTTAGATTTTTACAACCCACACCAACAAACTCGAAACACTACAAATTTCTGAAAAATTTTCATAGCGCGTATTTATTTATTGTTTACATACGATAATTTTGGATTTGTTTATCATTTTGACAGTTTACAAGTTTATTACAAAAATGTCGTCGTCGTCGACGTCGCTGTTGTTGTTGATCGATATTTTGTTGTTAGGTTTCCTACTCAATATAATTGACCATGAAAAAAGAAAAGCGTGTGCTTGTTATTTTTTTTCTTCTCTTTATTAGCATGCGTAATATTTAACAATTTCTGGCTTTTATCTTTCAACCAAAATTATTGTCTACTTTGATGTTTTGACAAGTCAAGTCAGTAGTAGTTTTCATCACATTGCACAAAGTTTATAATTAGTTTGTTTATGCACCACCCCCAGAGTTGCTAAAGAATGCACTCACTCTTAAGCAACCTAATTTAACTGTAAATATCCTACTGTGTGATATGACATTTGAATGTCAATGTCATCTGTTCTTGAGTGTTCGATTTGCCCTATAAATGATATTTACTTAATATATGTACGTTAGAGTCAACTCGTAGTTTGTTAGTCTCTATAGTATATATATTTTTCGTTTTTGTTTCTTTCGATTTATTTTGGCAACTGGACAAACGTTTGCTTTTAGCATTGAACAGTGCAAAGCAGAGCAGTTGGCTCTCATTGTCTCATAGGTAAACATTTAGCCATGAAGCAAGTCATAGACTGACATTGTTTATATCAGAAAAAATTAAACGCGTGCATATTTTTCGACACATGTTGTTGCTGTTACTTTGGCTTTTTTGTTTATCCGGAAATTGGAAGATATATTGTATATTTTATTGCACTATGAAACAAGTGGTGGGCATTTTATTAGGAAAACTTGTGGAGTCATAACAAGATATTGTGTGTATAAGCAGACAGAATTCCTGGCACTCATAAAAAAAAACTTTATTCGAATTCGAATTTAATATTTTCATACTATGTCGATTTTATGTGTAATATAAAAATAGTCATAGCCACAATTTGTTGTTTACTTTTTGCGACGAAGAAATATTTTACAGTGGGCTTGTTTTTTTTTATTGCTACAATTAAATAAGAATGCCATTATCCTTTTTTTTTCAACCATCAGTATTAAAAAACGTATTCGGAAGGTATATTCTTGGGGGGTTATGCCCCCGCTCTCCGAAATTTTACAAAACCACAGTTATTGTTACCAAATCAATGCAGAAATAAAATTTTAGTAATTAGTTGATCTAGAATGTTTCAAAACTTCTAGGGCAAATGATATTTTGAATTAAATTTATAAATTGGCCTATATTCTAATTTCGATATTTTTTTTTTGAAATTTGCACAAAAAAAATACAAAAAGATTATCAAGTTTATTTTTATATATTTTTGGTTAATGTTTTATGTGTAGAAATTTTTTTAAAAAATTAAAAAGAAAAATTTAAGTATTGAGATCCTATGTTAATTTTGATACATTATTTGCTCTTTTGTGCAAATATAAAAAAAAATTGAAAATAAAAAAATTTTAACTCTCTCAGTGTTATTCAACATATTACATAAATTACGTGAAGTGTTCTTTTTTGAAAATTCGGACGCCCCCATCTTCCCTTGGTGAAATTTGGTAAGTTCTGGCGGCCCCCCCCCCCTCCCCCTCCTTTCCGTGAGACTTTCCTTATAATTTTTAGATGTAATCTGCTTTAATAATGTATACTCTCTGCATCAAAAAGTCGACGTGAGGTTTTTGTTGACCCCCTCTCCCTTGATGAGATTTGGTGAGATTTTGCCGGATACCCTCTCCCCCCCCTATTTTGACTCAAATTGTATTTTTCATTATTTTTTTTTATAACTAAAAGCTATTTTTTATTGAGTTAGCTGTCATTAGCAGAGACCGACATTCTTGTAAATTTACAAATCGATCAATGCTTCTTCTTAAGATTTGGGGTTTATTTGAGTTCTTCCGATGCTTTGGGTTTATTTGTTTTTTAGTGACTGTTTATTAATTATAATTGAATATTATTTGTAATTCAATCTCATTACTGTAAATCCTTGCTTATGTAATTGTTGTTTGAAATTTTTAGACCCATAACGCTTTTACTGTAAACAAAAATTTAAATCAAACTTAAAAATTAAATTATTTAAATTAATAATTTATTAAAAAGTCATCAATTACAATTTAAATTAATAAACAAATTATTACTTAAAACTTTGTCATTATTAATAATATCAAATGCAGAAAATTATAAAAATTATACAAAAATTAAGTGAAATTTTTAAAAATACAATACAATTTCGCAAGCTGCAGAGATATTTTATTTTTATAATAATATTTCCGCAAATTATTTTGATAAAAAATATATTTCCTCATTATATGAGAGATGAGGAAATTTTTCACATAATTTTTCACATAAAAATAATGAAAAAACAAAGGTATGAAGAAAAAAAATCTCATCATCAAAACAACAGCAAAAAACAACTTACACTTTTGCAAGTACGCTGAGAAGAAGACGAAATGAAAAAAAAAAAAAAAAACACAGACAATTACACTCTCCATGCAATCGCCCAGAGACCGCCAATCGGCGCATAACAACCAACATCACTTGCAGTGATCTGTGAGTTTTTTTTTTTTTTTTTGGTTAATTTTTTATCGCCATGACTGTCATAAAAGCACAAAGCTTCAACATAACAACAACAGTCATGTGTTGATTTATTAAGCCGGAAAATGATAAATCGATTAAAATTTTGTTGTTTTTTTTTATGTAACTAACCACCACCACGAAGAGACGGGTGGATCATCAGCAACAACAACAACAATGTCGTCATCACAACGACAGCATTATCGAAGTCATTGACGGCGAAGTCACTGTCGATCACCAAGAAAACAACAACAACAACAACAACAACAACAACAACAACAACAACAATTCATAATAAACATGAAGATTTTTACGGAATTCACATTGTAAAGAAAACAAAAACAAAGAAAAAAAGTTTTCAAAAAAAAAAAAAAAAAAATAGATAAAAAATAATGCTGCACTTTTTTTATTAGCAATTATGGTGAAAAGAGGGGGTCTCAAGACACCGAGTAAGAGCAGCTGCTGATCATATCAACGCATAAAAAAAAATAATAAAAATTATGAATAGGAAGACTCCGTGGCGATGTGAATGACCGACCCAGTTATCGGCACTGCATAGTAGAAATAAATCAAGTTGGTTGATTTGTTGCCAAGACGCTGACTGACGCGCTGGTTGTTGATGACGTTGACATGAATTGTCTGGAGCTGAATTGAGCTTCCGATTATTATGTTACTCTTTTCTTTTAATTTCCCTTGATTTTTTTCGTCTTTTTTTTTTTTGTTTTTGTGTAGTACTAAAGTAGAAGCTTAATAAAGATTCTTTGCATTTTTTTTTGTACTGCTGCAGAGAAAGTGAACTGTTGACAAAACTATGGCAAAAGGGAAATAATTGTCCAACGTGAGTGATAAGTTAAAGGCCACAGTCGCCGTAAGAAAGAAATAACTGCTAAGCTTTTCTTTATTTATGCGGTAGTAACTTATACTTGTGAGAATAAAAAGTTATTGAAGACTTGCTAAGGTAAAAGTTGTAGATTAGAAAATTCTTTTTAAAAAGGTTCTATGATTTTTTTTTTGCGTTGAAACAACTGTCAGTGGTGGTAACAAATATCAATTAATTTTCTGTTTGTAAAATTATTTAAGAAAACTTTCTTCATATAATTTACATTTTTCCTGTGGAATACATCATTCTTAAGTTATTTGAGGTCAAAGGTCATAATATTCGGTTTGTGCAAATACGTATTAAAATGTGTACGCTTTTAAATGCGTGCACTCTGAAATGCGTACTCTTTGAAATGCGTACTCTTTGAAATGCGTACTCTCTGAAATGCGTACTCTTTGAAATGCGTACTCTTTGAAATGCGTACTCTTTGAAATGCGTACTCCTTAAAATGCGTACTCTTTGAAATACGTACTCTTTGTAATGCGTATTCTTTGCAATGCGTACTCTTTGAAATGCGTACTCTTCGAGATGCGTACTCTTTAAAATGCGTACTCTTTGAGGTGCGTATTTTTTTGTTATCTGTGCTGTTTGAAATGCGGGCTATGCAAAATGCGTACTCTTTAAAATGCGTTCTCTTTAAAATGCATTCTCTTTAAAATGCGTTCTCTTTAAAATGCCTACTCTTTAAAATGCGTACTAAAAAATTATCTGTAAATTTTTTTTTCCATATTAACTATGTTTTATAATTTCCATTAATAACATTGATTTCGTACTTTTTAAAACGCGTACTCTTTCCAATGCATGCTTTATGAAATGCGACCTATATATGTAGATATGTTGCGAACTCTTTAAAATGCATACACGCAAAACTTAACTATTTGTTGCATAGTCGACCACTTTAAAACTTAAGTTTTCCATAATTTAAGTAAGAAAAAACCTCATACCTGATAACACAAAAACCCTACACCAATTTCACAGTAGGTTTGCACAATTATTACGGCAATTTTACACTTTGTGCTGCCGCTGTTGCTGCTGCTGCGCTCGCTATAGCAACTGATGCTGCAACATTTCTATGCGAACAAAACAAAAGATGCATGGCAAAGGTTTGAAGACAAAAGCATGAAGAAATTCAATCCGAAGCAGTCATGGAATTAATTGAAATTGAAATAAAAAAAAAACTAGCGCAGTTCACATGAATAAAAATTTCTCAGATACAACAGCACACAGCGGATCAAATAACGGATAAACAGTAAGATATAAAACTGACAGACCGACAAACAGACAGTTAGACAGACGTAACGAAACGATAGACATGTTGCTGATAAACTAAATTAAAGAGAATAAGCCAACAACAACGACACATCCATATATAATGAATAAAAACAAAAGCATATCAATATTGCACAAGTAAGTAGCAGCAACATTGTTAATAACTCATAAACCGTAGTGTATTCACAGAGAAAAGATATTCAGTGAAAAATCATTAATAAACAACCTGAACTAATTTTAACAAACTGCACATTCGAGAAAATAGAGGTCCAAAAAAAATACATAACATTTTTGCCTCATCATATGGAATAACTGCAACGCAAATAGCACAAAAAAAAAGTAATAACTCAGTAAACACAAAAGATATGAATTTCTTGTCGTATTCTCAAAACAGCATCTTATTCAGCAATGAACGTTTTTCGTATGATTATTATTATTATGATGATATTTTTCGCTCTCCTCCAACATTTCATAGTTTGGCAACAACATTTGTTAAAAGCCACATTCAAAATAAACGAAAAAAACAAAAACAAATTTACCACACTCAACGTAACTAATGAAAATACTCTGAAAAACGTATTATTCACAAAAATGCAATCCCCACAATAATTTTGTGTGAAATGAAATTATGAAATGTTTTTTTTTTTTTTTTTTTTTCACGTCGCAGAAATCTTATGAGATTTTGTTTTTTTTTTTTTTCATTTTTATTTTGCCATTTGTGTGCACCTAATTATTTTCCTTCTCAAGGAAGCAAGTTTTCATTAAGTAAAATATTTTTTGTTGGAAATTATTTACTGAATTTCCAAGAAATTAAAATTAAATTTTAAAGTGAATTTAAGTAAGTGTCTTTTAATATTTTTGTTTATTTTCTTTTAGAGTGAACAAAAAAAATCTTTATTTTTGAAGATAGTCCCTTTCAAATTTCAAAAAGTTTTTCACTATTTGAGCTTCTGTTAGACCTCTGTTATAATATGATTGCTCAAAGCTGTTAAAGTAAAAATCTAGTTCGGACATAAACTGCTCGAGACAGATTTCTGGTATTATGAGCTTATCTGAAAAAAAATCGGCAAACATTTGAAAGTATGCAAAGAATCAGAGGTCTAAGTCCTTGTTAATCTTTTCTAAACTCAATGAAAAATAGCTTCAAAACTAAAGGAAAAATTGTTAAAAAATCGTCTTCGAAAAGGATTCATTTACATTGTGAATTTCTCTTATCGCAACATCGATTGTGACTGGTTTCAGACTGCTAAGAGGCCCAATTAATGTTTAATCTTTCGAAATTTCATTTTATCCCATTTATAACAAGATCTATGTTATTTAGCATTAAGAAAGACAACGATCCATGGTGTATTTTACATCAAACGATTACTTTGACAAAGAAATTTCGTTAGTTCAAATGTTTTTCGTGCACAAAAACTCTCAATAATTTATAGAGCCACTTATTTCTTTTTTTGTGACGTATACGTAACTTTTAATCAATACAAATTTTAATGCTTCTTATGGAAAAAAATTAAAACATCAGTTTTCTGCCATCGGCCATTGTTTTAACTTACATTTTTTTGCAGAGCAGTTATGAATTAATTAAAATAAACCAAAATATGTGCTCAAGATAACATCGGAGCTGATATATTGAAGTTTGAGCTCCTGCCAAAAACTTAAAAATAAATGTGTATTTGTTTTTTCATGAAAAAGTTAAGCTCATTAGCAATTTGAATGCAGAAAAAATAAATTTGTTGCTGGCAATTTCAAACTTAAATAAAAAGCACTCATCTCTCACTTACTGCAGACATTTTTTTGGTCTTAGTTAAATCATTAAACAAACTTTTATTCTTCCCCAGTCATGGTGGTTTTTTGCAAAGAAAAACTTTCCGCTCAGCAGAATCAAAGCTGTCAACAAACCTCTAAATTTTGTTTGTTTTTTTTTAAATGTGTTACCTTTGTGAAACTCTCACCTGTTCGAAGGTCTAATTTTCCAGCCTTGAGCTTTTAGTAAATTCTGTTTACATTCCCAAAAAGAATCTATTTAGTAGTCTATGCCATTCTTCTCCATATCTCTTTGTTGTAAGTTCAATGATAACACTTAAACACCACAAAACACAGACTGCGATAATGTTACTGATATGGTTACAAGCGCAATTTTGAAAGTGTATTTTGTGTGATATTTAGTGGTATGCGTGTCTAACCGTAATAACAAATACTAAAATGCGAACAACTACAAAAACTATAACACTTAAGCTGCGTGTTATCATCATAATTAATTGATAGAAAATCTACTACTATAAATGAATGAACAGCCAATGCGTTACAAACAAAAAAATACAACTAAAAATTACGTTTAAACTTCATATAAATAATTTCTTAAATTCGTGTAAATTTCGGTTTTTAATTTGTTTTTACTTTTATTATTACTTTTTTTATTGATTTCAAAGTAGAGTTATAAAATTGTTCAATATTACAATAAAAACTCAAGTGAAAATTATTTACACTGCCGTGCAAAAGTTTAAGACCGTAAAAGATATCAAAATGTTGTTGTTCACAGCTGATCAATTGTTACAAGTTGTATAATTATTGTAATATTAAAAAAAAATTAATTATGCTAAAATGGTCCTTAATTTTTTTTTTCTCAAAAATATATACTTTTTCCCACAAAGAAATGTTATTTTGGCACTTGGCAACCCTGTGTAAAGCATACTAAAGAAAAATATTTTATTGGTTTTAAGGTAGACTTACGTTAAATTCTCATGTTTAAGACCGCAACTAAAATATATTTGAAAACACAAAGTGTCTACTCAGTTGTCAATATTGTTAATTGGTAAACATGGCGTATGATCAACATTTAATTGATAAAAATGAAGTGCTTTGGACAAATTAAATATTCGGCATTAACTAACATGAAATTCAACATGAACGCTAAAAAATTAGAGTTTAAAGGGCTCTACTTAGTAAGCATAAATTATTAAGAAAAAAATTTGTAAAGTGGTTGAATTTAAGGAATTATCCCCACATCTTCATTAAATTTGGCTGTCGTTTGCTTTTCAGCTGGAATTATACAATTCTTTTTTAATAAAAATAAAATGTCAAACTAAATTTTTTTTTATTCAAATTTTATTCATTTCCTTCAAAAATTCCGTTTTTTTGTTGGCAACTTCTACCTCAAGCTAAAATGATTGGCAACACTTGTTGCTCGCTTGTTTTCATTTTTTTCACGCTACTCTACATTTCATGTTTTTCTATTGTTTCTTTTGTTGTGTTCGTTCTTCTTGTCATCCCACATCAATGTAGCTGTCAAAAAAAAATTTGCATGCATTTTTAACATGTTACGCTTTTGTTATTTTTTTTAAAAATACTTTTACACACCCTTTTCATTTGCCATGTGCTCAAGTTTGACATTTTCACAAGTGTCACTTTTCCTTTTTATTTTCATTTCTATTTCCCTCTAATACTTGACACTTTGTCGGCATAAAAACATAATAAAATTGAAAATAAAAACATTTTAATACTTACTCACACACACACTCAGGCATAGAATCTGTGTGCTGAGTTTTTCACACTCTCAGTTTTTATTTTAGTGCTATCACACCTATGTGCTTTTCTACACAAAAGTGACCCAATGAGAAGTTAAATTTTAATGGCTGGAAGATGATGTCCATGCAGAACACTAAATTTAATAATTTGCAGTTGCCAATATTAATATCAAATTTTTTTGTTTTTATTCTTTGTATGTCATTTTATTATCTTTTATTTTATGCCGTAAAAATTGTGCAACGTCTTACTCTAGTACAAGCAGTTTCCAATGCTCGCTTCTACTTTGCTTTTCCTGTTGGGTATCGGCAAACACACACGTGTATTTCTATAGCAGCCACTTGTGTTTGAATGTGTGGAACAAAATGTTTAATTTTATAAAAATAGCAACTCTGTCTATTTGAAACTCTCGCTAGTACACTTTTGTTGCTGTTAGGTTTTTTGCATGATATTAGAATTTTCTTTGTTAAAAATTCCCTTTCACTCAAATACATCCTGTGCAACCAATATTCACTTTTGTAAAATGTTTTTTTAATCCTAAATGAAAAAAACATGGAATTTCCTTTATATGTATATTTATATAATTTAAAACTCATAAAATCTATGCTTTGTAATCTTTTTGTGAATTTCATACATTGGCTAAAATTGCAATACCTTAGCTTCGATATATTTTTTAGAACTATGAGCTGCTAAGACTTGTATATTTTTGTATGCTCTGCGATAATACGTAGGGTATATTAAAGGCCGCTCAAAAAATTGCTATTTTCAGAACAATTTTAAGATTATCTTTATACGTACTTATGTGCCATATTAAACAAATTGATCAAATATCAAAGGCTAGCTCTTTCTAAATTTTTTTATCTGCGAATTCAAGCTATTGTAACTTAGCTCCGATGCATGTTAAGGCTCCTAGGTTGTTGACTCTTGTACATTTTTATTAGCTCTCTACTAATATGTAAGTTTAATTGATGGCTGTGTATTAAAAAAAAAAATACTTGTTTTCAGCACAGTTGTCGTTTTCGCTATTCTAAACGTAAGAAACTGAATAAATATCTCTTCAGAAAAACTTTTATTTATGACTTCAAACTATAATATCTCAGCTCCGATGAACTTTTTTGCGCATATCCTGTTGACATTTGTATTTGCTTGACTGCTCTACAATAATTTGTAAATTTTATTTATGGCCACTTAAGAAAAATTGGATTTTTTTAGCTTTATTGGTAGAACAGTTAAAAGATTTACTGAATTAGAGGTAACGCATACGTCATGGTAAACAAAATAAACTGAATAATATTTTGTAATGATTTGAAATCAACATTTTTATTTAGAATCGACTACCTTGAGCAAAGCTTAATTTAATAAATTACCCGCATTTACATAAAATAAGTATCAACTGTTTGCAATTCTTTTGAATTGGGATTTGCCCTATTAACAAAAAAAACAAAAAAACATCGATGAATCAAATCAATATGCTGCCTGCTGATTTTTATTAGCAATTTTCCCTTTTTCAATGTTGCCTACTTTATTTTTTTTTTTTGCTCTTCTTCAGCACTTGAAGCTTTTAAGGTTTTGTTTTGTTTTTGCTTTTTTCGTTATAATTTTACTATCGCTTTTATATGCTCATGCAGACGCCACTGTCCCTGCGCTCTTGTTACACCTTCGCGTTCACTCCATTGAATTTCTATTTCTATGAAAAAAAAAAAATCATTTCTTTTTTGCGATTTGCGAGTCAAATGCAAACCGACCGACATTCGATAAACGACCAACGATGGCGACACCCGAGTGCTGCTGCTTGTTGTAACGAGCGATAAAATTTAATAACTCACCAACAACGCCAACAACAATATCAATTAATAATAACACCCAACAACAACAAAAAAACCAGTGGGGAAATCAAGGGGTGGGGTAACTGTGAATTCAACCCAAAACGAAGTTCGTCCGTATTAAAATTTTCACCTGTCGTTGGTTGTCGTCGTCTTCAATAACAAACGTTAGTTTTTTTCGTGATTACAAAAAACTCGGTTGTGTCGGTTGAGCGCGAGTTGCAAAAAAGAAAAAAAAAAAAACAAAAAGTTAAAAAATTAAATTAAATAAATATATGGAAAAAATGTATTAAAAGTATTAAAATTTATGATTATTGTGCTGTGGTGAAATTAAATGTTAGTTAGCAATTAAAAATTGTAATTTCACAAATAAAAATCATAAAAAATTGGCACTGCTGTCGTTGTTGTTGTAAAAAAAGTGTCCTCAGAAATTTGAATAAAGTACGCAGTGTTTTATTAAAAAAACAGAAGATTTTTAAAAATAACCGCGACAAAATGCGCTAAATCAAGTGTAATACATAAGAGAGAAACGAGGGAGGCAGAGTGGGAGAGTGAGACGCGTGCGGCATGCGTTGCCAAACATGTGACAATCATTGCAACGCAATGTAGCACAGATTTTCTTATATTGCGTATTTCAATTGAATGGGAAATTTTTTACTTTTTATTCTTTTTAAGAAAATTTCAAGCAGTAGTTACATATATCCGTTTAAAATAACTCTCTGATAAAAACTTTTCGCTATATCACAATTTTTTACGCTAAAATGTGTCATGAAAGCTTTTTTTTTTTTTTTTGAGTTATCTGTGAAGATAACGTTTTAAATTGCTTTAGATAATATTATCTCACTTATCGTTTTTGCCATCGCAGACAGTATTAACAAAAATTGTAAGTTTTTGTTAAGTTTAATTTTTTACTTCAGAAAAAAAAAAACAAATACGAAAATATAGATAAAATGTTGAAAAAAGTTGCAAATGACAATAACTTTGTTGATTCTAACGCGCCATTTTTTTCACAGCAGTCAATTACCAAACTATAATTTTGTGTAGTTAAATTGAACCTAAAATTTAGTGTCTAGAAAAATGGTTTTCTAGTTATATGAGTGGAATAGTGTGCATTTTATGAAACATTATTGTCAATTTCTGCTTCTTCATAGATAGTTTTTCTTATTAATTCTATTGACTCCGACGTATGAGTAACAAATTATTACTTCCTCTGTATGAGTTATGAACTTCTTTATTGCATTCACATTTTAAGAAGCATATAAGCACTTAATGAGTTTTGAATATATTTTCAAAGTAAATAGTTACTTCATATTTTGGTTTTCACACACCATTTCCTTTATGCGGCCAGTTATCAAAATTGATAAATTGATATAGTAGACTGAAACAACGCAAACACGCTTGAAATTCGTGTTTTAAATGACATCAGGTCATAGTTATATAAAAAATTTTGAGAGTCCAGGCCTAAACATAAATAAACCTTTAAATAATTATGTAATTACACTACATGTGTTTCTTGCAAATTGGAATTTGAGTACGATTTTTTACTAACATTTTATTCCGTTAGCGATTTCGATACAATTGAAAACTTTTAACAGTAATTTCCCACGTGAAAAATTTTTATATTTTCAAAATATTTTCGACATTTTCGCAATAGCCTTATTTTGTTTTTTGCATAATATTCCTTATTGGCCAATATTCAAATTTTATATTTTTGCACAGCAGACTGAAACAACTAAAACAGGCTTCAAACTTATTCCCTATATGACATCGGAACTTGGGTAATCATATAGTCTTCTGGGTCTGGATAAATTATTTATGGGGACTTTTTTATTGTTTATCTGTTTCGTTCTATTTTTCTAAATAGTTTTTAGAATAGAAATTGAAGTTGTACGAGAATGTTGTAATTTATTGTGTAGTGTAATTATATCAATAAATTCAGTTACATTCAATACATATGCAACATTTTCATATTTGGCTTTAAATCACCTTTTAATTTAGAGGCCAGGTTTTGAAATTGATATTTTTGCGCAGCAGAGTGGAACAACAAAAGCAGACTTGAATATTAGATCCTTAGTGATATCGAAGCTAGGCTGTTCATAAATTTTGAGGATTCAGCAAAATTATTTTACCGCTATTAAAAAAAATAATTACCCATTTCGCCCTCATTTACTATATTTTTCGGATGAATTCGATACACAAGTTAAGTAAACAAGTTAAGTAAACAGTTTACAATATATAGACTCTTACTGATGTGAATGTGACAATAAGTATTATATTAATTCTGCGAGTCTTAACATCAAAACTCTCTTAAGTTTTTGCTTTTTTGAACATATGTATTCCATCTAAGACTAAACCTAACCTTTGCAAGTTTCTAAAAAACTATTCCTTTGAGTAAAAAGAAAAAATGAAATTCAGTTTCATTACTATTCATAATCGCTATATCAAACGTAGGTAGTAAACAATGTTATTATTCTATTTTGATAAATGGACTAATTGTGGTTTTCATTGAACGACCATTAGTCAAACTTCATACATTTTTGTACTGTAGGCAAGAAATAGCAAAGTAATACATAAATTTTAGCTTGAAACTTATTTTTTAAAGGAATAAATGTTACTCATACGACATGTTATAAATCAAAGAAATGGGTACAAAATCATATTAAATCTAAAAGAGCTGTGTTTATTTTTAAGCTATAGTGTCGTTTTCTGAAAGCGGCCAAAAGCCTGCTCCCATATTTTTGTTAATCAGCTAAAAGTTTTAAGCACCGTTCTATACAATAGTCACCAGATTATATCAGAATTCAAATATTTGACTCAAAAGTTCTGTTTCTCTCTTGAAATAAAAATCTTTATAGTGATTTTTCGATTAAGTTCTTGCTGCTAATTTGTTTTCTTCTTAATGGCATATGAAATAAATTTATTTTGTAAAACAATTTAGTTAGTGGAGAATATCAAAGTAGTGTCTTAAAGTATGCACTTTGTATATTGTACTTGATGGGGTCTTACAATTTTTTTGTTATTTATTTGGCTTTTTTTGTTCAACACTTAATACCTTAATATATATTTACCTTTTGTTGCAAAAAACTGTTACGCATACGACGTGATTATCTAAATTACATATTTACAATTTGAATTTTTATTTGAACCAATTTTATTTTTGCTATTTTTTTAATTTAAATTATTGTTTTTTGCTTAAAACACTTGCACGTACATGGGTAACACAAAACTTAAAAAACCATAGACTCATCTTAATTTTTATTAACGTACAGGTGTTAAAAAACTGGGTCATACTTAATGAAACAAATGTGAACGCTCTCATTTGATATCAGCGATTTTTTCTTTCACATCATTAAAACAGCGCCAACAGCAACTGTTTTTACTCATTTACCTATTCGAGCGTAACAATGTTTTTGCGTAATTGTGAAATTGTGAATAAAAGCTTACAGTTTTCTCATAAAAGTTAATGAGATACAAGTAATATTTTTTTTAATCGCATAGCAGACGTGTTTATACGATACTTTGTAAAACTAAATTATTTAACAAAAAATGATTCAACTTGCGTCATAATATTATTTTAATATTTAACTCGTGTTTACATAAATTGTTTTTTTTTGTATTGTTTTCTTCTATAAATATTTACCAAAATATTTTAATACACAAAAACTACTGTATCTTATACTAAACACACGCTTAACTACTTATTATACGATAAGATAACAACTAAATAACCTTTTAAGAAATTTATCACCCTTTATGCTCTTTTTTTTTCTTCTTTTTTTGATAATCAAGAAATTGCCAACATTTGTTTCACATGAAAAATGTCAAAAATGTTAATTATTGAAACGTTTGCTATTAACAAAATCAATATTACTTTTATAGCAATAATTTATTGATTATACTTTTATAGAAGGCTATTAACTTAGTTTTTTTTTATGAAAAATTTGTATATTGAAAGAGGGAAATTTATACTGAAATTAATAGAAAAATGTTACGGAAGAAAAGTAGCAATTCTGAAATATTTTTGTGCTCAAAAGTGTAAAATATCACAGCTTGCATGTTATATCTGTAATAATTAATCGCCTGCCCAAATATGATTTTTGTTAATTTTGTAGTTTTGATGTTTGAACATCTCTACTGGCATTTATGGAATAAAATCTATACTGCAGTAAATTGGCGAAAAAGTAATGCCAACTTAAAATGATAAATTCAACAAATAGGCTAAAGTTAGTCATACTAGTTTCACCCATTGCTAAATGGAATCTTCAGTGACCTTTGAACCAATGAGTGAACATTTCTCAGCCAGATATGTTTGCCGTTTTGCATAGAATTTTTTGCATTGACTTGTTTTACTTTTTACTTCGGTGCTCAACAGATCTATGCAAAAAGGGAAATATAACAGACTTAGAAACTCTTACTAATCGGCTTAAAAGTCGCTGATGATTTAGCAATGGATAAAACTAGTATGACTAGCTTTATCCATTTTTTTTTTGTTTATTGTAATTTTTTTGTGGTGTTGACACATGCTGTATGTACTGAACAGTAAGCTCAGTAAAATAATTTTGATATGATCCTATGCATATTTAGATTTTCGTCTATTTGGGCACTGCCAAGCCCAATTATGATATTTTTTATTAGAGATAAAGACCTAAAATTTGATCAACAGCTATGCAGTAATTTTTGATCATTCTTCACAAATCCGGCGCTGTTGTTGTTTGCAATGTAAATTGACAAATTAAGAATTAGAGCGGGAGTAAAATTTGATTATTCCGTTGTTCTCTTCCATAAGTATTACGTTGTATTGCCATGGGAAAGACAAAAACAAAACACACACAAACACATCAATTTCACATTAAACGATTTGTTATGCTTCCTTGCCTGTTTCTTTGTGTGTAATTATTTTTTTTTAACAATTTTGAAACTTTGATATTAAATAGGAATATCTTCATAATTTAAATTGAAGATTGAGACTTAACGTCTAAGAAATGAAACTAAACAAATTTAATCAAAATTGCTACAGTAACTTTTGCGTGATGCGCGAACATCGAAAACGACTATCATTTTATTTACTATATAGATGTAGATATTTTTCGTTTGCTTATAGATTTTCTCTGATCGACCTAAAAAATATGAAGTTTTTTAGTTGATAGTTTTGCTCCACAACACTCACATTTAGCGACATTATCATCTGTGCAGATTTAATCAGAAAAGTGTGGTATCATATTGAATGACGAAAAAAAAATAAAATGCGGCTTACTCGTTAGCTTGATAGATTATTAATACAAAAATAGGTCTCAATGCTTTAATTTTCGCTATTTCCTCAAATGCTTAAATAATTTCTTAATTGATTGATATCTTACGCTTCAGCTCGGTCAAAATAATTCGAAACTCCAAAGTTCTTGATTGACCTTAATTTGTAGCAATTTTTAGTACAAAAATTTATTATCGATGACCTTCTGAATTGGATTATGGAAACAAATTTTTTTTTTTCCATTACCAATTTAGCACAGCTGCAATTTATGGCTAAACGATAATATCACCTCCATTTACCATTACTATAGTTGGACTAACATTGAGCATAATTTAACTAATTATAAATATTTATTCAAAAAAATTCCACAGCTCTTTGTTTTTTCTTTCTTTCCTGTTGTCTTCTTTTGCCCTTACGCCACATTGCTGTCGAGCTTAAATTCAGCAGCGTTTATTGCCAAAAGTGGCGCCTGCAGAGCTTGAAAGCTTTGCTCAAATGAATTTTAATTGTGCCGGCACACAAATGCTGTCAATATTTCGCTTGTCAACTAGTAGTTTTCACTTTCATTTTGCATTTTTTATTTCTATTTTTGGTTGCGATTTCTTTTAAACTTTTTAACCTCTTAGTTGGTGCGGTGTCATTGGCTTTCGAAATTCTTATTCCCAAATAAGCAAAAAAAAAAAAACTATTTATTTGTGCTTTCTTCTTTTGTTTTTGCTTCGTCTACCTATTCTTTCAAATGTATGGTATATTAATGAGCTCGAAATTGCCGCTGCAAAATGTCAAGCGTGTCAATTGAAAGCGCAGCGCCAGTGTCTAATTGACAGTTAATTTATTGATAAAGTTTTGATATCTTGACTTTAGAAATTTACATTAAAGATAAACTAATTAATTTTGCAAGCTTTCTAAAAATGAGAAATATTTTGATATCAAAAATTAACCGACCAACGATTTCGAAAAAAGTGCAAATTTGAAAGTTTTATTTAAATTCATTTTACTTTGGTCTTATAAGGGGCGTTTTGAATTTATCAAAATTTTGTTGCCACAAATTTTCACTTTTATGGTTTATGTTTCACTTTGTACGTGCTATTTTTGAAAGGTTTCAACTGATGAAAAAAAAATATTTTTAAAAATCACGTAAAGTTGTTTCTTTGAAGATCCACTCTATTTACAAAAAATGTTTAATCTAGAATTTTTTTTTTACTTTTTATGAAGTGCAATAAAAGATTTGTCATAGTAATTTTATTTTTATTACTGAACACACAGTCAAATGAGTACCGGAAATTGTTCAGTAAGCACAAGATATCACCACTGTTGTTTGGCGTTTAGTTCCTATTGCCAACTTCTTTTAAATGTTTTCATTCGGCTCAAAAAAACTTTCCACCAGATGTTTGATTTAAGAAATAAATGAAATGTGATTGCTTTGAGATTGTCGAAAAAATTTAAGAACTGCATAAATGTTCATAGCCTTTTTGATCTGAAAACAAAAATAAATTAAAAAAAAAACAGCTTAATCTCCTTTCAAACAGAATCTATTTTTCATCGGACGATTATGCGATTTAATGTTTTTTCAGAGGGTTTATTTCTCTAGGAAAAATATGTGACCATCGAGCGAAAAATGTTTTCGTTTGATAAAGAAAAGTTTTGACTTTAAAATTGATTAGTATTTTGTTTTTTTTCTTTTAAATATCGCAACATAATCTATCATTTAGATCAAAATTCATGTTAAAATTAAAAGCTCACAAATAAACTAATAAAGTCTCTAGTTTTTAGGTTCGTCATTTCTTTTCTTTTTTATAAAAAACATGCAATTTCACACAATTAATAGACGCTACTGTGTTCTATTTAATTTATTGTCAACTGTGTGTTTTTTTTTCTGCTGCTGCTACTTGCTAATTCAGCATTTACATTGCTCATCATCATCGTCGTCATCATGCAGTAAACCTGTCTCAAGTGGTTTGCCAACTTCAAGTCAACATATCACCAAGAGACTGACAGTTTCGGAATGAACTTTTTTTTGTCTATTTTTTTTCTTTTTCTAATTTTACTACACGTTTTGTTTTACATTTCAATTTTATGTTGTCGATTTTGTGCCAACATTGGTTTGCTATTTGATGCACCCTACAGTTTGTGCAATTATATTAAACCACCTTTGTATTGTGTAAAGTCTTAGAAAAAAAAAATCTAAAATCTTGATGATATTTGAAATTATGATGTTACGTTTTTTCCTGTTATATCACTTCAAACGAAAACTTATGGTTGTGAAAAATTTTAAAAATTAAAACAACATGTTTACTCAAGTTTTACTGATTTAATATATAATAGTGATTTTTGAAACAAATGCTGTAATTTTCTTCGACTTATGAAAAAACTACTAACATATCTCATTACTTGTTAAACAGATTTTGAGAAAACTTTAACACATACTCAAGCTACTTTCTGGTTAATCAGAACTTTTCATTTAAATCGAATTTAGCATTTCATTTGTAAGAAATGGTGACAATTGTAAAAGTATATTAAAATGTATGTTGATCATACGACCTGTTGGCTCAAGTCTTATGCACATAAAATACATTTTGTTTTGCGTGATATAGATTAGGGTTGTAACGGAGCTCCGCATCCGCAAGTGAGGAACTTCCGCTTGATATCGTATCTCCGCTTCCGCCTCCGCAAATTTTAATGCGGAAAATCGGAGGTATAACGGAAGTCATAAAATCAAGTTTAGAGCTTACAAATTGGAAAATTCCGTGTTTAAGTTAATTTACATTTTATTGTTTTGTGCTGGTAAGTGGCTAAAATAAGATTAGCTCGACCATAGCTAGAAACTTGTTTATTTTTTTAGTTAGTTTCATAAGAAATGGCTATGGGTACAACCTAGTATGAATTTCGTTTGTACAGATTTTGAAAGTAGACCACTTCAAAAATATCGTGTTGAAATTTCATAAAGATTCAAGCTTTCTAAGTATATTTGAGCGCCCTCTCCGGCTCTCCGGTTCAATAAAAAAAATTAAACGTGTTTCTCTCCAATTCACTTTTTTCATACGGTGCCAGTCTTTTCTCCAAAATTACTGAGCCGATACATAAGAAAATTTTTTCCACATACTCGTCACATGTATGGGTATCGCATGAACCAAAACTAAGTCAAAATATTAATTTTTTCTATTTTTTTTTTAAACAGACTTCTTATTTTTCGAACACTTGCTCAAACGGCCGCCATTGTATCATGTTTGCACACAATATAATAATCTTGGTTCAGGCGATAGCCACTGTCATGCTGAATTTAAATTTTTTTGGTTTTTGTGTTTCATTGGCTCCTTTGACACCAATTGTTTATGTATGGCTACGCAGATGACAATATTTTGCAAATATATAATTTTAAATGAATTAAAAAAAAATTGTTCGTGTATTGCAAGAGGGTATTTATTGATCCCGAAAATAATAATAGTCATATCTTTTACTGGTGGTGGAATAATCAATTCATAAAAATAGCTCCTTCGGCTGGAAATCTAGGTTGCCTCCTAATGTTCATTTAACACTAACATTTTTACAAAATCTTGTGTTTTAAATACTTTTAAATTGTTTTTACACCTCCGCTTCCGCTTCCGTTAAAACTCCGCATCCGCGGAGATCAATTTCTGAACTCCGCATCCGCATAGATGACCTCCGTTACAACATTAGTATAGATTACTTTTTATAGGAAATTTCTGAAGCATTCAAAGCTCTTTAAAATATATGCTTTTGCATAGTTTAAATGTGATTTCTTAAAAATCAACTGAACCGATTTGAATTAACCCTCTACTGTTGCTTTGATTACCCTATAAGTATACATAAAATTTATATTTTTTTCAAATTTAACATTTCATTTAAAACAAAAGTGAATGCTTTCTAAAAATATAAAAAAATAAGGTTACTCATACGACCCATAACCGCAAATTTCGCTGATAAAGAATATTTTTGGGAGGTTTAAGTTAAAATTTAAGCGGATAAAGTTAAGCTCAAGCAGTTCTAAATATGTTTTATAAACATAGGAACCAAAAAATTTTTAGTAGAAAAGTTTTTTGTTTTCCCCAGTTTTATATTCTTGGGTTTTTCGTGTATGTTTTTCATGTTTTCTTTTGTGGTTTTAGCCAAAGTTTTTCAAGTTTTTAAATAGTAATAAAGGACGTATTTTTTTTTATTTTTGCTTAAATCTCTCTAGCTTTACAGAAGTTTATGTTATCCCATGATGGTATTCTCATTTGTAGTTGTGTCATTTTAACTGTTACATATCTTCAGTCAACTTTAAACCGGAATTGTTAAAAACTTTTATTTCAAATTTTTTTTTGTACTTTTATTTTTATCTACATTTATTTGTTTTTTATTTCCTTGCGTCTATCGTTTTTTGCCGGCTTGGCGCCGTTGTAAGCTACTTAAGCACGTTGTTGTGTTTGCTGTAGCTGTTGTTACAGCTACTTCTTAGTTCTCATACTTCCATCATGTTCATGATGATTTTTTTGCTGCCTTGTTCTTTTCCACTTGAGTGGAACAAAAAAAAAAAAAAAAAAACATTTAAAGCTGTCGCAGCTAACTTACTTTACTTTTGCTTTGCTGGTGGCATTTAAGTAGCATTTTTTGCTTAGATCTTTTTTTCTTGTAATCTCAACATTTCTTACGGAAGTTATTAATAAAAATTTTCCTGCTTTTACCCATATACTTTTTAAAGTTTTTTTCATTTCTTTTCGCATTTCTTATTGTCTTTTTTACATGTTTGTCTCCAGTAGTACGTAAAACTTTAATTGCTCAATTGTTTTTAGAATGATTTGTTCTTTTACAACTTTTACTTCTGCAGATTTTTCGCTGACTTATCTCAGTCTCAGACTTATCTCGTAAATGAGAAAATTATTTTTCGTTTGCAGTAAAATTTTATTGGCGAAAGTTATTGTATTAATTTTTTTGTACTTAAATTTTATTTGCAATTTTGTCTAATAATCATAATTTGCTATCTCTTTTTATATTTTGAAATAAAACTCAGAAATGAACTTTACATTTAGCTATCAAAATTGTTATCATTATAATTAGCTGTGGACAGCAATAAATTGTCATTGTTGTAGGTATACAATGTTTTTTACGTATTCCATGACAATGAGTATTCTAATTGCAATATAATCATTAATTTTTACTCTATCTTGATTATTCGTGTTAGTAGTGTTTCTTTGGCTTTTACTTTTTACAGAATAAAGCTCTGAACATTCCTTTGTCCTAACCATATTTTTCGATTCTCATAGATTTTTATTATTTCTTAAACTTTAAAAAATTATTGAGAAAATCATAAAATTGCATGTGTACGAAAAAACTGGGACGATAATAAAACTAGCTTTTTTTCACCCTGATCAAATTTTATCGTGTCTTATACCTTGTGGCACTTAAGATGGAGTGAATCTATTTTTATTAAATATTTTTGTATACATTTTTCAGTATTGTGTGTAGGAACCACCATCACTTCTTTTGTCTCAATTTTTAAGTGTACACATTTAAACATTGTCGAAAACTCTATGACATCGTTTCGTGCACAGCACAATTGTTCATTATTAAAATATTTATAAGTCTATTACATACTTATGGTGACGTTTCCTGTGTACAAATATTTTGTGCACATATTTTTATCAAAATTGTGTCTCCCTCATATTTTAAAAATGATTATTTTACACTCTCTGTAAAAAATTTCACACATAATTTAAAAAAATTTAAATTTCTACATTTAAATACAAATTGAAACAGAAAATATCTATGCGCATATATATTCGCAAAAACCATAAAACAAAATTTACGCAAGCTGGCAACTTTGTAATGAAGAAGTTGCCACATAGCAAAAAATTCACACCCATAAACTCTGGCTGCTGTTTTCATGATAACATGTGAGCACATAATGGCAGCTTCAAATTACAATAACAACAACGTGTACAACAAACTCATTAACAAGTGCAACATGATGAATAAAAAGGTTACAGTGTTCTGCTGTTATCTCTTTCACTAATTCGCTCTGCCTGCTCTCTATCCATATACTTATGCTAAAAACTTGATTAATGACAGCTGTTTTTTGTTTTGTTGCGTACAGTAAATGGTCAACATTACAGTGTGTTTTTTTAAGTAATATGAAACAACAACATAGATTTAACGAAATAAAAAATTAAGTGCCATCTACGAGAAAATTTACGCGTGTGAAAACTTTTTACACTAAATGCTGCGTATGTTAAAAAAAAAATAATTTAAATAAAATCTTTCTTTCAGTGCAAAATGTTTCAACTATATAAATATAAATTATAAAACTAAAAAAAAAAATCTAATTTAAAACCGCCGCCACTTAACATTCCATCAGTAGCTGCCTTATTTCTACAATTTATACTTTGTGCCTACACTTGCCCCATTTGCTCGCCTTAATGCATGCTTTTTTGCAACGCGTCAAAACCCACCTTAACCTACTTACCCATAACCTAAGTTCGCCTACGCATTCCACGCCTACCAGCGGTGCACCCACACCTGCTGTTGGCCTAAGTCCCGAACGCGAAGATTATCCTTCCACACCGCCAACAACTAAGGTCAACGGCATGGAATCGCTGCAACGTTCTAGATCGCTTAAATCAATACGCGTGCGTAAACTTTCTAAGGGTTCACTAAAATCATTACGACGTGGTACGATTTGTGTCACGGTCAGCACGCATCCTTCATCGTTGTTTTATACGAGCAGTGATGAGGTAAAGATATACCAAAAGTGTGTTTATTCTAAGCTAAGTTAAGTCTATGTCTGTTAATGTTTTTGTCATTTGCTGTATAATACTTAATTTTCAGGTTACCATGACGTATGTGCAACATTTTTTTCTACGATATTTTAGCTCCGATATTACTTAGTACGCTTTTACTGCGATCATTATGATTCCATTATATTAGGCTAAATTTACGTGTAATTTAATTATAGGCCGCCAATTGTAAATAACAAAAAAAAACCTTAAAACTTTTAGAAATTATATATTATTACATCAATAAACAAATATTTAAAAACCAAGAAATCAAACGTAAAAATAGTGTCATATTGCCTTTATTGCAACACTGCGTCTAATAGCGTTAGTTTTCCATTCCGTTTTTAATTGTTTTCCTTTTCTACACTCTTCATTGTTTAATGCATTTTTCTTGCCTTAATTCTACACTTAATTTTCTCTGTGCCTATCTTGACCATGAAAATTTAATTCAATTATTTTCGCCATTTCTGTATGGTTGCTTATTTGTTTATCTGCTTTCTATGTCTGTCTGTTTCTTTGTAGGTCTGTGTTTAATTGTAGTTTTCAATTTAAATAGGTGTTTACATACATATGTATGTAACATGTGTTTGTATGTATTTGATTGTGGAACTATGTTTGTTTATTTTAATGCCAAGTGCAGTCCATAATTCCTCAAGTGGCTTCCTCCTCCACCAAAGAAGCCACTCGTCTCAATTATGGAATTTTGCTTGTTTGTTTATTTGTTTAAGGTTGTTTTTTTTCTTTTTCATTATTACGTTTTATTAAAGACTTGAATGTAGTAATTCGTCACGTTTTTTTTTTATTAATTTTTAAATTTAAATATCTGTTTTTGTTTTTATTTAAATTATTGTGAAATATTGTAAATGACTCATTGCTACACCGTATTAGTTACTTTATTTAAAAAAAAAATTTAAGTTTTAAGATTTGAGTTTCAATATTTTACATTTTTATTATTTGTTTTAATTATATTTTGAAAAATCATGAAATCGTTTTTACTATCAAAAATTTTACTGTATAAAGTTGCGTATACGTCATGGTCAAAGTTTAACACTCTTATGTCTCAGCTTCGATGTGGCCTTTGGCTTATATATCTTAGCAATTATAATTGATTTAATCTGCTTTATTAAAATTTTTATTTTCATTAGTGGCTACCAAAAAAATATCCTACATTTTTCATTATTTGATATGAATTCTTACTCTTTCGGTAGTAATTTATTCGGTGCCAAAACAAAACGAGTCATATGCTTCGATATAACTCATTTGTTTTATTAATTTTCGAGCACTCCTGTAATAAAAGTGGGTTTCATTATTGGCCGCTGGATTATAACATAAATATGAATTGAATTTGCCACCACACCCACTTATTATTTGTATTTTTAAACTATTTTAACTCTATGTTTCGAACCTTATAGTATGTATTTCTCCCATTTGATGTAACTTAGATTCACAAGTTTCCCTTTAATTTATTTACCTTTAAATACGCTGCAATAAACTCAAGTTTAAATATTGGCCGCAGTAAAATGTCCAAAATATGTAGCGCCAAAATATTATGCGGCATTTTTAATGTTAAATAAGAAATTTGTATTTATTTTATTTTTATAATCTATATCGTCAAGCCTTTATGACCCATAAAGCACACACGCTAAGTGCTTTCATTTTGAAGGTATCAACACATGCAACAACCATAGCATGTTAGAAGGTCATAATTTATATATAATTTTTTTTGGCAATGCCATAGTTGGCTTTGTTTAATAATAATAAAAGATAAAATACAGGTCAAGTATGGCTTTTATTTATTTGATATACGAAATAAAAATTTGCATTTATTTTATATGGGAAAACCAACCTAATGAACTTTTTTTCTTTCTACTTTTCCAGGGGGACTACATTAAACACCCTGTCCTATATGAGCTCAGCCATAAATATGGCTTCACAGATAACCTGCCCGAAAGTGCACTGCCCAATCGGCTTGAAGAGATTAAAGAAGCGATACGACGTGAAATACGCAAAGAGTTGAAAATAAAAGAAGGCGCTGAAAAATTACGTGAAGTTGCCAAAGATCGCCGGTCGCTAAACGATGTTGCCTCAATTGTTAAGAAAAGCAATAGCAAATTGGCTGAGCTCAAATCGGAGTTGCAAGAGTTGGAGAGTCAAATTTTGCTCACGCAGGGTAATTCGGCAGTGAATAGCAATGGAAGAGGTGAGTTTGATTTTACTTTTTTAAAACAAAAAGATTTTTTATTTTAAGAAATCATCAATTTATTTTTAATAATTTCTCTCTGATAACCTTATCCGGTCTGCTTCATGTTCTTTCCAATCAAAATCGATGAAATCTCTCTTTTGTTTTGTTTATTTTTTTTTTTTTACTGAAAAGCATACGGTATCGCTATGCCAACAGACCCAATCAGCCAGTCGGTCGGTCGTTCAGTCAGTTAACAGTAGCAGCAGTAACTGCGACCGGCCGGCATTTTATTTTCTTGTTATTTATAATCGGCTTTTGTAGCCGGCTTGTTGCACTCGTATCTGTTTGGTTTGCGTATGTTTACATACAAAACCAGCTTTGTGCGCTTTTTACGCTTTACACTTTTTTGGCTTTGAAGCGTAATTAATTTAAAATCAATTTTATCTTTCGTTGAACTTTGGTTTAAATTTAGGAATTTTATTGAATTTCTATTGTAGCCGAATATTTTTAGTTTTTTTGTTTGTTGGAATTTTCTATTTGCTGTCGATGGAACGTAAAATTTGTTTGGCTTCTAAAAATCAATTAAAAATGTTTATTAAGGTTTGAATATTTAAATTTAAATCTAATTTTGATCTTTTTAGCTTTTAGTCTTTAGCTATATGAGGAAATTTCTCATGAAGTGACTTTTGTAAGGGAAAATTAAATTTTCAAACCGTAAATATGTTCCTATTTTATTATTCTTAACTCATATTAGTATGGAGACATTTTGTGATACTTAACCCTTAAGTGACCAAAGTGTCATTTTTGTCAGTGATAAGTAAATTTTTAGTTATTTGACCAACTGTCAGAAATTTATCATTTTTTAAAGGATCTTTAATATTGAATCAAAATCAGGCCATAGAATATTTCTTGCAGATCATTATTTTGAGGCATTGCACTTTAAAGCCGCAAGAAAAAATGGAAAATTGGCATTTTGGATGCACTAAGAAAATAATTTGATTGAACATAGAAAATTATATTTCATATACTGCCGTACTAAGCGAAAAAGACGTATCTCAAAAAACAAAAAAAAATATCCGAGATTCTTATGGAATCGGATAGCTTAAAAAACTACGCGTCTAATGAAATACTCCAAATGTCGGCATCTTAGTTCAATCATATAAAAAATCTACTAAGAAAATTTCCTCTATCTCAATTTTACAAGTATTTCAACAAATTGTCAAATTCAATTATCTCGAAATGAATTTTTTTGAGATACGTCTTTTTCGCTTAGTGCGGCAGTATATAGCAATTAAATATTTATTTGAGTCAAACATTTACTATTTCAACCAAGATTTGCCATTATTTGTTCCAAACATAAAATATGCTTCACTCAAATTGATATTTGTTTGATTTATATCAAATATATATTTGTTATATTTAATCCAATCGTCTCATAATTCTGATGTAAAGGAATGGTTCTGTTCAATTTTAGAACATAATTATGTTCTGTCTACAGATCGTCGATAGTAGTGGCATATAAAAGCCAAAAAAGAAAAAGTTGACACCGTTGTTGAAAATATGACTATCATGCCCACTTTCTTTACTAATGGAGAAATGTATTTTATACTTCACACTCAGGGTATGTTCATTTTCTTTCTAACGCATAGAAAGGGGATTGGCAGTTATAAATAAGCGTATATATTCTTGATCAGTGTCACCACTTGAGTTGATTAAGTCATAATTGTCTTTCTGTGCTTATTACGGTTACTGGGAAACCATGTGAGATATGATGAAATTTTGTACACATGCCATACTTTCAAACATAAGTATGTAGCTCGTTGTATAAAAAATGGGCGAATTTGGTTGCCAGACACGCCTGCCACCCATGTAAATGAAACATTATATACCAAAAGAGCTACTTTTACTATTACAATTAAATTTTGAATCAAATACTACGAAATACTTTTAGAAACTCTGGACACTAGTTGAATTTCGATAAAAAGGCGTGGCACCTCCCATACAAACCTATGTATATTTCAAAACGATATACTGATAGAATCACTTAAGGTAATGAAATTGAATTTCCTAAAAATGTTATTTATAATTCAGACAAGATCTGAACAAAATTTTAGCGAATTTCGGCAGGAAGGCGTGGCACCTCCTGTAGAAGCAACAAACTTAAAAACACTATAAGAGAGAGTGAGAGAAATATTTACGACAATGAAACTAAATTTCAGACAAATATATAAAATAAATTGGTCTGGAAAAAGCAAAAAATCGGTTGAATTTTAAAAAAAGGGCGTGGCATCTCCCATCCAAACAAAACTAAAAAACGCTATACCAATGAAACTAGCGAAAATGTGGTATTTTTACTGTTAAATTGGCATAGGGCATTTAATATTAGAGATAACACCTATATGAGCATATATTACTTTAACGTAAATTGTTTAAGCTTATGGCTGACCTTAAAGCGCTAAGGGTATTAAAATTGCATTAAAAACTTACTCAGCTATAATTTTCGCACAAAGCAAATCAATAATAATTTTGCTAAACTTTTGAATTGAACCTTCAAAAAAATAATAAATATTTCAGCAGCTTTGTCGTGCGTAAATGAATTTCCAATTTAGTTTATTTTGCGAATTTTCAATTTAATTTTGTTATTTTTTGCACGCATGTTGGCTACATTATTTTATATAGAATTTGGTGTGATTTTTTTATTTTTCTAATTCAAAAAGGTGCGAAATTATTTGGTGAATTTAATTGTTGTTTGCAGTTTGCGTTTATCCAAATAAATGCGATATTAGACTGATTCCAATTAAAAGATTTAATTTAATTTTATATTTTCGGGAAATACTATTCTTGGTATTTACCCTTGAATACTTTCATAATTTTTGTACTATACATGGATTACTTATTTCAAATTCATTATTTTCCAACCATTTGATTTTTCGACAGTTCAGGTTTTACGATCTCTTTCAACATTTTTCGATATTTCTCAATATTTTCGAAATTTAAAGACTTTTTTTTTGAAATTTTCCAATTTTTTTTTTTACACTTTAAATATTTTTGGAATTTTCTTGTATATTTTAAAGCTCTGAACCTTTCACGTCTTAATCAACATTTTTGACTTCCTGGGGTTTTTTTTTTTAATTGAATCAGTCTAATGCTACATAAAATCTACATTTATGGTTGTTACGTAATTCGTACTGTCATTATTTGTTTTTAATTTTATTTTATATTTATCTCATTATCACTGCAAATCGTATAGTTGCCAAATAGAAATTGAAATTGAAAAATAAAAATAAATTAACAAAATTAAACAAGATTTTTGACGCTTACAAATTCGTTGACAAGTATTTATTTGGTAATATCAGTGTTTGTCTAGTGTTTATGGAATTTCTAGTTAGTTATTTATGCATGTCAGATGCGCTCATGTGAGCTTAGTCACAAGCGCTTTATAAGGTTTTTTATTGAAAAATTTTATAAATTTTTTCATCTCGAATCTTTGGCATTAACGAATTTAACTAGTTTCTTGTTGATGTTTTTATTATTAGTTTTTAATTAAATGTTAAATTGATTTATTATTTTTGACTTGAAATGGTTAATATAAGTTGCATTTATAATGTTATTAAATACGTGATTTGCACTGTAAATATTTTTATATTTTTTTATTTAATTGCAATTTATTTGTATTGGGGTGTTATATTCTAGAGTGTCGGAGTCGAATTAAAATTAAATACAAATGTTGTGTATTTCGGCTGGATGTGGTAGCATATTAAAAAAATGCCATTTAGCATTTGAATATAACTTCGGGCACATGAGCGCTGCGACTGGCCTAAATGTAGCGCATCTAGTGAACATGTTCTTTTTGTAAAATGTGCAAGATATTTTCTTAAATATAACTAGGGGGCTCCATCCCCTGTTTGCTTCGGTCAACAACACTCCGCAAATTTAGCATTGTTCGTGGGCTTTAGCGCACGTTTCTCAGAATTTTTATTTTCTGATTATATATGACTAGTGGTATTTGCGTCCTCGCACGCTCACGTCCCTTTGTTTTTTATAGTGAAATTACACTCTTAACATCTCATTTTATCTTTTTTCAAAAGTAAAAAAAAAAACTTCATTTGTGTTTTTGGAACAAAATTTAATCTTATGTTTTTTACTATAAAAATCAAAAAAAAAAAAAAAGTTGAAAAAGAGTTTGCTCTTTAAACTTCGAAGCCAAATACAAACGGTACAAATGAGGTGAAAAAAAAAACAACAATAAAAACACAGAATTCAAGAAGCAACGAACAATAAACGACAATTTTTGTGTGAGGTTTTGCAAAAACTTAAGCCTAAAAAAAATATTTTACTTTGAAAAATAAAAAAATTAGTATGCTATAACCTTCTTTAGCACAAATATGTTGTTTTGAAAAAGAAATTATTAAAATCAGTTCAGTATATTTTGCGCCAAAGCGTTACAAACCATTTCCATGTAAGCAACTTTATATAAATAGTATAGATAACCTTTCATTAACAACTAAAAGTATGCAATGGAATTTTCGGTCTCCTTATACATATATGCTTTATTTTGTATATTCACAAATTTTCTGACTTCAAAAACTGTTAAAAAAAATACATGATTTTTTTTTTTAATTTTAAATTTTTAATTTTCAATAATCGTTTTTTTTGCAATTTTCTCATTGAACCACAATTGAGCGATGCATTTTTATTTAAATTGACATGACAACTTGAGCAATATTTTGAATAAAGTGCATTACTTTAAATCGTGACCTGCACTATTAAAAAAAGTTGTATTTTTTTTAACTGCAACTGTATTACGTAATTTTATTGTGTTTTTTGTTTGTGTAATGTAATGTTTAATTTGCTCTTTGCTACTGTTGCTATTTTGTATTACAGCGGGGGGTTTTTTTTTTTTGATTTGTCATTACAATCCCTATTTTTCTCATAATTTCGCTTTATCATTGTGGCTGTTGCGGTCGTTACAATTTAAAGTGCAACAATGCGATTTGTTGACTTTTTTCATTGTTTGTTGATTTTATCAACAATGTACACACGCATTCATTAATTTAGTAATTTACCTCTTAAGGTTTCAAAAGTTAAATTAATGAGTTAAGTACATTACAAAACTTTATATTTTTTTTTTATAATGAATAAATTTTTGTCCTCATTCAAGTTGTTGGAAAAAAGAAAAATAAATGTCGACAGTTTCATAAGCAAAATTTTCCGGACAATAATGTGGAAATTTCCGTCAAATTTAAACAAAAAAATTTAAACTGTGTCTCTGAAGAACAAAATTCCACTATCTTAACTTTTAAATCAACCTTGAATTATGATGCGTCACTCGCAATTTATTCTTGCTGAAAGGTAATTACTTTCGCTTCATTTTAAATGCAGTTTTGCCGTGCAAAAATTTGACCTTGACCGTAGCGCAGTAGCTCTCTTTCAAGTCGCACTTAAGCCTTTTAACGACGATGACTTAACTTTTGCATGTAGTAAAAACGTTTTTCTTTGTTGGTCAACAACAACAATCCTCAGTCATTTCATAAACAAAACAACTAAAATATGTTAACAATATTTTTACCACAAAAACAAAAACCAATCCCTTCATGGAAAAATCATAAAATCATAGACAATAAGTTAGACAGACAGCTAGACAGTTAGCGTCTGTGTCTGGACATGTCTGCGAATCGCCAGACGTCGACAATGAGTCGCGCCACCATTTGATGGCTGACGTTCAAGATGACGACAACGTCTGCCGCCGCCATAAGGTCTATCACTAGCCCATTTAACAATTAAAAATATTTTGGCGTAAATCAAAAATATTAACCACAAAAATACAAAAAAAATCATGAAAACTTTAGCAAAAATCAATCAACAATTGAAAAAAAAAAAATTGTTGTTTATTTAAAATATTGATGATGTTGCTTATTTGGAATTTTGAAAAAAAATCACATAACCAGCTGAAGTGCGTTAAAGCTGCTACAACATTGATGGATGAATAACAGGACAGACAGACAGACAAACAGCTAATGAGCCTCCGCTGTTGAAATGAAATCATTTCCAGATGGCTTTGACGTTTCTTTTCCCAACGCATTTGGTATTTTCAATTTATACTTCTTTTTACAATGCATTGAAGGGGGCGTGGCAGAAATAGAAAATTGTATGTGTACATTCCTGAGCAATGTCAGTTTGTCTCTCCCTCTGTGGAAATCACAATTGCGGAAAAAAGAAGCGAAAATTTAGTGAAATTCTGAGCGAAAATAAATTTCAAAGATTATATATAGCTAGAAAGCTTGTACCAGAAATGACGCTATTTCTTGCGAAAGAGGAGTGACATCACACCTACCAGCAAATACTTTAAAATATTATATTTGAGCAAATGCAATCAAGTGAAAAGTGGGCGAATTTGAAAAAGTAGGCGTAGCACCTCCTATACAAATATAAAGATTTAAATTCTTGAGGGTTACTTCAAATCAAACTCCACACAAGAACTACAAATGGTTTCGATAAGTACCGAAGATAAGGTGTGCAAATTTGGAGAAGGGGGCGTGGCATCTTCCATACAAACATATGCTGTAAAACACTATACTAAGAGATTTATATCTGATAATGCAACCTAACTTGACGCAAGCACTAGAAATTGTTTGAACAAGCGCTAGGTAAAATGTGCGTTAGTTTTAACAAAAAGGCGTGGCAACGCCCTTATATGAAAAAACTTTAAAACGCTATACTGAGAGAGTTATTTAAAGCAATGCAATCAGATTTCACATGTTTACTAGGACAAACACTAGACGAAGAATAGCTGCATTTTTACAGAGGGCGTGGCACCACCCATGCATGCAAAAGCCTTAAAATGCTATACTGAGGGTGCTTTTCAGTTAAATGCTATCGAATTCAAAATGAGAACTTTAAATAAACCACTAAACAAAGAACTGGCTGGTTTGAAGAAATAGGCGTGGCACCTCCCATACCATTAAAAATAATTATTTCATTAATTTAGCTAACTGTGTCAGCTTTTTCTTAAAAAACATTTTCGATTGCAATTCATGAAATTCTTTTATTTTTCAGTAGCACAACTTTTGTATTCATTTCATCATTGAATTCCTTTCAATTGTTTTTTTTTTTTTTTACTTCCCATCAAAATGGTTTACCTGAAAATTTAATTTCTCTAAAGGTTTTCATGCAATACGCGTAGCCAATTTGCGTTTAAAAAAAAAAAATAAAACAATGTTGCGCATGCGCGCGCGCACCTTTGTAAACAAGTTGCAAGCAACAAAATGAAAAAAAAAATACTGAAGGCATTCAAAGCGCAAAACAATTCGAATGCGAGCATGCGCCAACAATTCAATTGAATTCCATTGAATTTTGGAAAAACGTCTGCTACGCGCACTACTACTGCCTGACATGACTGACATTGTTTGGTTTTTCTGTTGTTGTTTTAAACTTGGCAATACACAAAATCAATTGCTGTTGTTACTGTTGCGCTTGCCAATAGCAATAAGCACCAATGCGCGATAACAATAAAATAAAATACAACCCAGACATTGAAATGGTCACGCGACGCATGTGCATTGGCCTAAAAGACGTTTACTGACATGACTTTGTAGTGAATGGTAATTAAGGTTTTGCCATTTTTCGCGGTCGTCGCTCTAAAGTAATTTTTCCGCTTTTGTTTCTAATCTCAAACGCATGGATTGCAAAAGGTTTTTTGCTTAAATTCTAAGTAGAATTGCTTGGAATTTTAATTGAATATTGACACTTTAATCATTTTGCTTCGGTAGGAGATCTGTTGATAAAAATGAGGCTTTACGGTGTCTAACCAAAATTACATTTAAGAAAACTGCGAATCTGGTTCAGTTTTGTACGGAAGGTAGAATTGACAGCTGAGCAACTTCATAAAGGTTCTTCAAAAAGAAATAAATTACCAACAGCTAGTAAGGGGTGCCCAGATTTTACCAATAACAAATTCAATTATTGTAAGAGCGTATTTTTCCCGCTTTAAAAGAGGGTGCGGTGGTAGTTTTCGGTAGTGCCTCCCATTAAGTGCTTCTTTGTTTTACCAAATATTCCGTTTTAAACTTTTTTCTTATTTGAGTACTGTCCCACCATATACTCTTCAGCATAGCGTTTTTAAAATTTCGTTTGTATAGGAAGTGCCACACCCATCTTTCCAATGCTATATCTACATAATTACTAAGGCCTGTGCCAAATTTGATCGCACTTGCTTGGATAACTTTTCTCAGTAAAACATTTTAAGGTTTTTTGTTTCTAGAGGAGGTACCACGCCTCCTTTATTATAGCGAGATAAGGCAATTATTTATTAGAGACATATCAACGTTTTCTAATAATATCATTCTCAAATTTGGCGCAATATTTTCATATTGTGTAAGAAAAAACTTGAAGCAAGTTTAGGTTTGTGTAGGCGGTGGGTGTGTCTGTTATTCGATTTCTATCATTTTCAATTTGTTTTCTCATAAATGAGGTCTTACACGAATACTTAGCCAGTAAAGCAAACATTGCTAAATCGACTAAGATATCGTTATATCAAGCAACACCGTTTATATTGTTTTGAGCGGTAATTAAATTAGTTGAGCGGAGAGTACTGAGTAGCAATTCAGTTCATATCAAAATTTAATAAGAGGTGATTTTCTTAAACTTCAAGCGATGAGTTTTAGCTTGTGTGGGTTTTACTATCAATTGTGTCCAATTTCTAGCATTGTTTTGTTAATTTTCAAACGGTGATCTATTGAATTTCGTGCTGCGATTCATATAATTTTAAGCGGTGATTTGTTTAATTTGAGCGGCAATTTTAAAACTTTTTTTATGAGTGTGTGTACCTCGAGTTAGGGTCTATAGTATTTCAAATATGTATGCATAAAAGCACAATTTTTTTTTTGTCTCAAACAGCAGTGTGCGCACTGTAGTAAATGGAGTCAATGTTGGCTCCAAGAAAACAACACGTGATTATTGTTTTTACCTATTAAATGGTGTCTTTTGTGCTCTCATGTGTTTTGTGTTCTCTTGGTTTTTAACTTTCACAGTGTACATGCTTCTGAGTTTTCTTTGTTATTTGTTTAAAATCTTTGGCTCCAAGCTAAAAAAGTACACCCATCGCTGTGAAATTTAGCAGTCTTCGCTAGTGTCTCATGGTTATTCAATTATTATTTTTTTTTTTTGAGTTTTGCCCGTTTATTGTCACCGTCATCAATTTTTTTCGCCATTATTTTTTTTTATAAATATTTTTATGTTTCAAAGTTTTCTATAAATCTATAAGAATGCAAACAAATCTACTCGTGTATCCGCTTATAAATTCCTTTGTGGGACATTGTTGCGGGCTGTTGCAATCTCTGCCTTCATTCATAAAAATCAGAAACGGTATTGCGCTTCTCTACTGCAGCAAACAATAAAGTTTTATATTGATGATGATGCAAAAATGTTGATGATATGATAACGAGACAACATTCTATATGGTATATAAAAAGAAAAAATAATCGAATACAAATTTGATGATAGAAATCATCTGTTGAATTGTCGTCATCGTCATTGTGGGGAAATTTTTATGAATTGGCGCAATTGTTGGCAGCAGACCAAAAGCAGCAACAACAAAAAATATTGTAAAGTACCTCGCTGCCAGACTCATGCCATTCCATCTATCATCTATCAGAGTCTATCGTGCATGTAATCTGCTTTATATTTAGTTTTTTTTTGTCGTTATTGTTGACAGTAAAATTATTTTTTTTTTCGAAAAGGTGATGGCTTGGGCGTAAAGTGGGGTACTTTGTTTGTGGGCGTCTAACACACATTGTGAAAATAAATTCATTCATAAATTTAAATGACGACAGGAAACAAAGTTTCAAAATTGAATTTTTCTAATTAGTTACGATTTTACGTAAACGTGTTGCTGTTACGCTATTCACTAGGTAATTAGTAGCATTTTAGCGTAACTTTTTTTTTTTTTTTTTTTTTAAATAAATTATTTTGTGAAAATTCCTTTTTGTTAAAAAAACTGCTTTTAATTAGTTTAAAAGTTTGTTTGAGACTTACGAGTTGTGACTGCTGCTGCAATTTTTTTATAAATTATTTTTTACTGTGACATATCCGGTGAATCATTAAATTTAGGAAATATTTTCGTAATGGAAATCAATAACAGACTGAACAAAATTATTCGAAACAATGGGAAATAAAATGAAAAATCGTTAAAGAAAATGAGGTATTAAAAAATTGCGCAGAAACTTATATGAATATTCAAAAGCAAAGTTGCTAAGAAAAAAACTCTTACAAAAAAGTAGCAATTTTTGACCGATTTTTTTTCTAAAAAAACCTCTCGTTATTCTGTGATTATGAGCACAAACTTCGTAAGTTGATTTTCCTTTATTTGTTATCCAATTTTTCAATAATTTTGCGTAAAAATTATTCCATATTATGTTATTTTTATTAAATCTCTTACTAAAAATTATTCTTTCTGCAATACTTTCGAAAACTTTCGAGGTGTTTGTACAAAATTGGTTAAAGAAAAAGGCACTAAAAGCTTAAAAAATCGTTGAAAAATGGCAACTTCGCACAATACTTATTTTCAAGGAATTAATTTTTTCCAAACCTGTCATTTAATTGAAAAAATCCCGCCTTAATACAAGTTCGTTTTCTAAGTCTTTTGTAAAACATTTCAAATCGTTCTAATGAAGTTATTAAACCAAGTGCAATTGAAACTTTCTCTTAATTTTATTTATTTATCTTTTAAGTATTTATAATCTTATTTTATCCCCATAGAATTCTGCGCATTCTTCTCCTGGCTGTCCGACTGTGCCACCTGTATAAAACTTAAATGTTATTGTCTACAGCTCAGCGAGTCGCTACCACAATTAAAAGGCAAAGAAACTCCAAGTATGCAATCCCGCTACCACATGAAAGAAACCACGTGTCGTTTTGTTTTGTTTTATCTTCCTATACGTTCGTCCCACCCACCAACGTCCGTCTCACCCACCCAAGTTGGTTGTGCATGCATTTTGTAACTTAATTCCAACTGAATGACTAAAACACACAAAACCAGCACGACCAACATCACTGCTACCAGCTGTGATGCCATACACACGCACGCACTCGCAACACTTGAGCTTCTCCACCATTGTGCAATCTATACAGACACACACACACACACACACACACAGCGAGTTTTCCGTCTTTAAAGAGCAGTGAAAAAATAAGCGCCAACAATCAACCCATCCAGCTGCTGCTGTTGCTGCTCGAGTTAATTAGACTGTAGAAAATTACTTTTATATAGAACAATCTCTTCTCGCTGTTGCAAAACATCCTCACAAGGATCATGATAATGACTCAGTTCGTTGTTGAGTTAAGTGCCTGGTGCTTTTCTTTAAAGTAAATGAAACGAAATCTACCTCCCACTTTAACCTAACACATTTAACGATTGCAACGTCTTAACCAATTTCTTTAGATTTTCCGGTGCTTCAATGATGACTGCTGCAATTGTTTTGAGCAGCACCATTGTGCTCGGTTGTACGCTATAGAACTTGGCTTAATTAAATTTTACTCTTTGCAAATGCAAATTGAAATTTTATGCGCTTGACAGGAGTATGCGGGACGCCCGTGTGCCTATTAAAGACAGCGGCAGCGATATTGGCGCTGCTTTTCTTGGTCTTTATTCAACTGGCTATTGATTGCTAATTAGTTGTTCAAAGATTTGCACTTAACTGTTGATCGTTTGAAGAAAAAGTGTAGAAAGGAATTTATATTTTCTTTACAGCTTAAATGAGTTAATAGGATTTTTATTGTAAGCCAGAAAAAAGATTTAACTTTTTATGGTACTATCGATTATTTTATTTTAGTTAGTTAATTAAATCAATCATTAAATTTGTAGCAAAATTTTATTAATGCATTGCTTAATTCAAATGAAATGAAATTTTTTTATTGGCCTATAACTCCTAAGTACGCAATAGTGATTTTTTCTTAAAATTGTTTCAGCCGTTTTGAAACTGAGCTGGAACAAACATACAGATTTTCTTCTTCTATCATAACAACCTCAAAAGCGTCAAAAATATCAATAAACGATTAGAAAGTTCAACAAACAACATAACCACCGAATTGACACATCCATGAACAAAAAAAAAAACAGCGACTGGAATGAAAACAGTCAGTTTCACAACATTAATCTTAAACATATGTACAATATATGTAAAAGCAAGATTCTAGTAAAAGAGCTTTTTAACGAGATCTCAGTATTAAAAAAAAAAATCGGTAAATTTCAAGAATGTACGAGAATGTTAGAGAGTTTTGTATAAGCCAGCAACGGCTGATATAAAAGCATCTGTCGATAAATAATAAACTGAAGCTCTATACAGAAGTCAAATTGGCTTTAAATGTTTTTTCCAAAGCCATATTCTTATTTTCGTGAACTAATTAATCAAAAATTTGTTTGCAATTGACCGTCCTAATTTTATTAATTTTTTGTTTTGTAAATTCATATACAAAAATCAAAAATTCAATAACTAAAATTCACAATATATCTCTCTCTCTCTATTACTTACAGATATTCTCGGCTCAGCGTTTTCTACACCGACTTCAACACTCGGCAGCAATTCAGGTGGTGGCAGTCTACACTCGGGTGGCTCCGAACAGCTTACAGGTAGCGATAAAATGATGATGTCACTGGAAAAGCAACTGAACATCGAGATGAAAGTGAAAAACGGTGCCGAAAACATGATACAATCACTGGCGAATGGTCATCATGGACGCGATAAGAAGCTACTTGCTGAGGCACAACAAATGTTGGCTGATTCAAAGGCAAAAATTGAATTCTTACGCCTACGTATACTCAAGGTGAAGCAGAATAAAGAACATGCCCACAAGTTTGCAGCACAACAAGCTGCTGCCGCTGCATTAGCTGTTGAAACAGGCATCCCTGGACAACCGCAACGATTGGAGACAACATTAGAGGAACGCATTGAAGAGTTGCGACATCGATTACGCATCGAGGCAGCTGTTGTTGATGGAGCTAAAAATGTGATACGTACCCTGCAGAATAATAAGGTGCCGGACAAGAAGGCATTACAAGAGGTAAGTCCTGAAAGCAAAAGTTGATTTTTATTTCGAAAAAATAGTGAATGTTTTTGGATTATTTAATTAAGGTTTTTCGTGTCTCATTTAAATTTAATTAAATTTTAAATATTATGAAACATTTCGTTTGGCCTATTTGGACGCGTTTCAAAGTACCGTCAGTGCAATCTAACATTTTGTTTTTGCGGCTAGAACAGTCGCCAGGTGCGTAAATGCAAATATGATTGCCAACAATTTCTATGTCATACAATGTGCTGTTTTAGAAAATTAGCCTTGAGCATCATTTTCTATTGTCAGCATCGTGAAGTAAAAGTATAGTGAAGTGTAATCAAGTACAGTGAAGTGACGCAAATTTAGCATAAAGTAATAATAAATAAAAAATTAATAAAAAAATTAATAAAAAAAATTAATAAAAAATAACAAATTAAAATTAAAAAAAAAAAAAAAAAAAAATAAAAAATAAACAAAAAAAATAAAAAAAAAAATTAAAAATAAAAAAATAACGAAATAAAAAAATAAAATATATCAAAAGCAAATATCAAGTAAGGAGAAGTGCAGCTGAAAAAAAGTAGAGCGATACTACTCGTATTCAGTACTGGGCTAGTGACTTAACTCTTCAAAACTATCCCTGTTATTCTTAAGAATTATGATCTATCACTCTTGGATGTCAACCCAATTATTTATACGAAAATGTAATAGAATTTTATGTGACCTTCAAAAGTTATTTAAGACACGCAAGTGTTTTATAAATATTAACATTTTTATTGCTTATTTGATATTGAATTTGTATTACTCATATAAAAGTATTTCCATCTTTTCAATTCAGATTATGTATTTATTTTTTTAAGAACGGTGTGTTTCCATTGGACGCTTAAGAATTTTACATTTATAATTTATATTAAAATTTTTTAATATTAACTCAACGCTATACCGTGTATCCTCAATTCGCTTGTTGCTGGTATTTCCTTGAAACTTTTCAGTGCCTCAACTGATCAACGTCATTGCTTTATATGATTCAGCCAGCGTACAGTGGTTTGTTATTCAGCTTTTGGTTGGTAATAACACACACAGGCCAACAAAATTTAGATTAAATTTTATACCCAGAGACAATATTTGAAAGGTCAGATTTTAATTCAGCGTACCGAAAATCTTCGAAAACGTTTAATGTAGTCTTGGTATGAAAAATGTCTTCCGGTATTTTTTTTTGCCTTAATAATTTGTTATTGTTTTTAGTTTTTTTTTTTTGTTTATAATTTTATTTTGGTTGTCTTTTTTTGGGTAAAATTATTTTTAGTTTTGTTTTTAATTTATTTTATTATTTTTTTTTACTTATATTTTTTTTAAAAATATTTTTTGGCTTTATTTTTTGGTGTTTTTTGGTTTAGTTTTTTATTCGGTTTATATTTTATTCTTATTAAATTTCTTTAACATTTTGGTTATTTCTTCTTTTCTTTTATAGTTTTTAGTTGTTTTTTATTTTTTTATGATTTGAATTTTGTTTTGGCTTTATCTTTTTGATTTAATTTTTTTTTGGTTTTTTTTTATTTGGTTTAGTGTTTTTTTGGCTTATATTTTATTTTTATTAAATTTCTTTAATTAATTTTTAGTTTTTATTTGTGTTTAATATTCAATGATGCTCTTAGTTTTTTTATTTTTTTTTTTTATTAATACTGTTTTTTATTATTATTTTTATTTAATTTTTTTTTTATTTATTTTTTTTTTATTAATAGGTTTTTATATTAATGTTTTTTTTTTATTTATATTTATTTTTATTTTTTTTTATTTTATTTTTATTAACATTTTTTTCTTTTGTAAATATTTTTTGGTTGAACATATAACATGGCTTAAATTTTTTTCTTTTATATAATTTTTTTTTCGTGTATTATATTTTGTTCTTTTGTTTTATTTTTTTATCGTTTGTTTTAATTTTTTTTTTATTTGTGGTTTCTTTTATTTTTGGTATTAACATTTTTTTATGGTTATAATTTTGTTTTTGATTTGTTTTTTAATTTATATGTTTGGTTATAATTTTTTTCTTATTAAATTGCTTAAAGTATTTTTAGTTATATTTTAACTATACCCTAATTTTTAGTTTTTGTGAATTTTCATATACATTTTATTTTTTTTTTTTTTTGTTTTTACTTTAATTTTTTTTTTATATTCTTCTAAAGCCGATAACAGCTAACAATGATGGTGGAAAATTTCTTTATTGTGGTGTGTTTTTAAGACGCTCGTTTCACGTTACATTTCTTAATGCGTCATTTTATTTTTAGCTCAAAATTTCTCTTACGACTCTTTCTAGTTACTGCTATCAAAAATTATTAAAAATATGGAATCAATGCAATTAAATTGTTTTTTTTTTTTAACCATTTTATTAAATTTTAATTCGGTTTAAAATGAAAAACCCACTGCACACTGTCACCGCAACCACTTAGGCTGAGTTCCAATTAAAAAAATATTTTTTTCCGCAACATTCATGCGTGTATCACATTAATTAGCCTGCGTGGCTGATCTCGTTTTTAATTTCAGAAATATTTACATATATATTTTTTTATTTTATTTTAAATTAAATTTTTTTCGTTGTGTTGGCTAAAAATAAACGCACTACTTTTCAGTTTGTGTAAAAATATCAAATAATAAAATTTTATTTTCGTAGAATTTTGTTGTGGGGTCGGTCGTTTGTTTGCTGATGTAAAATTGAAAAAATCTTTTTTCTTTATTTTTAACGCAATTTTTATTTATTTTTTTAATTAAAACACATGTCGCACTTATTTGCTCTATATGTTTATTAGTATTGATGCATCCACAGATCCCCCTTTTAAAAAACAAAAAAAAAACATAAAAAACAACAATAATTTTAATGTTTGTTGTTGCAACCAACTTTATTTCCGTATTATGGCTTTGATGACTTGATTTATTTATATGCATACGTGCATATTTATTGCATTTGGTTTATTTTTTGGGGTTGATCCCCCTACATTTTCTTTAGTTTTTGAACAAAACAACAATATGACCCATATTTTGTTGTTTGCGTTTGGTGCTAAGTGTTTTTTTTTTTTTAAGTTTTTTGCTTAATATTTTCAAAACTGTGCCATCACACATTTTGTTGCAAGCCATAAAAGTTGTTGCTGCATTTTGTTGTTTAACATTTAAATTGGAACAACAAAAATGTAACTGCAATTAACAATGGCAATTTTTTTTTTTTTTATTCTTGAAAGTTTAACTCTCAAAAATTCCTCAAAACATTAGCATAAAACATATGTATGTATGTAGTAGTGCAGTTTGTTAGAAGACACTGTTTGTAGGGAGGAGCGTTGCTTAACGACGGCACTTGCAGTGGTGGACAGCTGTAACCGAAAAACTCTAAAACTTTCGACAGCCGCTGCAACCGCTTTGTGGGCTAAGCAAATTTTAAATATTTCTAATTGTGTAAAAGTTTCGGATGTTGCATTTAATGTGATGCCGTTGTTGTTGTTGTTGTTTTTTTATGGTGTTTTCAAATGTTCCATTTGTTGGCTTTGTGCATCGTAAATTTTACCAATTACAAACTTGTAATATAAATATTTTTACGCCTTTGTTTACTAACTGCATTTGCTATTCCGAAAAGTAGTACAAAGTGATAAAACCTCTTAAATTTGTAGAAAAAAAAAAATTTTTCGAAAAAATGCGCACTATTTGCAACATATTGACAATCGATCAAGTATGTATAAGAAAATTTCATTGGAATCTGAGAAGTCTTCAAAGTGGTTATTGGTAGTGGCACCAGTTTTGCTGGCAATGTGCTCGGTGAGCAAAGCAAATTTGTAAAGTTTGTTGACGATATTATAAAGAGTTTACCACTAATAAATACTGTTTTTCTTTTTTTAAATAAAAATAGGGGCACCATCCCCTCGGTTCCAAAAGTATGCAATGGAATTTTACCTTTCTTTAACAACTAAAGACATGCAATGAAAGTTTGAATGGAATGCAATGTAAAATTAAATTTTTGTTTGCTTCTTATATTTGTCTTTTTTTTTGCTCTTCTTTCACAATCCGCAAATTTTCTGACACCGAAAACTATGTCATATAATACAAAGGCAAAGTCAAAATGACGTAAAGCAACAAGCTTTATTTCATTTTGAAGTACAATTAATGCAACTTTGTTTTAAAAAGAATATCACTTAAGTAAATCATAGATGGGCAACATTTTTGGAAACAGGAGCTACTTACAGCAACTCAATCGTTAGCAAAAAAAAAAGAAAAAAAGAGCTAAAATTGGCTTGTTTTTTCAATTTTGCCCATCGCTGACTTATACGGCCGCCTCTGCTTCTCTTACAGTAGCGAATACAATAAATTTAATTTTCGATCACAAGCATTTGGTGTTGTTCTCAATTTAATGTATCAATCGTCGTTGATTTATCGGCTTAGATTAATGACTTCTATAACCGCACACGTAGAAGTGCAAAGATCACAACTTCTTGGAGATCATTCGACTTCTGTATTTCTTGAGATAATGTCATGAGCTGTGTGACACATCTTGTTAAATCCACAGGTTTGTTAAAGGAATATCTTACAATTCTGCCAGTTATCATCGACTTGCACCACCTCACCATTGACTGTAACGAAAACTCTTACCTCATTTTCGACAAAATAAATACCGATATTTCCAGCGTGCCATAATCCACACCAAACGTGTTACTTTTACGATATTTTGAGTTTCTTCGTAAATAAATTGTGAATTGTGGCTTGAGACCAGTAGTAATCCTGTGAGTTGGAAATGCGTCTCGTCAGAGAAAATGATTTTTTTTTTTGGGAAAAAATCAGCATTATTTTCAAATCTTACTGAGTACAATTTTTTTTACTGTCACAAAATTTAGATATTTTAAATATGACCACACTGTTTATTTGGAAAACCCTGTTTTCATATCACACATTAATTGGTCTTTTGTTAAGCAATTTTATAAAACTATTTGATTCATGGAATCACACATCTTCATGAGTCATTCCGGAAGAAAAAAATACCGAAAATAAGTAGAAAGTGTGTTGAATGATGTTGATTTCGATAAAAAAAATTTGAGAATTATCGGTTAAGTACATTATGCGAAAAACCATCACCGACTAATTGATTGATTCTGAAAATATGTCACTGTCATACGTACTCTTTTGTGATGGCCTGTAATCTTTTTCTATTGACGGTAATCTTATTTTGCTGTTTAGTGAGTGTATTTTTAATAGTACCAATCATTTCACTTATAGAGTTGTTCTGATTTTCGATTTCAAAAAAAATTATTTTTTGTTTTTTTTTATATTTCTTAAAATGTGTAGAATATGTTCCTAAAATATTTGGACACAATTTTTACCCGAAAAATTATAGATATTTATTGCAAGTACACAATGAAAAACTTTGAACGTGTTTTTCTCAAAATGCCATTATTCGCGTTTCCAGCGATTTAATAAAATACTACTTAAACTTTACGGTAATTTGTCGAAAATCATGTTGGCGACTTAATGTACATTTTTTTTTTTCAAAAGCTTGTTATTTATATTTTATCCCCCTTTTTTAACCCATTTTGGACCGGAATTTTTTTATTTTTTTGTTCTTCTCGTTGAATTTGTTTTGTTGGAATTTTGACTAATCTCAACATTAGCGAGGTAAAGAACATAATTTTTAAGAAGACCGTTTTTAAACTTAATGTTTCAGATCGCTGGAACCTTTTCTCATGTTATTTTTGAGGTGTCAACTTCAACGCGTCAAACATTTTTTTGTAAACTTCAAGAGTTGTCTAATTCTTTATAAAAAGTTTTGTCTACATTTTTAATAAAGGTTTTCTGAAAAAAAAAAAAAAAAAAATAATCCAAAAATCATCAAATATCAGAATAACCCCTTAAGGGCAGGGTAACGTATTTAACGTATTTTTTTCACTTTTTTTTATTTTTTTATCTAAATGAAAAACCTTTTAAAAATATTGTGTGAAAATTTGAGACGAATCGGAGTAAAAACAACGAAGATACAACAGTTAAAGCAACCGTGCCTCATACATGACTCAGTGCACGTTTAAAACCTTAAAGGTTTTTTCCACAACTCACGTTTTCAAAGTCGGTGTCCACAGTATCTTCAAAACTACTACATCGATTCTTTTGAAATTATGTACATAATTTACGAGGTAACGCTGGAGAGTTTTTTTTCAAATTTGTCAATATTTATCATTTTATAATAACAAATTATCCGATTTTTTTTTGCAAAAATCGCGTTTTTCACTTCAAAGTGTTCCCAAAAATTGAAAAATTGAAATTTCAAAAAAACCCCCCAGCTTTACCTGGGGAAATCGATTATCTAACGAAAATTTTTTTTTTTGATTTGAGATGATCCAGCACCGACTTATAGTGGACACCGCAATTCTACTTTTTTTCTGAAACGATTCCAAAAAAATGCTGCCATTGCCGTAGTTTTCAATATTTCTACCCGAAAATTATTCAAAATATTCTTCAAATGTTATACTTTGATCTACCATTGGTTTTAATAAATAGATTTTAACTGTGTTGTCGAGAAAAATTCACAAAAATGTGCCTGTTTTTGTACGAATTAACGTTACCCTCCCCTTAAGAGAGGTAGACCATTAAAAACTCATTACTATTTGATATTTTTTACGTTCAGTTTGCTACAGTTTCCACTGCGTTGAACGTAAGAGATATTTTTTTTTTTGATGCATCAAATACTAAAACCATACAAAACGTAACGATACTATCAAGTCAGTGTGTTATCATTTTCTAGAAAAAAAAAAATCATATAAACTTTTTGAAAATTCGCAACATCACCCATATGGTCCCATCTAATTGTTACCTCTTTCCGAAGCTGAATTTGCCACTTTCAGGAAGGCGCTTTGGGTCGATTGAAATATATATATATAATATATTTTGGTGAATAAATAATTTTGCTTCATTTTTGTTTGACAATTCCGGAATGTATTACCTTAAATATCCTTTTTTACTGAAAAGTAACCATATTCAGGTTATTCAAACCTGCTACAAAACTATGTAATTTTAAATATCACTCTCGTAATAGAGCGTATAAACTACATATTTTCACTAATTTTTTTTCGTTTTCTAAACTATTGAGAAGTACTCATTTTAGTAAAGTTTCTGAAAACTTTCAAAAAAATAAAAAAATATTTTTACTCAACACAATTATATCTCTTCTCAACAAAACAAAAAGCTTAATTCAATTTTGCTCTTCATTAAAAATAGAAAAAATCTCAAAACTTCTTGCTTTTTTTTCGATTTCTTGATTCTCAATGAAAACAAATTTCATGTTAACACTTTTTCTTTCTTTCTAAATTGAATTGTGCTCTACAATTTCCCTCTCTGTGGTGCGAAGATTTTCGATAAAGTTTTCGAGCAACTAACTGGCACTCAACACTTTTGATGTAGCTGAGCGCTCAACATAAGATTTTCTAAAAGTTTTCACATTTTCGCAAGTTTTTTTGGGAATTTTCTTAGACTTCCGCCAATATGATCGCTGCTCAGTTGTGTTCGTGTCGTGGTGTTGTTCAAAACGTTTATTTTTCTGCTGTCCGTTGTGTTTGTGAAATGTGTGTGAAAGTGAAATAAAGAAGAAAATTGAAAAAGTTTTCATGTGTAAAAATGTAAAAAATTAAATTATCTATTTTACTAAAAAATTCAGCAGAGGAATTCAAAATTGCGTAATCGCAGAGTTTTTGAGATTTCCGCAAATCTCAAACGTTTTTGAGTGCGTAACCAAGTTTTCTACAATAAAATTGTGAATGAAAATTTCAAACAGTAAAAATATTTCCTTATAAAAATAGCAAACTACATTGTTTAAAAATACAAAATCTATTTCAAAAAAAAAAAAATCTTTTCCAAATTTTATGTAAAATACGGCGAAATCTCTTGAATTATTGCAGCGGTTGACCCAAAAACAAAACAAAAAAAAAACTGTGTGCTCAACGCCCCTGCATCTTTTGTCATTCGCGTGACAGTATTTTATCTTTATTTTTGTTCTTGTGCATTTTTTTGTTTTTGTTTTTGCTATTTTAAAACTTTTAATTAAAGGTAGCAAATAACGTAAAAGTTTTCACTTTTTTTTTTTGTCTTGTGCCGCTGCTGTGAGTCTTGCGTCTTTTAATAAAGCGCAGCACATTTGCCTTATAATCCCGCCTGTGTTTTTTTGCCAAATATTTTACATATAGTATTGGATGGAGCAAATGAATACCTTAAGGCCATTCTATAAATGTGCGAATCAAATTTATAAATTTAGATTTAAAATTTTTTTTCTTTTGAGATATTTGCTTAGGTAGATAGATGTTAGCTGAAAGATAAAAACGTATGTATAAATAATAAAAGAAAAAAAAAATATAAAATGCGTAAACTGCTTCGTGTGCAAATAAATTAGAAACAAAATTAAAATAAATATTATTTTACGCCAAATTTAAAAAAAAAAAAATAATATAAATTAACAAAAGCTGCATAGGTTCGCTTGAATAGCTTGGATAGAAGCAAAAATTATTGTTGGCCACAGCGTTAAAAAAAATTGAAAAATTTATGTAGAAATGTTTAAATTTCTTTGGATTAAAAACTTATTATTTAGCAATTTCAAACTTGCTAAATTAAATAAAAAATATTGACTGAAAGTTAACAAACTTAGGAACAAATAGCCATAAAATTAAAAGTTTCAGAGTTTTAGTAATATCTTAAAAATTTACAAAAGTGCTTTTAAGATAGAAAGTTATTCAAAAGTATCAAAAATTCCATTCAAATAAATATTTCTAATAAAATAGTTGTGAAATAAAATCCAAGTGTAACAAAAACCAAGATACTGAATGATGAATCCAAAAAAGTGCCCGTCAATCTCAAGTTAATTTGTATAAAATGTCGATTTCTATTTGTGAAATGAATGCAATGTATTCGTATGGAATTGATTTACAAGTAGATTTTGATTTTCAATCTGTCAAAATCTAAACTGAAAATTTTAAGATAAAAAACTTCAAAAGTTAACATTAGATACAAAGAGTATCTGTGCGATGCCATAGTATTTTTGAGGCATTAAAGTGCTTGTGAAGTATGAATTCATTTGTTAAACTAATATGATTTTACATAATCATAATAAAACAACAATATCTAGAAGATTGACTGATTGACTTTCAAACATTCATTAGATAAAATTCCAAAAGGTTTATATCTACTAATAAAATCAAAAGCATTCTCAATGCCAGACCATCAATAAGCCGTCTAGATGCAAAAGCACCTGAAGGCAATAAACTATTAACTACTAAAGAACTTATAGGATCTTGTACAAGTATCTTTAAAATTTAAAGCATCCATATTTGAAAAAGAAAAATATCAGCAATTGGTTGCTTACTTTGTTTTGCATCTGTGTCTTAATGGCTTTAGTATCTTACAAATATTTATCATTTCACTGACCTATTTTTTGTATTAATTGCTTAGCTATTGTATCTAATAGATCTTTTGTATTTTACAGATAATTTATTTATCTTGTGGATATTATATGTTATCCTATAGGTACTTCTTTAACTTCAGATCGCGAAAAGTATTTGGAATTTTCAAGATATCATGCGTGCAATTTTTACTTACAAATAGCTCCCTATCTTTTATGCAACATTTTGTCAAGAGGATTTGTGTCAGGCAAATACTTTTGTATCTATTAAATACTTTGGTATGTAAGTGATAATTTCTTACCGCAGAAACTTGAATATCTTGCAGATAATTCTTTAGCACATATCTTTCAAATACTTTTATATCTAACAGATACTTTTATATACTACAGATACTTTTAATACTTGTATATCTTACATATACTTTTGTACCTTACATATACTTTTAGTACTTACAGATAATTTTGTAACTAACATAACTTTATGTCTTACAGATACTTTTATACCTTACAGCTACTTTTATATCTTATAGATACTTTTATATCTAACAGATACTTTTATATCTTATAGATACTTTTATATTTAACTGGCACATTTGTGCCTTGTGGTGAAGATAAGTGATTTCTTACTCATAAGTTCCATAGCTATTACAAATGCTTTTTTTTACAAATAATTTATAGACACTTACACACATTAGCTAAAACTCGTATACATAATGATCTTTTCTGCGATACATTTATTTTACCTCAAGCATATAACTCACAAGTACTCCCAGCACGTGCCCTCAGTTTTGCGAAATTCGAAAATATTTTTTGTGCAGGTGTTTTGTTTACAATACAATCAGTGTATCGACTAAAATCCAATTGAATCGTTTCGATTTTGTTTTTCTTGACCTTAGTTTTGTGCTCAATTCGTAATCCCAAATGTGGGCGAATTTCAAATAAAATAAGAACAAATAAACAAAGTAAAAGTTTTGTGTGCTTGCGCTTACCTGCCCCACCAAACAAAATGGCCTGAGTGTTATTTTCTCAAATAAAAATGAGTGATCGCACACCCACACCTACCAATCAAAACAACAACAACAATGATAAACAAAACGATGCCACCCCGAGTGTTACACAAGATTTTCGACAAAATCACACGCGTCCTGGGCCAACGGCACCACCACCACTACCATCATCATCATCACCAGCACATCCGTTATTACCGCCACAACCGCATGAATTAACCGCCGAATGGACGGTACGCGCGCAATTAACATTCGCACGTGCCGGTGAGCGAGTACAACGTGAATTCAGTTCAAATGATCCATTACATCCTGTACGTGTTGTCTATAAATGGTCCACATTGGATACGACAAATGGTCAAACTGATCTCGGTGGTGATGATGATGATGCTGCCAAAGATGTCGACATGGAAGATGTATCATCTTCTAACACACTTCCCAGTCATAAAAGAACTACCACCTCATCCAGTCGCTGTTCAGGACAATCGACACCTTTAAAGGTAAAACACGGAGTAGTTTTTAAACTTCAATTAATTTGCATGACTGCTTACATTTTACTTTCCTTTAGCCAACAGCCACCAAATCCAAACAACATGAAAGTTTTCGTTCAACAACTTCATCCACGGCTGATTTTGGTGGTGTTGATTCTGCATTTAGCGGTTCGAATGCATCAAAGAAGCCGCAACAACACAAAGACAAGTCAGGTCATGGTTCGGCGCCAACACCTCCTCATGGCAATGGCATGGCAAGTGCAGCGGTGTATGGTACACGTTGTCGCAGCACTTGTAATATTGTGGTATCTGCGGTGGCTGACTTTTTGCCAGCAGGTTCTGCAGCAACACCTGAAAATTTAATGACTACAACGCGTACGACAACGGCGACTGATTTTATGCCAGACGAGGAACCAGATCCATTTGTTTATAATACGACTGCCAGTTATACAGTGTTGCCAGAAAATGTATAAACGGAAATTTCTAATATTTTGCTAATGAGAGTGAGACCATTTCTGGAAGAGAAAATTTAAAGTTATATGAAATGTAAATGTATAAAATTATAGTTTCATTTGAGTTTGTTGAGCAGAAATTTGTAAAAACGTTGAAAAGAAAGAAAAAATCAAAATAATGGACAACGCCGCAGGCAACTATGTAATTGTAAGCGTTATTTCTCTTTCTTAAAATTTTGTTAGTATGTTACGATTTTACTTATATGTTTCTTCTAATGTTTGATAGTTCTTAAAGTTAAAATTGAATTCAAATGAATATCGTTCATTAAAACTTTGTCTGTTTGTATGGTTGAGCTGAATTATTATTAAACTTACTGAAGCTTTGCATATGAAACTAAGGTGTTTTTTCTGTAGCTATCTACCTATTTTTATTCTCATTATTTCATTGAAATTCATAGAGTAAAATTTTGGAAAATTGAAAAAATCAAAGTTGCAGGCAATTACTTTGTGTCAATATGAAAGTATATTTTTTATAAAAAAATTATATTATTTTTGTTCTCTTCTCAATGTTATATAGTTCAATGTCATTGTCGTTTATAAAATATTCAAAAATAGAAATGTTCCTTTGAAATTTTACAGGTCGTATGATTAATATTAAATTAAAAAATGTTTATCACTCATACGTCAAGTTTACTTGATGTTTTAATGACCTTATCGACAGACTTTAAATTAATTTTCAAAGAAAATTTTAATTACTCCATTCCTGGTATTCTGCGCCATTAATTATTCAGTCACACATATTATTTCCACCAACGCTCAATATATTTGCTTTTATTTGTTTTTTTTTTTTTCAACCCCCCACACTCTATTTATTCTTGAGTTTTTGAGCGATTTATGTTTATATTAAAATCTTATCAATTTGTTAAATTCCTTTCCCTTTTTTTATTTGTTTATTTTTCTTGACTTCAAAATCCATTAAAACTTTTCCTAATGATGTTCGTTTTATTTTTTGTTTTGTGGTAATATTTTACACATTTCACTGTACACTTACTCATTCACGTGTATTTGCACAACTTAATCTATACGCTGTCTTCACTAAGGCTGCTTTGTTTCTAATTAATCATACAGTTTGGCCAAACAAATTCTAAACAATCAACGCAAGCAACAATTGCTTAATGTATTTTTATTTAATTTTCTGCTTCAATTTTTTATTTTATTCTTTATTTTTTTTAACAACGTGTATATGTACATATTTTTGCTTTCAGTTCATTCGCATTTTGGCACAGAAAGAAAAACCTTTTCTTGCTTTGTTCAATGCGCAATAAATGAAAATGAAAAGTGGGAAATATGCTATTTGTATGCGAAATTGTTTGTTGGAAACTTTCATCACTTCATTTGACATGCATGTTCAAATAGATTATTAATGATATGCCATAAATTTGTTTCAAAATGAAATTTGAAAAACTTTGAAGTCTTTTTTTTTGAAATATTTCATGCTAAGTCGTTGTTTTTTTTATCATTGATCGAAGGATATTTATTGCTACTTTATGTATTAAACTCAAATGCCATGAATAAATAAAGTGCACCAATCTTACAACACAATTTGTGAAATATATCTCTTACCAATTGCGGTTAAATACTAAATTAGCTAACGGGGCGTATGAGTAACATTTTATATATAAACATATAAACAATAATCTAGCTCATTTTAAATGATGAAATCAAATCAAATATGGCTTTTTTGGTTTTATTTAATTTAAACCACATAATGATTTTTATTTTTTCAATATCGCTTCAGTAGCTGCTGAGATTATCAAGCAAGAATTTGGTAGTGTTTGGTTGCAAAAATGCAACCCCAGAAGTCTGTTTTTCAAAATACATTTTTCGCTCGCTTAAAGAAATAATAAACATTTAATTTCCAAACTTGTAAGAATAGCAACTGAGATTCTTAAGAATAAAAAAAAATTCTTGTGCCACTGCCTTTATGTATTTTATTGCCATTCTACAAATATGTCAAGCAGGAAACTTAAAGGGAAAAATATTCTATTAGCTATACAGCACAAAATCTGCAACTTGCCCCTAACAAACTTTGTTTTAAAAGTTTAATTTCTGTAGTTAGCAGGGCGTATGAGCAACATTTATTATTAAATATGGTTTCTAGTTCTATTAAAATGTCAAATTTAAATTAAATATTATTTTTACGCTTAAACGGAATTTCAAGTATACATAGGTATGCGTTTTTTTAGTATCACTTCAGTAGTTACGAAGATAATTAAGTACAAACATACAAATTTTGCCTTTTTGCAATATACTTTTAAGTAAAGAATTTAAATATGAAACAATTTTTTGTTGCTTAAAATAAATAATAAGTACTTTCCTCAATTCCTATCAAAATTCGTTGATAATGGTCTCACTCAATATCCACTTGTATACAAAAAGTTTACTATCATACTTTTAATACCTAAAACAGTCCTTTGACGAAACGGCGGCATCCAAGAATTTTACAAGTTTTGGCAAAGTTCTTGCGCTACGTGATGCCTTTTCCCAAACCAGTGACACTGAGACGAAATTCCTAGAGCAACAACAGCAAAGACGCTACTCTAACAGTCGCAGTCCAATCGATAGGCGGCAACAAACGTCAACACCGCAACAGCGTAGAGCTTACGATCAGCGACGTGCAACCGCCGAAGCATTGAGCGGCGGTGCATATGTTGTAGACGAGGGCAGCCCATTTATGGTAACATTTCATTATTTCCTCTAAAATGTTCACTTTAAATTTTTCGCTTCTTTTTCAGCCCTCGTATACACCATCGCCAACACAAACTTTCAAATCTGCATCACTACCACGAATTCCACCGTTACCAGGTCAACAATACAGTACACAACCCGCACCAGTGCAACAAAAACACACCGGAACCGGAAGTGGCGAGCCACAGAAGAAACCACGTACCGTACACATCGATGTTTATTGCACCGGCTCCGATGATGATGATGAACAAGCAGATGCCGAATCATCATCAAGTAGCGATGAAGCAGACGGTGGACGTCACTTCGATCTCGAATCGAATTCAACGCCGCAGACAGTGTTAGATAACGAACAAATGCTGTTGCGTCATCAGCGTGTTATGGGTAAATCGCTGCCGCGTCGCGTTGCAGCAGCAACACAACAAGAGCAACAACAACAACAAGCTGGCAAAATACCAGCAGCACAAGTAGAGACGACATCATCCAATCAGTCAGAGTTGCAATTAGGACATGCTGTGACAAAATCTAGCACCGCCGAGGAAGTTTCCGAATCAAAGCAGTTGCTCTTTCGCAAACACATTGGCGATCAACGCGCTTCGAAATTACAAAATCTGCGTCAGAAATACATACGTCAGCCAAGTGATGATGCTTTGAGTTCCACATATCCGAGCTCGTCGCGTTCTACTGTTCGCGATGCTACTTGCAGCAGTATTTCGAGTGCAGTACCTTCTACACATGCTGCCAACTATGCTGATTCATCATGGAAAGAAACAGAAGATGCTGGTGAAGATAACAGCTGCTCATTGGGAAAATCGGAAAGCTTTGATTATGAGCATTCAATCGATCGTTTGCGCATCAAACAAATGGAACGTTTTTGGTCACGTAATGGCGATGGTGATCAACATTTGCAACCTATTTCCGAGGGTAACTCTCAACGTGCTTCACCATTTAGGGCGGCGCCACAACACTTTCAGCGTAACGACACACTACCCTCAGAGTCAGAGAACTACTCAGAGACAGATTATTTTTATACCTATCCGGGTCGAAGTACGCCAGCACGTCAATGGCATCAGAATTCGCCAGCATCACCACCACAACCACCATTATCAATATCACCTACTAGCACGCCACAGATGCATTTCCTACGCAATCGTCCCGGATTTTTGCAATTCTTTGGTCCAGTGTCACCAACAGCGCAATTTAATCAAGCAGCACCAAATCAACAGCAGCAGCAGCAGCAACCGCCCATGTCAGCGCCTATACTGCCCACTAGTACCCAACCACCGCAACAGATGCTTTATCCTACATATCCCGAGCACTTGCAGCGTTGGAAAAGTGAGACACGCGATGATCTACCCCGAGCAACCGCTAGTCAAGCGGAAACCATGCCATCACAGCGTTCTTCGGCAATGACAATACCAACACCAGTGCTACCAATACGTTGCGGTAGTGAAGCACCACCCTCAACTAATACGACAACTACTACGGCTATTAGCGGTGGCTTTGCTGCCCGCCCTCTGTTTCAGGCGCCTGCTCTTGTACGCCGTTTCGAAATGAAACAGGATAGTCCTGCGGCTAGTGAAGCATCAACAATTGTCTCTGGTTATACTACGGAATATTTGGAGAAAGCACGTAAATTTGGCAAAGTTGTGAGCACCGCGCGTAAGCCGGGTCATCATGTGGGACCAACAAAAAATCCAAATTGTTCATGTGAAAGTTGCACGCGTTGGATGGCCGAACGCTTTCAGCTACGTGGACGTGCTTTTTCCTTGGGAGAGCGTCCGATATTAAAGAGACCAAACTAAAACAAAATCCACTTGCATTTACCACAGAAAAAAAGGCAAAAATTTTAAATTTGTAATTTTGAACCAAATCGAATTGAACCACATAACGCAAACCTATTTGCATTTACCTTCAAATGTGTATATCATATAAAACATGGACTAAATTTAAAAAGCTCCAACTGAAAAATGTCCACGTCGTTGCAAAGGAATACAAATCCTGGTTGGAAAAGAAGATATCAGAGGATGAAGCAGAGCGAAGATTAAAAATCAAAAATAAATAATCAATCAATAACGATTATGCAGTGATTTATATTTTTAAATCATTGTCATGAGCTTTTTAAGCTTTTCGTTGCTAAAAGCACATTCAAACAAAACACGATTGAGTAGACGTCTGCATTTGAATGAAGCTTTTTTTTTCTTTTTACAGAAAATGCTCTGCATAAAATCGAAAAGTTTCGTCAACTTTTAGATGTCTAAATCACATACATATATATTTTAATTTTCTCTTGTGTCGTCTATTATCCTTAAGTTTCAAAAATTATTTACTTAATTTATTTTAATTTTTATTTATCAAATTTAAATTGTATCCTCGCTCCATTGCCATAATTAACAATAGTTTAGGATTTTCTGTCATTTACATATATAAATGTTAAGAGAAAGAGACTAATTTGTATAAAATATAAAAATGTTCCTCAAATGTTCACTAAATTCAAATTTAACAAATAAAGCTTTAATTTTAAGAAAATAAAGTTTGATTTTTATTTCTGATGTCAAAATTGATATGATGTATGTTATTTAAAGTAAAATATAAACTTTTATAGCGATGAAAACGAAGCTATTAATAAGTCAATTTAAAAGCTTTGACTCAATAAAAAGCTCTTCAGGTATGTAAAACAGCTTTTTTATGATTTTTAGAGAGTGTCGACTAAGCAAATTATCGTATAAGAGGTATCGACTAAGAGCTTTATTTGTGCATGCGAGACAATAAATGTGCGAAAGCACAATATTTCGTAATTTTATAAAATAAATCCAAAAACATTCACTTTACGCACAATTTAAATTACAATTAAAAAATTGCATTTAAAATGAAATTTCTAATATTTTTTCTTTTTGTTATATAACGCTTTCCTCCATTTTAGGCTCAAGGTCGTCTCTCAGAGTCTTCACGCAAACTCGATCTACTACGTCATTCACTTGATTTGCGACGCCTAGAACTACCAACTGATTCGCCTGCCGCACTACAACTGAAAACAGAATTGCATGCCGTGCAGCAGGCCGCTTCACCCATCCCTGTTACCTACACCTCACTACAACCCTTCCATGGTGGTCTACTGGGTGGCAAAACCTATCATCAAGTCTCAACATTGGGACGCTGCGCCAGCATCACTGGCAAGCTTGAAGTGCGTCTAATGGGCTGTCAAGATCTACTTGAAGATGTACCCGGACGTTCGCGACGTGATAAAGACAACAACTCAAGTCCCGGTGACTTGCGCAGTTTTGTAAAAGGCGTAACGTCACGCAGTAGCTCCAAAAGTTATTCGGTCAAAGATGAAACCTCATTTGAAATTATGGCCGTCATTAAACTGGACAACATAACGGTAGCGCAAACCTCATGGAAGCTATGCTCGCAACAGGCTTGGGATCAACGTTTCTCCTTCGATCTAGATCGTTCACGTGAACTTGAAATTGGTGTCTTCTGGCGTGATTGGCGTTCACTGTGCGGTGTCAAATTTCTACGTCTCGAAGAATTTATTGATGATGTGCGACATGGCATGGCGCTGCAACTGGAGCCACAGGGTCTACTATTTGCTGAGATTAAATTTTTAAATCCAATGATCTCGCAGAAACCGAAGCTGCAACGTCAGCGTATGATTTTCAATAAACAACAGGTGAAGAATATACCGCGTGCCAAACAGATGAACATCAATGTGGCCACTTGGGGACGTTTGTTGAAGCGCAATACGCCCAACAATTCCACAATGTCATCGTCACAGCTACGCGATAGTGAATCACCAATTTCACGCACGCCCTCTAGTGGCACCATAGAGAATGATCCTTACTCGCCAGGGCAGCAGGCGCAAAACATGGACTATGATCCAGATGCAGATGCAACAGAAAATGTTGAGACACCGGGTGAATGTCCTGATCCGTTGACTAGAGGTCTGAGTGGTTTGCGTCCGCTGTCAATGCAAGGTATAGCGGTGTTGCCAGCAGAATTGGTAACATCGCCACCACAACAGCCGAAACAGCAGTTGGGTGGTAGCAATAATAATAATAATGCTGCTGGATTGCAGCTACAAATTACAGGAAAAAGCGTAAAGTCCACAACTTCCAAGCAGCTAACGCCAACCACGCAGACACAACCACCAGCAGCAGGGGTGCCGTTGACATCGATACCACCACTTTCGATAGCACCAAAATTGGATCCAGAGGTAAGTGAGCTTGCTGACGTTTGCTTTTGGGGATATAGGCAAAATGTTTTTTTGGTATTTTAGTAAGCAAATTTTTGCGTAGTTTTTTTAAATTTTGATTTATATTTTTTTTTTTCTTTCAAATTGTAAAATTTTGTAAATTTTTGTAATTTAAAATTGGTGTAAGCAGTTAACTTTCGAACTAAATAATGATTATTTATATTTAAAAAATTAATCAAATTTTTTTTTTTTTCAAAATTTTAGTTTGAACTTAGTTTTGCTTTAAATTTAATTAAAAAAAAAATAAAAATAAAAAAACAAAATGTCATGTGGTGTTGGCGTTCGTTTGCTTATATTTTGTTAATGTTTATTTGTTAAAAAATCAATCATTGACAGCTACTGACTTTAAATTTAAAATTAAGCTTTTACTCATTATTGCTTTTTTCTCATCAATTTTCACCTTTACTTCATTACTATAAAAAGCTCTCGATCATTCACATTCACATCAAGGAAACTTTGTATAAAAAGCTTTGTTTGAAATTATAGTCTTCAAAATTTTTTCTAAGAAATTATGCCATGATAAGATCTGTACATTTGTCTAAAAATTTCATTAATTAGAGTAGGCATGGTTCATTAATTCTTAGTTTAGTTAAGATAAAATTCATAAAGTATAAAGCTTAAAGCTTAAAGTTTTGAAATTCTTTGAATATCTACCAGTAAGCTTTATTAAATTAAATTTTGCTCACATTGCTTTAAAAACGATTTTGGGACTTAGTAAGCGTTTTACTAATTTTTAACTATAAAAAAAAGAATCATATATGTGACCACAGTGAACCACAGTTTCCTTAAATTTTTTTACTCAAATAATTGTTTTGTGTCGACAGAAGTCCCAATAGTTAGCTCAACTCCAAATTAATATTGAACTAGGTATTCCACAATTCCATAGCCATCTTTTTTTTTATTAAAAGTTGGTCATGAAACAATGAACTTTAGTTTGTTTTGTAGTGTACCACTTTACCCGCCAGAATTTAAATTTGTATTTTTGTACAAAATTATATGTTTTCTGTCTAAAAAACTAGAAATCTTTTAAAAATATATTAAATTAGATGGTATGATTCTAAACTAGGAAAAGTTAAGTGTACCACAATACCAGACCTATAGTTGTTATGAATGAATGGTTAATAAAATGATAGATTTTTTGAGCAAACCTTAACTTTAATTTACGATTTAATCATTTGAGCTCTGTCTACAAAAATTATTATCGGTTGCTAGACTTTAATTGCGAAAAAATAGGTATGACACAATACCCGTACTACTGACAATCTTAAAAGTTTAAGAATATATAGTAAAATTACTAAATTTTGCTCAATTTTTATGATTCCCAAAAAATACTTTTAAAATTAAAATTTTGTTAGGCTTTGTAGTGTACCACATTACCCTCCAAAATTGGAAATTTTGTTTCTTTAATTAAATTATTTTTTTTTTCTGTAGCATTTATCATTTTCTAAAAGTTAAAACGATTTGAATAGCTTATTCTAAAGTTTGTAAAAATTAGGTGTACCACAATACCACCACTTGTAGATAGTTCAATAAAACAATTAAATTTGCTACTATTTCTATAAATATAACGTCATAGTTTCAGAAAAAAAATTTTTTTTCTCCACTAAATCCATTAATTCTCAATTATAAACAATCAGGAATGCCACAATACCCGACTTATTCGTAATTTCAGCTTTGCTTTTATTTTGAAAAACTTAAAACCTTTCCTTTTACTTAGGCTTTATAGTATTCCACATTACCATCCAAAATCTAAAACTGCCTTTTTCGTACTTAATTACATTCTGTATAAAGAATTCTTAAATTTATTAAGAATTAACACATTTTTCTTATTAAATTTTTTTTTATATCCATAAAGAAAGCTTTAGTTTTTCATTCGACCTTAGTGAACGACTTAAAATAAATGCATGTCCTCCACATCACTTCATCTCTTTATTTCATTTTCATTCATATTTTATATATATTTTTTTGTAACTCTTTCATTGCGCTCTTCATTAAACTCAACTTCCTCATCTGTTTTTTTTTTACGTTTTGTTTCATCTTGTTATTCTTCGTCTACCTTGCGATTTTGTTTTCTGTTGTTAACCGACACCAGTTACAGAGTGCCCTGCGTGAATTTGATTTCCTCAATCAAATGGACTCACAACCCAATACCCTTCAGAGACCGCAACATAAACCATTGCCACCACCAACACAGCAGCAACATCAATTACCACAGCAGCAACCCTTGCAACATTTTATTGCAACAGCAACACAACAATTGCAGCAATACCATCCGCCCCTACCGACACAACAACCATTGCCATCTTATCAATATGTTCCCGCTGGTTCAGTGCCAAGTACACCAGATGCTGCTGCAGCAGGAACGACAATGCCTAATTTTGTTGCCAATAATAATGCAAACAACACTAATTTCCATATGCCACGAAACAGCAGTCAGAATAATCTGAAACAACAACAACAGCAACCGCCACAGAGCTTTAACAACAATAGCAAGCAACAATATATTGCTATTGCAACTATTGGTAGTGGTAATGGTGCTGCATATCAGCAGCAGCAGCACCAACAACAGCAGCAGCAGGTACCAAAATCTCCTTCGCCTCAACCTGGTGGCATTGCTGGTCAATTCCATCGTCCAGTACTGCTCTTGCCACCCGTTGTTTTAATGGGCGGTGGTGGCAGTCGCAGCGGTAGCAATGCTTCACTCGATGCCAGTCCCATTATTGAGATGCCACCCTCACCGGTTGTTGAGTATCCTGATGATGATGATTATGTGAATGATTTGACGACGAGCTACAGCACCAGCGATAGATTTTGTGTTGAGGTTAGGAATTTGTGCAAATTTTTTTTTTATAAATTTTTTTCTGTTATGGGTTTTTTGTATTTTTTATTTATTAATTTATCTGTTTTTTTTTTCTATCGTGTGAAAAAGTCATTGGATTTGAGTTTGAAAAATTCAACATTTTTTATTTGTTTTAATATGAAATTACGTTTATCTCTACATACAAAATTTAAATAAGTGAGTTTACGTTCTGAATGAAAATAACCTCAAACCGCAATTTTAAAACGACATGATTTTCCTTGTGTTTTCAGTCAAAATCTCATACGCATGAAATGTTTTTTATTTGGCGTTTTGAAAATATCTAAAATAGGTCAGTTTAAAAAAAAATTCCAAAATTTCCTCTTTTACTTTACTTTTGCTACAAATCACCGATTTTTTCATCAAGAAAAAAATGTGCACAAAAAAATTTAAGCAATTTTTTTTTTATTGTTTATGAAACTTCTTATTTGACTTAATTATTTGATTGAGCACATTTTTTCGTGAACGCAAGTTTTCTATTATTCACGAAATATTCTTTTAATTTGAAGAAAATGTAGTCAAACATTTTTTTGTGCACACCCTTTTTTCAATTTAAAAAATATTTTTGATTTAATGCAAACGTTTGGACGACTTCATTTTTTCGTGGTTAAACTTTTCCTATTTTTGTGAAATATTTTCTCTTACAAGCAAATATTTGGGCGTTCAAGTTTTTTCGTGAACACATTTCTTAAACTTTTTTAAGACTTTTTTTTAATTTAAGGCAAGCGCACTCTTGTACCTATTCAGAAAATACTTTCGATTCTTTGTTTTTCATTTTTTACGAAATAGTTTTAAACATATGACATTTTTTCGTGTACATACATGTTTTTTTTTTAGAAGCACGTGAACACACTATCCAATATAAACCATATTTATTTTTATTTGAAGAAAAATTTGGTCGTCTAAATTTTTTCGTGCACCGTATTCCGGTATAAAGAAAATCTTCAAAAAATTAAGTATCTCTGTACTATGAATTCAAACTCTATATTTTGTACTCAAAATAAGCAAACAAATAAATTGTTGAGCTCATGTGTAAAAGATCACAAACGAAAGATAATCAGGAATTATTTGATAAAAATTATTATTAGTGAAAATTTTTTTCTAACAATCCGATGACTTTTTCACATATCATTTATTTTTTCTTTTGTGTTTTCTTAATGTTAAATGTTAAGTTTTTGTTTCTATCTGGTTGCTTTTATATTATTTGTTTTATGTATAATTTTCTTTATGTGTATTATATTTTTAAATTTGCTTTGGGGTTTTTCTCTTCAAAAAAAAAAAAGAACAAAAAAATATGTTTTCAGCGCAACGTATTGTGTACGTCCCCCACCCAACAAACCGCACTAACCTTCGCACTCTCACCCGCACGTTATGCAAATTCTGTATTGTTGTTTTATGTGTTCGTCCTATATATTCTTACATAATGTTTGATTTTGCGCAAAATGTAAATATAACCAATTATTATTTATACATAAAATAGCATACTCTAAGGTTAAACAATAACAGAACATTATGAAAACATACAATAAATAATCAGATTAAAAAAATAAACATAAAAGCTTAAAATAATAACTCTTTTTCACATGTCGCTGCTTGCTTCCTTCTTGCTAGTTGTTTCTAAGACATAACTACCAACTTTTACATATTAAAACATATAACACAAAAACATTAACTCACATATCTATGACTAAAATAAAAATGCTTACTGCTTATTGATAATTTTTTGTAAAAGAAAAAAGCCAACCAGACAGAGTTTAGAACGATATAAATTGTTCGCTTTTTTAATTAAAATCTTCAGTCATGAATATGTTTTAGACCATAGTTTTAATATTTTTTTTAATCTTTAGATGAAAATTGTTTCACTAGTAGTGTGTACGAAAAAACATGTTCGACCCAATTTTTTCGTGCACACCTCTTTCCAAATATGAATCTATCATAATATTTATAATTCAGGCAAAAATTTTACCGTCCAAATTTTTTCGTGCACACGCATTGATTTATGTAACTTAAAGTAAAGATTTTAAAAAAATTGTGCGGTAAGTTATGAAATCCACTACGAAACGTGTGTGCACGAAAAAATTTACCCAAAAATATTGTTTTTTTTTTTTGAGTACTCACTACTTTAAATGTTTTTTTTTTTTATTTTATATACCATACATGATTTGTTTTTGTAGTAAATATTTGTTCAACCACATTTTTTATGCACATACAATTTCATTATATCAGGTACAAAAATCCAAACTTGAAAATTTCATTATGGTGTATCTACACATGGTGTTTCCCTAAACATTTCTATCATACGAATATGTTCTACACATTATAACACACTATTCCTCAAAATGTCAACCTTTTTTGTCTTAAGCAAAATGACTTTTCTCCTTTCTACATATCTGTGTTTGTCCAAATATAGCACACAAATTCGCCTTGTTCTTCCCAAAGATTATTTTTTCATGTGGTGTCAAGTGCAATAAATTAAATAATGAATAAATCTATGTTTTTTTTCACTGTTTTCTTTTTTATATCTTTTTTTTCTTCCTCATTGTGGTCAAATAAAATTCATTCAAGTCAATTTTGTTTCGAAAATAAAATGTTGTATGAAAGGTGTTTCGTTCATTCGTTGTTGTTTTTGCTGAATCTGCGTTATATTTTCATATACCGCCCACAATTTATAAAATGTTGCTGTTTTATTATTAATTTTTCTTTTATTGCTACGAAAGCATTTGCTGTTGGCATGGTAAAAAAACCACATATAACCTTGAAGAATTTTTTTTTGGAATCATTTAATGTTGATGATGCAAATTAAGGGACTTTAAAAAATAGAATTCATTAATGTTTGTTTTTGAGACGCTATAACTAATTTTACTTACTTCAGTTTGATTCGAGTTTGTTTTGAACAAACATTCAAGCTTTTCTTCATAAATACAAATTTTTGCCTTCATAAGAAATGGGTCAATATTTTTATGGTGTGACTTTTTTTGGGTTAAATTTTCTTTTAAAATATCTTTGAAAATTCAGTATTTTCTAGTTTTTGAGTTTTTGGGAAATTTTGTTTCTTGTGGAATCAAAAACGCTAGTAGTATGTTCAATGAACCCTGTCAAAAGTAGTTTAATATTTCGGCGTCATTTCATTTGAATGTTGCCTTTACACCAGCTGTGTTATTTCATAGTTTTCAAAGTAGGTGATAGACCGACCAGCAATATATCTTTACAAAAAGTACTAAGCAAATCTATTTAGCGAAATGTCAAGCGCACATTTTCCTTCAAATTGCAATCGTTTATTTTTATACCAAAAATAGTTATTTATATTTTTGTCCACCTTCTTTTCATATTTTTAAATTCATTTCCATTTTGTGTTAACGTTGCCTAAGACGTAAATGACCAGTGCCACAACCAACAAAAAAGAAAAATATGAAATTTTTCATTTTTCCTTAATATTTTCTTTGCGTTTTTCTAAAACTTTTTTTTTTACGGAAACTTATTTCAGTGTCATAGCATTTGTCAAAGTATTTAGTCACCAAGATTTTTTTGCTGCAAATTTTGCTGTCATAAATTAAGCGAAAATTAAATTTTTGAAAAATTCACAAAATTTCAATATTTAATTTAACTTAAGACTGGCATGTTGCTGCCAACATTTCAATTTTGTTCCCATGTGATACGTCAGATTTGTGCACTCGAACAGCAACAGCAACGATTGAAAAAACTACACCATCACGATTTGAGAAAAGCATTTTTGTGTCCAGCACTTTTTTCACCACAACAATTACTTGTATGTGTGTTGTATTATTTACATTTGTATTTGTGTCTATTGTCTGTTTGAAAAAAACTTATAATTTTGATTAAAACTCAAAATTCATTGGATACATTTGTATCGCTCTTTGGGTATTAGTATCTCTGTATCTTTGTATCTACACCATTTACAGGCGCATATCAATCTTGTACATATTACAATCGAACCCATTACAACAACAGCTACTACAGAACAAGAGCAAGAAAGCGAAAGCACTAGCGAAAGTGAAAATGATAATGCTAATAAAACAAAAACAAATCATAATGAAATACAGGTAAAAAAGAATGCGTTGTTGAACGGTAGCTGTAGCTTAAAGCTTACATGCGTTATATACATATAGTTTGTCATTTAGTGCTAAGAACTTCATTTGAGTTATAAAGTATAAATTTATTTATCTAATGTAACTTTGTAGAAGCTGCCAAAAAACACCTTATGCTTAAGCGGCCATCGATAAAACGGCATATTATTTTAAAACACACAAAAATCAATTAAACGCAACGTTGAATTTGTTGCTTAGATGTATCGGACGCGAGGTACCACTGTTCGACTGTTACACGACTTTACACAAACTTCATGTTGCGTAGTAATTAAAAGTTACTCATACGCCATGTTGTATAAAATGTTTGATACCATAGCTTCGATATAACTTGCAGTCTTTGTACCCATGTGCTTTACTTTTTGATGCTTTGCAATAGTATAAAGATTTCATTTATGGCCGCTAAAAGCTACAAAATAATTTTCGATAAATCCTTTAAAAGCACTAATTCAAAGCTGCTTAAAAACTTTTAAATTTTAAATCTGAAAATTGCAGTTTTAAAAATTCTCGCTTTAAAAATAATATATTAATACAAAAAATAAAACATTTAAGTAACAAAATATCAAAATATACTCTTAACAAAACGCTTTTCCCTTCGAGCATTTCAAAATACAAAAACAATACACATTATATCATCCTTCCGCCAGGTTATATCACAATTTGGCAACTTGTCGGTCAGCAATAACAATCAGCAGCAACAGAATTATCAACAACAACAACAACAGCAGCTGCCACAACAACAATTTGTACCACAATCGCCACTTGTACAGGAACCATCAACACCCATTGTATATAGCGGTGTTGCACCACCACAATTTCCATTGGCGGCACAACGACAACATTTTCCACCGCCACCGACGGCCTTTATGTCAACTAACAACCAGCAGCAGCAGCAGCAACTACAGCCAATCTATCAAAATCAATATGAAATTTCCACTGGTGTTTCTGGTAAACCTGCGCCTATGGGTCCACCACCACCAATACCTGGTGCATCATCCGGTGGTGGAGGCGGCGGCAGACGTAATGTTGCTCGTAATTTACAATATCGTGATTCAGCACATGAGTCACGTCGTCAATCGCAAGCGCTGGCCGCTGCTGGACCAACTGGCATGTTGTCGCTCGATAATTTCCGCATGTTGAGCGTGCTGGGGCGTGGTCATTTCGGAAAAGTTATACTTTCACAATCGCGCACCGATAATCAGTACTTTGCCATTAAGGCGCTTAAAAAAGGTGACATTATTGCACGCGATGAAGTCGAGTCGCTGTTGAGTGAAAAGCGCATTTTCGAGGTAGCGAATGCAATGCGGCATCCATTTTTAGTCAATTTATATGCATGCTTCCAGACGGAGGTAAGTTTTTATATATATTTTCTATTTTGCGTCTTTGATATGCTGCTCATTTCCTTTTTGCTGCTGCCACACTTTTTTTTTAGTACCCCCTTTTTTTTTGGTTTCTTCTTTGGTTATCCTTTATATTATGCGCAGTGACAGAGACGAATTGCCTTGGCCTGTCTGTCAGTCTGTCTGTTAAGTTGGTTTGCTTCTTTTAGTATGCTACATGACTTTCTTTCAGGCGGCTTTTTTTTGCTGCTCTAACTCCCACAGTTACCCTGCATTTGGCTGCTGCTAGAAAAAAGAAAAAAAATCCAGACGACAGCTACTACAACACAAAGTAACATAAATTGCAGCTGACACATCAGCCAACTAACAAGTTTCTAAATCAAATTGAAATTGATGCATGCAGCTTGCAGAATAGTATCGTAGAATACATAATAAAAAAGCTTAAGAAGCTTTTTCTTTCTTGGGTTTGAAAAGTCAACAATTTTTGAGAATTTATTACTTTGTGCTGGAGAATTTCTTGTTTAAACTTCACATGTGCTATTTTCTCGCTGGTAGTTTCTAAGCTCTTTAAGCTGGGGATAAAATTTCAGTTAAAAATGTAGTTTTAATAAACAGTGAGCAACTTTTGCTAAAATAAACCTTATTTATTTTGATTGACTCGAGCTAAAACTGATGTTACAACTTATTATTTAAAAATCATTTGTTTTGACAACCAAGTAAACTTTTGCTCCCAATAAACGCCCTTTTCCTTGAACAGCCATTGATCAAACCACTGATTTTTACAAAGCTTTCAAATTTTAATTAAAATTAACTGAAAGACAGGCTCTATATCATATCGAAACTTAGATATAAAAGTTTATTTAGTTTTATCTGCCATGACAAAATTTCCAAATAAATTGCTATACTAGCTCAAATTTGAATATTTCAGCTGCCACACGTCCTAATATTTTTTTATTAATTTTTGCATAAATAAAAAAATTCAATATAAATCAAAAGCCAATTTAAGTCGCTTGCTCTATACGGCCATTAGCCAAACTAAAAAATTTTTACTAAGCTATCAAGTAAAAGAAAAAGTAATGTGGCAAAAAGTATCTACATTGCATCGAAATTGAGATATCTGACTTTGAAGTTTAACTATATTTGCTCACCATGACTTATTAGTAACATTTTCAAGCGTTGCTTATTATTTATTATATTTCGTATACGCTAAAATTTAATTTTAATTGACTGCTGCTTCCTGTAACACAATAAAAAATGTCTTAATTTTCATATATCACATTACAAAAATATTTGCCTTTCATTTAAATTTCAATTATTTCATAGATACGATTTTTACTGCTCAGTGTCAGTCATGTTAAAATAAATTCATTTGGTAAACAATTAAAGCATCCTTTTACACTCTGCTGCTTCGTCCTTGCTATTCAGTTTGAAATATATAAAAAAACATTTTCTATTTTCCTACTCACTATCTCTCAATTAACACAGCTACACGTCTGTTTTGTAATGGAATATGCTGCCGGTGGCGATTTAATGATGCACATACACACAGATGTCTTCTCTGAGCCGCGGGCGGTCTTTTATGCAGCTTGCGTGGTGCTTGGTCTACAATATTTGCATGAGAATAAGATAATTTATCGTGATTTAAAATTGGACAACTTGTTGCTGGACACAGAAGGTGAGTTGTGAATTGAAATTTGTTTATGTTCTGTGTGTTGTTGTTTTTTTTAAGAGTACATGTTTCGATTTCTGAATATAAAATTGTATTTTTGTATACATTTTCTTTTGTTTTCTTTTAAGGTTATGTTAAAATTGCTGATTTCGGTTTATGTAAAGAGGGTATGGGCTTTGGTGATCGTACTGGCACTTTTTGCGGCACACCGGAGTTTTTGGCACCCGAAGTGCTTACGGAAACATCGTATACACGTGCGGTTGATTGGTGGGGATTGGGTGTTTTGATATTTGAAATGCTTGTGGGAGAGGTGAGTTTTGAAAATTACACTTTTTTCTAATCCTTTTTGAGTTGAGTTCAATGTGGGCCAAAATCGTAATGAGATATTCAAAATTCGTTTCAAATATTTTCATTGTAATCACTATATTATATATAGTGAGATGAGTAGAATTGATTTAAAGTACAGGGTCTCTACGCACTATTTCGGGATGTCGATTTAAAAAGCCATAGTACCATGACTTTCCAGGAAGACCATCTTTAAATGGTGTCTTTCTTATGTCTTCCAGCACAATTTCCTGCACTGTGAATTAAATTGAATTGTTTTATTATGAATTGAATACGTTCGGATTAAATAGACTTAAATTACATAGAGTTAAATGACATTCTATTGGATTGGATTAGGCTGAAATGATTTGACTTAAATTTCGTTCAACTTGGTTGGGTTAAACTGATGGGGTTGATTTACATTGTCCTGCAATATTCAGTTAAATTTATTCCTTTTTTTCATAACAGTCTCCCTTCCCCGGAGATGATGAAGAGGAAGTTTTCGATTCCATTGTCAACGATGAAGTGCGCTATCCTAGATTCTTATCATTAGAGGCAATTGCGATCATGCGAAGGGTGAGTTTTTTTTTACTTTTTTTTCAAAAATCTTTATATTTTGAAATAAAAATTTATTTTTAAATAAAAATAACCGTATACACTGAAAACTTTTTTAATTTACTCTTTTTTAGCTTTTACGCAAAAATCCAGAGCGTCGTTTGGGCTCTTCGGAGCGCGACGCTGAAGATGTTAAGCGACAGGCATTCTTCCGTTCTATTGCATGGGATGATTTATTGCTGCGCAAGGTGAAGCCGCCATTTGTGCCAACTATTGTGAGTATTTGTTGTTGAAATTAATTTCCCAGTTTCTATTTAAAGTAAAGCCCCTTATTCCTCAAGCCCGTCAATATATTGAATAGTATTACAATTTCTTTCATTCAATCAAAACTATATTAAACTTACGAATTCTGTGATGTTAAATTCGAATTAGATATACGTTTTCACATCAAGTATTTTAAAGTATTGACTTTTTTTGTGTCCTTGGGGTTAATAAAACAAGAACCTCTAACTTGATGGAAAGGAACTGGAAATAAAATTTCATTAGCACGTTATACATAAATGGTTCGAGTAAACAAAGGAATATTTTTGAAAGTTTTACTAGGCCTTTTTTTTATATTAAACTGATAATTTTTGAAAATAAAAGCAAACACATCATAGTTGAAAAAATTATGTGATGAGGCAAAACGTGCGCTGTATTAAGTTTCAGAGACTTCAAATCGTTCGAGAACTGGTCCAAGAAAAAATTTTTTTTCATGGTCCCATGTATTAATAAATTGTATGGTTTCATTCCTTTGTTTTTCTAAATTTTAATATCAACACTTTTTCTTTGACTACTTTCAGAATCATCTAGAGGATGTTTCTAATTTCGATGAGGAATTTACCTCCGAGAAACCGCAATTAACACCGCCAAAAGAACCGAGAATTTTGACTGATGAAGAACAGATGTTCTTCCATGATTTCACCTATACAGCGGACTGGTGTTGAATATATAAAAAAAAAAATTAAACTTAAAGGAAGTAAGAGAGTATGCAACTCCATAATAATGGATTTTTTTTATTTTTTTTTATCATGGTTTTTTTTTTTCTTTTACAACGTAGCTTAAGCGTTAAATTTTATTTTTTTTTAACAAATTATTTATAAATATTTGCTGATTATTGAAATTAATTATACAATACAATTAAAATATTGAAAAAAAAAATTGTTATATAAAATTAATTTAAATATTTAAAGCTTTAATTTAAGCATGAAATTTAAACCTTTTGAGTTTTATAAAAAAAAAAACACTAGTGATGATGATAATGGTAAAGCATTAAAATTTTTTTATAATGAAAATTGATATAAAATAGAAAGTATTTTTTTTTAAAACAAGCGAAAAATTATATTTATTTAGTTATGGAATTATTAAAAGAAAAAAGCAACAAGTTTTTAGGTATGCAAGCATTTTTTGTTAATAAAAAACAATTTTACATTAAGGCGTTTTTAATGGTTATTTGCATGAAATAAAAAAAAATTTTTTTGATCAATTAAAACTTTAATAAAAACAGTACTTTGCATGTTAAAATTAAGCAATTTGTTCTATTAAAATTGCATATTAAAATTAAATATCCAAAATTTACACAAACATACATAAGTCACGCATTGATAGCCTTGTTATGTATTCGTAAAAAAAGAAATTGCCAATTTGCATGGTTTCATTTTTTTATATAAAAATATAAAATTAAAAATATTTTTAATATTTTCTAGTGCACTTTATATAATTGTAGTTTCAATAAAATCCTTTTTTTTTAAATAACATCAACACTCATTTAAATTGCATACATAAATAACAATTAATTACTAAGTTTTACTAAATTGAGCTCCAATTTTCAATCAACTATAGCAGACTTTTAAAAGTTGCTCAATTTTAAAATTAGTTACAGTAGTGACTTAAAGTTTAAATACTTTTTGTCTAAAAAACAATTATGTTTTGTTTCTTCCTTTATTTTTTCGCCTCAGCTGTAAATGCTTTAAGCAAAAATTATTGAAAAAAAAACTATACTTTACTTTTGTTAAATAATATAATAAAATTTATTAGTTCTTAAATTATAAATATATTTAGAAAAAAAAACTTACATTTATTATTATACATACATATATTATTGAGTTGATAACACAACGTCTTCTTTTTAAATACGCCTTACAGTATAACATTTTTATATTATGTGCGTAAAAAATAATTTGAAATTTCTTAGAATTTTTCTTTAGTGATTTAGTTTAATTAAAAATTTTTAATTATATAAAGTTTAAAATTAAATATTATGCCTTAATTTAATATTATTAAAAATTATACAATAAAATAAAAATATTAAAACACAATTTCTATATAATTTTCTTTATTTGTCATTTATTTTTATTTACCATCGATTTTTTCTTTAACTTGCATTTTCGATACACCCCAATGACACAGTGATGACAAACTTTAACAAATGCGAGTGTTAAAGGCAGTGTTTTCAACTTTATATAAAAGTTCCCAATAAAAAAGATAGAATTGAAAATTTTTCTTTCCTTCTAAGAATCGTGTAAAAAGTGCAAAAGAGCAAGCCAGGACTGTATCGCATCAAGGCAGGAACAACAGAGAAAAGGCACATGTAGTAGCACTAAAAATATCTTTCAAATGAGGTACATATTTTTGGAAAAAAAAAATTTGAAGTTTTTAATTTGCCAAAATTGGGTCCTATCAGAGAAACTCAACATAACTCACCCACCAAAGTTTGATAGATGTGACTTTGGATAGTAGGTAGAGTAATATATGGAATTTTCATTACAAAATTCTATAATTTTCAGCTTAACAACAACTTAGGACATTTGTAGCTTATTAACAGAAAAGTTGGATCTAAAGAACAGCCCTCGGATTGGGAGCGATTTCACAATGTTTGGTCAAAATTTATCAAAAACATAAATTGAAAACCAAATATTTTAACCAAAAACAGAAGCGTAATTTGAGGGCTTTGCCTCATAGTTTGCCAAATAGCTAATTGTGTCGACGATGATCACTTCATTTAACGAAAGTCTTCCCAGCCAGCTAGGGAGTTTGTCAAATTCGAAGAAAAGTGGGATACGGTACCAATTCATTGGTCATTGCACCAAAAGCCATTTAGATAAACTTAATCTATAAATAACTCCTTTATAGAAACCATGCTACCAAATGCGGAATGTCAGGAAAGTGTTATATGTGGGAACTTTATTTGTTTGTTCTCATGAAACCTGAAATTAATTAAATTTAAAGCAAGAAAATTGAATATTAAAAAAAAATAATTTTTCTTAAAACAAACACTTTTTTCTAGTGTTTTTAGTTAATGTTTAATTTGAGTTATTTGAGCGAGTTTAGATATTTTTTTTTCTAGGCAAATTACAATGATTATAGAATTTATAATTTTTTACTGTGAAGTTACAATTCACAATGAAATTTATTACTTAACTATTAGATTAAAAATAAAAATAAATTCAAAATTTAGCCCACCAGAATGAACAGCGTCCAAAGGTTGTGTACATGTCATTTTTTGTTTAATAAAAACAAGCGGCTGTTTTAATTTATCAACTATTTTTCAGCTGTTAAAAAGTTTATGATTTTTTATTTCGTTTATAGCTTAATATTTATAAAGCAAAATGAACCATTAAGGAATTAACATTTTAAACCTCACTAAAAATAAATGCAGCCCATTAAAATGTGCCTCATACATTAAATAAAGTGGCAATAATGTAATTGCACTGCATATGATTTACATAAAATATCATTAATTAACCTTAACAAAAACAACACCACTCAGAAAACTAAAATAAATAAAACAATACAAAAACACCATTATTTGCATTTGCAAGAATTTACAATTTATGCATAAAATTACAAAAACAAAAAACACATATTTTTGTAGTCAAATAAATGTAATGAATCCACATATAAATTTTAATTAAATAAAATAAAATACATTTGAACTAAATACATTAATCGAAGTTTTAAAATTGTGTAACAGCTCTTATGTTAATCAATGTGTATTTAATTTCATTGTTATATCTGGTTCTGAAAATTAAAATAAAAAAAGACAAAAAGTTGCGTTTAATATTTGAAATTCCAAATAAATAATAAAATTAAAAGTTTGAAGAAATAAACTAAACATGTTGTTTTCAATTAAATTTGGAGCATTAGCATTGTTGTCATGGTAATTAGCTCTAATGTTCTAGAAGACCATTAGTTATTTGATAATAGAGTATAGTAGACGTCGTATCACATATGGCTAGTGTTATGCTGTAAATAAGAAAAAATTGTAGTATATTATAGTAAATATTAATGAACAGAAATAGAAATACCTTTCCAACTCATTATCTACAGTTAGTTTCGACTGAATTCTTTCGACTTCTTGAAGATCCAGCTCTTGGCAGCTCAAGAAAGGCACAAAGTTTACCGTAACACCAGCACGTTTTCCACGCAAATAAACTAAATCCAGAGAGGAATCATATACTTTTTCCAATTCTGTTACTCTATTATCTGAAATAAATAATTTATATTCTAATTCATTCAGTTGTGAAAAAGGCCAAAGTTTGCTGTAGTGTGTAACCAAAACGTGCGATTTCTAATCTGGTAACCTTACCTAATTGCAAGTCCAAATAAACACGGCATGCCAGAGCGCATTTCGTCTGATCGGCGCAACCCAAAGTTTGAAATTCTTTTACCTGCAAAGAAACAGTTTTTTAGGCACTGTGTGTGGAAATTGTACTGTTTAGAGCTCACCGCATCCACAAAATTCATTGCATTGCGCTTGTCATCAAACTTGTGAAATGTCAAAATCAGCTGTGTTGGTGCAGTTGAATCGATCGGTCTCGTTAGCAATGCTTTGTCTAAGTTTTCACTTTGTTTACTTGCAAAAATTATTTAATGTTCTTGAATACAAACAGCAACACCATTAATTTTTATCTGAAAAGACGACTGTAAATTAAACACTTTGCATCGCCTTTAGGTATTATTTGCTTTGGTGTTTACAGCATCTGCACCAGCTGGTACGCGTCAAGAGTGCTGCCAAGTTTTTGACTTTTTATCAAATGGTGCTACCAATTCTATTAAATTTTTTTTACGGGTAAAATTCAGTTTTAATATTTTTTCCACAGATTCAAATTTTCGCAACTCTGAAGTTCTTGAAAAATTTTTGAATTTGGTTCCAAGAAGAATTAAGCTCAACGTTGCCTTTATTCAAGTTACGTTTAGTATCTCGCAGAACCTAAGTTTAATCAGCATTAGCGCAATATAGTCTATATTTTTTAAATAAGAATTATAAGAAATATGTAATTAATATTTAATAATTTTATGCACTTTTTGTTGTTACTGTCATAAATAAAAGAATTGTGTGAATTATATTATCAAAGAACAAATTTGAGCTATGGAATGTTCGATTGAAAGTATTGCTGACCCAAAAAATTCTATCAATGTTGTCCCAAAAAATTCTATCAATATTTTTTATTAATTTTAATTTTGAGAGCTATTCGATCAGAACAAGCGAACCCAGGAAGAAATCGTTTTGGACTCATATCTGGAAAATTTTTCTTAACACCAATCATACAGAAATTTTGAATTTTTTTCGGATCAATCGTCTTTAAACAATTTAGGATATCACTAGGGCAGTAGCTGTGCTAAGCGGGATGAAGCGCAATGAAGACCATTTTCATAGAAATTCGCAAAAAATATTAAATTATGGTAAAAATTTGTATTGATCAGAGCTTTGAAATTTTATTAAATTTAATTTTATTAAAATTTTAATATGATGATCACACATCATATTTAATAAAACATGCGTTAGGAAAATATGATGATTTCTTTTCATTTTTATTTTGTTTACAAAAATTTCAAAATTTTGTTCACGGGAGAAAGCGACAAATATGTAGATTAGCCCCAGACGCCAATCACTTTGGCTACGCCACTGCACTAGGGGCGACTTCATACTCTGAAAAGAACCATTTTTGGATCATGACCGGAAGTTTTTTGGAGAGGGAAACATTTCAAAAATTGATTTGAACATCACTAGGAGTGATTATGTATCTTGGATGTTGACATTTTGAGTTAATTTCCGTAAATTTTTAATTATTGATTTTTTAAAAATTTATAGAAAGGTGAATCAAAAATGGAACGATTGACTGATACGAAAATAACGGTCATGGAATCATTATGAAGCGATTTATTTTTCCATTGGGTACGTTTTCATACACACCCAGACATATTTTGCTGTGTATTAACTGTACAAGTGAATTCAAAAATAAAGTTTTGATTGTTTTGCTTTTTTTTATAGTGAATAACTTAATTGCCAGCAACATAAGTACTCGTATAACATGCATCAATTATTCCAACCATGCTAGTACTCTACCATAATAATCGTCAAAAAAAATCTAAGAAATAACTGGTAACTAGTTAACTTAATCCCACAAGGCACAAAGTGTGACAGCATTTTAAGACCGGGTTTAAAGCAATTGGCAGCGAAAACAGTTAATTAAAACAACATTGCACTTGAACTTGACTGGTGACAAGGTTACATTAGCGGTAACATTGCAAACCACATTGACAGCGACATAATTACGCATGCAAACTTGATTCATGTTTAACATATGCTTTGGCACCTTCATGCAAAGTCTGCTGACAGTTGAAAGACGAAGGGTACAGAAGGAAAAATGATTGTCAACATATAGACCGCGGGAGGTAGCGTCAGAAAGAAATTTCTTCATTTTATATTGTGATTATCGTCTGAAAATAGTGCCGCCGGTCTACCGCTTAGTTGGCGGACTAAGGTCGCATAGTGGGATAAATTTGAGTATTATTGTATAAAATTCATTTAACAGCATAGTGGGATAAATTTGAGTATTATTGTATAAAATTCATTTAACAGCTAAGAAGCTGAAACTTGACACTCTTAAAATGTTTGACCGCTGAACATAATAGTGAGTGATGTTTTAAGCGTTTGGTTTTTGAAAATTGAAAAAAGTACAAAAAATTTGCAAAAGTGAATAAAATATTTATTTGCAGTGATACAAAAATTCCTGCCATTTACTTTTTAAAGATTATTTCATATAAATGTTGCCCGTGGCTACGCCTAAGGTGGTTCATCCGTAAGCTCTGATTTTGGTATACTTTTTCCACCACTTCCGCCGATATCTCACCAGCTGTAATGTTGTCTTTCAGAGCTGCAATTATGGCTGACTTGTCCCTGTTGAAACCACTTGTCAACCAAGTCCAATTCTTCCATTTTGGGCAAAATCAAGTTGGTAATCATCGCACGGTACCTTGCTCCATTGACTGTAACGTTGCGATTTTTATTATTTTTGAAAAAGTAGGGGCCAATGAACTGCACAAACCGCACCGAACAGTGCATTGGCAGCTCTTGAACTGCCACTGGCTGCTCTTTAAGCCAAATTCGGCAATTCTGTTTGTTGACGTATCCACTGAGCCAAAAATGAGCTTTGTCACTGAAGAAAATTTTTGGATAACAACACATTTCTTACAGAGCACGGATTTTGATAATAAAATTTAATGATTTGCAAGCGCTGTTTGTTTTTTAGTCTATTCATGGTAAAATGGCAAACTTTAGTAAGCATTTTTGGCGCTAACACATAGTACGAATCACGCGTAAGGTGTCAAAAAATTTACACTAAGAAAACAAATAGCAAAAAAATTACCCGTTACTAACAATAAAATCGATAAGAAAATCTTTATAGTATCAAAATTTCGCCACCATAAGAGGTTTGTTTTTTAGCGAAAATTAATTTTCGAAAATTCTGATCATAGTTTATTTTTCTATTTAAGATGTCGAATTTATTCGGATTCAACCGACGATATTGGATCGAGCATTCTTTAATTGAAACATTTGCAATGGATTCATGTTCAGCATTCAACAAACCCTTAGATTATTAAGTTTCAGCTGATTTTACTTCATTTTGAACTGTGAAATTGAATTGGGAAATTAATTTTGTCTAAATATTTTCTTGTATCACCAAGTGAGCGACAGATCGGTGGCATTGTATTCGTACGATCATTAAATACCAAAATAGTCATTCTAGAAAAATGCGTAAGTGGCGCTACCTTCTGGATTATATGTTGACAATTGTGTTCCTTTCTGTACCCTACTACACTGAATTGTCAGCCTTTGCATGGCAACTCCAGGACTTATAGCAACGTAACAATACAACAAAACAATTGCTGATGAGTTAAGTCAGACATCAAAACCTTACCAATTAAATTCAAAAAAGTACAGTATGCTACAAATGTTTCTTCATTCTTTTAAGAAACACTCAAACAATTTGTGCCCTTCACTTATATTCTTAAAGTACAAAAACGTAGTACAAAAACAATAAAAAAAACATGTTGCATCGAAGAGATGTTGGTCAGTTGGCTCATTAAAGAGAGACAACCTTGACTTCTTATTTTAATGACATCAAAATTGATTGTAATACTATGATTGTTCTGTTGAATGCGGGTACAGTGTTATTGCTGGATTGCATGTAATTTTTTTTTATGTCTATCAGAACATATCTTGTTTCATTTAAGTTTAATCTGTGAGCAACTAAAGGGCACCTTTACTAGTACCTATGCTAGTCAAAGGCTTGAATAGGATCAAGCAGAATAATATAAATACAAAAGCATTTTAAAGCAATGCCAGTATTCAAACTGTAGTTGTTAACAGGAGCACAAACTTTGAAGAAAATAAGGAGTAATTTCAATAGTTTAAAAGTTTCATTGTTTTAAAAGTTTTGAAATTTAATTCAAAAGTTAAAATGTTTAAGTTGGTAAGTTATAACATACTTTGGCAGTTGTATAAATAAAAAATAATAAATCAGTCGTTGAGTGACTGATTAACTGAAACTCTTTATTAAAACTCTAGTTAATTTTTTATTTGTATTCTCAGCTTACATTCTTCGCGCTTATTGCTGTTATTTCCGCTAAACCAACAAGTGATGTGAGATCCACATCGTTTATCAGCTATGGAGCACCATTACTTAAGACCGATTTGATTGCAGAGCCGACACATGTGGCTATCGCTGAACCTACTTTTGCCAAGGTCGGTGAATATGTGGAACGTGTTCCCACGGCGGTTTCGCATCAGAGTTCAACAATTGTCCACAATCGTGCCAATGTTGTGCGTTCCATTATAGCACCAGCTGTGCGCACACATTTGGCACCAGTTGCACGCGCTTATCCAGCCGGTACTTCACTTGTCGCTTACCGCAGTGGTTATCCATTTGCTTCTTACTATGGCGCCCCATACTATGTGGACGGTTATGCACAACAGCAGCTTTATAAGAGTTATGCTTGAGGGAGAGCTTCAATAATGCTTGAAATTTTGTAAGACATTTAATTTTTATGTATATGTGGCTGATGATAAAATGAAAAAAAAAAAAATTAAAAAAAAAACTTTACTTAAATTTATTTTTTAATTTATGAAATATCCCCAATACACTGAAAAAACGGTTCATCATTTAATTGCTCTATATCATATTTGATATAGAGCAATTAAATATTTGATTGAGTTAAACATAATATGCTTCAAACAACATACACCAATATTTGATCCAAGCACAATATGTTTGCCCAAATAAATATTTGATTGCTCTATATGAAATATACATTTGTTATATTCATACAAATCGTTTTTTCAGTGTAGGATTTGAAAATTTTTTCGATTATTCCTGCGATGTTTTCTCGAAAAGTTATTTTTTGAATTTTTTACTTCTTTTAAAGAGATTTGTAGGGTTGTAGGGGATCATAGTTTAACCCTTCTGTGCGTGACAGGGTACACGGGTACCCATTTAATTCTTAAAACAAAATTTTTTACGTTTGGACATGCTCTACAATTCTGAACTCCTGACATTATATCAATATTATATTTTCATATGAGTGGTTTCACCTGATAAGTTCGAGAAATGTCATAATTTTGTACAGTTCGAGCTAAAAAATTTTCAAATTTTCATACAATTTGTGAAGGGGTACCCTGTCACCTGAGCAAAGGTGTATTTTTTGTCATGCACAGAAGGGTTAAATTACATGTCACCTTAAAATGCAAAACTTTGCGAGGTACTATTATAATTCACCATTTTAAGGAAACAAGGTGGCTCCTACGAAAAAACTAAATTCTCTTTTTTTAAAATAAAAATCAAAATTATGGAATGAGAGGGTTAATAAAAAATTTTTTTTCGTATAAATTAATAAAAAATTTTGTGGACCAATTTTCATCGCATTTATTGACTGAAACTCTTTCGGGACTTTTAAAAATGTTTTTTAGCACGCCTATTTGCTCACTTTTTTTAGAGATTTTTTCGTTTAATTTGAAATAATCATACCAGTGTCCATACTACCCACAATAATAATCATTTTTTCAGTTGACAAAAAAAATTGTTCGGTTGGTTGGAATCATTCTATGGTATGAAATTGTAATTTTCGAACTCCTCACGCTCATAAGCATAGAGAAATCTATAAACTCAGGTTTCATTCCAAATTAAAATGCTTGGACTTTTTGAACATCCTCTTTTTTTAGCTAAGTGAGTTTAAAAGTTTTTAGTCTAAAAGTCTTTAGTACATTTTCAATTTCCTTAAATTTCCTTACTATAACTCTAACATCCGCATATCGTATCTGCTGCACTTGCCGCATTGAAATTCCAAGCATATACACTCACACACACACACACGAGCTTGCTTAGCCGTTACTCACATAGACAGCTCTATACACATGAGTATACTACGGTTATCCTTAGCTGGATTTTGTCTTTTGACTGCATGCTGGCTGGCTGGCTGGCTGACTAGCTAAATGGTTGACTGTATGGCATGCATAACATTTATTTAGCATAATTTTTTATGATTAAAATTTTTGCCCGCAACTCAACTTAAGTGAAGTCAAGTCAAGTTCAATGTTTTTCACAAAAAAAAAAGACCACCAAAGGACGACCAAGACGACGTTGCCAAGATAACAAAATAAATAATAAGAAAGCAATAGTAGGAGGATCAGGAGCTGAAGAAGATAAAAAAAAATTCAAGGAAGTTTGCAGACGCTGTTTTACTTAAATAGCAAAATATATTCTATGCAAGCAAAAACGTAACTCCTTCCTTTTTCAGCGTAGACCTCATAGGTTAGCACTGACAGCATCGTTTCAATTCTGCTTCCTTAACAAAGGTCTGTTGAGCGGAAAATACATATCGACCAAGCTGGAAGTTTTATGAGCTTTTCAAGCTCAAAAAAAATTATAAAGGAGTAGGTCTGAGCATGCCCTATATATTTATATATGTTACCGGTCAAACTAGTTCTTAGGATAAACTAGTTTTTCCTAGGCCAAACTAGTTTAGGATAAACTAGTTTTTCCTAGGCCAAACTAGTTCATCCGCAGCGTGCTAGGATGAACCAGTTTAGCCTGAGGAAAATTTCAGTATTTTTTGGTTAATGGCCGTGATTCAGGGTTAACATCCTCCAATGTGCTTAAGAAATACTAGTTTATCCTAAGAACTTGTTTGGCCAGCAACGGAATAACTCCAAGAACAACATATTTGAAGGTCAAGGTTATTTTCTGAACAATTTCCAAATTGAACGTAAGACAAAATTTGGAAGAGCAGTTTTTCTTTCCGCATCACGTTACAATATCGATGTTCAACAATAAACAGAGCTGCAAAAGTTTACCGAGAGAAAGTTCGTCGATATTTTCTCTGTTTTTTGTCATCTCAAACTCTGTTGACGACACTACGCTACAGACGCATTAATTCAAAAATTCAAATGGAAAGCAAAAAAACAGAATCCACACAAGATTTTAGTTCTATGAAAATGCGCTAAGGAAACATTGAAAGAAAATGTGAAAATTTTATTAAATAGAAAACCGTAAAGCAGTACCGTCTCTAAGAGTCTGTCTTCGTTGTATCTGTAGATGAAGATAAAGGTAGAAGAGACAGACGTATGTGGTTATGACGCCAATGTCAAAACTGTAAAACTTCTAAGACACAATATGCATAATTTAGATTGCTGTTGTTGCTGTCTTTTCCATTTGCATATACCCTATGGTCCCTCAAACCTCTCTGTCTCTTTCTGTCTCTCTCCGGTTCGATAAACAAACTTTTACTTGCACGAAATTGCAAAAATGCAAATTTTAATGTTTGTAAATTTGAAAAGTTATCAAAACAATTATTTAAATGAGCGTAAAAAGTAAGCGTTTATACAATTTTGGCTTTTCGAGGGAGGGAGGGCGGTAGGTTGGCGCGCAATACGTCGTAGTAAGCTGTGGTAAAAGTAAAAGTGAATTTCATTGAAAAGGCTGCTAATGAAGTGCGAGCTGTGCTGTTGTTACTTAAATTAATTGATATTGGTGAAGTTGGTTGGCTTATGTTTCCGTAACAATTAAAAACAAAAAAGTTTTTAGTTGTAGCAAACTGTTTGCCGTTAAAAAAAAAAACTTTGTTCCGATCCATATGGTGAACGATTGACTTTTAATTTGATTAAAATCCGATGAAGTAAAGTTGCGTCTGAAAATGTTTGCTTTTTAATAAATCAATTTTAATTGAAGTGATTAGATTTAGTAAAATATAACTGAGAAGCAGGCTTACTTTTTGAGCTTTAGTGCACTCTCATATGAATTTTTCATGATTTGAATCTTGGCTCAGAAAGCCAGTTACCAGATTGACGTTGGCATTTAAGTTCAAATTATTCGCCAAATTCAATGAAGATAATTTCAAGTCGTCTTAGCGGCAGTCATCTTAGCATATGGTATGTAGCAACAGTAAGGCCACGCTATTAGACTTCAAGAGCCAGCAAGCATCTTCGAAGTTTTTTTAAAGATTGTCTATCTTTTTCCAGATGTAGACTTAATGTAAGTATATGAATTAAATGCAGCCACTGCTAGTGATTTTTCTACTAAATACCACTCGACATGTAACGTTTCGTAAATCTTTCAGAAAACTTACAAACAAATTTTTCATTTCCATTCCAGAAAACTTTCCACAATGTGTTAGTTTTTATCTATTGATATCATTTGAAACCTTTCTAATACGTTACAGAAACCATGTAAGGTTAAGAGGAAAAAGCAAACTTTTATTGCGTCATCAGTTTTTTTTTATTTTGTGTCACTTGCGCTTTTACGTAATCGGAACTCTGAATTATTGTTTCACTTATTCAGCGTCTTTACTTGCGATTCAACTTTATTTATAATTGACAGTAAACTACACTTAACATAGCATCAAACGGCGAATCATTTCAAAGTTTTCGAAAGCTTAAATTAAAGCATTCCATGCTGTAATCTTACATCTATAAAATTCGTATCTTTTAAAGGATTCAAAATAGCAGTAAAGTGCTGAAAATCCATTTAAGTGTTAAATGCAACAATTAAACTGCTAAGCTTCTACCGTTTCAGTTTTGCAATAGAATTTTACTTAGCAACAGGACAAAAGAATATTAAAAGCAGAAAATTTGAAGATGCAGTGGATGAGGATGTGGATGATGACGACGATGTTGCACTCAAAGATTTCTAAATTAAATACTTGACTTGTAAAGCAAGAACTTTACGGATTTGTAAGAGATTTAAATACGAAAAGTCATAACATGAAATTGCACTCAACAAGAATTTAACAGCTGCTGCTGCTGCTGCTGCTGCTGCTACAAATTAAATGGCAAAATGCATTTGACTTACGCAACAATCGTCGCAGCAACAACAAATCAAATCGGATGTTAACAAAAGTCACAGTCACAGCATAAGTCAACAACAATTTTGCCAGAGCATTTAATATGAAAGCAAAAGTATTTAAATTTCGAACAAGCAACAAATTGTCAACAACATCAGAGATTTGTAAGTCTATGGAATTGCTGATGTTGCTGCTGGTAGCACACTTAAACCAATAAAGAAATTTAAATGAATTATATAAATGTTGCATACACATACACACACAGACGCGTACAATGAATTTATGTTGACAAATGTTGAACATTGCAACAATAACAACAAAAACAACTAAATGACAGCATAGTTGTAAGTTTTACAACTAACATTGTTGTTGTACAGTTGCAGTAAACGCTTAATGACTTAAATTTGTCACATACTTTTAGGAGCTTTCACTCTGTAGTGCCGTTGCATATAATGACAACAAGATGCAACAGCAACTAATTACTAAAGATTACAACACCAATAGGGATAGATGCAATAATAGTTGCAGCAGCAACAACGCCAGCAGCAGTTAACAACAAGCAAAAACCGTTTAAAAGCGAGACAGCGTACAAATAAAATAAATGAGTGAGTGAAAATGATGGATAGTCAATGTCTCCGATATGCTGCACAGTGGATTAACTGTGGGTAAGTTTTATATTGGTGTTTGGCAAATTTACTCCAAGGTTGAAATTTAGTGGAAATGTTTGATTTAAGGTGAAAAAAAATCGTTCTCTTTTCTTGGCAGTTCCGCATTCACGTTGAAATGTATTATGTTTTATTGAGATTCGTTTTGAAAATCGTCAATCACTCTTAGGCCCTCAAAAGGATTTCTCTTATTGACTTCAACTAGTATAATTACACCATGAACATACACGTTAACTTGCCACAAAACAGTTTGTTGTGCTTGCATGCTTGTTTCTATTTGCGCAATTTTTTTTTAATCAATCTTAAAACTTTTATAACTTGATATTATGTAGAGTTATCGTAATTATTTTTGATTAGAGATTGACCCCAAGCATTTAAGGAATAAAACTAAATAAATTTGATAAAAATCGATCAAGTAGTTTTTGCGAGATGCGCGAACATCGTGGACATAGCTAAAATTTTACTGTTGCAGATTGATCGTTAAGTGTAATGCTGCATATGCAAGATTATTGCTGGCGATCAGCAAAGAATTGAACAGAATATGCATTTGGTTGCCTCGGATGAATATTGACCTAAAGGAGTCCAGAAATATAACCTGTATCTCCTTTAATTTGCCAGAAAAAGCCCTTTCTACCGCTTTATTTAGACGAAGTTAATGACATTAACACTCCGGTGATGGTCCTCCAATAAGGTTACTTTATTCCACTGTGCACTAAATATTGGCAATATGGTTGCAGTTATCAGAGGTGTTACCAAGCACAGGCGTCAATCAAAGTAAAAGTGTTTCATTTTTAAGCGTTTATTGCTCAGACGGAATGGCATTCTTGCTTGTGACTCAATGCGAACTTTAAATTAGTCATCACTTTTAAACGTACATACAAGAAACAGCTGAGAAATTTAATTATAGACTCTAGCTAATACAGCTATTAGGCTGCTTAGCTATTTAGCAAAAAGCTATAAGTCAAGTGAACAAAGTTTGCTACAAAATTTACAACATCAAATAGATATTTCTTTTACTTCACAAAATTACATTCCTTGGGATTGATTACCCCAGTTAGCACCCGCTTTCACGACGCTCCTGGCTAAAATTGTTGCTATTTTCTTATTGCACATAATAATTGCTTCAAAGCGGCATCGTGATGAGGTTTAGCAGCACAGAAAATTCAGGAAATAACGATAATTCCGCAGCTGCAGTTAGAGTGAAGACAAAAATGAAGCTGAACAACAACAATTTGTGCTGCTGTTGTTGTGTTTGTCATTGAGTCTTAAAACGGAAGGAAATGCATTCGAGCATCACAAGAAGAAACAAGGACTTGCAAGCAGTAATAGTTGCGAAGCAAACTTTAAAAAAAAAAATACTCTCCGATAAGACATAAAACGATAGGGATGCAAACAACATGACAACAAGAAGATTTGCAAAATTCACGTTAACAACATCCGGGCATCCGTAAAATACACAAATTCATTACAACTGATGCGGTCTGTTTGCCGTTCTTGTTGTTGTTATAACTGTAGCTATTTTCATGTCTAAGGCATTCAAGCAGAAACAAGTTGCACTTCCGTTTCGGAATTAGAGAAATAGAAATTATTGCAATGGCAACAACAACAACTGCAACAACAAAAGCAAACAAGTTGTTACTGCTGCTTGGATAAGCAACGATGCATTTAACTGATATGAGAGACTGAAATATCATTTAGGCCACAGAACCAAAGGACAAGTTGCCAGAAGTTAAAGGAGTCATCATCATGGTAGACCTATGTTGTTGCTGTTGTTGACCAAAATCTTTGGCATAAATTTTATTTTCCAATTTGCATTGGTATGAGTTTCTAGGTAATTACAGCCACATACATAGTTACTGGAATATATTTGGAGTACTATACAAATACGTAGTTGCAATGTTTAGAAATTATGTTATAGAACAGAGGTAGGCATGCATTGGGTTCAATTTTAAGAAACAATTACTTTGAGAGAATATTTTGGAACAATGTGTCTAAGTTGAGTGCTTATTTTAGAAACAATTTTTGAAAACAATGTTGAGTAACATTGTTTATTGAAAGGGTTGAAAAATAGACTTATTTCTAAATGTTGATACGTGTAAAGCAATGTTTATAAACATGTTGAGGAAAACATTGTTACGCTGTAAAAAATTGTTTGTTTACAAGAATAATAACTACTCTTGGAAATATCACAGAAACATCGTATTTTGTGACACGCAGTTGGGTAAGCTTTGTTTGCGAGGAACAGAGACAAATTTTCATAAAGATAATTATAACTAAATAGATAGCCTTGGTTTGTCTAAAAAAAATATGCTTATGACACTGAAAAAAATGTTGCTGTAAGTGTTGATAAGTTTTTTGTGTATCGAATTTTTTGCTTTTAGAAACATTGCTTGGACAAAGTATGAAGAAGCAATGTTTAGGAACAATGTTGCAATGCTGAAAAACGTTCTGTTGTAAGAAGGAATTATTGAAAACTACGTTTAAGAACATTGTTATAAGCATTATTTAATAGACTTATTTAGAAACAATTTTCAGAAACATTGCTTAGAAAGGATGTTAAGGCATAGTAAAAGCGATGAGCAATGTTTACAAAAAAATCCTAAAAACAATATTTAGAATCCGTTTTGAAGACAATATTAAGGATAATTAATAAAAACTATGTTTAGCTACAAGACTATGATTATTGCACGTATAAGGGGTATTACAAATCAAAACGAAAGGTAATGAAATTTGGGTCTCCAATTTTTTTTTTTTTTTAAATTTTGTGCTGTTAATGATATACCATATTAGTTGGGTAGTTATTGAACTTTTAAGGTGTCACATTTATCCAAAAATGAATTATATTTCTTTCGAAAATGTAAGTACGGTACGTAATAAAAATGAGTACCTGCCGCAGCAGAAGTGGCGCAATACCAAGATATTAGCTGCTTAAAAAGGCTGAAAAATGAAGCCAATTTATTACTTAAAAATTAAGTCTAAAGAAGAAAAATATTCTGAGATCAAATTTGTAGAGTGGATAAAATCACAGCGATTTTATGCCAGAAGAATTTTCGTCTGACAAGATTTGACCTAAGTAATTTTCATCATTTTAAAAATTTCCTATAAAAAGCGCAATTTAGAAATTAGTATAACTTTTTGTTTGTGGCTAACTTTCCCCTCCTGTTCATCGGCAGATACCCATTTTTAACATGTACAGCATTTAACATAACCCAACTCATCTTTGATCAAATGTGACACCTTAAAAGTTCACTGACTCCCTGACTATAAATCGATTAGCCATAAATAAAACCATTCGCAAACATTTTTTTTCTTTTAATTTATGGGAAATAAGACAATCATTTTGTATCTCTGTAAATATCAAATCTACGGAAAAAAGTCAGAATATAAAATTTTAAAAATTAATTAGTCTTTTAAAAAAAGTTGTTTTCAAATCTTATCTCCTACAGGTTAAATGATACTTCAAGTTAAACTTGAAAACTGGGCAAAGTTTAAGTCTCGATATTTTTAATTTTGCAATCTGCAAAAAAAAAGCAGCAAAAAGTGCATCTAAATCGATCTATGTTGAGAGCCAAAGTTGTGAGAAAGTATTTAATTTTTTTTTTTAGAAACACTGTTGACTACAATGTTGATAAGCAACATTTATAAATAATTATCACATGCAATGTTTATAAATAATGTTTAAAAAAATTAATTTTAAAAATAATGCTTATAAACATTACCATACAACGTCAGTTTTAAACTAAGACTACAAAAAATCGTAGCTAAACTTAGCTTTTAAGTGAATAAAATTTGCAAAATTTCATATCTATTAAGTCCCTACTTACACAACCATAAACACTGAGCAGAATAACTATCGCTGCTTTCCACAACAACACACACAAACACTAGCCAACACACATACACACACACATTCGCCGACATATTTTAGTATAAATCGCTGCATGCATGCCTGAGTGAAGTTTAATATTTTTGGCTTTCAGTGCCATTAGCATGACATTTGTTTGGTATGCACCCTCACATACACGCACAAACATATTTGCACTGGTATAGTGTTTGTATGTATATTTTGCTCAAAGGCCAAAAATATATATATATGTATTTATATGAACAGGAGTAAAAAAACAAAATCAAGTTGTACACTTTAGGAAGCCCGAAAAAAGTCAAGCCATGCCACATACTGGCTGACATTTTGGCATGCACAGTGTCAAGCACACGCTGTGAATGAGCAGAGTGAAAGAGGTTGCATTTAATGAAAATGAAAAAGATAGCATGCGTTTGATAAAATTGTAAAAATAGCAGAAATAGTTTACGGAAGTTGAAAATAGTGGGTGTGGCACTAAACTGTGTGTCAGTGTCCTCCACAAGCCAAGAGAATTTATGTCAGCAACATTTTTTATGGTTTTCGTGGTTAAACATAAGCATTTTATGCTTTTTGCAATTATTTTTTACTGATATTCCATTTAAATTTGCTGCATTGCATAATATTACGTTATTGCCATAACAAATTTCAATGAAATTTTATTTTTGAAATGCAATATTATTTAGCTGTTTTTTATTGAAATTTATATTGTGATATAATTTGTTAAAATTTTTCAATTGAGAGTTGATCAATTTTTTTTTGGAAATTTATAATACTTAATTGATAATGATTTACGAACATTTCACTACCCTACTGGCTAAGTTTCGTGCACGAAAATCCTCTTACAATAAACTAAACTGAAACTGCATAAGACACTCATTTTGCCGGTGGCAAAAAAAAGGATCCAAGTGGTGAAAAGGATCCGAGACCAGGAAACTTTGTGCTATAAATTTGGTACTGTGTGCAAGGATGGTGTATGGCTCGTAGAGAAATCTACGAGGATGTGGATGTCGTTTAACAGGTGAACATTTTCGATTGTGCTAGAACGCGAATTGTGCTTTAGCTTAGGGAATCTCTGATTAACGCCTACTATGTTCGAGAAGAAATGTCAGATTCAACTTTATTTTCAGAAACCAGGTGATTGCCTATACCAAAACGCTCGAGCTACAATATTAGTAAGTAGTAACCCGAAATCGATCAAGATGGTAGGCTTTTAAAAGATTTCTCAGCCCTTTGGTACTTACCTATATGTTAAAGTACATAGTGTTACGTATGCGAGTATACTATGATGCTTCGGAATTCCCTTAATTAAATTATTTTTATGTAATTAAAAAGAAAGCATAAATCAATTGGTATTTATTGTAGCAAACAAAGTAACCATAATATGCCACTATATTTGCTATGAGTTGCTATGAGTCCGAAGCAGCAACTAAAATCAATACAGCCAACCGGTTGGAACCTCACAGCAGCTAGAATAGCAATAAGAAGTGACGAATACTGATGTTAGAGCAAAAAACTTGTGAACGACATTCGTCGTTATCAGCATCAACAAATGGAAGAATCGATAGATTTCATAATTACGCAGGAATGTAGATTTTGTATGAACCAGCATAAACTGATATGCTTACAAGAATATTCGTTTCTTCTTTCTTGTGAATGATATTCGTCGTGATCAGCATCACCAAAAGGAAGGATCGGTAGATTTCAGAATTACACGAGAGTGCAGGTTTTGTATAAGCCAGCATCGACTGATATATACAAACGAAGATGCGTTTCTTACGTGTAAGTAGTTTCAAATTTATTTACTTTTTTTTTTACTTCGTAATTAGTGCTTATTGTATTTAAGTACTTGAATTTTTAGCTGCTCAACCTTCAGTTATACAAGTTTGATAGTTTGATGGGTCCAACGTCGTTTGTGGAAGTTCATGTGCACGTTTGATTCCATTATTGAAATTTTATGCATTATATGTAAACTTAAGTAATTCTTATCAAGTATTAAGATTATTGAAATGTCACCATTCATATAACTATTTATTTTCCATTAAAGTAGTATTATGTAGGCGCACAAAAGAAAATAATCGCATTCTATGAAGAAAAGCATGCATACTTCTTCTAAAGGATAATAAAAATGTCATCCTTTCTTATTGAATAAATGCTTATTTTGTTGAAAGGATTTCATGATTGGTGTTTATTTTACTCAATTGAAGCTTTATAATTCTTTTATAACCATAACCAGCAAGTATTTTGTATAGATTTCATATCGCTTCCAATCATTACTTATTTACTATATATTTTGTGCTCAAATTTAGCTATCTGTTGTATTAGTGATTTTCTAGTTTGCAAAACTTTTTGCGAAAATATTTTGCGAGTAGTGTAATTTTTACATTCTATTTTAAATTTTAAAAATTTTCAGAATAAGAAAAAACTCAACATTTCATCTATCTTTTCACGGCGCAAATATCTTGTTGACGAAAATTAATTTTCCAATTGGAAAATCCGCAATGTTCACATAATTTTCTCACAATGAAAATCTTATTAGAAAATATTAAATCTACTTAAGTTTCTTTTGAGCTTGAGAAAGCACACAAAATAACAGGCTAATCCACTATTTTATATGCTGACACACACACGCACATACTTTCACATATGAGTATACTTCCTTAGCGTAATACACAGACATAAGTTGCTCGTGCTCCATTCAAGTGTACAATAAATGCAGCAGCAACAACGGCGGTCTCGACAGCTGCTTAACTAACACAAGCAAAGGCCTGTATTGTACAAATACAGCATAATACAATTCAACACACACACACATATAAAAAACATCAATACACGCTGCAGATTTGTTGCCAGCAGCGGTGTCTTCACAGGATGCGCCGGCATTAAATACAAAAGTAAGCAACTCAATACAAAAATCCTTAACAACATCATGAAGAGAAAGAAATAATGTAGCTACTTTTGATGGTGTTGGTAGTAAAATGTGAAAGGCACCATTGTGTGCAACAATGGGGTGTACAATTTCTTTTTTAAATTTAAAAAGCAATGCAGTGTGTGCTATAAACGGATGCGCTGAAAAGTTTTGCCTGTGTATCGACTTAAGCTTATCAAGATTTCAAAAATTTTTATTTTTTTCTTTAAACTCATTTTCCAAAAAGGTACACCTTACTTAAGCCTTAAGCTATGTAAGGCAGACAGCAATAGCTTCGAGTATTCTAGTCAACTTCAAAGTAAAGATGGATGATATTCGTGAGAAAATAAACAACAAGCGTACATCTTTGAAGAAGAAAAAAAGCAACAACAACATTAAGAGGATAATAGCAACAACAAATACTGCAAATATGTGGCAACACTTTAATCATAAGCCCTGCTGTCGAACGTCTGTTGTTCAATTGGCAGTAAAGAAAAGTATGAAAACCAGTGACGAATATGTCTGTCTTTTTGTCGGAAATGCTTGTGGTTTTAATTCATAACAACCAACCGACAGTGATTTTGGTTGGAAAAATTTATTTTGCTGAAACTTTAAGAACATTTTCTGAAGCATGTCCGAAAACTTGAATTTGATTTGAATTTGAAAATGTTGTGTTGTAAAGTGTTCCTTGATTAAATGAGTACTAGCCAAAGTCTCATTTCCATTTAAAATGATACAAAATTTTGTAAGATAAATCTGCTTAATGTGGGTAATTTTTCCTATTTAGTTCTTGAGCTATTTATCTTTTTGTTTTTTAAAATTCACTTTTACTTTCTTGACGATTTTTCTTTTATTTCTTTAAAACATTATGTATTTGTATGAAGCCATTTGGTCCATGGAAACCAAGAGCATTGCAAAAACATTTTTATAGAAAAAACACTGCACCTTCATATCCTGCGAAGTTTTATGTCTTAAAATCCAGACATGATTTGACTGTTTAAAAAAAGTTTTATAAAAGTGACATGTGCGGTTTTACTAAGGCAAATTTTACTGGCCGATTTCCATATTTGGTTGATTTTCCTATTATTGCTGTGTAAAATTTCCTTTTGATTTTTCGAGTTTTCTGAAAAATCTTTTGTAAATAGGATATCACATTTTTCTTAGAGAATTATGTCAAAAATATGACATCCCTTCGTTCGAAGATTTTTTTTTGTGCAAATTTTTCTATTATTTTTTAGTTGGATTTTATTAAATTTTGGTTTTAAGTAATTTTTCATATGGGTGGCTTCTTCGCCTACGAAAACTCAATATATTACGTTTCTCACACATTTTTGTTTTCTTTGCCTTTAACAACTACTATTTCATTTTATGAATACTATACCCACATGAAAACAAACTGCTTGAGTTGCGTTAATTGGCATTTTTATGGTTAATTTATTAGATCAAGACTCATCAAACATTTTATATTACTTACGCATATTATACAGGGTGACCTCTATGTGGTTTGAATTGTTTTAGCCTTTTAACATATTTTTTTTTCCAGAATTTTGCAAAAAAACTTGTGGTATATAATATAAAACGATATACAACAATAAACAAAAATCATCGAAGTTTATACTGAAAATCAACAATCGAATGTTTTGATTTTATCCCATTTGACTCAAAGATTTCATTGCAGTTGATAAAAAGGAAGATTGCTAGACATTTCGAAGCTGAGCGACGGTACCTTTTGATTTATCGTCCTAAACTGGAGCTAACTTAATTTCTCGATGATGACCAGTGTTATCCTTTCAACAAAATCAGACTGACTGGAAAAAGTCGTCATATTTCTGGATGTATCTGGTGGTATTGCTATGAAGTTTTCAGTTTTGTCATTTTCTTTTCTATTGTCATTGCTGTCACCATTCAGCGAAAATGTCCACAGTTTGCAAGGCTTAAAATTTCACATCATAAAATTAATTTTGCGCATACCCTGTACAACATTTGAAGCCACATGAATGAGGAGTTATTATATTTTGCATATGGCATATATGCAAAACTTACACAAAACGTTTGTTGTTATGGCTACCCAAGAATATATTTAATGCAAGAAATCATATACCTTCATATTTTCTAGCTATAAAATGTTGTACGAGTAGACACAACAAATATTTGCATGTGTGCTAATCTGAGGAGAAAAGGTTTTACCAATCTGCATACGTTACAATATTAATTTAATTTAAGACAAAATATCTGCTGGGAATTGTTTGGCATGAAAAGGGTTTTTTGATTAAGTTAACGTCGTGTCAGATTGGGGCTTACCTTGTTGTATGTACGATTAAATTGACTACAAAGTTTTTGTAGGTTCCCAAGAGTGTTTGAAGAAATCTTGAAATTGTATTAAAAATATAGTTTAAAATAATAAAAAAGCATTATATTATTTTAAGAGAAAAAAATTTAAAATTAATTAAATTTGCTTTCTCTATGCAACTCAGAGTGCGCAATTAAATTCAATGTCATTTAAAATTCAATTATGTTGCCCCCCAACCATTGCCAGCACTTCCCATAGTCAGTACATCATAATAATCATAACTTTTTGCAGTTGCACACATTCAAATATTCATGCTGTCAGTATAATTCATTAAAAATTTATCTTTTATTTTTTCCGAATATCTAACATCCATTCACACTTCCTTCAATTTGAAAAGTTTCACTATTGTTTTTTCTGCTGCTGCTGCTGCCTGCATGCTAATGAGCTAATGCTGCCTGCCTGCAACTTGCTCGGTCCAATTATCTATTCAGCCCACTACTTAGAGTTCAGTTCAGAGAGAGAGAGAGAGCCTAGAAATTCAGTGCAGTGGAAAATTGTGTGCTGCTGCTGCTCCTAAAAGTTTGCACTGATTTTGCACAAATTACTAAAATTCCTTCTAATTTGCATGGATTTGTCGTCGTCGACACCATCATTGACAACGCTAACGTTGTGCATCACCGTCGATGCCATGATTATGAAAACGTTGTGCTGCTTACTAAGTTGGTCAGTTTGGTATGGTAGCTGCAACTGAATTGGTATGTCATTTATGTCTTTATTTAAGCCAATGCAACAGCATTTTCAATTATGTGTTACGTGTGGTTGAGTGAAGGATTCTTGAAAAAAACTCTACTTTGCTGCATGCTGGGGGGGATAGTGCTTTAAAGTGTTTCTTTCAACATATAATGAAACATTTTTTCAATGCATCAATATTTTTAGTGGAACTATTTTTCTTTTTTTTTCTGTAATTTTATGTGTAAAAAAAAAAAATTTTAAAATTTATAGCCAGCTCTGAATTATCATTCAGCAAAAATTTCTATATAATCGCGCATCTTTTCGCAACATATTCTTCAAAATTCTTAAATCAAAATAATTCCACAAATAAACAGAAAACTTTAAAATCTTTCGATTACCAACTGGAGACGCATTAATTTGCCACCAGAGCGGCAATAAATTAATACGTTAAGTTTTGTCAAATAAGCAAGTGAAGTCAGTCAAGAAACTTCAAATTGAACACAAATTCATTGCTAACGTTACTCACGTAATTTTGGCCTGGTAATATGCCACCCAAAAAAGCACATTCGCTTAGACGCGCGTGTATAATCGATGTCTGCCAGTTACGCCCACAAAATTGCAATAAATCTCAATCGATCCCCGCGGTGCAATTAGAAAAGTTCAATTAGAGTACAGCAGAAGAAGAAGAAGAACACGAAGAGCAGGCGCCAAGAAGATGGAAGTTTGTCTGTTTCAAAACACCGTCGTCGTTGTCGCTAAGTGGCGTCAGCTGCCGATACCGTTAACCAAAACGTAAAATTGACACCTTGGGAGCTACGAGTTTTCGACTTTTTTGCTTTGTGTTTTTTTTTTAATTTTTTTATTTTCTCAAAAATTACAGCCAAAAAAGCAGAGAAATAAGCAACTACAAAACAACACGCTAAGATGAAAATGTGGCAGACATATTGGCAGACATGTTGTTTGCCATAAAAAAAAAAAACAAATCAGACAGTGGACTAACAATAACAACCGCAACCAAGAAGTAAAATGAAATGAAATGAAAACTAAAAGTGAACACTAAATTCTGGGCAATTGGGAATAAATTTTGTTCTCCGACTGGCGCTTTTTTGTTGCTTTTCGCTTACGTGGACAAAATGAAATTAAAAACAAAAGCGCAAAATGAAAAACGTGACATTTTTTCCAAAACACGCGCATTTGTTGGACAACAACTTTTTCGTGCATTCGACACAAAATTAATTGTTCCCAAAGGGAACAGCATCGTCTTCATTTATAGCAAAGAAATTGGAGAAAAAATGTTTCGCAAATTAATAACGAAAATTTATTGAATAACAAAATTTGTCGTGTGCATTGCGTTTTGGCGTAATAAATTAATTTTTATCACCTTAACCCAAAAATATGGCAACAATTAAAGACACACGCGCAATGTTCATGGAATATCGTAATTAGTTTCACGTAAAAACCAATTTGCTCTGTCCAGGCATATCCGCATGGAATGTGTAGAGTGGAGTGTCCATGATTTCCGCAGTTTCTTTAAATGTTGAGCTCAATTTATTTATGTTTTTTAGAACAAAAAAATGTTTCAATATTTTCTATAGACAGCGCACGCTTAATATTTATTTTTTATTTATTTTATAGGTCGAAAACTAACAGAAAAAAACCGTTTAAGATTTTTTTAAAAATTTCTAAAAGAAATGCACTGAAAAAATCATTTCTTGCTATACATTTCCTCATAAGAAATTATTTTTTCTATTGTACATTATTTGTTTTATAAATTAATTGAAAAGTCGAAAAAATTTCATATAGGTTGAAAAAAGTTGAATGAGGTTGAAAAATCGATATAAATAAAATCAGATTAAAAAACAATTAACCCTTTGAGGGCCATAAGTTTTTGAAATGTGATCCATGATCAATGTGTGAACGAAATTGAAAAGAGAATAATAAGTTGAAAGAGATTGAAAGAACTTTAAAACGTTGAGAAGACGTATAAAGTCAAAAAGGTTGAATTATCCGTGAAAATTTGAAAGTTGTTGGAAAAATCCAAAAATAAAAAGTTGAAAAAGGTTGAAAAACTTTAACAGAATTAAGAAAGGTTGAATAAATCGTAAAATCCCATAAGAAATAAAAAATACATTTAGAGAGTTACATTTCCGCCAATTCAATCTAAGAAAATTTTCCATGCATATCCCCCCAATAAAGATCCAAAATCCACTTTGTTTTTAAGCAAAAACATAAGTGTACTAAGAACGTTTTCAATTAAAGAAACTTGAGAAATAACGTACAGTCTAATGTAGGTACAGCCAACACTCTGATGATATTTTGTTACAACGACATTTTGCGTTGTTTCTGTCCTTTATTTTCATCTTGGTAAAGTAGTCGTTTAATTGCGTCACATGCATTCAATTTTGTGTCCATTAAGATACAGTCCAACCCCTCTCCTCACTTTTAATGACGAGCAGTTTTACTGCTAATTTCAATTTGGGCAGAAACTACTCCAACCCTTCAAACTTCTTGCTGTATACAATACGTAGCATAAGGAATGGCTTAATTGTTGTAGAGCATTAGATGCATGCAGTGCGTAATTTGGGAGTTGAAATTACGTCGTAATTTGAAAATTATTTGTAATTTAGCTGTAAATGTTAAGTGGTTTTCTGTCTATATTTGGCTGTCAGTTACTTTTGCGCATATGTGAAGCTAATCTAAAGCGTAATTTACTTTAGTTATTATGGCAGATGCTTAAAATTAATGACTTGCCTCGCCATAATCGTTCTAAGCGTGTACTATATGTTTCTTTAATTTGTGAAAAATTAACACAAACCTATGTGCAAATCTTTAAATTTTTTTAAAAAATGTCATGAGAGTTCTTACTCTATGTAACTAAATATTAAGCAGGCTTGCTACTTGTAAAACAGAGACAGATGTATCAAAGGAAATTGGTGTTCAAAAATCAATACAAGCTTTAACAAAATCTTTAAGCTTTTCGATAATTTATATATTGAATTATAATCTGTAAAAGCAAATGAAGGTAAAGTTTAAATAAAAGAAAATTAATTCATACATATATTCAAATATATCTTAAAATATTTTGAAGGATTGCATGTAATTTTTAAATATGATACAGTGATTTTATATGTAATGCTTACAAGCTAAAAATTATTTGGATTTTTGGAAATATCGCACGAAATAAATCAATATTCGTTGAAACTCATTTTTCATAGCATTCAAGTTTATAGTGATTATGCCTTTTCGTGAATATGAGGATTTAGCATTATATAGCACCTAACGTGTAGAAATTTTATAAAAATCGCATGCGATTTTTCTATGTTTTTTAGATTATTTTTTTTTAAATTGTTTTTTTTTTTTTAACTTTAAAAAACAAACTAGTTTTGCTTCCTTAGTTGCGTGTAGAATAGAAATTGTGGTTTAAAAATCATTGCAGCTAAACATCAAGAAAGTTGGTTAACTTTCTCTGTAAAATTTATCTAAATACAAACTGCAAAATACTAGTCAAATTAAAAAAAAAAATGCAATTTTTAAAAGTATCATGACATTAATTGAAAGTCTTTTGCGATATTTTATTTAAGTATTTTGCGAGCTAGTTAATAAAGAAATAATATTATTAAAAAACTTTGTGATATCAAAAAGATTACAAGAACAATTTGCATATGGAGAGGGAAATGTAGTTTTTGACGCACTATGTTTATATTTGTTGCGATGATTCTTAAATGGTCAACGCAAGAAGTAAGATATAGTATGCTAGTTAGACTATTAAATTTCGGCGAACAAAGCTTACTGATGATGATGACGTAGCGGTCATCGAAACTAGTATAAGCTGCTGGTTTGCCCAAAAGAAATGATTTGTTTCTTTTTATGCATTTTGCGTTGTAATTTTTTTTGTGTTTTTTTCACACTAACAGTACTGAACAGAAGGCTCAGTAAATAATAATTAAAAAACTTTTTAGTTTACTACCGTTTTAACCCGTCAATTACCTCATTTATGTACTTAGAGGTTTTTAATTTTTACTGATTGGTCCTTAAATTCACACAATTTTTGGTTTTACTACAGTTTTGCAATAAATATAGTGAAATTTTTATTTTAAGTTCAGCTAAGATGAAGAAAATAATTTCCTTTAAAAGACCGCGTTGTAATTTAGATTCATTTATGTCCATTATATGTATATCGTACTAAGGTCTCCGGAAGACTTAGAAAAAACTCAAGAGCAAAATAATAAAAATTATAGAAGAAAACTTATAAGTTCTTCTAAAAGTCGCATGAGATTTTGAAAAATTAACATGACATTTATCAGAAATTACAAGCGATTTTTTATGTTTTTGTAAGTTTTTTAAACGAGCTATTTGATTATTTACGTGCTTTGAATTATCACTTTTATGAATAAGAAGAAAGCTTATAAATTTTTCTAAAAGTTGCATGAGATTTTGACATTTACTAAAAATTTCAAGCGATTTTTTATGTTTTTGTAAGTTTTTTAGACGAGCTACATATTTCATTATTTATGTGCTTTGAATTATCACTTTTTATTCATAAAAAGTTAATTTTGAGATTGTACGTTATATTGCTTATGAAATGAACTAATGGTTATTTGAATAATGACCTTACGTTTCTACCGGGTATTTAAGGTATTTCTTTAGCAACTGACCATTTCAAGAACAGATGCGAGTTTTGGAATTTTTCTTTTTGTAAAACATGTCACCAAATTAGTTAAGCGCAGGCAGCTCAGCAAAGATGAAGCTGACACCCTTTATATTCATAGAATGTTCTCTAGTACTTAGATTACTTAGAAATTCATACCGCGATCGATGCTGTTTTTCCAAAAAGTTTTATGAAAGTGAATTGAAATTATTTTTCGAGCTTTCATAGATGAAGTCTCTATACATTTGAAACTTGTACTTTTTTCTAACGTAAACTATGTCGATAATGACATGTGGTATTAGGTTATCAGCAGCAATTTTTATCATAAAATATCCCCAAATACTATGGTTAGAATAAATCGAAATACCACAAAAAAGTAGCATTTAGTTCTAACCCTAAAACAAACACCATCTGCTCAAACAGAAAGCAGTTATTTCGACAATCACAAGAATTTATTGCATCAAGTTAGCTGAAGCAAACAAATGAATTAATGTGGTGATTCACGCCAAAAGGTAACATTTGCATTTGCGATGGTATGACTTATACGGCTTGTAATACACAAAATCATTATGAATAGGTGACTATCGTGAATCAGCGCAGATATAAATATAAGGCAAGCACTGACTGACTAAAAAATTTCTCGCATGAAATCCATTTTCTTCCTGCTGCAACCAAAACTTCTTATTCTTATCTCCAAAAACTGAAACTTTAAAAGTCTCAAGCATTTAACATTCTTCTTCATCATTTCTTTATTTTTCAAGAAAGTGGACCCGATTACTACACGAAATTATCGGGAATTCAATTCACATAATTTAATAAGTTTCTCAGCACTTCAAAATCTGCAGTTTTATCGTTATCGCAAGGAGATACATTGACATTAAAATGTTGCTGATATTTTTTTTTTAACTTGAAGTATAAAACTTTCTACGGAATAGTAAAGTCTAAAGTATGTTCTATAAACTACAACAAATGAGAAATTAGAAGAAATTTAAAAGGAAATTTTTCCAAAATCCTAGGCTATCCAGCACAAACCTTTTAGTGTGGAACTACTCAAATGTTTATTAAAGCAATTATGATAGAACAGCAACAGCACGAACGAAAATAACAAGTAAAACGACAGCATATGGTCAACAGGACTTAAATTGAAACATTTGTATTGTTGCCAAGAAACTAACCAAGAAAAAAACCAGCAAAAAAAATTTGGGGCAAGAAATGGTTATTGCAGCAGTAAAACATAAAACTCTGTGTACTCGTCGTTCAAATGTTGACCAGAAAATACATAGTTTCCCTTACACTAACTTGACATGTTAACATGGCTAATGACATGTTGACCACAAAATGTAGAAAACATTTTGTATTTCATTTTATTGTACCGCAGCACACAAAAGTGCAAATGAGAGCGAACGTAGAAAAAGACAAACAGACAGAGATGGATGAAATTATTTACTTTGACATTTCATTTACACGTTGATGTGGCCTTTGTGAGCAGATTACAATTTTCTGCCCAAAAGAAGTTACATATTTTTTTTTTTGCTATTTTGGCCTGGTCAAAAGTTGACACAAAAAAAAAAACCTATAGGGTTGTTGCTACTGTAAGTGACATGTTATTAAAAGCTTTTTTCTTTTATTTATAACAGTTCTGGGATTTTCTGATTGTTTTTTCCTCGAAAGCAACTCAAAGTAACAAATATTTATTTATGTGCATTTACGAAGAAAAAAAAAGTGATTTGCTAAAGAAAATGTTATTTTCGGTTTACTTTTACACAAAAATAGTTTAATTAACTAATTAATGACTATGAGTAAAAGAAAACGACATTTAAATGTTTTTGTCACATCATCGCAATCAGCTTGATTAGTTTTTGCGCATTTTTGTTGAGTTGGGTTTAATTTGGATTTCTTTTATTTTGTATTGTCACTGCTAAAGTAATTAACTTTTTTCAAGCTATCCGTGTTTTTTTTTAGTAATACGCGGTGGCTATGCATTTCAGTGCCTTCGTCGAGTTACTTTTGGTAAAAGCTATAGTATCTTATTTTGGGCATCTTTGTCAGTTTAACATTTATTGGAATTTTTTTTTATTTTTTGCTTTTATCGCATCATTAATTTTATTTTTAGTTGAATGATATTCGTAAGCTTCCCTTATCAAGCACATTTTTTTTTTGTCTTCAATCATGCTGACGCTCGCATGCAATCATATGATTTGTCATGGTCGTTTTTTGTGGTGTAGTAATTTATTGATATTTTTTACATGTTAATCAAAGATTTAAGTCAATAATATTTGTATAACTGCAACAGAGTTAACATAGAATTCAAAAATTTAAGAAAAAAATTTTGATCGCTTTTGTTTTCCTATTAAATTATTTTAAATTTTACTTGATTATATTTGCCTATATTGTATTGAAAATGTTAAAAATAAATTATTGGTTATGATCCGGAAGAGTCACAAAAAGAAAAAATCTTTATTGTGACTGTTTTTGTTAGTTCATGATTGATAATCTGAACACAATGCCCGCTAACTTGGCTGAACAGGGGCTCACAGTGAGGCCTAATTGAGTAATATTGGACCAAGTTAATTTCCTTAGAGCACTTCAAACGTATTTTGAATACTGAACATGATTCCACTGTAAGTTTTTGATTAAAAGAAAGCTCGATTATATTGAAGGGTCTTTGAATTCTAACAAAATCGACATTTTTCTAGTTTAATTAATTCCCTCAAAAAGGGCGTCTAAAAGAGAATAATACATTAAGTAAATAAGCATACAGTAGAATCTCTCTTATCCGAACTTCGATTAACCGAATAGATTTAGAAAGATATTTTGAGAAACGTTTTTATAACGTTTCAGATGTTTCCTTAGTAATTGCTGGCTGTCTTGCTGGTTCGAAATGACGCCAGATAATATCGAATATCCATCTGAATTTGAAATGTACGAAAGATTTTTAAAGAAATAAATATAAAAGATGTTTGCTGTATGCTGATAGAAGCGTGGAACTCTGTGGAATCGCAAACATTAAAAACGGAATGGAATAAATTATTACAGACTCCATCAAGTTCTTCAATTAAACCGCACGAAAATTGCAAAGAAATAACAAAAGAAATGAAAATTCTTACCATTGCTGAAGGCTGTGACGAAGAGAATATCAAGGAGTGGCTGAACAGTGAAGATCTAGTGAAGATCTTGGATTCCAAATTTTAACTGATGAAGAAATTATTGAATAAAAGTAACGAAAATGTAGATGAAGAAGGAATTGAAACTGAAGCTTTAGATGTTACTTTGAAATTGTTTGAAAGACAGGATGAATCGGATTCCATACAGTTGTTACAACTGAAGCGCATCAGGGACTTAGCCGCAATAGCAAGATGTGATTGATTGTGCCAAAAATTAATAACTATTTATTTTCAACCAAAATTTTAGATACATAGATATTATGTATTTTTGTTATATCGTATTGTCTAAATGACGTATGTTAAACCACATACATAATTAAAAAAAAGTTTTATTTAATTGTTTGATCTGACTTTGAAATCGATTGTCCGGATTTTCGATTATACGGACTACCCCTGGTTTTAGTTGATTCGGATAGTCGAGATTCTACTGTACATCAATTTTAGGTATATGATGTGAATTGAATGAGTTATAGAGATTTGAAATTAGTATTTCTCCAAAAAAAATTCATGAAATTTTTGAAAAAAATAAAAAATGTCATGAGATTTTTTGAAGAAGAAAAATGTCATGAGACTTTTTGGAAAAAATGTCATGAGACTTTTTGAAAAAAAATTTCACCAGATTTTTTGAAAAAAAAATGTTACCAGATTTTTTGAAAAAAATTTTTCATTTTTGTTGCTCGAACCTAACTATTTTTTTTAATATAGATTTTTTGATTTTGTGTCGCTGATTCCAAGTTCGGTAAAGGTTGTATCCCAACAGCCTATCACTTCAAGACTTTTTTAAAATTTTGTTTTCTTATCGCAACTATTTTTAAGATCGTTAACAAAAATCAGCTCCAAAACAACATAAATTAAGCAAATCCTTAAAAAGATGATGTCACATGCTCTCAGCACAGATATACATATGTATAACTCTTTCTTTATATAATTTTGATTGGAAAAACGAAATAGGAAAACGAAAATAGGAATCGTTCAAATATGAAGTAGTCAAAATGTTATTTACTTTCTAAAGACTTATCACTTCAAAAGACCGAAAAGCTTGATGTCTCAGGAGCAATTGATATGGTTGTAGGCCACTGTAAAGCAAAACTTCGTTCAGATTTAAACAAGTCATATATCTCGCGAAATGATAACATTAAGGTCAAGAAGCACAAAAAATTTTCTATAGGAGAACGATAGTTTACAGAGTACACTAGAGACTCTTCAAGAAGACGGTACAAATTTCAAAAACACACATCACACGTTGAGTGCATAAGTCAATATGTCAGACTCAGAAAAGTTCTTAATAAAGAATTATGCGCTCGCGGCAGTTTAAAATATTGAAAAAAATATGGTCTAAGTTCTCTGAAAACACCAAGTCAAGTTATCAAAGTGTTTCTTTCGTTTCGCCATATGAAACTATGTACCATGTTTGTTGAATAAAAACATTAATCAATTTGTAAGTGTTTACAGAATTATTGATCTTTGTTTGACTGAAAAAGTTCATTGTAAAAATGTTTTATTAAGACCGACTAATTTGCACCTTTCTTTAAATTTTGCATGTGACCAAAGTTTGACACTATCGTTACTGCAATGTTCTTGCAAGCCCCTGACATACTGCCGATTTGATTGAATGTTATTTGTGGGAGTCATCGCTTTCTGCCTTCAGAATGGAAGGTAAATGTTTATATTGAAATCAGGAAAATCTAGCTATATGACATTAAAGAAATTTAGAATCTATCAGTTTATCTTCGTTTCTTGTAACTGGAGCAGTAAATAATGTTTATTCTAGTCTCATCTTTGACTCTCCTAAGGACAGCGCCAAAAAAAGTCTCAAATCCATTTTGGAAATTATTAAAATTCTTTCCATAGGTTGTCATTGTCTTAAAATGTTCCAAATTGCAGCCGCAACTATAATGTCAAATGTTGTTTCTGTTAACAGAAAATACAAGGGAGCAAAAACGAGTCATCTCGTTGAGCCCGCAGCAAAAACTTAATTCATTTTTACATCATATATTTTTATTTTATATTTGCTTACTTGTGTTTTGGTTCATTTTTGCATCGCATTTTCTGTTATTTTAGCATTTAAAAATCTGAGAGAAAAAATGAGTTAAGTTTTGCTGCAAGCGAAAGTGAATTTCATAAATGTCCGTTTTACTTACATTTTTAGAAAATCTCATATGAGATTTTTGACTTTAATTACTGAGATAAAGTTCTCAGTCGCAATGCCATCATTGGTGTCAAAAAAAAAGTTTAAAATTTGCTAATGTTGAAGAATTTGGTGTGGGCTGTTTTCTCATTTTGACCTTTTTTCGAAGGATTTTTTTGTCTTAAATTTATGCATTAGCTGAGGTTCAAAACAAATTCCGCGAGTTTTGACAGCAAATTTATTGCGCTAAAAACAAACCCATAAATGCAATAATCATCAGGAAACTCAATGGCGTCTTATGCTTTAGCGCTTAGTTGTATTAGCAGCATTCTGAAGAAAAGTTATTGTAACATCGCACATATTACAGAGGCAACACAGAAGAATATGCGCTTAATGTCTGTTTGTGAGCAGTAACAAATATTCTTGCAGCAACAGTGTAAAAAATCGAAAAAAAGCTCTCCTTCAATAGGTCCTATCTCCTTTAGATGTATAAATTAAAATTTATCATATTAAAAAGTAAGAGAGGGCTAGGAATTGGGGAAGGTATCCAAATTAAAAGTGATTTAAACAGCTGCTGCTTGCAAAACAACGGACAACAGATTGCTTAACAAAGCAGAATCTGTTTCATAATTTTAAAATCATGAACTAAAAATGGACTGGACACATTTACAGGACTATGCTACAGCGAATCGTATACTTAACAAACTCTCTGATAGAATTATTATTTTTACATATTTTTCTTATGCTATAATTAAGTTATTTCCTAACATTTTCATTGATGCCAGATACCATTGCATATTTTCAGGTGCTGCACTCAAAGGTGTTATTATGTTTATTGGCTCATTTACAAGCTAACATGCACACACGTACTATGAAAACATATCAGTCAAAACAAATAAACAAACAAAACCAACGCAAGCTAAACACGTGGTTGCCAAAAAATTTATGCACAAACACAATGGCACCAACCACAGAAACATGCACGTACATACATTCTCATACGCACGTAAAACGGAAACACACACACACACACGCATGCAGATGTGTGCATACGCTGTTGAATTCACACGACGAACTGAGCGCCAAAAAAAACAGCAAACAATTGAAATTCAATTGAAAACAAATGAAAATTTTGCCGGCACTTGCAAAAACCGCATTGAACGAAAAGCTTTTGCGTACATATGCCGCCGAAGCTTTTTTCTTTTTTTTTTGCATTGCGCTCACATACTTTCAGGCGCATGACCCAACGAAGCAGCAGAAAGCAACTTTAACGAAACACATATGCTGACGAAGAGGTATAAATAAAAGGATGCTTTAGCTTTCGATTTCAGTTCACGCTGAAACATCGAACTCGCTGGACTAAAAGCTGAGAAAAAGGATTAAAGCGGATAAGAAAAAAAAAAAACAGTGGATTTCTGAGAGATTTTTGAAGTAAAAAAAAAGTGTGTGAGCAAAAAATAAAAAAAATATTATTACAGTGCATTTGCAAATAAATTTTAAATTCGCGTGAAAATATAAACGCCTTTAAGGCGCCACACAGCGTTGCCAATTTTTTTTTTTTTGTTTCTCTCAATTTTTTGTGTTGGTTTGGTAAAACTTTGTGGATAAAAATAAAAACGCAATTTTTTCATTTCTTTTTTTTTTTTCGTTTTGGGTTTCTTCTGTTTGCATTCTATAAATTTTCGCAACTACAACAACGACAGCATGTTCTGCTGTTGTTTATTATTCGTTCGTACATTTATTTTTCAACTTCGTCGTTTTGTTCGTCACTTGGCGCGCCGTGCGCGTTTTGTTTCCGTTGCGACTTCCGGTTGAGTGTTGTGCAGCCTCTGCCTTTGTATGCGTGTGTTTTTCTTTTTCTTGTTTATTTTGTGTGATTGAATAAAGTCCTTGACGAAAATTTTTTCGTTTTTTTTTTTTTTTATAATGCACAGTGCGACAAAAATCGTTAAAATTAAAAATTCCCAGTGGTAGTGATAATGCGTTGTGAGCAAAATTAATTGATTCACTTTAAAGTATGGCATTTAAAGCGGGCAGCACTTATTCTGAATGTTGAGATCTTTAATTTATCGTAAAGTGAAAACGGCATAAAACCTAAGTAGCTACATTTTTTATATAAAGTTGCTTTGGGACTTGAAAACGTTTAAAAGTATAAGCAATTTGCATGCTTAATAAGCAAATCCACTAACGAGCAGTTTTTGAAATAAAGAACGAAAATGATTTTCCGTAATAAGCATTTTAAATTTTGTTTCAATTTGTAGCTTAACAAATGACTGACCTTTTACGCTTTGAAAAGTCTTCAAAAACAACAAAACAGTTAAAAAAAACTATTTTTTCTATTTTATTTTAAAACTACAACAGCAGGTAAATAATTTATGCTATGAACTTTGTAGGCAACTTAAACATATAGGTATATTTTGTGCGGTCGAAGATTTCTCTAAGACAGACGACAACTTGCAGCGTTTTAAAACTTTTTGCTCATGCAAGCACAAATTTATCCATAACAATTGATATTCATTAAAAAGAATTTTATATACATACTACGTTTATTTAAAATTTTTAATAAAAATTTTGTGAAATTTCGATTTTTAAAAATTATAAATTTTTGTAACTTGCCAAATGCCAAACAGTTGCCTTACAGCTATTGATTTCATTAGTCGATTTATGGTAGGTCTTACTATGTTTATAATGAATATCAAAACCTTTTTAAGATTTTGTCTTAAATATTTTATTTTCAACGGATTTTCTTATTATGAGTCATTGAAAATGTCATAAAAATCCGTAGGCAGATTTGTCAGAAACAGAAACATAATTGTAATTTAAAAATTGTCTTGCTTATAATAAAGATAGAATACTTTTATATTTCAATATTTCTACATGACTTAAGGGAGTAGCATTCAAAACATATAACATATGTAAGCTAACAAAGTTTTTTTCTATTACAAAGTCTCTCTACTACTTTAGGGTCAAACTAAATTCACATAGGAAATAAAAAATTCCATAACCATTTTAAACAAAATTAAATTTTCTAAAAAATATTTCCGGGGTTAAATGTGTTCTCGAATGGTGATTTCATGTCCCACCCGTGATATAAAGTGTAGTAATGTAATGCGCTAAATTAAACTTTCTACGGTTACCTATAGTTATAAAAATTCTTCAAACAGAATTATCAAACATAATGTAGTGATAATGTATAAAGCTTGTGCCTTGACATATTTTTATAGAAAATATTCGAATAATGAACCATTTTCACATCGATTTTTTTTTTGTCTGCAAGTACTATTTTTTGTCCTATTGCTGCGGTTGTCTCGAGTAAATTAAATTTTTTTTTTCAAAATTTGTCAATAACTTATAACATTTAGTCGCATTGCACATACGCGTACGCCAGAAATATTATTTTGAAGCAATAAATCTATAAAATAATAATAATTATAAAAAGTTGAACAATATTAAAAAAATTGAAAGATTAAAAAAAATTTAGAGATTAAAAAAGTTAAGAGATTAAAAAAATTGAAAGATTAAAAAAAAATTTAGAGATTAAAAAAATTTTGAGATTAAAAAAATTTAAGATTAAAAAAATTGAAAGATTAAAAAAATTTAAAAATTAAAAAAAAAAAAATTTCGAAAAATCTTGAAAAATTTTAAGAAATTTGACAAATGTTGAAAAAATCGATAAAACACTAAAGTGTCACACACGTTTGAGGCAATACGCTGTGGTATAAATTTCACAGGATTGCGATGGGTTTTCTTCTCGGAAACTTTAAGTGAATTTTGTTGAGATATCTACTAAACAAAAATCTGTTATGAATTTTTTTTTGTATCACGTCAGGACTCTGAAATATCCTTGTTTGAAAGTAGAAAATGACCGCTTTTGAAGTTATCTAACACAAAATTTTTTACATGATTTCTTGATATCTTATCTTTTCCCGTCAAATTTTTGGCTTTAACATTTTTAGTATGTTAGCATACCCGAGATATTGCATATTAAAATGAAGATGTTTTTAATTCGTGCAAATCATGTTAAAATTTAAAAATTATATACTAAAAAATAAATATTGTTAAAAATAAATCTCGATGAGCTATGAGAAAAAATAGTGCTATAGTTTAAATCAACATACTAAAATATCTAAAAAAAGGCCTTATTATTTAATGCGGAAATTAAAAGTTACATTTTACAGGCCCGTTCAAAACTCATTTCATTCATCAATATTTGTAGTCTTCTATCAGCTCAAAACAAGTTGTTGAACGATTCTTCAATTTCTTGATACTTTCAGCATAATAGGATTTGTTGAGTTTCTCCATATACGTCTGCATGTCAGTGATAACAACGACTTTCAACTCAAAACAGGTAACAGTCAAATTCATGAATATGGTGGATGAGTCAAAATTTCCTATATGCAAGCAGTTGAGCTGTTTTGACGAAAGACCAAAATTCATCTGTTTTTGTATCACATCAGCATCGAATCAATCCAATAGCGCTAAATAATATTTGCTGGTAATCATTCCTATCCTTTTCAAAATTATCGATATGAATGATTACATGGGCATCCCAAAAAATATTTGCCATCATCCTGTTGGCCGTTGGGCCTACATTGGCCTTCTTTTGCTGCGATTCTCTAGGGGAAATTCACTGCTCCGACTGTTCCTTGATCTCTGGTGTATCAACTATTTTACATTCAAGAAAAATTGACATTGATATTAAAAAGTAAAACCGTACGTTGATAAGCCTAAGACTGTAGTATTTAGTTTCAAAGAAGTTCTTTGAAAAATTTTATAAAAATTAATTTATTTAATTCATTAAAAAAAAAAATAAGAAAAAAATTTTCAAACAGTACAAAAGGTAACTTACACACGTGCATTTTTAATATCACTAAAACCAATAAACTCAAATTTTTAAAAATTTTACCCATTGTTCTCATAATATCAACGTACTGTGTATCATTTGCTTTATGTTTTATTTATGCTTCTCTTTTGTGTTTCTATTTAAGTTTTGTTCAAATGAAAATTAATTCTCAATTTTTATTTTCTTAAAAAAAAGTAAAATCAATAATTTTCAATTTTTAAAGCTCTACAAGCATACACGAGTACAACTTAAAGTGCGTCGCGTACATTGTGCTATATACCATGCTGCATGCCACATGCAGCAAGCTACTATTTGCTTGCCTTTGCGCTCGTATTTACTCATATAAACATTAAAGTGTCAACAGTAAAAAAGTTTTTTATTTAAAGAAACTTTGTGAAATGTTTGCATTAAATTGGCAATATTCCTTGCGGCAGCCAGTGCTGCTGCAATGGCGTAAAAATAAAAACTCAGTGTCGTCGTTGCCTGTATTTCTGCTGTTGCTGACATTTTTTGGATATTTTAATAACAATTCATTGGTTGCAGCAGATGATGAGACCACAACGCTCGAGCCAGGTAAGAAAACATTCAACTTTTTTACTAATTGCAAATATAGTTTAATTATTTTGCAAACTACTAAAAAAACAAATTTTTTAAAAATTCATGATATTACTGAATTTTATATAATTTAGCTTAAGCAAATTTTATCGAATTAACTAAAGTTTCAGTTTTAATTTTGTTAATAGAACTAAAATGTACAGAGTAAGTTTTTGCTTATGAAATTTATTAATAAAACAAATAATATTTTAAAGCATTAAATTATTCATATTTTTCAAATCAAAAATTTGTTTCTCTAGGCAGTCAATCATCAATCAATTTTATGTTATTTAAAGAATTTATAATTGGAAAATTTGTATCAATGATAAAATTTTTCAGTTTTGTGATAAAATGAACGTCAAGCATTCAATGTGAAATCTACTCTATTTAACAGTTTCGGAAAAATAAAATTAGTGTAATAAAGGGTTTTAAAGCTAAATTTTTCAGCAGGGATTTTATAACATATCACGCGTGAGTCGGTCAGAGCAACAAATTGTGGAAGTTCACTAATATTACAACTTTAAGTTCACTCGAATTTCATATGGCTTTTTAGCAATCATGAGGTGAATCGGCCGCTTAGATCATGTGATATCACACCCTTAGACGTTTTTTCTAAGCCGGCTACGATTGAGGAATTGGAAGCCAACATTAAACACGTCAATCACTACTTTAAAAAAGGTGCCTCTAAATGAATCACCCTATAAAAATCCGTATAATGAAACATGAAAAACATTTAAAGCTTAAAAATTCTTATGATTCTGTTAAGAGGCATAAGTGCTCAGTTCCGATGTATTTTAGAGCCCAAATATCTTAGTTTTTTTGATTTGCTTTTAATAATTTATAAAAATTTCAAGTTTTGTGAATGGCCGCTAATAGGAAAACCATATTTTTCGTTATTATAAAAATTAAGTATAAAACGAGAATGATTTTTTAACTTATTTTCAATATTTAGAAGTGTCGATGAGTAACAAAACTGTGAGAAAATGAGGTATTCAGTTTTGGGAAATAATTTAATTAAATGATAAATCATTAATTTAAATTCAATATAATATGCATGAACACTTGGACTTGTACATTTTTAGAAAAGCTCAAGATATAAAGTAGATTTTTTAATAAATTAATTGCTCCTTGTCGAATAACAATTTAAATGCTTAACTGAGCTTTACTTACAGCGTAAAATTAAAATTTTCGAAAATGTACTTAGCCACTTTTGATATTTATTGACACATTTCTCTTAAATTGAACTTAATTTAATAAAAAATTTTTACAAAGAACAAATTAAAAAAATGTTGAATCAAATTAGCTTAAAAAGCACTAAAAATTTCATATTTACACATTTTCAAAAGCCATATTTAAAATGCATCGCATACATACGTACGTAGACATGTATGTATGGATGTATTACACAACACATACTTGTGTACAACATTTAATTGAAACTTTTAAGCCAACTGAAACTTTGTTGCTTTGAAAAAGTTACAGCAGCGGTTGCAAGAAAACAAAAACAAAAAAATTCAAATGAGTTAACACTGTGCTCACCAAAGTGCGCATTCTTCGCACCACTTGAACTTTGTTGCTACGGGTATTACACGGTAGAGTTAAAGTCTTAAGCGGAATGTAGAACTTTTTCCTTGGGCTAAGAAAGTTGATGAAAACAATCAAGAAAATAAAAATAATTGAAGGCAAAACTTAAGCACCCAATATTTTTATCATCACTTTTTCTTTATTTCATGCAACTTTTATACGCATGGCAAAAGATTTTTAATATGCAACTTTGCTGCTAATTTTTTGCATTTACAATTACAATTTCTTAACGTAGTTTATATAATAAAATATACACTTTTCTAATTTAATATAAAATGTGCTGAAAGTTGCTTGCAAGTAGGAAAGTTATGTTGGCATGACTGTAATTATAACAGTTGCCTAGCAGCAAAAAATAGTTACTTTCTTCTTTGAGGATTGTTTTATTTTCTACACTTGCATCTTTAAGTAACAAATTCCATAAATTAATATATTTTTGAATTGAGTTAACATGACGTATGCGTGACATGCAATTTAAAATATTGAATAAAATATTTTGCACGCCTTAGTTTTTGAAGAACTAAGCAAATTCCTTTCAGCGGCCAAATATCACCTGGAAATATTATTAACAAGCATACAAGAATAACCAAAATGCTTTTAACACTTAAATGCTGTACAACATCGGCGCCAAGGCATAAGTAGCAAAAGCTTAAAATAAAAAATTTTTCCCATTAAAACCAATATAATTTCTCAATGATTATAATATTAAAATGAAAAATTTTTAAAATATTTCAAAAAAACTCATTGTGTACAGTTAAAACAACTTAACCAACATAGAAAAGCTGCGTAAAAACCACAACTAATTGCGTCTTAAGTAAACAATCAACCCCTCTTTAGCGCAACAAAGAAAAAAATCAAAACGCAGGAAGAAATTACGAAAATACAAGTAATTTCCTTACAACTTCCTGACAGCAACAACACGTTACATTTATTGTCTACGCGGTTGTCTGCTGCGCGCAACGTAGACGTTGTGCTTTGTGACAACTGCGTGATGTCATCATCAACATCAAAAACAAAAACAACTTCATCGTCATCTATGCCAACATCTAAATGGCAACGAACAGCGAACAGCTTAATCACAGTTAAGCCCGCTGTGAATAATCAGCAACGTCATCAAGCCGCTGGGGGGTGTGAAAGTATTTGGAAGAGATCTGCCACATTGTAAGACGTTCCCTAACAATATCGCTGCTATTGATGTTGTAAAAGTGATTTGTGGAATTTCGCTTAAAACCATTTGCTGCTTAATTTTGTAATGCACTGTGGTAACAGTGGCACAAAAATATGAAAAATAAGGAAATAAATGGTTATTTTAATATCTTTCTAAGTACTTATTTCGGGTGAGCTCC